>JAHTLZ010000237.1:11286119-11324699 GCA_023846285.1 Phrynocephalus versicolor | reverse complement strand
TCCAGTAGCCATGACTCAACTCCCAGATACAAGTTACAGGATGTCTGAAAGACCAAGGATGTCAACCAAGACATGAGCAAGAGAGGACGGGGGAAGACAAAATGTGTTGGCATTACAACAGTGATCATAATGGAAGGGGGATCAATAGTTCTTTGTATTATAATCTCAGAGGCTAAAGATGATAGTTACAGTGGCAGACTGAGAACAGACTAGAACCTCTTCATGTACAGCCGAGCGAAACTATTGGATTTGCTATCACAAGATCCAATGGTGGTTACCAACTTGGACATTTTCAAAAAGGCTGGACAAACTCCGAACAGCTAAGTTATTTATGGTTACTAGTCATGATGGCTATGTATTACTTCCTGTATATGAGACAATCTTCCTCTGAGCACCAGTTGCTAGGGAACAGGAACAGGAGGTTGCTATTGTGCTCAAGTCCTGCTGTCAGTTTTCCCTTGGGCACCTGGTTAGCCACCTGGAACAGAATGCTTGACTTGATCACCCATTGGTCTGATATTATCCTTAATAGAAAAAAAGAAGGTTTCTAAAGAGTAAGTTGTAGAGGTCGGTGGAGATTTTTATGGGGCCTGAAGAAACGGACAAGCCAGGAGAAACAAGTGAAAGATAGAGAACATGATGGCCACCTGACCAGTGCAATACGCTAGCAGCCCTTAATTGAATGTTGTTTGGACCCAAGAAGAGCACTCCATAAGGCAAACAACTTACTGTAGAGTAAGACTCAAGATCAATCATAACCTTATTTGAGCAAACAGGTATCACTGCAAAGATCAGAAATGACATATTGTACTATATGAATGCTTCACCATGTCTCGAAAACTCCAAAGTCATGTCCATGTATTCTAAACTGCAGTTGGCATGCTGTGTTTACAGCATACCGATTGCAGTTACATTCCAATGGCACCCTTACATTCACACAAACACACACATGAATATGCTACCATTATAAAGCACTCTCTATCAGTTCCATCTTTGGCTACTGAAATTTATCTCTGTGACCTACAGAAAGATGTCATTCATTCTGCAGTAGGAACAAACAAGTATTAATGGGAGAGATAGAACACAATGCATTGTATAAATATAAGACAATTTGTCATACACACAAAAGACAGAAAGAAGTCTGAAAACAACTGTTACAAATGAGCCATGCCTATCATCATGCAATGAAAACTTCACATCCATCCCTCAAGATTGCAGTATATGTCAGGAAACAGCCCATCAGCACCACACACAGCAGGAGTAGTAACGATGCTCAGAGAAAGTACCTGCAAATCCAATGTCAAAATACTTTTTCTTAACATATACAAATGGAAAAGTCACCAGGTTCCTCTCTAATAGCTTCTAACCTTCCAGTTGCTAATGTGGATAATTATCTCCCTAGTGTTAAATGTAATGAACTATCCACTCTTTTAACTACCACCACACTACTTTTGTGTAGAAAATTATCAAAATTCCTTACAACTTAATTGATTCTTGTCAACAAATTTCGTCTTCACGCCTTCTCATAGGAAAATAAAGGCAGTTGAGATTCAAAGGGCTGAAGGAAAGTACAGTATGGTGTTGTGGCTGGAGCACAGTGGGAAATCATTAGATTTCACTCCAGCCTAGTCCACATGCTACAAGGGTTAAACCGAGCTCCTTGGAGGAAGAGTGGGATTCAGATGAAATAGGCACTATAGGGATTGATAGCTAAGATGTATACCAGGCATGTTCAAAGTCAGGCCCGGGGGCCAAATGTGGCCCATTTTCAAATTTTGAGTGGCCCGCCGCTTCTTCTCCCCACCGGCTCAGCCTGTCATGCATCCCCACTAGCCGGCCCCTCCCCATACTGGATGGAGACATCAGCTTGCAGATTTAGGGTTTGCCTGCCCTCCCTGCCTCTGTCCACCCCACCCCACCCCACCCCCAGCCACCTCCCCAGCCTATCCGACCCTGGCTCCATTGCTGCAGCATCCTCCCTGCCTCCTTGCATGTCCTAGAGATTTGCCCAAAATCTGGCCCAGGAGCCAAATGCAGCTGCATGGTCAGCCCCCACACATTTTCACCTCACCAAATCTGGCCCTCCTTGCCAAAAGTTTGTACACCCCTGATGTATACAAAAGGGTTTTTGGGGGGGTTATTTGTATTTACTCTCCAACATGATATGAGAGTTGGAAATCATTGCAGTAAGGAGCAGTGAGCTTTGATGGCAATAAAGAACAAACAATGGGGTTGTTTTTGGCCTGCAACACCCATCCACTCCTTCCAGCATATTCGATGATACAGAACGATTGGAGCTGCAGTCCAAAAGCATTGGAAGGCCACAACTGACAGCCCCTGCCAGATAAGCGAGTAGTGCAGAGGTTCCTAACCTTGGGTCCCCAGATGTTCTTGAATTAAAACTCCCAGAAGGCTTCATTACTAGCTGTGTTGGCCATGATTTCTGGGAGTTGTAGTCCAAGAACATTGGTGGTCCCATGGTTGAGAACCAGTAGAGGAAAGGGAAAGGTCCACGAGAGAGTTCCGTGTTGCATATAACCAAAGATCTGAAGATTTTTGCTGCTGACATTTTTCTTAAGATATGACAAAGAATAAAGCCGTTCAATACTATAACCTTTATAGGACAAGAGGTGTAATGAAGCACCACAACACAATCCAAACAGTTTATGTATACATGAAAAGGCTGGATACAGATCAGCCAAAGTTCCTATAGAACCTCAGGAAGGGACCAAGGCAAACTCAAAAATATAAGGCTGAGGCAGCAAAACTGGGCTGGTAGCAGGCTCCGGATTAATGATAAGGATGGCAAAGGGTGATGAAAGAAGTGATGATGCTCCTCTCACCTGCCAATTGCTAGAGAAACAACTCAGCAGGAGGTTGCAAGAGTGATACACTTGCAACCCTATTGGTGACGCTGCTCTAGTCTCCCCCATGCACGTTTGCGGCAAACACTTTGGCACAGGCTCTGCAACTAATAAATTTACAAAATAAACCCAGGGAGAACATGTCTGTGGTTGGAGGTCTTACGGTGGTGGCAACAGCAGCAGAGGCAACCGGACCGCAACATTATATTCAACCTAGGGAGCTGGCTGGTAGCCTAAGAGAGCCTGGCGTGGGTGGGGAGTACAAGGTGACTCCAAAATCTACAGTATATTTCATTTTGGCTCCCAAACTCAACGAAACTGCTCTAGACTCCCCCAGGAAGGAAGGGCGGTGAGGAGTTAAAAATGCAAACCTGGACCTGCCAGGATGTAGACTGGGACAGGATGCGGGGGTGCCATTTGGCGAAAACAGCGGTGGCAAGAAGTCCAGAAAGGAAAGATTTGGAACCTAAAGGATCTATAATTGAAGGGGGGGAAACAGACCCAAAAAGGGAAGGGGAGGGGGGGAAAGCACGATATCAGGACCTAATAATCTATTCGGAGCAGATCAGGATCACGAAGCTCGGCTCTCTCTTCCTCTCTAACACCCAGCCCTTCCACCCCCACCCCCACCCCCACCCCGCAACCCTTACCTTCCCCCCACCCCCCACCCCCACTCACCTGCGAGGCGGCGCTCCCACAGCAGCCCATGGCGGGCTCGGGGCTGGATGTCTCCGGCGGGCTCCAGGCATCCAAGCACCGTGGTTTCCCGGTCGCCCGCCGGACCCCAGGGCGGCGGCGGCGGCGGCGGGAGAGGCAGGCGGGGGTGGGGGGAGGGGGGCGAAGGTTCGGGGGAGGGGAGGAGGAGGAAGAGGAGGAGGAGGAGGAGGAGGAGGGAAAGGGGTGGGGGGTGGGCCAAGAGAAGGGGGACGCCCTGCGGTGCCTCGAGGGACCGCTCGGCCCGCCGCCCGCCCGCCCTTCCGCTCCCTTTTAGTCAGCCTCCGTCAGGCGCTCGCGGGCGGTCCGCAGCGGCGCCTCGAATCTCCTCACTCTGAGGCGGCGCCTCGGCCGCTCTCCTCCTCCTCCTCCTCCTCCTCCTCTTGCATCCTAAGCGCGGCAGCCGCGTCGCGCGACGTTCCTGGAGGGGAGGGGCGGGGCTTGTGGCGCGAGGCGGGCCTCTCCGGAGCGAAGAACGGTTGGCCGCAACAGCACGCGCGCAAGAGAGAGAGAGGGGGGGGGAGAGAGAGAGCCTGCCTGCCTGGCCGCCTGCCTCGCCTTGTCGGGCCTCTTTCTCTCTCCACCCCCCCCCCCGCTTTTCCCTTCGACTCCACCAACCAACCAGGCCCGCCCGGCGACCCCAGAAACAGGCTCGGAACCCTCCCTTAAGGCGCACGCGCAAACGAGGCCTTTCTCATTCTCTCTCTCTCTCTCTCTCTTTTACATGCTCACACACCTCCCTCCCTCCGCCTGCCCGCCCCCATTGAAATCACTGCGGGCGAAACGAGAGGCTCGTCCGTATATCCCTGCAATGGGAGGGAGGGCTAGTGTGACCCAACGTGGCGCTGTCCCTCACGTCAAAAATGCCCGGCTCGCTTCCGGCTCCTCGTCGTCGTCGCTGTGTGTGTGTGTGTGCGCGCGCGCGTCGCTCTGTGTGTGTGTGTGTGTGTGTGTGTGTGCGTGTGTGTGTGCGTGTGCGTGTGTGTGTGTGTGCGCTGCTGCTGCTGTTTTTACTGACGCATCTCTCCTTTTTCGTGTTTTCCCCACCGTCGGGGCTGCTCTACAGAACGGGAATGAACGGCGAGAAGTTTTATTATATTAAACCTACACGACCTCCTTCTTTCTTTTCCAACGGTGTAATTATCTTGCATTGAAAATCTTCTCTCAAGGGTGTAAACCGCGCTGCGTTCCGCCGTGGGACTTATTTCTGACTACATTGCGGTTTGACTCTCTGTCGGTCCTCAGATTCCCCTCCGTGACCTTGGGCGAGGCTGTTGTCATCTTTTTTGTTATTCGTGGCCAGTGTTTCTATAATTTCCTGATTCATCATGACCTTTCTGTCTCGTGTCGTTACAGTCGTAACGAACTCTTCGTGACCCCACGTCCATGGAGTTTTCTTGGCAGGAATACTGTTTTGGAAAAGGGAAGGAGACCGACTGGAAAAGGGGGAGAGAATTAGACGCGTTTATGGCACAGGTCACAAAAACCTATGCATATCTGCCACTGGGAAATGAATTAACATCTTTATAAAAAAAATCGGAAAGCAGTAATCAAAATGATAAAGAAATAAAATAGCAGCCACTGGAATTCTGCCTCAGTTTCCCTACCCTTTAGATAAGAATCAAGTGTCCTTGATGATGGTCTCCCTAAGAAGAGCTTGATGCTTGTGAACTCCAAAGAGAAGGGCTGCAGCTTCGGGGAGAGGTTGCCAGAAATGATTTTTGCATGTTCAAATCAGCACGGATGGTTTTCTCTGAGGTGATGTTCATATCCTGTGCATCTTTCTAGCAAAATGCACAGAAAGCTTATGGTCAGAGCCCATTTCTCATTGTACAGTGCAGGGGGAAGATGCTCAAGAAATTAGAAACATAAAACAGAAAGAGTAATTTTAAATCAATGTAGTAAAACTGCGAATGTGTCTGTTTGAACCAATTTTGTGGATGGCTTAATAGATATTCAACCGTCTCCATGTGTGGAAAAAAATCATAAACATCTTTGCAGTGAGTGACTCCTGGTCTGCTACAAAATTGGCATTTTGTAGCAGAAATGAGGAACATTAGCTACAGTATATGCATTTGCAAAAGTTCTATTGGCTTGTTCAGTCCAAACACAGACAAGATTACTACTGGGGGAAAAACACACACCCCTTAACTCCCTTGTAATATATTATTGTGATATATTATTATCTGTGTATCTCTGCACCATCAGTATGTGAGAAACTTTATAAAGCTTTCCTTTGGAGTTTCGAATTCAGTAGAGCTCAGTACAAGAAAGAAAGCAGATATACAGCAAACATGCATAGTCTTGTTCTGTGTGTAATTCGTTTGTCTCAAGCCTATATTTTTTGGCTACAACAGTAGTAAGAAACTGGTGGCTCTGCAGGTATTGTTCGATTACTAACAATTGCCTATGGCATCGCTAATGCCTGCGCTGGCTAGGGAGCTATGGAGCAATAAAATTTGGAAGGCTGCCCCCGTTCATCCTTGTCCAGATCAGTTTGAGACATCTCTCTGTCTCTGACTAGAAGCTCCAGCTTGACTATGGTGCGAAGGTAGGAATCTGCTGCTCTTCTTCCACTGTTCTTTCCAGATAATGCTTTTTATGCCATCTCTCTCTGGTCACACATGGAGGAACGTTTCATGCTGAGACAGGGACTTATAAAAGCCACCCAAGTTCTTTTGAGCCAGAAATTAATTGCTGGAGTTAGCAGGTTCTTAAAAGTCCAAGAAATCTGTGGGGACTTTTTGACATTTTTAGGATCTTTGTCCAGCACAGAATACACTCACAACTGAACAGTTCCCCATTTCTCTTTTCCACAGCTACCCATTCCCAAAAATTGGGGTGTTTTTTTTCTTTTTCATTAAAAATATCAATTAGTTGTGTGGTGGAGGTAGTGTGTGTGTGTGGAGGGGTAGTGCTGGCAGCTTGCACCAAGAGAGAGAAGGGGGACTGGAAAATAAAGCCTCTGGATAGCTGCTGCCCTCTGACAGCGCTGCCACTGGGAAATGAAGTTCTTCTAGAAGGAACTTCATCAAGTTTACAACTTCATGGTTGCAGGTACTGTGCTGGGGTGTGTGGGTTGTGGAATATCTCCTTTGCTCTATATATTGCAACTTTGCTCGTATATTACAACAGTTCTTGCCACTGCCATGCAGACATGAAGAAAATTTATTTATTTATTTATTTATTTATCTTGTATCCCGCCCATCTTCCCACTGGGAACTCTGGGCGGCTTACAACATTAATGCAGGTTGGGCAGTTGTGGCGGGTCTGGAGGGCAGTTTTGTGCCCTTGGGGTCCTCTGGCAGCTGCATGGCAAACTTTTTTTAATCCACTTCTGTGCTTGTAAAATGAGTAAATTTTGGTGTGAAATCTTGGGAGTGGGGGCACACTGTGACCTATATAAATAATGAATTGCTGCTCCTGGATGCTTTCAGGAGCCACAATGCATATATTTATTTTATTTAGAATAGTTTTACCCCACCTTTCTCTTTGAAAAAAAATCCAAGGCAGCTTACAGTAATGAGGGACAATATACATACAGTCCAGTACAATTAAGACATATTCAAGTTTGAGAACAGGGAACTGAAGGACATCTTACAGCATTAAAGGTTACCATTAAAGCTAGAAGAGAATGTGATCAGTTAAAGAGAGAGTAAAAATTCCATGTAATCATGCACGGGAGACCATCCCAAAGTTTTGGGGGATGGAGACTAATATTGAAAACGTGTCAAAGCAATCACACAAGGGAGATATAAACACAAAGTTATAAGTGGTTATAAACACAACGTCTGTGTAATCATGTATGATAGATTCATATAAAGACATAATAGATAGTCCATCATTCAGGAAAAGCTTGTCTGAAGAGAAATGTCTTTGCCTGTTTCTGGGGGGGGGGGGGAAGCAGAGATGGGGCAGGCCTGGCCTCTAGTAGGAGGGAGTTCCAGATCTGGGCACAGCAGCCAAGAAGGCCCTTTCATTTGTTCCCATGAGATGTACCTGTGGGGTGATGGAGAAAAAGGCCTCTCCTGATGACCTTAAACCCCCAGCCGGTTCATACTGTGAGATTCGATCTTTCAGGTAGCTTGGACCCAGGTTGTACGGTGCTTTGTAAGTTAAGGTCAGCACTTTGAATTGTGCCCAAGAGCTGATTGGCAGCTAGTGGAGCTGCTTTAATAGGGGTGTAATGTGATCTCTTTACCCCCCCCCCCAGTCAGCAAATCTGGCCGCTGCATTTTGGACCTGTTAATTCACCTTTTCCTGGTGAGGAAAAATGTTTATTTGGGGAGAGGTGTCTGGATGTCTGATGGGTTAGGCTCTGCAAAAACATCTTGAGGGCTGCATGCAGAGGAGTTATTTTTCCAAGCCCTCTCCGTTTAATATTTTCAGAAGTGGTACTGTGTATCTCCTCTGTGGTTTTCCCCATATAGAACATGTAAATACAAGAGAAAGAGATTAAAAGTTGATGCCAGCAATAAAAAAAAATCACAGTATAAGTGAGAGGACACTATCTTGTTCTTATTTTCATTGCTGACTCTGCCTTTTAAATATATTATATTTGTATATTATATTATTTTGTCCAGAAGCAAGAAACCTTTTGTCATTAGAAGCAAAGGAGGTCTGCCTCGATATGTATATTTTTGCAAAAATGTTGTGAAACAGGACAAATACATTACTTAGGCCAATTATGGTGAACCTTTTAGAGACCAAGTGCCCAAACTGTGATTCAAAACCCAGTCATTTTTCACAGTTTAACCTGAATACAGGTGGCTGTGAAGGGGTGATGTCAGGTGCCCATAGAAAGGGTTCTGAGTGCCAGCTTTGGCACCCATTCCATAGGTTCGCCAACACTGACTTAGGCTTTATCGGTATTCTCTTCCTAGTAACTGTAAGAGTTTTCCCTCAGAGACCATGGTAGGCACTGTTCAGAGAAGTTTCATTAATTGTTGGCTAAAATCCAATAGGAAGTCACAACCAGAAGAGGTCCATTGAATCAATGCAATTTACAGATGAGTTGAGTCACCAAATGCCTATTGATTCAATGGGACTACTCGAAATACAACTTATTAACGGGTTTCACCCATTATCTTTTTTTATTACTGTGAAAAACCTGTAAAGAGAAAAATGTGGGGAAAGCTGCACAGTGCCTTCTGATTTCTAGTGTGGGGAATAGCCTACTAAGCCTAAGGTGAAGGTCGCAGACTGCATGAATTAGGGCGGTTTTAGCTTGAGAGCTCATGGTGGTAGCAGTCATAAGACACAGCATAGCTGTGGCACCCTCAATGAACTTTCTGCATTCATGTAGCTATTGCATCCTTAATGGATGTTCTGCATTAAGAAAAAGATGGAAGAAATAATAGGAGAACCCAGGAAGTTGACAAGTGGAAAATAGCGTCGTTTGGACCACATCAAAGCTTCTGTAGGGGAAAAAACTGGGTAGTGATGGGAAAAAAAGGTTTGGCTGCAAGCAAATTCCTTTAGTCACTGTTGAGGGAGGTCTACAGGTGAGATCCACCACGTATTCTGGGACAAAGAAGTAATAGTTGGAAACATAATGGGTGGCTATAACGCAGCCTCAACAAGGCATGCACGCTGCCAAGGCTGACACCCAATATGGTAGCAGGATTAAAACTGTTGCTGCCATGGGGATGCTGCCTTTTGCTCCACTGGCATGGGGTGTGTGTGTGTGTGTGTGTGTGTGTGTGTGTGTGTGTGTGTGTGATGTCATACAGTTTTGACCAACTCTTTGTGACCCCATGTCCATGGAGTTTTCTTGGCAGGAATACTGGAGTGGTTCACCAGTTCCTACTCCAGGTTCCTACAGCCACTGGTATTCCTTGGTGGTCTCCCATCCAAGTACTAACCAGGGCAGACCCTGCTTAGCTTCTGAAATCTGGTGAGATTGGATGTGCTTAGGGGGCAGCATAATGAAAGGGGGGGAGGCTGAGCAGGGAGATGCCCCTCGGCCCCACCTGAGTCAAGGAGGAAGATGGCAAGAGGGACTGAAAGATGATGGAGGAGAACTAGAGATGGGGGGCACCGGAGCTGTGGTGGAGATGATTATTCAGGCTTGATTGGGGGCTTTTCACTGATTGTGCTTTTTGGGGGGAAGAAAGGAAACATGGAAGGTGGGACATTTCCACACCCAAAAAAGTTAATTAAAATCAAATTGTATTGACACATTTTTCTTAAATTTTATCTAGTAGAGGCAGATCTACAGCCCCCATAATTGTGTTATTATGTCAATACTAATGTATTATAATTATTTTATGTTCTGAAAAAAATTATTTTTCCTTTACCCTATTAAAATGCCTTTTTGTGGAACTGTGATGTCACAAGTTACTTTTCTATTATAAACAGCTCAACCAAGGTTGGGAAATACTGTCCGTATACAATGATGAGCAACGTGTAGCCTCCCTTATGCTGTTGGACTGCGACTCCCACAATCCATTATAATTTCCTAAGCAAGCTAATGCCAATGGAAGTGGCAGTCCATCAATCCCAGAGGGCCAAAAGATGCACTTTCTGCTCCTAGGAAGTGTAATTGAGACTACTGCCTTCATACTATATTTTGCTTTTTGGGCCGGAACTCTGGAATACTGAAGTGGAATCTGTTGCCCCACCATCTTGATAAACACTTGAAGTGCCCTTTAAACTCTGTCCTCAGAAGGTGGAAGGTGCCAATGGAGACCAGCCAGTGAAACCCAAGCCAGAATGCCACATATTTAAATTCCTGCCCACTCTCAGAGAAATTGGGCAGGGTGGTGGTGGTGGTGGTAAAAGTTTGGTGTAATCCAGACATTCCTGTTGTAGCTCCCATGATCCTTTGCCTTTTGCTATATTGGCTGGAGCTTCTGGGAGTTCAGGCCTGCGAATCTGGAAAGCCAACGTTTCCCTGGCTCTAGACTGAGGTTTCAGCACTGATCGAGCACTGAGCACTACCATGGAAAATCTCAGTAGCTCTCCATACAATCCTAAAGGGAACACTCCCATTCATTGGGAACTAGCCCAGATTTGGCATTACTCCCTCCTTTCCCTGCTCCTTGCTTTGCTGCTGGATGCCTCAGGGCTTGTTTAATGACTTCTGAGTGCACACAGCCAGGCTGGAACAGAAGACACGTGACTTCTCTGGCTCTATGACAGCAGAACTCAATCAAATGTATCAAGGAAGGAGAGAAGGAAAAAAGACAGAACAGTATTATTATAGCCCTTCTAAAAATACAGGCTAGTTGGAAGTATGGAGAGGCCAGATGATAGGATGATTGAATCATTTTACAGCCCTCTTAAATAGAACAGATTCGCATGTGTGGGATGAATCCTGGAGGAGAAAGAAGCTCACAGCAAGTGGCTTCACCTCTACAGAATTAGCCCTCTCACGCCTTTCCAAGTGCTACTTCTCCCGGTGAGCCTTTAAAAATGCACATGCTTATTTTGTACCCAACCCCGTCAAGCAGAACAGACACAAACCAAACAGCCTTGCTATCTGAATGGGGCGTGTAGGGTTAAAATATCTAAATCGATATATAGCTCAATTACTACAAGTGTGATTAACACCCTTCTTGCCGGGTGGCTTTTTTTCTTACTGTAATCTGTCCCCGGATTTTATCTGTTTCCAATTGTTTTCCTCTAGAAAAAGTTGTTAGATTTTACCAATGTGTTTTTGATGCAGCGACGATGTGCAAGCAAGCCGAAGAGACGAAACTCAGAATGGTGACAAAGTGTCTTTCATGCTTTGCGCTTGATAAGCATTGGGTGCGTGGGCAGGTGTAAAGATCTTGCCTCCCTCCTGGGCCCGCAAATCTTTCCTGACTGTTTCTGTAGAAGAAAGCAGAGGGGCACATTGTGGGGACAGAAGGCTGGAAATAAAAGCTTCGTCACCTATTTTGTGCTCTAAAAGGGCATAAATTTGTTTAATTTTCTCATATGAATGACCTGGTTTTAATCATGATCTAATCCTGAGATTAAAAACAAAATAGAAGAAAAAACAGTTTGGAAAGGGATAGATTTATTTGTGTTCAGTTCTCATTCATTAGTTGGGTTTTTTTAGTGTATCATATGAGGCATTTTCTGACCCCAATGCAAACCGTGCATGCCCCATGCCTAAAGAAATATTGGTGTATGCAGAATACGATATGTTTCACCCAAAGACCCGGAGTCAGGAAACACAAGGTAGAATAAAGGTACAGTAAAATCAAGTGCAGTTAAATAAACTGTACACTTTTTACATTGTGGAATATTTCCAGAATGTGACCAATCCCAGTGTCCTTCCCAAGAGAAGAAATTGTGATTTCTCCCAGATCAACCCTGGCTACTGAGAACCACAGCATGCCAAGATTGCTTCATGTAACCATAATTTAGCAGAAAACAATGTGGACCGTTTTTGTTAGACTGGACAGGATAAAACAAGCATCAAAGTGGAACACAAACCCTGTAGATTTAAGGCATATTTGGTATCCTGGCTTTTAAAAGGAAAATATACAGATATACAGTGGTAACTTGTATAAAGAAATTAATTTGTTCCAAATGAAATTCCGTTAAGCAAATTTCCCTTTATACAAATTTCCCAATGGAATGCATTGAAAACAAGTATTTATTTATTTATTTATTTATTTTATGGCTTATATACTGGGGAACTCCGGGCGGTTTACAACAGAACAAAAGCAACAAATCATATAAACAAACAACAAATTAGTAATCCCTAATCGCAACCATTTTTATGTTGTACGGATTTGCTCCATAGGTGATTCTGTTAAGCAAATTTCCCCTATTTCTGGAATTTATTATGTTGTACAGATTTTATGTTATACAAGCCATTTGTTATACAAGGGTCCACTCTATATGGTACGTCTTTGAACTGGGGGACCTTGTTTACAACTGCACGAGCAGCAATTTTGTAAAATACCTACCAATAGATCTACTTCTGTACAGCTTCAGCAATACAACATGACTCGAAAGGCCTAAAATATGCCACCTTGGTTCATGAAAGTTATATATGTAAGTACTGGTTCAGGTCACTGTAAGACATCACCTGTCCATCCAGTAAGGAAGTTCTTGTTGAAACCTGCATATCATCTTTCCTTGGAACATTTGATTGGGGAGTGAATATGTTGTTCTTGCTTAACTCTCTTTGTTTCTCCACAGTTTTAGTAGCTTTTTTGCTGTTTCCCCCCCTATATAGTTCAACCATATCCTTATAGCTTTGCACAATTTTATGGTACATTATGTGATATATACACAATGTCTTATCAGTGTCTATACAGAAGCAAAGAGAGCTCATAAGGTCCGAGTCTCACATTTTTCATCCTTTCCCATTCTTTTTTCCCATGAATTGTTATATGTTCCGACTTCTGACAGTCCTGTGAATGAACGAGTGACCTCCAAAACATCCTGTTCTTAACAGCCCCATTCAAATCTTGCACATTCAGGGGTGTGGCTCTTTTTTTTATCATCAATGCAACTCCTGTCAGGACTTCCTCTTTTCCAGCTGCTGTCACCTTTTCTAGCCTGACTGTCTTCTCCACTAACATAATTCCCTTCTTCCAAGTGCTTTGAAGTGATTTTTACTTTGCTTTTTTAAAATTGCAGGTTCTTCATCACAGGAATTCCCCCCCCCCAATAGAACTCGTGATCCTTGAATCAATTTTGCATAATAATTCTTCAGTGTTTTATATCCCTCTTGTATTTATTTTATCTTACTCAGATAACACATTTCCTGGTTGATATTTCAATACCCCTAATTTTAATTTTAATTTTCCACTAATTCCTTGGAACTTCTGGGAAATCTCTCTTTCTCTCCCTCCCTCCCTCCCTCCCTTCCTCCCTCCCTTCCTCCCCCCCTCTCTCCCCCCTCTCTTCTCTTCTATTTCTTTACACTAGTTAATGTAATAGTGATTCTTGTTTCTACCTGCAGTCTTCAGGACCTATTTTTGGAGCATAGACCTGAATGCTGGTTATGTTGATAGGTTTTCTAAGAAGTCTTGTTGATGTTTGGTCAGACTTTGCATTATAGGCCCTGATTGTGTGTGTGTGTGTTGTGTCGTTATAGTCGTGACCGACTCTTCATGACTCCATGTCCATGGCGTTTTCTTGGCAAGGAATACTGGAGTGGCTTGCCAGTTCCTGCTCCAGGCGCCTACAGCACCTGGTATTCCCTGGTGGTCTCCCATCCAAGTACTAACCAGGCCCGACCCTGCTTAGCTTCCGAAATCAAGCGAGATTGGATGTGCTAAGGGCATCTTGCTATATCTTGCATCAGCATTAGAGTCATACAATTTCATTTGGATCTGTCATTTCCAGAGGGGGGAGGGTGAGTCCTATTCCAGGCCACTTCAGTATCTCAGTCCACTATAGTTCACTCACATCAAGTACCGTAATGTACCCCATGCACCTTACATTGTCTCTTTCGTTCATGCTGTCTAAAGTTTCTGAAGATGCACGACGTCAACATGAAACCAGTCCCTCCCCCCTTGTTCTCCTCTCTCTCTCTCTCTCTCTCTCTCTCTCACACACACACACACACACACACACACACACACACACACACACACACAAACATCTTGCTTGTTAAAGAATTCTGGTGACCTCAGTAGTTTGCCCATAGTATCTCAAGGATCTCTATGTTTTCATAGGTGCACGCAATCTCTCTGCTCATGCTAGCATGAAGCAGTTTCCCACAATGGAATTTGTATTCTTCTTTCATTCCGTAGGCTTCCACTGTCTTTCTGCTGACAATGGGTTTGTACACATAATACATCCATCCATCTATCTGCAATCCTGAAAACACTCACTGAGAAGTCTGCTTATTTACTTTCCTATTACAGTTAGCAGCAATGCTAATTAATTACATCATTGAAGGACATTAATTTGTATTTATTAATATTATATCATATAGAGGAATTTGTTCGTTTGTTGCATTAATAGTTGAAGAAACGTATTAAGTGTTAAATAAAACCAATAATTTAAATTAAATAAAAAGGGTCACCCCTTTCAACATTTCCTCCCAAAGTAGCAAATCAATATTGCATGAAATGTTTAACATTACTGAAACTTTTAGGATCATTTGTGTTTGTCTGTTAAAAGCAACAGGTTTTGAATTCCTTGTTGCTGTTCTCTGACTAGCAGAGAACAAATTCATTGTTACAAGTCATTTTGACCTAATTTTTAAGGTCAAAATGACTTTAAATATGACTTTAAAACTCAATATGATGGACATAATTGAGTTTTCAGCCTAATGATCCTACTTAGCTAAGAAGTTGTAATCTGTAGTTCAGAAATTCATACAGTACTTTTCACACAGCAGGTAGTTAAACTATGGAATCTACACCCAAGACACTGGTTTAATTTTATTATTATTCATACTATATAAAGATGCAAGTTACTTTTTTCCCATACATCTGCTGAGATATTAAATTATTATTATACAGTATACTGCAAAGTTGCCTTTAGAGATGGGCACGACTTAGCGGAATTCCCGTTTCCGTTTCTGTTACTCGTTTCCGTTACGGAACGGAAACGGTAACGGGAATTACTCCGCCAGAACTCGAACTCGAACTGACTAAAGAATAATTGGGTCTGATTTGTCGTGGTCATTCCTGGCATCGCGGCACAGAAAAAAAGTTTTTAAAAGTTAAAAAAAAACCCCGATTCCCGGCCATTCCGGCCAAAAAAGCAGGCGGAAATATGCCTGCCTCTGAGAGTGCACCTACCAGAGGGGTGGTTTCGGGGGGGGGGGGGGTCCCGGCCTCCCCCCCTCTCCTCCTGTCCTGTCCTGGGCTGCTCTGTTGGACTCGCTGCCGCAGGCTCGCACCAGCAATGGCGGGGGGGAGTCTCGCCGCCGGCCGCCGCAAAAGCAGAAGCGGCACAGAAAAAAAGTTTTAAACTCCCCCCCCATTCCCGGCCAAAAAAAAAAGCAGGCGGAAAGCCTGTGCATGTGCAGTAGTGCACCTACCAGAGGGGTGGTTTCTGGGGGGGGGGTCCCGGCCTCCCCCCTCTCCTGTCCTGGGCAGCCGGACTCAAGTCGCCACGCCATGCCATGCGGTGCGGGCGGGGGATCCAAAATGGGGCGGCGACCGCAATATTTTTTTTGAAATCGTGGAGTGGTCCAAAAACACACAGACACAAGCACCACAGAAACATGTGAAAATTGGTATGCTGCTGCCAGAATTTTTACAGTAGCAGTGGTGATTTTTCTTGCAACAAAATGTCTCCTCCGGCTCCCCTGTCCATTGATTTTATTTTATTTTTTTTTTACACCTGCGCAATGATGGGCTGGCCAAGTGGCCATGTGGGAGTGGACCATGCAAATTTTTGGAGCCATCCCACCAATCACATGGCCACTTGGCCACTGAGACTTCTGGGATGTGCCAAAAAGCCCACTAAACCCTGCCCTAGCCCCCTAACCCTAACCCTAATCCTTGATTCCTTACCCATACGCCACAGTACACTGTCCTCTTAGTGGGTCAGAGAGGCACCCAGAGGTGCACCCCAAATCCCCAATACTCACCCTAGCCTCACCAGTAACTAGCCTAACCCTAGCCCTTGCGCTAACTCTGTTGCCTAAGCCAGATCTGTACTTGCATTGCACTACACGCAAGTACAATTCCCTTCTTGGTGAGACACAGTGGGTGCAGAGTCTGCCAGTCCGCCACTTGTGGCTCTGGCTGACTCCTCCTGCAGCAGCAGTGCCATGCAAACCATGCCCTCGAGTGCTGCTTGTGTCTCACTGTCACCGACTGTTGCAGGGAAGGCACCCCAAAAAGAGGGGTGCCTCTGCCAGTCTGCTGTGTCTCTGCATGCAACTTTGGTATGCATATCCATATGGCTATGCATGCCCTTTTGCAGCAGCAGGTGAGGAGAGGAGACCCCCATGCCATGAGGGGTCTCATGGAGCCTGCTTTCCCTTCCTAGTGGGTGAGGAGAGGAGGCACCCACCCCCCAAAAAAGAGGTGCCTCCAGGAGCCCGCTTCCCCTACAGCGGGCCAGAGGAGGCACCCACCCCAGAGAGGTGCCTCCAGGAGCCCGCTCCCCCCCAAACCAGTTTAACGACAGACGAAAAAACGAAAAACGAAACGACTATTTTTTGCGAAGTTTCGCGAAAAACGGAAACGAGCCGACACGGGCCGCCTCCGACACACGACAACTCGAAAACATCATTTTCCCTAGTCGTGCCCATCTCTAGTTGCCTTCAATGTATGGCAACCTTATGAATGTGTGACTTTCAAACTGCCTTGTCCTTAACAGAGATATTATACTTTGGCCAAAATCCTCTTGCATCATTTTGCAAGCATAGCACAGATTGATTAATTGTTGGAGGCAAATTGCTTGGACTTTACAAATCCTTGTGAATGTATGTGTACTGAGTGAAGTGACATAGCAAGCAACAGCTAACTTCTACAAAGACGCCATAACTTGAAGTAATTCATTTCCAAAAGTTATGCTGTTAACACGATGCTCTCATAACAATGCAAAAAGATTTTGGCCATTGTTGCTATTGCTACTTTTATTATTACTGATGGTAATAGTGGTGGTTGGTTATTAGTATGATGGTGATGGTGGTGATGGTGTCATAATGATGACCACTAGCATGGACAGCTTTGAAAAAGAGTTAGAAAAATTAATGGAAGCCAAAGTTGTCTGCAGTTACTAATCACCAGCATGCTTCTTCAAAGGTATCTCTCAATTCCTTCAAAGGAATTCTTCCATCACTCCTGTACAGTTCTTCAGTCCTGTATTTCCATCTTCTCTTTCCTTTTTCTCATTCAGAAAATACACTCCCTGGTTGATCTTTCAGCATCACTAATTTTGGTTTCAATTCCCCACTGATTTTCTTGGATCATGTGAAAGAGATCTCTGCTTTTTTTCTCTCTTTTGTTGTTCTCTTCTGTTTCTTTACACCAATTATTGTAATAATGGCCTTTGGTTCTCCTTACTATCTTCAACCTTTGGTTTCGGAGCATATGCTTAAATGTTGGTTATTACCTTCAGTATCAGAGGCAGTGTATCTCCATTTTCAGTTCCTGGGGAACATGGATAGGAGGGGACTATCTATGAATTGTACGCCTTCATAATCTTGTGGGCGTCCCGTAGGCATCTGACTGTATCAACAGAATGATGGACCCATGGACTTTTGGTCTGGCCTGGAAGAGCTGCTCTTAACATTCTTTTGGCTCATCCTCACACAGGCCAGCAAAGGTGCACCAATACTATCTCACCTCCTGTTTTTTCTCCATTTCGTGTATAGTAAAAACTTTGTTACACTCTTTTATGCATTCAGACTTTACAACTATCCCATGTTTCCCCAGTGTTTCTTTTATCTATTTTTTCTTAGAAGGAAAAAAATCTGTTAAGAGAAATTTGTGGAATAGCTAGACAATGGCTTCTGACTTTAGGCGCCATCTCTCTGGAAGCACCCTGTTTCATCAATTTCCCAATTTCATCAGTGTAGGAGTTCGGCCAACCCCTCTGTGGGCCGTTGCCAAACTTAGGCGTTTTTTTTTTTTTAAGTAGGTACGGGCTACTCAACATCTGCCAGACATCTCAATGCCTGTCATTCTGAGACATATGGAATCCAAGATTCGCAGACTTGGAGCAAAAGATTTAAAATTCTCCCTTTTGCAGTTCCTTGTGAAATCTAGTCTCTAGCAGATACATGTCCACCCGTGCCATGGGGGCTGTATTATTTCAATATATTTGTTGTTGCTTAATCTACTTGGTCTTAATGTTCACAAGCAGGAAAGCACCATTTTTTTCCAGCTGTGTGGGAGAAAAACCTTCATGTAACCCAAATGAGATGCCAAAACAACAACAACAACAACAACCCCGAGTGCCATCTTTCTTGTGTAGACAGTATCATCATAATACATTATTAGCCACTGCACGCTTCTATCATTCCACTCCGGGAGAATTATGGCTGTGGCACTGAGTGAGGATGTAAGACTACCAGCTTACTACAAATCTCCCGTAAAGCTCTTGCAATAAATCTCAGGGAGAGAAGTCGTTTAAAAGAAAAAGGAAAGGGAGAAAGGGATGAGGCTGAGAGGACCTGTCATTTGTTTTCTTAGGCAAGAGGGGACAAACAGCCATGAGGGGACATGGTGTACCACTACATGCTCGTCACATCACAGAAGGTAGCATTCATCACAGCAAATTCAGTGTTCTCAGTGGAGTCTAAGGAGGAAGGTTAAAGTGTATCCAGTACCCAACCCCTCTTTTTGCTCCAAGACGGGTGACATAAATGGCCATTCTTGAAGCAGTCATTTCCCCCCCTTTTATTACCTACACTGGAGACCACAAGCAATTTGGATATTTCTCAGAGTGAGAAGTTCTCTCTCTCTCTCTCTCTCTAACACAAACACACACCCCTTAAGAATTCGCTCTGCAAACAAAGCTCAGAGACAATGCCTTTTCATACCAGAACTTCCAAAATCTACCAGCCCCCATTAGTTGGGGTAGAAGCAGATATCCATGCTCTTCATCAACGCTTCTGACAGCAGTGTTTTATTTGTTCACCTACTTACTGAGGAAGCCTATTAAGGTGAAAGATAACCAGTCATGTTCAATTCATGTCAGGTGTGAAGCGGTCTAAAATGGCTGGCCAGGCCATCCTTAGATGCAAAGTGAGGCAATCACCTGAGCCAAACAGCACATGCCAGAAAGTAAGCAGCGGCCTAATTTGCCCCTACGGTATCGCTTTGTTGCAGGACAAAGCTGTACGGATCGTGATTTGAGCATTGGATTGGCTGTCAAATAGGACTTACGTCTGTGACTTGACCCATGTTTATTTGCAATGACACAGACTTTTGTGACTTGGAACTTATCCACTCCTCCTTTTTTTCTTCTGGTGGTGGTGAGGAAGCTGGTTTTAACAGAGAGTGAGACTTGCAGCTTGGGACTCAGGACTTGGTACTAAAGGCCTGGATTTGGACTCGGGACTTGGACCCAAAGGCTTGCTTACATCTGTGTGTAGAATGTAAATGGCTTGGTCCTGGCCTTCCACTACATTTGTGCTTTTAGGTGCAGTGGAGGACCTGTCCCATCACCAACATTGAAGTAAACTTCAGTTTCTAGCCCATCTGTATCTAGAAGGGATTTGGAACCATTGTTTCAGGTGGGGAGACATCCTGGGTCAGTCCTGATGACTAAGAAGACAATGTCAGATCAGTGGTTCAGGTCACCCAGTATAATCTACACCAACTTGCAGAGGAGGTCTCGAAAAGTTCAAGAAGAGATCTTTCCCAGCCATGGTTCCAACTGGTTTTTAACAAAGATGCCATATATGTGACCTGAGCCACCTTCGACCCACTACAGGCAAAGTATGGTATCTTATTATCTGCAGGTTTTTTTTATTTGCTGTGTATGAAAGCCAACTTATCAACCATTGAGTGCACCCCACAATAAGACTCTCTTGAAACCTCACAATAAGACTCTCTCAACACTTAATGGGGAAAGGAGAAAATATGTGTGATAATTCCATGCTAATAAGAGTTTGACATCTACAGGTTTAAGGTATTCTATCCCATCCTATATTTGCCTTGCTCATCTTTCTATAATTCATAGGATACCTTTTTTTTACTTTGTCCTACTGGCAGCTAGACCTCACCATAGACATAGTTACGCTGAATGAGACAATACCAAAGAACAGTGCTGTGCTGCATTTAAATCAGTTTTGAAGGTTCTTCTGCCAATAAATTCTTTCTGGGCTTATTTTCCCATCTTTTTTTCCTTTTTAGGGACTATTTGTTCTAATAAACTACTACAGTGGTCCCCCGCCCATTCACGGTTCATATACTGTGGTCCCGCTATATTGTGGGACTGCAGTATATGAAAAAAGGCCCCCTGGGATAAGGGGGCAAAGGCCTGTTTCAGGCCCCCCCTTACTTACCCCAGGACTGGCGCTGCCCAAAACGGGCCTGCGAGGGCCTTCCCAAGCCTTCTGGAGGCCCCCAAAGGCCTGGGAAGGCCCTCACAGGCCCATCTGGGGCAGCGCCAGGCTGGGGGTAAGTAAAAGAGCCCACAGCTAGGTGCCCCAGGCCTGTCCCAACCTGCACCCACATATCGCGGATTTTCAATTATCACAGGTCGGGTTGGGTCCCTAACCCCCGCAATAGGCGGCGGTGGGGGGTGTCACTGTATTCATTTCTCATTCATTTGTTTATTTTGTATCTTTTTATGATTCCTCAGTCTTCATGCATTTACTTCTTCACTGGTAACTCTCTTCCACACCAAGCAGTGTGGGAAATTGGACTCCCAACCTCAAGTTCCACAGCCAAAAACCTAACTCCCTGAGCTATAGCCCATGTTCAAGTCCACATGCCCATTCCATATAGCTGGACAAGAATACACAGCACCACACCGTCAAGACCTAGTGCTTATTCCACATGGGTGTCATCTGATTCCGCTGGACCCATTACATCACATTTTCTATCCACAATTTCAGTGCTAATGTTTCTTTTTTTATTATGCATGCTTTACTTACAGTATTATACATGGCAGAACCTTGAAGAGTTACTCTTCTGGACTACACCTCAGAGAATGCCCCACCAATCAAAGCCACAGAGATTTCTGAAACTCTAAGGAGGAGAAAGATCATGTTCTGACTCACAGAATTTGGCTCCACTTCCCACAAATCCAGTCTCCATACTCTCCATGGTTAATTGAAGTACTCTAAGAATTCCAGTGCTAATTTATTCCTTCTAGTATGTACCTCCCCTGCTGTCCATCCAGTGGAGAATAAACTACTCTGCTTTGCTTCAGGGCATCTATGGGCCTTTTCACACAACCCCTAAGATCCGCTGGCCACTTAAATTCGGACCAGAGATCTTAGGGGTTCGTTGCTCTTGCTGTGTTCCCACCCCTCAGCACTTCCTTGCTCCTGTCTGCGTGAGGGGTGGGAGAAAAAAAGAGAGAAAAAAATGCATCTCACCTCCGAAGCCACCCGGCTTCCTGATTCCTTCTCTTCCTGATTCCGCCCGGCTTCCTGGTTCCTTCTCTTAAAGGGGCGGCAGGCAAAAAAAACAACAAACAGACGCGAGGAGAGCCGACACTCACTCCCTTAAAACCGCATCAGGGATTGTCACCACGGGAGAGCAGGTACATGAAAAGTGCGCTGGGACGCGCTTAGGTGGGCGTGGTCGCACTTAATTTTCTGCAAACTCCGGAGCTGGTGGGGAAACATTTTTAAGCTCCGGAGCTTGCAGCCATTTGCGGCGGAGTTTAGGGGTCGTGTATAAACGCCCTATAACCCTGAACATGAAGGCCCTTCCTGTTTCTGCCGCTGAAATTATTGCCTCCTAAGTTTAAGAGCCATCCAATTTAGTTTGTTCTATCTTTGGAAGCAATAATGATGAAATGGAGTTGGGATCGAAGCCACTTGGATCTGCGTTGAACTGGTGCAATTTTCTTCATCTGCATGGGTTAGAAAAAATAAGGACTTGCATGCATATTATTTCTGTCTGAAAAGAAAGCTTTTTTGTTTGGATGACATGTTCACCTATTACTGATGTGGAGGGTTCCCTCTTCTCCCCGCGCCCCCAACCCCATTACTCAGGAAATATCATGAGAAGACCAAACTCATTGAGAAAATACAACCATGCTGGTGAGCAAGAAGGAGGAGGAAAATCTTCCTTTTTAAAGAGGCATATGGTGACCTTTTTACTTAATTTTTTTTTAAAAAAATTAATTTTTTAAATTTTTTAAAATTTTTAAAATTTTCTAAATTTTATTTTATTTTTATTTTTTTTGCCACCCACGTCATCTCTTGTGCAGGGTCTTGCCCCTCCTTATTTTATCAGCACTCCCTTGTTCTTGTTTGGTATATACTGTTGGTTTTGTTTTAATTGTAAGCCACCCAGAGTTCCGTCCGGAAGATGGGAAATATAGAAATATAACAAATAAATAAATAATAAATAAGGAGATGAAAAAGGAGAAGAAAGAGAAGAAGGAGAAGAAGGAGATGGAGCAAATGCTTTAGTCTCTTGGCATGTTTAGCCTAGAGAACGGAAGGTTGAGGGGTGGTATGAGAGCCATCTTTATGTATTTGAAGGCTGTCACAATGGAGGACGGAGCAGGCTTGTTTTTGATGGCCAAAGAGGACAGGACCATAAGTAATGATTTCAAGTTGGAAGAAATATTTTGATTAAATATTAAGAACATAATGTACAGAGAGAGCCATTCAGCAGTGGAGCCATCTGCCTGGGTGGGTGGGGGTGTACTTCCTTTCAGGGTAAAATTTAAACAGAGGTTGGATGGCCACCTATCAAGGATGCTTCATCTGTGGATTTCTTACATTGGCAAGGAGCAGGACTACCTCTATGATTCAATGAAAGTTGAAGGCACTAAGAGAAGAAGATAAAAAAAGATGGTTTGATCCCATGAGGGAAGCCACTGGCCTGAGTTTGCAAGAGCAGAGCAGGGTTGCTAATGATAGGACTTGCAGTCACTCATTCATATGGTTGCCATAATTTCGAGGCAACTTTGCACTGCGAATCAACACCAAGTTTCAAAAAGGGGTCTGTGACATGAAGCTGCTCTCTCACCAATGTGGTGCCGTTTAGAAGGCTTATTTGTTGGACTACATCTCCCAGAATCCCCCAGCTAGCCTGGCAAGTGGGCATTTTGAGAGCTGGGGTCCAACCAGATAACCTTTCCAAGCCTTGCACATATGCAATGAGCTAGTTCTGACGCACAGGTCTGCCACCATCAGGAAGACAAAATGCAAGATGAATTTTTATTCATGTTGGTTTTGTTTGTTACCAGATCTGCATTCTGCTTTTCTTCCAGTGGGCTCACAGTGGCATACATAGCTGGATCTGCTCCTCTGCGATTCAGCAGAGGGTTGTACTCCTCTTGAAATCACCATGTGAGGTAGGTCAGTCAGGGACATGGTCAGTGAGACAAGGTCACTCAAGGTGGTTCTTAGCTCAGTGGGTCTGAAATGTGGATTTTCCTGTTCCCAGTCTAAAGCAATACCTATAGCCTAGGAGAGCTTAAAAAAACTTCAAGGAGATAACGTTCTGATAATTGTTTGCTTATTTTATTTATCAGTTCTAGCCCTTGTTTTTCTGGAGGATGTGTGAACTATTAAAGAAATGGACAAGGATTAATGCAGCCATTGGCTTTGTGCTTGCATGGTAGGCTCATCCAGAATCATTTTATAATGGATGCAAAATCCATGCACATTTCTCTTCCAGCTGTCCATAACAATCAACAAGCTGTCTTGGAAAGTATAGGTGTAATGGCTTCCAGATAAATTGTTTCATAATGGGCAGAAAGCCAAATGAGGACAGTCACTCTGCTGAGCCCATGAGGATGTGGGTGTGTGTTAGGATTCCTCCTTCCATTCTTTGCATATTTAAACAGAGTACTATTTTAGGATAACTAGTGAGTATCCCAATACAACAGAGGCAATCTGTATGTCTCCCATTCACGAACCTGAAAGTGAACTCTGTAGCAATGGGAGATTGTGACTCTCACCTCATGGTAGGAGTGAATCTTGTCTCCACCTCAATCCATACTGTGTGGGAGCTATCCAAGGTGCTGAATTCCTGAATAGCAACGTGAATGTCTGCAATGAAACCTGGCAAGGATTCGCCACCCTATGACATCAGTACCACCTGCTACCATTGCTCTAAGGCAGTGGTAGCGAACCTATGGCACGGGTGTAAGAGGTGGCACTTGGAGCCCTTTCTGTGAGCACTCAACATCACCCCTTCATAGCCACCTGTATACAGGTTCAATTACTGTATTGACAATTTGCAAAAAAATTAGTGGGTTTTGAATGGCAATTTGGGTACTCAGTCTCTAAAAGGTTCGCCATCACTGCTCTAAAGTGTTATTTGTGCCAAAAATGATGTGTGTGTGTGTTGGGGGGAATCTCTCAGTCCCAGTTCTGTAATGTTTCTCTCAGCCCCACCAGCAAATTATTCCCATCCTGGTTTCAAATTGGCTTGTGAAACTTGAGGGGAGGGCAGCTGCATCGAAATGCATGTATATTTTATGACATATTTTTCCTATTGTCTGCACTTTTTAATGCATTTTTAATGTGCGCATTTTTCTCAGTGATTAAAGTCTGTTCATGCACATTATTTTCCAAAGATACACTCTATTTCCATATAATTCAAAAAGAAAGGGAAAAAAAGAAATCTAGAATCTGCTGCTTGCATTTTCTGCCTAATGATGGCAGACTAAAAGATATGTACACCTTTCATTGGCAGCCTTGCTGGCCATGAAATTAATGATTGTCAAGAAAAACAGAAAAGAGACACCTTGCTGTTTATCTCATAGCATTGTTTATTTTAGATATTTATTCACATGGATTGATATGCAACTGCTTCAGCTCCTTGCTCCAATGGATGTGTCACTGGAGCCATAGACCAAATGCATCCACACACTCTTGTATTTTCGGTCACCAGGAACAGGTGTGAAAGCTGGAGAGTAAAGAAAGCTGACAGGGTTAAAATGGTTCATTTGAAATATAGTGCTGGAAGAGAACTTTGTGGCACCCTAAAGTGCCAGGAAGACAAGCAAATAGGTCCCAGATCAAAGCAAGCCTAGAGGTAAAAATGATGAAACAGAGGCTATCCTAATTTGAGCACATCAAGAGAAGGAAGGGTTCTTTGGAAAAGACAATAATGCTGGGAAAGGTTGAAGCAGAAGAGGAAGACCAACTATGAGATGTATTGTCTCCCTGAAGAAAGCTACAGGCTTGAGTTTGCAAGAACTAAGCAAGGGTGTTGAGGACAGGACCTTGTGGAGATCTCTCATTCATCACTGCACATTCTGTGCCATCACATCATAACCCACCTACAGCAACCCTAACAGAACGTTCAAGGAAAGTGAGATGTTTTATGGAGTGCTTTTAGGAATTCCATCCCACTCATCCACCCCATGTGTTTCCATGGCCATGTGGGGATTCGAACACTGCTATCCATAATCCAAGTCTGGCACTCCATCCACTATTTTATTTATTTATTTGTTTGTTTGTTTTATTTTTATACCGCCCATCTTCCAGTATGGAACTCTGGGTGGTTTACAGTTAAAAAGCATACAATACAGGGGAAAAAAGTGAAAGCCCTAGCAAGATGGATAAGTGGGCGGAAAAAGAAGAGAAAAAGAAAAAAAAATTAAATTAAATTAAAGGTCGCCAAATGCCTCCCTGAAAAGCAAGGTTTTCACAGCCTTTCGGAAGACAGGCAGGGACTGTGCAAGGCGCAGCTCATTCGGGAGGTGATTCCATAACAAGGGGCCCACAACAGAGAAGGCGCGGTTGCACGTGGACAACCTCCGCACCTCCCTAGGATTTGGCACCCTGAGTGGGCATGCCTGCGACATTCGAGTGGGCCTGGCCTCAGCTGACCTCTGGGAGATACACTCCGACAGGTATTCAGGGCCCAGGACATGGAGGGGTTTGAAAACCAAAACCAGGACCTTGAACCTTATCCAGAGAGCCCCGGGCAGCCAATGCAGGCGAGCCACCACTGGGGTGATATGATCGTATCTCCGAGCTCCCACCACCAGTCTGGCCGCCGCATTTTGCACCCATTGGAGTCTCTGGACAAGGGTCAAGGGCAGCCCCATGTAGAGTGCTTTGCAGTAATCAATCCTCCTCAGGGAGGACTCATCGAGATATGGTCGGATCTGGGCGATCCTGCGGAGATGGAAAAAAGCGGCCCTGGAGACGGCTATCACCTGGGCTTCCAGGGAGAGAGCAGAATCCAGGACCATGCCTAGATTCCTGGCCCTGTCCGTAAGATGGAGGGAAACTCCCCCCAGATTAGGGAGGGAGCCATTGTACCTGGACGAGGACGCCCCGAAGAACAGTACCTCGGTCTTCTCCGGGTTGAGCTTGAGCCTGTTAACCCTGGTCCATTCCAGAACCACCTCCAGGCACAGATCAAGGGAGCGTATTACCTCCACTGCAGATGTAGAAAAGGAGAGATAGAGCTGCGTGTCATCAGCGTACTGTGACAGCAAACTCTAAATCTCCTGATGACCTCCGCCAGAGGCCTCATATAAACATTGAACAGCATGGGGGAGATTGCTGACCCCTGAGTCACCCCACAAGGGAGCATCCAAGGAGCTGGCAACTCATCCCCCAGCCGAACCCACTGAGACCGGCCGCCGAGTTACCATGGTCGACGGTATCAAAGGCTGCTGACAGATCAAGGAGGACCAACAGGGAGGAACACCCCCTGTCAGCCTCCCTGAGGAGGTCATCCTGCAGAGCAACCAGGGCAGTCTCGGTCCCCCAAAGCGGCCTGAACCCGGACTGGAAGAGGTCCAGGATATGATTTTCCTTCAGGTACGACTGAAGCCAGACAGCAGCCACCCTCTCGACAACCTTGCCCAGGAAGGGAACAATGGCAATCGGGCGATAGTTGGCTAAATCATCCAAAGCCAAGCCGGGCTTCTTTAAGGTAGGCTTCACCACCGTCTCCTTCAATTGGGAAGGGAAAATTCCTGAAGGAAGTGGTGGCAATAGAAGAAGCCCACTCCAGCATGTTCCCTCCGGCGGATATAATAAGCCAGGCTGGGCAAGGGTCGAAAGGGGAGGCCGCCGGCCGGCAATAAGCCATAATCCTGGAGGCCTCCGCTGGTAACACAGGCCCAAACTCAACCATGTGAGGAGACCGAGGAGGTGTGGCCCCCGGGATGAGGGAGGAGGGATTAGAGCAACCGGAGTCGAGATCGGAACGGATGGCCTCAATTTTAGATCTAAAATAGGCTGCGAATTGCTCACTAGTGAACTCACTAGGAGGAGGCTGGGTCAGACCAGGATTGGAGAGGTCCCGAACCACCCTGATCGCATGAACATAACGGCTACACCACACACTCTCAGTCATAGGTTCTCTGTAATTTGGAGCTGGTTCAATGGCACTTAACAATAGCAACTCATTTAAATCCAGCCACCTACGAACTACTACCTAAAGCCCAGCTACTCAGTGCTTATTACCCAAGTAGCTTCCATGGATAGTTGTGCTTTGAGAGCCCAAAGCATAATTACCCATTACTTGCCAGATAGTTCGATTTCCTGTGTCTGGTCCTATTGCTACCCTGATTTGTGGCTTTAAAAATGTTGTACAGTATACCCATTGCAATGTAGCATTCCTGAATTATTTTTCCTTGAGAAGTAGCCATTTTCAATGTTGCCTCTGGTTTTAATGGATCGCTCGTCTCCTTCTCCCAAAGCTTCCAACTCCACCTCCTTGTAGGACTGCGGGCATCATGATCAGATAGATTGCTCTTTCCTTTACATCTGTCATTGTACTAGGAAGTGATGTAGCCTGGGTCAATGTCCCTCCGATCTATTCATTCCGACTTTCAAATGCCCTTCTTCATTCATGGGGTCCTCATTACAAAAAATACGGGGCATGGGGAGGGGAAATATTTCAACAAGTTGGGGAGGAAGGAGAATGATAAATGGAGTAGAGCAGTCTTAAACTTGCCAGGAGGTGACTGCACAATGAAATTTACAGGCAACTTTTAACTGACAGATATATATGCACCATATTAAAGATAGGGTAGCCTGAAGAAAGTGCTAATGAGACAGTATGGATTTTAATAAAAACATGAAACGTTACAGGGAGAAATCAATTCTTTATGAATTTTCTGAGAAAGCATCATAAATCGTAGGCTGTACAACAGGTAGAAAACTTACCAGGATTAACTCAACACACTGTAGACTAAACGGGGGAAATGACTTACTATACATCCAGAGTGTGTTTGTGCATTTGCATACAGAAAATGCAGCGGTTGGTGACATCTTCCCAAGGAAAGGACAGGAGAACAGCTGATGGGAAGTTTCTGGGGGTCCTGAAGAGCTGCCCCCCATTTGCAATGCATCATACTAAGTTTGGTGGACAATCACTTACTGGTGGAAATCCAGATTCTTACACACATGCACACACACACACATGCACACACACACACACGCACACACCACCACCACCACCACCACCACCACCACCAGCAGCTTCCTTCCTTCCTTCCTTCTGCTCATACAAGACGGGCCCTCAAATTTGGAAAAATATTTCAGACCAGGGCACCAGGGCAGCATGAAACTAAGATGAACTACAAACTGGAGGCCTCGAACCAACTTTCCTCAGACGGATGAAGTCACTTGCATCAGTAGTGAAACATTTCGATCTCAGAAGAAAAGAAGTCCACTTGCCATGAGTCAACTTCCAGATAAACCCACCTGGGTGACTGAGAATCTTCACAGACATTTTGGGAAAATATCCTTTTTTAAAAAACAAAACTGCAGCTCCCAAACTTTTGAGGCAATGTGGTTATTGACTGTGCAGCTGTGGGGATTCTAAATCACATTGGCCATAGATTCTGGGGGATTCTGGATGTTGTAGTTTCCTTTTCAGGTTATTCCCCCATTCTCCAACCATTTTAAATCTGCAACTGACTATAACACGTGAACAAGTCCACCCCCTCCCCCAGACCTACTCTGGAGTAATGGACACTCCAGAACAAACGACATTGTCCCAATCAGCAAAGTTCTGTCCACACACAAGAGCCTTCTGTTCTTTTGCGTAAAAGGCAATACATTTTTCCGGTGAACGGAAGCAGAGAAGCCTTGGGCCACATCAAACTCTAATGTGCCTCTCCCAACATCTCACCACATCTGATAACTTTTTCTTGTCTGTGCCAACATTTCTGTTTGAATATTATAAATGCTTGTTTTAAAAGGTTTACTTGTGGTACGGTATTGTTTTGCATTGATGAAAGTAGCTTTTAAGGCTCAGTGGGATTTTAAAAAGTGAGACAAAGGAAGGACGAAAATCTGAAAGGAATGAAGTTGTTAATTGGCACCATTTGTGAAGAATCTCTCTGTAAGGCAGCAGCAGCAGAAGTGGGTACTTTGTGGCCCTCCCCATGTTATTGGACTGCATGTCCCATCATGCCCACCCAGTATAGCCATTTTTGAGGGACAATGAGACTTGGCAGTCCATGAACTTTGGAATGGTCACAAATTGCCCACTGGTGGTGAATGGCAGTGTGTGCGGGTTAGAGACAGGCCCAAATTGACATCTGTACACACGGCACCAAAAGTCTCATGAATTCCCTTCCCCAACCCTTCACAATCCGGCATCTGCCACCCAGGTCTTCCTTCTTAGACAAGGCTCTGGGCCAGGCATGATCTTGGGCTTCCCTTCCCCTACCTCCTCCAGCAGTGGACCACTCACTGGCTGCATAGCAAGAATCCCTGCCCCTCCTCCTCCTCTGAGTGGCCGGCTGCCATAGGAGGTGGGGCAAGGGGTTGTGCCAGATTGTGAGTGGGACAGCCAACCAAGGTAGGTTGAGGAGAGGGAATGTGTGGCACCTGTGGTACGAATGTGGACAAAGTGGCACGAATCGATTCATGACCATCTCTATTGCAGATCTTTTCAAAGAAGTGGCTGTGTTAAACCTTTTCAGGGTGCATAACAATACCACAAGGGAAAGTACTGGGGCTTCTTAAAGACTAACAAAAAACATAGCAATGTGAGATTTCATGGATTACTATCTATGTCCTTGGTCACATGAAGTGAAATATTTAGCTGCAGGTTTAAATACAAGGCTACATTGTAGGGATGGGTTCCCAGTCATATCACCTTTTAAAATTATTTTCTCTCTCTCAATAGTCACTTTCAGAAGAGTAACAATATCCCAGGAGGTCAAAATGTTCAGAAACTGGCTTTTGTTTATTGCCCAATAAATGTTCGCTCAATCATATGCTAATATGGTTTATGCTATTCTTTGCCAGCAGTGACTCTTTGCATTCTCGGTAGGAGAAAAGGGACAATCTTTTTCTGAGGGCATAAATGGACACAACACAATCAGACATCAAACATGGCAAGACATAAAAGCCAATTCCAGAACACTTTGTCCTCTTGGGACACTCTGGTACAGAGCTGAAAATGACTGCTGTAGAAAGAAAAATAATGTTAAAGGGAGACTGAAAAGGGAGACAGCTCAGATGAACTATGTACCAACGTTCCAGAAGGTGTCTGAAGAATAAAGGCCATTGATTCTTAGGGCCTTTTCACACGACCCCTAAGATCCGCTGGCCACTTAAATTTGGACCAGAGATCTTGGGGGTTTGTCGCTGTTCCTGTGTTCCCACCCTCTCCGCACCCCTGGCTGCTGTCTGCGTGAGGGGAGGGAGAAAAAAAGGAAGAAAAGAATGCCGGCTCACCTCAGTTCTGCCGTCTCGCTCGGCTTCCGGCAGCATTCCAGTCTCTTAAGTATCTCTTAAAGGGGCGGGGGGCAAAAAAACAACAAACAGAAGCGAGGAGAGCCCGACACTCATTACCTTACATCCGCATCAGGATTTTTTCACCCCTGGAGAGCAGGTACTTGAAAAGTGCACTGGGACGCGCTTAGGTGGGCATGGTCGCACTTAATTTTTTGTAAACTCCGGAACTGATGGGGAAATAATTTTAAGCTCCAGATCTGGGAGCCATTTGCCGTGGATTTTAGGGGTCGTGTGAAAAGGCCTTTACTTCACTAGATATACCCAACCCATTTTATTTACCATTTTATGTATGGAGAAAGATGTTGACGCTCACTTCAGAACTATGTATACTGGATACTGGTGATCAAGATTCCTGTGACAGGGCCTCACAAGCGCTAAAATGGCAGTAGTCTCATGATCTATCTCAGGGTTTCTGAGCATTTCTGTAGAGCACAAGTTCTTAGCATTTGGTCTTACAGATGTTTTGGAGTTTATAGTACAGAATCTTTGATTGTGGGCCATGTTGACCTCTGCCTCTGGAACTTGAAGTCCAAAATGTGTGGAAAGCAAATGATAGAAAAATCACTGCTAACGACACAATGTTGTTGTCACTGGTGTGCATGATGGGTATGAGGCTGAGCTGTCCCTTGGTCTCTTTCAGGTCTCTGTGCTTGGGATTTTGTGTATCCTTGTCCCATCAGCTTTCATGGGGTGTTTAGAACAGCTCAGACATATTCTGGGTTTCAAGGCAAGAACATATTTTCAGGAAACAGTGTGGCCACACGATCAGAGGGACTGGAGCAGCTACTCAAGTTCCCCCTTTCCCCCCGACACAAGAAAAGGAACTGTATCATTTTTAACCCATCACAGGGCTGATTAATTTGTGGCCTTCCAGATGTCAATGATCGACTGTCTTTTGGTCCTTCAGATTGGACATGCCCGATGGGAACTGGAATCCAACAACATCTAGAATGCCTTTGGTTCCCCAGTTCTAATTTAACATCTCAAACAAAGCTCTAGGCTGATTGTACCAGAAAAGGTTAAATTCTGGTTAAATACCAGGTGCAACCTTTGAAGACCAAGGGCACGTCCTCTGCAGTTTGCTTTTTCAAATAAGGAAAGTGTTATAGTTCAATATATCTTCTTTCCAAGGATACCTACCTCGTTTAGCTCCTGTGTACAGCAGGCGTATAAGCATAGGGGACACAATCCAAAGTGAAGCATTTTAAAGTCCAGTTGTTTTCAAGGTGAGCAGCGTCAGCATGTGTGGCCTAGAACTGGGACTGAGTCCCACTGAATACGGTAACACTTATAATATTCCATTTTGATCAGTAGGCCTTGAAAAAACTTGAAACCAGGGCCCCCTGAATCAACTCAGGATGGCCTGGATTGGGTCTCTTATAATCTCTACAAGCCCCAGCCTTGACTTCAAGCTTTTGATGTTAACATACAAAGCCCTAAACGGTTTGGGACCTCAGTATCTGACAGAGCGGCTCCTCCCAAGAAGAACTTCCAGGATCACCTGTGCCAGCCAGGCAGGACACCTGGGAGTTCCAACCCCGAGGGAGGCCCGGAAAGTTGTAACAAGGAGTAGGGCCTTCTCGGTGGTTACTCCCCAGTTATGGAACCATCTATCCCCTGAAATTTGACTGGCACCCTTGCTTCAAACTTAAAAAACTATTGAAGACCTGGTTATACAGAATTGCCTTCCCTGTTTTTTCAAACATTTAGTAAGGCACTTACCGCTTTATCAATCTCCTGCCATTTTTATCTTCATTCTATCTTCATTTCAGTTTTTTTTTGTTGATTTAAGTATGCTTTATTTTATTATGTACCTTGTATTTTGGTTTTTAAAATGTATTTCTTTGTTATTTGTCATGTTATTACATGTTGTAAACTGCCCAGAGTAGCCCTAGGTCTAGATGGGCGGTATAAAAGTCAAATAAATAAAATAAATAAATAAATTACAATTGTGCAACCGAACATATGAGCAAGGCATGCCTATCATGGGACAAATAGCAATTCTCATTTACGTCTTGATGGGCCTTGCCTGTCAAACCTGGACTGCTAACCATCAATCTGGCGAGCTCTCTGCCGAATGAAAGGAATGGGTTTTGCGCTCCTAGCCGCGGTCTGCTTGGAAGTCTTCCAGATCCATGGCTGCAGAAACCAATCATCTAGGCATTTGGGTTTCCAGAAAGATTTCCAAATGCCACAGTGTTGTCTGTTTCATTACAACAGAAGGCACCGCTGTGCCCTCCCCACCTTCGTCTCTGTTCTCCCCATGGGATTCTCAGGAACCAGCAGCCAAAAAAGACAATACAAATACACTCACAGCCAGCGACATGCATGAGAATGGAAGGGGAGGCGGGCATAAATTTCCATCAACTGCAGACAGTGTGTTCATTGTGCACTTGCCTTGGATGACTTCACTGGCACTTTAGCAAATTGTCAGGCCAGGGGGCGAGTGGGTGGGTGAGATCAGCTTCCCGGAATCAGAGGTTACTGCCTGTCTAATAGATCTTCAGTGCTCCCTTTCAAGTGGACATCACAGACGCTCAACGTCTTGCTCATCAGAGACAGATGTTTTTGTTCCTGTACAGATGAGTCTATTACCGGCTTACATTTTTAAATATATATATATATATATGAGTGACAGGCAACTCAGACTCCATTTTTAAAAGACCCTCATGCACCGGACAGGATATTGTCAAGAGACTCAGGGGCTGTCACTAGTAGTGCCTGGAGCTTCCCTGCTCTATTGGCTAACCTTGGAACGACGGGCCTGGCGTACACAGAGGCAAGCCAGGGGAAGGAGGAGGAGCACCCTGGTTCCATTCCAAGCCTGCTGCTTCATAGTCCTTTCCACTTGGCCGTGGTCACACCTGGGTTTTGATCCTGATCTTCTGAAGGTCCGGCTTTTCCTCTTCGTCCCATCACGTGATTTAAATGTGGGACAAGAGTTCCCACTTCAAAAGCTGTTTTTTTTATTTTATTTTAAAGTCCAGTTCAGCCCCCTTGGTCAGCAGGTGGCGCTAGCATTTGAAAAAAATGGACCACTTGGCTGGGGGAAATTAAAACTTGTAGGACTGGATAGAGCTTCATGTTTCTCCAAAGGTGAAAAGCAATTTTAAAAAAAACAGTGCTGATCGGCCCCAGGAACAGCCGGTTGGTGCTATGAAAAAAGAAAGAAAAAGAAACCCGGATCATCTGCATGGTCTCACGGTGTCTGCCTCCTTAAAAGCTGGATTTTCACAGCGAGACAAAAATTTCCCTACCTCTTTGATGAGTCACAGAAACCTCGCTTAAGGGATCATTACCGGGTTTTCTTTTTTTTTTTTCAAAAAGCCCGGTGGCCGTGAGGACGGCATTTTTAGACACAGGTTATCTGGTAATTTAAACTGCTTTTAAAGGGACGTGGGACCACTGGAGGCATTATTCATGCCTGAGGCAAGCAGCTCCATCCCTTTTCAGCAGGAAATACCAGTGGGTAGGTTTGCACCCTTCAATTGGCAACGTTTTCCACCTTCAATGTTGTTTCTTTTCTGTCCTGGACCAAAACCTCAGTTGCTCCACCTTAGTTAAAGCTAAGTCCTGAGTCATCACATCTCCAGCTGTAGCCATCTTTCAGGTATATCCCTGTACAGATAGATGGTTTGTGAGACAGCAGAGGAGACCAATGTAGAAATCCTCACAAACAATGGATAGGAAAACCCTCTACCCAGAAAATGGATTCCTCTCTCGATTTTAGGGATCTATCAAAGGGCAACCCTACTTCAGCCAACTTGATGTTAGGGATACAGAATAGATCTAGGGAGCCCACAGGGGTATCATGCATTCTGAGTAATAAGCAAAGCTGAATGAAAAACAGTCCTAACTCAAAATACACAGGATTGAAATCTGGGCATGCAAGGGATCTTTCATTTAGGAACCCAACCTGGAATCACATATTATTTGAAATAATGTGCTCTTGTATTCCCACAGAATATTGCCAAAGGTATACTGGGGCTCACCCAGATGGGCCATTTATGTTTTATGTTCTCCAATCTCCACTAAACCCTGCTTTAAACGGGATTCCCTCACAACATCCAGATGCCATTTTCTCTTATCCCAGCATGTGCAGGAATCAACAGAAGCTTTCCCCTGAGTTCCTGTACTTTTTGTGCCTCACAAACCCATTGGCTTATTTTAATTCACTTTGTGACCCTTCCCTTCCGACTCTGAAGCTAATGTTGTTGTTGTTTTCTTTTAAAGAGACCCTTAGCACCTGCATCCCAGGGTGGGAATGGGGGTGATACTGTAGCACAATGGCACCTCCCTAATCTTAAAAATGGGTACATACAGTATATGGGAAGAGTACAGAAGTCATGGATGAAGGGGCCAAGTAGCACAGGAAGACATGGCACAGCAGAAGCAGCAGGTGGAGTTGGGTGAAGCTCACAGTCTAAGGTCCAGCGGCTGGTGGAGACTTCAGAGGACCTCCAGCTGTCCCCTCTATGTGTGAAAACTGCACTACAATGCAGTTGATTTCATGCATTTGAAGAGACAATAAGAGGGGACAGCTTTTAAATGCCCCAGGAGCTGCTCCTCAAATTGAGTGTGAACACAAACCTAGTAACTGTTGAATAGAGGCAAGCAAATCCAATGCATGAGCAGCAAAAAATGAGGGCAGAAGAAGACATTTCAAATCTCCAGTCTAGAAGACCCGCTTATCTTGACTGAAGAAAGCAGTATGTGATGTACTCCTTTGAATCGGGCTTCCTTCAGATTATAAAATCAAGGAGGAGAGAGAGAAAAACACTCAATATTTCAATGCACTCATTTTTTTTCAATACTTAGTGAGTTCTTTGTTTCTTCTTTAACAGCACATCAGAAGTGGGTCAACTTTGGGCTCCAGGCACTTGAGTCACATGTGAGACGAAAATGGAGCCACGCCGAGAAGCTTAGACAACAGGTGTTCCTCTTCAAAGAGAAGTTGGTAATTAGCTCTGGCTCAGATCAAAACTCAGCCAAGAGTGCCACCAGCTTTTCTAGCGCATTACACTCAAGGGCTTTGGTAACTACATCTGCAACCCCAGCGTTTCCCTCAAGAAGTTATGGCTCAAGAAAACAAGGGAAGGAAACCGCACTGCAGGATCAGAAGTTGGTCGAAACCGGTGTTCATCTAGAACCATGGATAAATGATGTTTCAATCTGGGGGGTGGGGGGTGGAATTATCCTCCAAACTGACACAGTCTGTTTGAGAAAGAAAGGGTCTTCTAAAAATGTTCCTTGCCTCTGTGTCCCCAATTCAGTTTCGCTAACGAATGTGCTTGATTCATGAACAAGTTTACCTGACAGGAAGTCATATGTTGGACTCAGCATGTATTCTTCCCAATTAAAAAGAAACGGAAACTGTTCCCTGTCCACCCCAAAAAAGGGAGTGTAGAACACCTTTTAGATGTCTCTGAAATCTGCAAGAAGCTCCCACCATCTCACCCTGGTTGTTGCTGTTGTTTTAGAAAATAAATATTTTTTTAAAAATATCCACTGTACTTCAGATTTCAAAATGGGGTTGCACAGAGCAGCATGCTGTGTGACTTGATGTTTCTAACAAGCCCTGGTTCAATCACTGTCCTTTCTTTACAAGATATTGTACCACACCTCTCAAATAAAATGGCCAGCTGAAGGAATGATAAAAAATCAGAAAGTGTGTAATGTAAGTGTACAGCTTCAATCCACTACACTGACAGCCTGTAATATAGCAAAGGAAGCAGCCATGTTTCAAGTTGGCAGCCATTTTGAATATGTCCAAATTTAAAAATCATCTCAGAATACAGGCATTCTAGGGCAGTGGTTCCCAATCTTGGATGCCCAGATGTTTTTGGACTACAATTCCCAGAAATCCTGGCTAGTACAGCTAGCCTCAAAGGCTTCTGGAAGTTTTAGTGCAAGGACACCTGAGCAGGGCCGTCTTAAGGATATGTGGAGCCGTGGTTCGAAGATCCCTCTGGCGCCCCCCCCCTTTCACAGAGCTGTCTACCTTCCTTTTTTTAAGGGAGCTAACGCGACACTTAAATATTATAAAGAAAACAGGAAACTTTTCAGGTTGCTCATTTATTAACAATGCACATATCCTTAAGACGGCCCTGCATGGATGCTCTGGTGGTCCGGGTCGATGCTGACCTTAGGGAGATCCGCAATGCCAGATACTCAGGACCCAAGCCATGGAGGGTTTGGTAAACCAAAACCAGTACCCCAGAGGCAAAGATGTGATAGAATGGATTCATATTACAAAAAAATGGGATTATTAATAAGATATTAGGAAGACCCTGGCAGAAGATAAAGAGCTGTTCAGCCAGGTAACGGACCTCCTCAAAGGACATGGTCTCACAATTTAAGATTTTTAAACAGGAGACAAATGGCTGCTGGTTCAGATGGTTTGGCTGTAGGTTTTTCCATTGGCAGCGGGTTAAAAGACCTCCTCAGACCATTTTAATTGTACCGTTCTGTAATGGTCCCCAGCTTGGTAATAGCAGCATCAGACATTAGATCTGGGCACTCTCAAAAGCACCTGCAGGGAGACTTTTCATATCCCCTCAGAAATGCAACACTTTTGAACAGGCTCACTGCACATTGATAGTCTCCCGCTAAGCACCAGACGCATATTTTTCAAGGGAAGAGCAGATGAAGGAACTGCACAAGCACGCATACGAACGAGATGCAGGTAGAGTTATTTAGACGGAAAGAAAGTCAATAATGTTGGCCGCTGTTATGTCTACGAGTTGACGAAACCTCTCTTTTTAGAACCGAGTATTCTGGAACTGAAAATGCAATCCAGGTGGCTCAGGTCCACCCTTAGTTTTGCCCCTGAGACCAGATCAGGTTCTTATATTCTTCTGCGACAGCAGTTTTGAAATGATTGGAGAAAAAAATATTAAATGGCACAAAAATAATTCAGAAACCTCATTTGGGGGGATCAAGCTGTTCCATCCACTAGGACACAGCGTGCTGACGCCTGCTTATTATGGGATTTTGGAATGTGTGGTGGGCAGGGAAGGGGCAAGACTTGCACCGACTGAAGAAATTGCACAAGGAGACAGTGATATGGGACTGCAGAAGTTATTTAATCAAATCACCCCCAAGACTGGGCAAAGGTAAATTGATCGAAGAGGCTGCAAATCAGAGTATAATGACAAGCAGAGCCTGTGTAAGTCATCTCATCATGCTAGCACTGCATCAGGCCAGTGTTCATGCAAGTCCTACTTGACTTAAATTCATTGTCAATATATTATTTGAATGTGTTTTAAAATGTTTGCTTTTTTCCTTCATTTGTTCCTCTACTATGATCTTAATGCACAATTAGGCAACAGGCAAGGCCTTGATAGACCACTAATAAAAATAAATAAATCATATAACATACACGTTTTCCTAGGGAATTCCTATTTCTTCAAGGCCAAGTCCCACAAGTCCAAATGCTTCACGGCAGGATGGGTTTTGCCACAAAAGCTCCAGTTGTTGTCAAGACCGATTTGGCCAGGCAGTCTGTCTTAGATGGAAGCAGGGAGCAGGGAGGTCATTTAAATTTACTACACCCCAGTTCTACAATCAAAGAGGCACACACCATGCACACACTCCTCTATGATTGTAATGACACCTTGTTTAACAATTTTTACAGTCCCACTTATATGGTTTTTTTCATTCCTTTAAAAAAATCTGTGAGCTGCCTTGATTCATATTGACAGAGGAAAGGAGGAATAAATAAATAAATAAATAAATAAATAAATAAATAAATAAATAAAT
>JAHTLZ010000237.1:11273884-11286109 GCA_023846285.1 Phrynocephalus versicolor | reverse complement strand
AAATAAATAAATAAATAAATAAATAAATAAATAAATAAATAAATAAAAGCCCGGCATCCGGTTTCCAAGACAGTACAACCAGACACCTCTGTGTGAGGAAGGGAAGGCCAAAGGAGGAATGGACAACAAGAGTGAGTCACTCCCTGTTCAGATATTGATAGAATAAATCAATATGCATTTACAGTCTGGGTGGGTTGATTTATACACAGGTATCAGCAATGTATGACAAAGCAAAGTGTTCTGCTTATATACCGCCCCATAGCACTTCAAGTACTCTCTGGGCGGTTTACAAAGCCGTTGAATCAACAAAACTACAGATAATAGGTCATGGGTTGATAGAATGGGCATGAAAAAAATGCACATGAAAAAGTGCAAATATGCCTGGATGAGGAATATTCTCTCTGTGTTTGGAGACTTTATATATAGACACAGAGAGAGAGGTGTTTGTTGCCTAATGTCTATGTTTTTATGTAACTGGGACTGCTGAGACATTTTATTATTTTCATTTATTTTGAGTATTTGTTTTACCCTGCCTTTCTCCTTGGAAAAGGACCCAAGGCAGCTTAGAGTAATGAGGGTCAATATACAGTCCAGTACAATTAAGGCATATTCAATTCCCTGTTTGAGAACAGGGACTTGAAGGACATCTTACACTTACAGCATTAAAAGACAACATTAAAGCTACAAGAGAACGTGAGCAGTTAAAGAAAGAGTAAAAATTACATGTAATTGTGCACTGCAGACCATCTAGAAGTTATGAGGGATGGAAACTAACATTGAAAACATAGTGTCAATGCCATCTCACAAGGGGAGATATAAACACAAGTTATAAGTGGTTATTAACACAACTCTTTTGTCTAAGACTCTAAGAGAACGCTGAAAATATATGTAAATAGATTTAGAGCCAAACCACTCTGAGTCTGTGTATTATTTCGTACAGAGGACTAGTACTCTGACAGCCTGCAACCTGATTGTCTACCTATACTCCACTGCACACATGCTCTATCGTCCTCTGGGGAGGAGGGGGATACGAAACATCTGATATACAAAATAATGCAGGGCATGAGTAAAGTGGATAGAGGGACGCTCTTCTCCCTCTCACGTAATAACTAGGGGACATCCACGGCTCCTTCTGCGCCCCTTGGGTCCAGAGAGCGGGCATCACCTAGCTGTGTCCGTCCCCCTTTGTCAGTCCACCTGAAACCCAATCCCAAGCACCGGAAAAAAACAGGGAAATGGGGCAGAAGGGGAGGGAAGGGAAGGTGGAAGAGGGAAGGAGGGTGTAAGGAGGAGGAGGAGGAGGGGAGAGGCAAACGGCGCTCCTCCCGCGGTGCGTCCTGGGAATTGTATTTCCCAACGCCCTTCCTTGCCGTGGCAGGCGGCGGCCAGCCGAACTACAATTCCCAGGCGCCTCCGCGGCCAAGCCCGGGGAAAACGATCAGCTGGCATTAAAGGCGACGCGGCCCTGGAATTGCTGCTGGGCTTTGGAGGGAATTAAAAAAAAATCCCTTAGAAAATCGGGCTGCAAAGTGGCACTCTCCGCTAGCGCCGGCTGCGGCAATCCCTCAGGCGCCCTTGGGGTTCAGGCGCCCTGGTTCATTGAACCATAAAGGCCTATGGGAAAGTCGCCCCTGCACCTGAGGTCCCAAGGTTGAGAACCGCTGTTCTAGGGGGACAAATATATACAGACAAATTAGTGACTGCCCCAATCCTCCTTCTACACCAGAGAACTTCACCTCAATTCATTTCACTCTCAAAAATATTTAAGACACAGAAAACAATTTTGAAGTGGTTGTTTTACATAGGAAAGTTTTCGTATATACTGACAGTACAGTATGTATGCTAATTGAAGTATTCTGTAGCCATTGACAAACTTCTTGCCAGTAGTTAAGGAACCAATTGAAGCTCATTGAGATGAATAATGTTTGCTTCTGGGCAAGATAGCAATTTGGAACTTCAATCTTACTCCACAGGAGTAAGTGTCTTTGTAGAAATAAAAACAGAGTTAGCCATAGGGTGGGAAGAGAAAGGGAGAAAAAAGTGAAGCAATGAAAAGAGAGAGAGAGAACTGGCAGAGAGAGGAAGGGGAGCCAGACAGAGTGAGAGGAGGCAAGTAGAAAGCAAGAAGAACTAAATCCAGAGAGAGGTGGGGGGGAACCATAGGGAATGACGGAGAGCTTTTCTGGAATGTTCTGTGGCCACGGAATCTGAGGTGACTCTTTCCCTTGCTCCTTTCCCCTCCTCCATCTTATGCATTTACACAGAGCAAGTCTGTGCTGGTGTATTTTTAAAGTTCCCTCACCAGTGATGCTTTTTGGAAATTAAAGCCTCCTGCCACCCCACCCCGCCCCACCCCACCCCATGCCCTCCAATGCCTTCTCCAGTATGAAAGGGATTCCTAGGAAGCCTTGGGGGGGATTTTGGGGTTGGGGTGTCAGAAACCCCTTCACAACTGATGGTGATCTTACTCTGTAGAACTTCTACCAACAGGGTTTCACCCATTATCTGACTACCTGCACATCAAGAGGCTGCTAAAAATGCTGTTACCTTGGCCTTTAGAAAAAGTAGGCAATCCATTTTAAGACAGTGTCAACAATGTTGAATAGGTGAGTGGCCAGGATGTTTTGAACGCCCACTTTCCTAAATGAAGCTTTGCCAGCAATGAACATGATGCTTCCTCTTCTAAGGACGCAATCAAGTGTTTTTGTGTTCCCTGTTTTGACCACCTCATATGATACATCATGCAAATTATTGAATTTGAGGCCTTCATGGCACAAACCACTGTGCTTCCTTCTGGTATGAAAGGTAGGAAATTTCAAAAGGCTTCAGAGCTGCAGTCAGAATTGCTGCCAAGTCTCATGATGTTTTTTAATTCTTTGAGTGGAAAGAATTCATGAGTCCAAGGGAGCAAAATAAAATAAAATAAAATAAATGCAGAGCACGTCCAGCCTTCTGCTTAAGATTCATGAGTCAGAGCTCTCTGTGATGATTCAAAAAGAGGAAAAATGGAGCAAACATCTAAATGTGACAACATCACAGCCCACGTTTGACTTTACTGTCACTTTGCGCGCCTCTGCCTATTATGTCTCCCGGCCCTTTTGCTAGCGGAGAGACAACTGATATAGTCAACATTTGCTCAGCAGAAGCTGAAAACATGCCCCGTTGCTTGTGGAACAATCGATGTCAATGATGGGCTGGGCTAATAGGAGTTACTGTAAACAAGAAGCTCAAAAGATTTGGACTTGGGGAGTATCTATTCTACAGGAATCCTACAATGTATAGGGGCTTTGATTTTTAATCTTCTTTTTCTCAGTGTATGCTCCATTTGGTGGTGGGGTCAGCTACTCTGGTTTTTGCCTTCCACTTGGCACGGTCGCAGGCTAGCTCTGGGTCGACAACTTCATGGTGTTTATCCAGTACTGTTTGGGTCATTGCCTCAGTCGGGGATCTGCATATCTCCAGGGTGAGACCCCTTTTTGGCCAGAGTTTCCTCATCGGCATGCAAGACTTGTCTGTACCAACGTAGTTGGGTTTCATGCATCTTGTCAGCTATTGGTGCAATGCCATATTTAGATCGAATGTCATCATTGCACACAATATTGTTTTTCATTGGTAATTCTGGAAATTTAGGTCCATGCATGAATTATGGGGGTACGAGGGAATGAAATCCACAAGCCCTATTCCCTGATCTCTCCCATTTTCATCAAAAATCACACTAGCCCACAATAGCTTTCTCAATGTCTGAATGTCAGGCTGGAACATGGATAATTTATGCACCAGCTGACACTGAGCCAAACATCTCAGAGAGACCACCATTTTCTATCAGCTTGAAACTACGTCTGAGCTGTTACGTGAATCATGTGAGGAAGCAGGGAACCATTTCCTGAGTCCCAGTGGATGACAAGCAGAGTACAATCATAATTCTTTGTGTGTCCCTACGTCTCCCATAATTCTGAGATCATAAATTCTAGACAACTGGAACTTAGTGTGTATATGAAAGGCATGCATTTCTGGGTTATTTGAGAAGCAGATTAATAAATTCTATTCATTACAGTCTGTCTATAGCCTACAGTACCACTTCAATCACTCAACAGTAGGTACCAGAATGCATGGGAATAAGCGGACTCCTTAAGAATACAAAGTTTTGTTAACAACAGAAAGCCCTAAACTATAGGCGAGATGCTTGCAACTTATTTTGAGTCAAAATGTGCATGTTTTAAGGAAAATGGGAATGGGGATATCCGTGTATATGTAAGTGAGGAAGGGAGATCATGGCAAGGGTAAAGACCCCATTTCAGAGACACTGATATCCACCCTATGTACCACTTCCTCCACACTTAAGTCTTGACTTCAAAATAAAGAAAATTGTTCTGTTTATATACCGCCTCATAGTGGTTAAAGCACTCTCTGGGTGGTTTGCAATTTAATTATGCAGGCTACACATTGCCCCAACCCCACTCCCCAGCAAGCTGAGTGCTCATTTTACTGACCTCGGATGGATGGAAGGCTGGGTCAACCTTGAGCTGGCTGCCTAGGATTGAACCCTGGGTTGTGAGCACAGTTATAGCTGCAATACAGGCATTTAACCACTGCACCACAAGACTCCTGTTTTCCAGAGACAAAAATGCCAGATGCTAAAATGGGATTTAAAAATATGTTTCAGATGCCATGTGATTTATCTAAAGGAGCCAATATGAAAGGAGAACCCTAGGAAACAATGGCACAGTTTTGTTCAGCTAGAGGAACAATTTAGCTGATTTGCCATCTATGTACTGTATTAAGAAAACACTCTAAGATGGTTACTTCACATCCTTCCTCATTCCAATATTATGTTCGTTTCGTGATGTCATTCGCGGTCACGTGGTCTTGTCCTGTTTCTGTTCCTGTTTCTGTTTACCCTTGGGCTTGATTGATGGTATTGTGACAACTGTTACTTCACATCCTTGTTTCATGACAACAACTGTACTTCCCTGCCTTTGTTTCCCCCACCTTTTTTTGGTCTGACCTTCTATTTTTTGATATTTCGATTCTCTGTAACTTTGCCTTTCATGCGTTAAGCAGTACAGTTCGAGGTTTTATGCCTTCTTCCCTCTCTGTGATGCATTGTTTACACCATTAGGATTGTACTAGAGAATGCAACTTCGCACTCCTGCCACGAGATGGAAAATGTGCACGTTGCGTGAGGAGCCTTACTTCACGGGCACTTGTCTCGAAACAGGAGCTGAGACAAGAGAATTCCCAAGGTCAGGGAGGGGTATGGCTCATCATGCTTAAATCCCAGTTAAGGGGCGTGGTCGGGACGAGATTCTGCCGTCACACAATGGACATGGAGTAACATTTTCTCGTACCAGTCCCAAGTGGGACTGCGAACTGCAATGAGAGGGATGTGAAGTAACCGTCTTAGTTTGTTGTGTGTGTAATGTACCATCACATACACACATAGACACATCAACTATAGTGACTCTAACAGGGATTCCAAGGTAAGTGAAATATTTATAGAGTGCTTTTATCACAGTCCTCTGGTACCCTTGAGTTTCCATGGCTGAGTGGGGATCTGAACCCAAGTCTCTTTCATTGTAGTCTGTCACTCTACCCAACAACAACAACAATCTTTATTTGCAGCCACAGGCCCAACCAATAAGGTAAAAATACATACATGAAGTTTTAAAAGGATAAAAGGGTAAAACCATTACAAAATTTTTAGATAGTTAAAACAGTTTAGGTAGTAAAAGTGAATTATACAAACATTGTGCAATTCATAATTATATTAAGAGCTAACAGAGGCCAAGGTTGTCTTCCATATTCTTTGGGCAAAGAAAAGAAACTTGGCCACAGATTCAGTGGTACCCTTGTTTGTGTCACTTAATAAATATTTTAAATACCAGTTCAGCGTTCTACCTGGGAAGACACTCATTATGGGCTTGAGTAATTTAGTACGCTCATTTCTATAAAAATCACATACAAAAAGGACATGATTCAGTGTTTCACTCTACCCACTGACCACTGTACCTACAAGTCCTAGATTGCTAGAAAACCACCAATTGCTTTTTGCAGGCTCTAACACAATATTGTTACTTTTCATCAGAGATGCTGTCATCAAAGAGATGTGACCACTGGCCAGATCAACAAATCTTTGTTAAGAGGACCAAGAAGGTTCACTCACAGAGTGGCTAGCCTTTTTGCTGTGACGTAGTTTTTCTGCTCTAGCTTGCTGTAAAGTATGGAGAAAGATGTTTTAGTTGAACACGTAACATATTATGTGATATTTTAAAGTTGCCTTCCAGAGTCATCTTTCATTTATTCCGTTACTGCTGGGATTACGCTTTCGTGACTGTGTAATTCTTTTGCTTGTAACTTTTTTTTACATTTCTCTTATGGCTCATGGCAGAAAGAGAGCTGAATAATTGAACCAAGAAGGGAAAACACTGCAGAATATAGTCCCAGTGAATGCAGGAAGACATCTAAATTAAATATGTACAGCATTAGGCTGGGGCTATGAGAAACATGTAAATTTGAAATTAAGCTTGACCTTTTAACATCCTGAAGCACTTGGTCCTTCTTTCCTTAAGGGTCTTAATAAGAAAGAAGTCAAACCAAATAACAGTGAAGATGAAGCCTATTAAAGGCAATACGCTACACATGACAGCTACGGGCCGAGAGGTCCAGAGTTCAGCATCGGTCTTGTTACACTAGGAGAATGCCAGATTTGCTGCCAGCTACCAGAGGAGGAAGGACAAAGCACTTACCGGTAGATATGCCAGCAAAATGACTAAAATAGGGAAGAGTTGCAGGCAGCACCAGAGAGGAAAATGCTTAAGCCAGATGTTGCACCTTTCTGGCACAACCGAAAACTTTTTTTTAAAGTACAGTGGTACCTTGTATAAAGGAATCAATTTGTTCCAAATTAAATTGTGTCAAGCAAATTTTCCTTTGTACAAATTTCCCATAGGAATGCATTGAAAATGGATTAATCCCTAATCATGACCATTTTGTACGGATTCACCCCATAGGCAATTCTGTTTAGCGATTTCCCCCTATCTCCGGAAATTTTTTTCCTTTAAGAGGATTTTCCGTTAAACAAACCGCTTGTTATACAAGGGTCCACTGTACAAAGTTAAGATTACAGCTCTGAAGTCCCCAGAAAGCTAGCCAGTTGCTGTTACAGTTATACTTGTTTAAAAGAAGTAGATTTTGTGCTTTCCCATTCCACAAAAGTTACCAAAATAGTTGTTTTTCACTTGTTTCGAAACACACTCCTCCCACTGAATGCTATATAAGCTATAAGGCCTGTGATGCAAAGCACATTCTTCTCCCATCTGTACAGATCAAATCAAATCAAATCAACCTTTATTGGCATTAAAATAAAATAAAACAACACAACAAGAGAAAATGAGGTACAGCAAGGAGGGTAATCAAACACGGAACCGGTGATTCTAATATATGCATTAGCTACTCAAGCCAATGAGATGGGGAATAGGGAGGTCCAGATCCTCGTGCTGCTATAATCTCAGAGGCAAAGGAGGCCACCTCATCCAGATAAGAGGTGACTTGCATAGAGAGAAGAAACCTAAGCTTAACTAAGTCTTCCCACCCTTGCATTCTATTGAGGATGGAGGATAGATATTTCTTACGAAGTGCATCGTGAGTTGGGCAATGAAAGAAGATGTGTTCAAGCGTTTCAACAGCATTAGTTTGACATGGACAGATCCTCTGGGAGTAAGGGATTCCATTGAACCTGCCCGACAATAGTGCAGAGGGGAAGGAATTACATCTGGCAAGTGAATAGGCTCTGCGTGCTTCGGGACATGTTAGGTAAGTCAGAAAAAAAGCAGGCTTCCCAGGTAGGACTGGGATGTTAAATTGAAGTGGGGAGCAGATGGTTTTGGCTCCACTGCACAGTTCTTGCCATTCTATACTCAATAGCCTGTCTTTAATAGTCCTATATGCTTCAGATTGACTTAACATGCCAAGCTGCTCAATGTCCAATCCTGCTACTTTAAGAGTGGTAAGAACATCGGAGATCTTGACTGGGAGGTCAGGATCTATCAAAAGTTGATATAATAAACGGGTATGAACTGGGTTGTAGAGGATTCCAAGCCAGAATTTAATAGCTCTTAATCTGGCCAAGGTCTTCAGCCTTATCATGCCAGTTTCTAAGCAAAGAACGGCGTATGGGACACATTTAGGGAGGCCTAGGATTCTCCTCAAAAAAGAGGCTTGAATACTCTCCACTGTGCGATCTATAGCTTTATACCAAATTGGTGATGCATATAAGATTTGAGATAGGGTTTTGGCCTTAAATATTGTCAGGGAAGCTGGTACATACCGATAGCTATAGCTATAAAAGAATCGTGAAATTGCGCTAGCAGAGGTCTTGCTTGAATTTAGGACATACTTGCGATGGGAGAACCAGGTGTACCTGTAGTTGTAGTGAACACCCAGGTACTTAAATGACTTTACCTGCTCTATAACATTACCCTTGCAAAGCCATTTGTGGGCAGTCCATTTTCTCGCAAAGACCATTATTTTAGATTTGGAGTAATTGACCTCCAATTTATTGGCTAAGAAATAATCGGTGGCACTGTTAAGTAAGCATTTAAGACCTATCCTAGTGCGAGAGAGAAGTATTGCGTCGTCAGCGTACAAAAGCAATGGAACTTGTGTCTGACCCAGTTTTGGACAATGGCTATTCACATTCTGCAGATTAGGCGCTAAGTCATTTAGGAAGAGGTTAAAAGTGTTGGGGCCAGAATGCAGCCCTGCTTCACTCCTTTATTTGTTTTGAAGGGTTGAGTTAGTTTGCCATTCTGAGAGCATCTAACCATACATAAAGTATCGGCATGCAAGGCTCTAATTAGGAGAAGTAGCCTTTGATCAATATTCCATCTGGATAATTTATCCCAAAGTAGCTCTCTATCTACAGAATCAAAAGCACCCTTCAGGTCAAGGAAAGCCACATAGAGTGTAGCCTTAGATATCTTGACCTGTTTATAGACCAAGTGTGAAAGGATAGTGCAGTTATCTAACGTGAATTTGCCCTGACAGAATCCTGATTGCTCGGGGCCTAAGATGTTCTCGGCGTCTATCTAGGAGGAAAGTTCATTGCTTAGGTATTTGGCATAAACTTTGCCAATTACCGATAATAGGCTGATAGGTCTATAATTCTCTGGGGAATTAGGATCCCCCTTTTTGTAGATGGGAACAATTGTGGCAGTTGTCCAATCTTTGGGTATAAAGCCGGTTTTATTGATTGTTGTGAAAAATGGGGCTAGTAGTAAGGACCACCAAGCTGGATCACATTTTAGTAGGTCAGGGGGCATACCGTCAGGGCCTGCAGCTTTACCCGACCATAGACCTACAATAATTTTATAGATATCCTCAGGGCATACTGGAGGCCACTTGGGCAGGTTGGGGGAGGAAAAGTCAGGACAGTTAGCTGTGGGCTTATTCCTATCGAAGGAAATATCAGAAAAATGTTGAACCCACCTAGATGGTGGAACTGCATCTGAATCCTCCACCTCTGATCTTGAGAAGCCCGTAACAATAGACCAGAATTGTCTAGTGTTATTCTGAGCGACAGCTTGAAATAGCTTATTCCACTGGTTATGGAAAAAAAATTGCTTTTTCTTAAGGAGTAGGGCCTTTAATTGTTGATGATACTGAAAGTATTTTACTAAGTCACCTTGGGCATTGGTCTGCCTGAAATCCATGAAAGAGGCGCGCGATAGAACCTTGAGCTCTCTGCATTCCTTATCAAACCAATTAAGGTTATTATGGGGTCCCCCATAGCGGCACAGTGTGGGTTTATGACTCAAGGAATGAAAAATTAGGTTTATAAAGGATTCAAAGAATTTAATTTGGCTGGAATAGTCAGGGTTCACTAGAATGCCTTGTAGAAGTTTTCTGCTTCCTTGGGCTATCACTTATTGATGGAATTTGGTGGACAGATCTTTATTGACCAGGATTTTAGACCTAGGCATCAAATTATCAGCCTCCCCGGCGGGCGATGCCCTATGCTCTAGCAGATTTAGAGAGAGTATTAAAGGAAGGTGGTCACTGATGACATAATCACCAACTGCAAAGTGTACTACTCGCTGTTTTGTTGATGTCGAAACTAGGAGATAGTCAACAACACTGGAGCCTCGGGGGACACAAAAGTATGTTCACCAGTGTTAGGGAAATCAAGTAGACCATTAAGCCAGATCATATTGGTGCAAATAGAAAATCTGGCAAGGGCTAATCCAGCAGCATTGTAAAACGGATCTTTTGACCTCCTGGTCAGTCCACATAAGGGAGGCAGAGAGTGTTCATCCTCAGCCATCCCTATTTTATAAAAGATTTGATTAGTGGTCCCAACTCTTGCATTGAAGTCACCTCCCAGAATAAATTCAGCAGAAGGGTGGGAGTGCTTTAAGTTATCAATACATGTTAGGAGATTGCTCCAGTGTGCTGATCTCCTAAGGGTATCAAGAGAGGGAGGCAGATAGACATTTACAAGGATAAGCTCAGCAACCTCTATAGCAACCTTAACAGCTTGGATTTTGCAAATCCCTGGGGAAATAGTTAGACAGCGTGCTCTGTATGAAGCAGAGACCAAGATAGCAAGGCCCACAGAAGGCCTTCCCTTGGGGTTGGATTTGACAGCTCGTGATGCAAATGTTTTATATCCATTAAGATTAATTCTACCCACATCTATTACCCATGTTTCCTGCAGCATGATGATATCAAAGGACTTGAGATAACGTACAAAACCAAGATCAGATTTTTTGTTAGCCCAACCTGCAATGTTCCACGATAGAAGTCTTAGGCAAGCCCGCGAGGATGTGCATGGTGGAAAGAGTGAGCCAGAAGGGCATGTTAAATGTCAGGGATCAATAGGTGGCAGGTTCATCGTTGATATAGCGGCTGAAGGCAGAATTCCAGTGGTGACCTGGTCCACTGCTAAAGGCAGGCAGGTGTCAGTTGGACCAGTTATAGTGTTAAGAGATGCAGTCAGAGCTGTTGTGTGGTGAGACTGCTGGACCACCGTTTGAGCTAGGGAGATTAGAGACTGGGGGACATGGACTTTGACAGGATGAGCAGATGTCACGGTGAGGGCTTTCTCCTCTTCTTTGTCCACTTTGGTCAGTGGAGCCAATGATGGAGAGCAGGTCTCAGCAGGGGGACAGGAGGGCTCAGTAGGAAAAGCAGAGACAGGGTGCTGAGCTATGTCCCCAGTAGACAGAAGTACCAGGAGAGCCTGATTAGATTGATCGTTTAAGTTGTGTAATTGATCATCTTTGTCGTTGTCCATACTGGCAAATATCTCAGTTTGGTTGTCTTGGGAGAGATCATTTGGGGCTTCCACTTCACTTGCCCCTACGTCATTACTTTCCATGTCCACTTGCAATGGGAAGTCCTTTCCAGTCGGTTCAGTTGAGGGCTTACTCTGTGCCCTTGATAGGTTGAAATTGTAATTCCAAAGTGTAAGTGAGGAGTCACACTGGGACACTCAGCACTTCCTGTGCACCTGGTACTTCGTGAATGGTTTCTGAATGAACTTCCTTCGCTAATTCTACTGAACTCATGTCCTTTGACACGACACACAGGGCTGATGAGATTCCCGCTAAGGATTGTTCAAGGTTTGAAGTTAGCTTCTCCAGGTGATCGGCCTTCTTTATAGATAAGTTGTTTTGGATGGTTTCAGTTTGGTGGTTTTGTTTCCATTGAGGTGCAATTAGCTTATCAGCTGTGTTCAAATTTGGCTGCAGTCCAACACTGCCTGACCTTGCAGCTGGTGAAGGAACGGCTGATAATGTGGAAACCTGGCTTGGTAATAGCAGAGGTTTAACGCCCACGTCAGAGAAGACTCTTCTAGCAGCTATGTCGAAAGTGCCCAGAAACCTTCTCATTCTGAGCAACATTAGTGGAATAGTTGGTCTGTCGAACACCAGAAGGAGCCTTGTTGTGTCATGGGGAATGGGTAAATATTCCAGAGCTTTCATATCTATTTGCTGCACATCGGTCCTCAATAGTTTGCTCAGTGAGATTAATACCCTCTGTCTGTTGGTCCATTTCCCTCTGTTGATATAATTGTTTTTAATCTCAAGAGTTATTTGTGCTGTTTGAAGCAGTCGGGGAGTGGCTGCATTTGCTTTTTTGATTTTTCAACAAGGTTTGCCCACAAGTGCAGTATAATCATCAATTCATTTCTCATCAGCACCTTTTCCTTCTCTCCGTTCCTTA
>JAHTLZ010000237.1:11228743-11269297 GCA_023846285.1 Phrynocephalus versicolor | reverse complement strand
AGAGAGAGAGAGAGAGAGAGAGAGAGAGAGAGAGAGAGAGATTGTTTTGGTTCTTTTGACATAGCCAGGTTGTTTAGAACAAACTAAACTGACACATAAAAGAGAAAACAGATTCGTTCGGTTGCAGCTCTACCCATTCGGGCTCGCAGTTCTCCTCTCATTATGTCAGAGAATTCTGTAAACTCCTGGATCTGCCACCGGTAATTAGACAGTCCCTGAGATGGGTTGGCATATTCTACGATTCTCGTTGGATCATCGGGATATATTTAACCACATCACATCATGGCTCGCAGACTTCTTTTTCAGTTAGTGACGTTGGCAAAATTGGCTGACAGCAAAGCCAAGCCTGACTTTTCTCGAGAACCCCTGTTAGAAGATGCAGGCCAACACAACTACAGCCAAGTGTTTGCAAATCCTGTCTTTCATCCAACGAGGTCAAGGGGACAAATGTGTGTCTCTTGCTCCCCACTTCATTCTGATAATAATTCTGTGAACTAGGTCGGGCTAGGGAGAGTGTGATGAAGTCATGCTTCCTAACGAATCTCATGGATCATTGGAGATTTGAAGCCAGGTCTACACCTGTCTGGACCTTGTGACATAAGGTGTTCTTTGACCCATTCACAGTTGGAAGGTGGAGCGCTGGGAAGTATGTTTTGACCTCCTGAAATGGTAAAAACGGACAGCTGCATTTTGTGCATAAGTCAAAATGTATGCCAGTTATTTTGCAGAGCAGGTTATTGTGACTTCCCACAAAATAAGTGGTTGCCTGGATGTTTTCAAGCCCACACACCGTATATGGCTCTCGGAGGTAAAGCCTACTGACGTAGAATGATCAGCATATATGCAGATCAACTCCGACACTTGGGTTTCTTCCAAGTTACTCATACAACTGAGACTTATGCTATGATAATAGATGCTTGGAGAAAGACTTATCCTAGTCTCAGTTGTATGGATAACTTACTAGAGGTCTGCATGACTTTCAGCATAAAGCATGTTTGGGTAAATAAGCAACTACAAGTTGAAAGATCTTTGTTTATTTTCTTTTTTAAAAACAGAAAATCATTTTAAAGGCTTGACTTGCTGCACAAGATCTCAAGAAACAATGCTGCAAGTTGACCCTCTCCGAATCTTATGGAAAATTCCTGATGATGGATATATAAGGGAGGTGATATTTCTGTTCCTTATTAGTTGGATTGGGCCCGCTCCTTAATTTCGATAACTCCCTAAGCAGAAGTTCCATAAATGCATTATTATCATGCTGGGGCAAAAGCTTTACCTGTTCAATGTATAAAAATGTGTAACCTGTATAACAAATGGTTTGTATAACATAAAATCTGTACAACATAAAAAATCCAGAGGTAGGGGAAATTTGCTTAACAGAATCGCCTATGGGGTGAATCCGTACAACATAAAAATGGTCATGATTAGGGATTACTCTGTTTACAATGCATTCCTATGGGAAATTTGTATAAAGGAAAATTTGCTTTACTGAATTTCATTTGGAACAAATTAATTCCTTTATACAAGGTACCACTGTACATCTACTTTACAAGTGCCTGTTAAAGGTGCAGGTCCTTCATTGATGGAAGGAAAGAGCACTGAGAGAGAATGGAAATGGAGCTACAAATTACCCTCTCTGAGCCATTTAACCACTTTTATTAAAATTGTTTTCCTTTATAGTTCTTTAGTCCTGTCACTGGAAAAGCTGGCTGCAAATTTGTAATTTTCCATTCGTAATTTTCCATTCAGTGTATTATATTATATTATTATATTATCATGGTCCATGACCAGCAAAAGACATTGAAGATCATAAAGACTGAATGTCAAACTGCTGGAGAGCTCAGTGGAAGTTCGATTCCCCATTGTGCCTCCCATGACAGAGCCTGGACTTGACTATCCATAGGGTCCCTTCCCACACTGCAATTTTAAGATTTATTACTACTACTACAGTAGGATGCCTGTATCCACTGATTCAGTTATCCATGGTTGGCAGAGGAAAAAAATAAATAATTCAGCAGCCACAAAGCAAGCTACTGTCACAACCAGCAACCATAAAGCAAGCTACTGTCTCAAAACAGCAGTCATAAATCAAGCTACTGTCAGGAAACAGCAGTTTTTGAGATGGGTGGGCAGGTGTTCTCTCTTATCCATGGTTTTCATTATCCACTAACCCTAACCCTAACCCTAACCCTAACCCTAACCCTAACCCTAACTCTAACCCTAACCCTAACCCTAACCCTAACCAATCCCCAGCAAATACCGGGGTCCTACTGTACTGTTATTATTATAAGACAGTCACAGCACTAATACAAAGCGGGAAAGTGATGAATGAAGGTTATAGCTTAAAAGCATTACCCATCAAATCCTAATGTGTTTTGCATGCAGTTGTGAGATATTTCAAAGAAATAAGTGTAGGAGTTAAGGCTCAAAATGGTTTGTGTTTCAGGACAACCTGAGAAACATTTAAACAGAGTGAGAAAGAGCTTTACATGTGGTCCATAACAGAACTGGCAGGGTGAACATAATGTGTGTGGGGTTGATGCTACTGGGCTGTCACCGCAAGGGCAGTCCTTCTCTGCCTTCAGGATATTTTTATAGCTCCCATGGCATCTAGCTAAACCTGCGTTGGGACAGCAGTTCTGGGGGAGATAACTGCAGCCAGAGCTAAAATGTATCTGGAACTATCTGCTGAAAAAACATTGGAGTTCTGCTAATCTAGCCTTCTCTCTCTCTCTCTCTCTCTCTCTCTCTCAAATACCCTGTTTGTCAAGTGCAATTGTTGTAACTTACATTTTAGGTGAAATCTGACAAATACTTTAGGACAGTGTAACCCAGGCCTGCCCAAAGTCCGGCCCGGGGGCCAAATCCAGCCCGTCAGGCCATTCTGAGTGGCCCGCGGCTGGCTGGCCTGCCCCTCCCTCCCCCTCCTTCACCCCATTTTTTAAAGAAAGTGGGTGGGGCTTGCAGTGGGGTGGCAGGGTTGGGGAGCAACCGGCCCCTGACACATTTTCAGCCACCAAATCTGGCCCTCCTTACAAAAAGTTTGGGCACCCCTGGTGTAACCTATGACATGGGTACCAAAGGTGCCACTTGGAGTCCTTTCTGTGGGCACCCAATATCGGCCCTTTGCAGCCACCTGTATTCAGGTTAAATTGCTGTATTGGCACTTTGCGAAATATTAGTGGGTTTTGAATCACAATTTGGGCACTCGGTCTTTAAAAGGTTCGCCATCACTGTTTTAGGATGTGTTACACTCCTTAGGACAAATTTGGGTAAGGAGAGCCCTCCCAATGTTTCGGGCTATGTTTTTCCAACAGCCGAAGTCAACAAAGCCAGTTGTGAGGGATTAAAACATCTGGATGGCCACATACTAAACACCTGTGCCTAAATAAATGTATCTTATTTTAACCAATCAAACCTAAGTTGTTCCTCTGGATTGGTAGGAAATGTAACATTAAAAGTTAAGCCTAGCAAATAAAAATTTAATAGAAAATTTCCAATATGCCTTCAAATAATTTATTTTGTAGAAAATGACTAATGGTCACATGGAGACCTCTATTTTTCGCAGAACAGCTTCATCTATTTTTATTTATTTATTTTATTTATTTTTATATTTATATCCCGCTTATCTCCAACAAGGACTCTAAGCGGCTAACAACAAATCATAATACAACAAAACAAATACAAGAATAGCGAGTTAAAACAGACGGTATAATATCCTTGCAAATCCTAAGATCATAAAACCTAAGGCCTCCAAACGCGTCCCAGCACGTCAGAGGTCAAAGATCAAAACTAGACCTTAGAAAGTTACTTTTGAAAAGTAATATGGAAAAATAAAATGACTATGGCTATTTGACTGCACTTCTTATTATTGGTTATATAAGACCCATTATACATTTGATATAAAATGTGGAAAAGTTATCTCAAAGTGCCTTTAAAATGCTTAAAATGCTATTAACAGGTTATTTTATTTATTCATTTATAGTATTGTTTACCACGCCTTTCTCCTTGGAAAGGGACCCAAGGCAGCTTACAGTAATAAGGGAAAATATACAGTCCAGTACAATTAAGACATGTCCAAGTATTGAGAACAGGGAATTGAGGGACATCTTACAGCATTAAAAGACAACATTAAAGCTAAAAGGGAATGTGAGCAGTTAAAGACAGTAAAAATCCCATGTAAAAGTTATGAGAGATGGAACATCGTGTCAGTGCAATCACTCAATGTTATAAGTGGTTATAAGCACAAAGTCGATGTGATCATGTATGGTAGATTCATATAAAAGTCACATAATAGGTAATCTATCATTCAGAGAAAGCTTGCCTGAAGAGAGCGGTCTTTGCCTGTTTCCGGAAAGACATATATAAAGGGGGGAAATACATGAGATCTAATGGTCCCCAGGGTAAAGGGCACACAAAGTTCCTGTGTTATTATTTTTGTATATAATTTGCATGGATATTATGGATATTTTATTCATGTGGGGTTGTTGGGGTTCTGTATGTTTTTTTGTTTTGTTTTATTAAACAGTTATAAAAAGAATAGAAAAAGATGTTTTTAAAAAGTAACTTCTGAAAGAATCTAAACCAGGGACTGCATTTGACGGTCCATAGGGCCCCTATCAGCTCTGCAATTCATAGGTTGTCACTGTTGTTATTGTTACTCATTAGTATTATTGTTCCTAACTGTTATGTTGTTCTTGAAATGCAATTTTGTTATTGCAGCTAAAACTGTGCTCACGGCCTTGGGGTTCAGTCCCAGGTATGAGGCTCATGGATGACCTGGCCTTCCATCCTCCCGAGGTCAGTAAAATGAGTACCCAGCTTGCTGGGGGTGGGGGAATGTGTAGCCTGCATATTGCAATTAAACTGTAAACCACCCAGAGACTACTTGAAGTGTTATGGGGCGGTATATAAACAGAACACTTTGCTTTGCTTTGATTGATGTCAGCTATGCAACTTGCACTTGTGAAAACTGCCATCACCAGACCATTAACACAGAATGACACATTCAAAATGCTCACAATTAATTAAATGCTCTTGGGCGACTGAGTCATCTTCTTAAGCTTTTCACTGACCTGGGTAAATGAAAATAAATAATAACCCTGTGCTATCTATCAAGTTATACTCGTTATACAGTTATTTTGGTTTAATTACAGTTATTATATAATTTTGTATAATTTTACATTTTATGTTCCTCTATTGCTGCTGTTTGTAATATTTGTATAATTTATATTTTGGTTCATTGTCTGCTGCCTAGAGTAGCCTTCGGCCAGATGGCACAATATAAAAATCTAACAAACAAACAAATGGGGATTGTTCTCATGTGCTTTTTTTAAGGCTGTAAAGTAACTCAGGAGTGGTTTCACAATGCCTTCCTCTGGAGGTTCTCTGAGACTGTGCAGTTTGCCCAAGGCCTCCCAACCTGGAGCAAAAAGATATCCTAAAGCTATGCAAAGCTCAGCAAATCAACACAAAGATGACATGACGTTGCTTCATCCTGATCCTGCTGTGATCAGAAGTTCACCACATGCTGGCTTCCACATGGGGATGAGCCATCCTTGATCAAACCGGACAGAATTTCCTCCTACCAAGTGACAACTCTGAGAAGGAGGCTGTTTTCCCTTTTCAAGCATGTTGGTTTTAGCCATGGAGGTGTTTGTGGCAAAGAGTGGTGAAGTGTTCAGGTGGTAAGAACCCAGATTTATACTTTTGTGAACTGTTCAGCCCTTGGAATGTGGTTGTCTCTCTGGAAGTAAAGCAGGGGAAGGGGACCTTTGGCCCTCCAGGTGTTTTGGACCACAGCTGTCACCGTCCTTTATCACCAGCAATACAGGTTTGAATTCTGGGGGTGGCCGTCCAAAACATCTGGAAGGCTGAAGGTTCCTCACCAATGTAGTAAAGGAAGAAATCAAGCCATTATTCATACCTCTCCACACAGCAGTATTTTTATTGTTTACTTCAAGTCATACTCCATCTCTAAATAACATAAAAGAAACATTAAAAAGACTGCTGCTGTGTCATATTCTGCCCCAAACTGGCTTGATAGCTCAAGGTGTCCAGTACAGTACTTGGCTACCTCCCCAGTAAAGAGCCAGCCTGTGTAGCCTTGGGTAAGTTGCACAGTCCCAGGATGCCCCCCGCCCCCCAAGATGGGAATGGCAAACCATGTCTGTGTCTTCTCTTCGTTGAAAACCCTAGCAAGGGTCAATGCAAGTCAGCATTGACTTGGCAGCACACTTGTTGTTGTTGTTGTTGTTGTTGTTGTTGTTGTTGTTGTTGTTCTTCTTCTTCTTCTTCTTCTTCTTCTTCTTCTTCTTCTTCTTCTTCTTCTTCTTCTTCTTCTTCTTCTTCTTCTTCTTCTTCTTCTTCTTCTTCTTCTTCTCTGTCTCTCTGGGTATAACAGGGATGAGCAATCATGGCCCCCAGAAGCTGTAGGTAGCATCTGATGTAGCAAGTATAGCTAATGGCGAGGGGATGGTGGGATCATCTGGAAGGCCACACAACTCCCATGCTTTGTATACAGTGCCCAGAGCAGTTTGTAGTAGTACCCTTAAAACACGACAGTTTTAAAATGTCAATAAAATAAAACAGGAGGAGATGAAGCTAGCAGAGGCTACATTAGTGGATTAAATCAGCAGAGGTTACATTAGTACATGAAGGAGGACACATTTAAGCAGGAAGCCTGGTCAACTTAAGAAGTCAAAACATGACAAATTATGACATTGAGCGACAGGAGATGATTAAACCAAGGCACTGGCTCAAGCACAGTGGAACAATTTCCACTGCAAGCTAGCTGTGACGATGGAGATCTATCTAATAAGCACTAATGAGCCCATGCTGGTAGCAAAAGAAAGGTGTGGAGGGGGTGGAATTAGCTTGGTGGAATTGCTGCCTCCACAAAGAATCTATAAAACGGCATTATGACTGGCCCGTGTGTTACAGTGAAAGCTCCAGGTCACCCTAAGTACTGTTGGTGTCCCACAAGATGGTAACTAAATGGTGTGTGCTCATGGCAAATTTCTGCAATCGAGCTGATGCCAGGGGTATTGGCAATGGTGGCCTTCTTGGATTCAGTTTGCGAGCAGAAAAGGAGGATTCAAACAGTGTCCGCCTCTGATTTCATCTGATAGACACTCCTTTTTTTTGGATGGATTGCATAACAGGGAAAGGCAACAAGTGGCTCACAGTATTGTCTCTGTCCGGTCTGGCAGGCAACCCTTAAGACAAGAAGAACTGAAGATCTCAGAAGCCTCAAGCAAGTATGAGTCATCTTTAAGATAAGGGTGGCCAGTGGAAGTAGGCATTTGCTCACCTGAGTGTTGGCACAAGATTGTTCAGCCCACAGTGGGTGGCAGAGATTGGAATGGGCCTCGGGGCCCAATAAAGTAGCCTATCCTTCTCTTAAGAGTCGCAAATATACCCTACATAAACAGTAGTCCTTAATTAGATGATGGAATACCTACGTGTGGAAAGGCCCGATTGCTACAGCAAAACCTTTTTTTACATCTATGATAGTTTGTAAAAGAAGTTTGCTTTGTTTTCTGCTCGATCGTTGGGACGTAAATGTGGGCTTAATTGCTAAGGTTGATTGCTCAAACATGAAAGTCTGCCAGCAGTATGTCTCTGGGATGTAAACATGATTTCAGCTTTTTAGCATGATGCATTGAGCAGCGGGTTAGACTCAAAGGCCTCTTCCAACATTATTCTATAATTCTATGATTCTATCACTAAGGGACACATTAACCTTTAAGAAACATTATCAACTGATCTCTCTTACAAAGTGAAACATATGCTACCATTCTAGTGAAAGTCTACAAAATAGAAATTTTAAGTAACATTCCAACTATTGTATAAATAAACACACAGTGCTAAATAAAAAGTCTTCATGTTGCTAGACCTTTTATTAATTACAGTAGTTAGCTTTGGAAGATAAATTTTCAGTCAGAACACAACAAATGCAATAGATGGAGACAAGAACAACAAAACAGACCAGCACATTTAGTCCTTGCCTTTATTAATAAGAGTGTGTGTTGTGGAGTTTCTGCTTCAGTCACTGTGAGGCATGTTAGCATCTGAAGCAGAAACTCCACAACAAAGAAAGACTCGTATTAATGAAGACAGGGAACAGATAAACTGGTCTGTTTTGTTGTTCCAGTCCTCCATTTATTGCACAGAGCCTTAAAGAACTTCCTGTGGCATTCACTGCATTCTTCAGATTGTAGTGAAAAAGTGGAATCACCACCATGATTGTGGTCACCATCCTCCTCCTCCTCCTCCTCCTAATTGTACCTTTATTGGCATAAAAAGTGGTAAGCCGTGATCAAGCTGGGTTGTTAAATACCCATAGTTACAGAATCCAAAAGAAAGACCGAAAATGTTCAAAAAGGAAGAAAGCTTTGCCTCCTAACAATTAATCTTGATTTCTTCATTGCAGAGGCATTGTTAGGATAGCCAATCATTTTCTAGTTGATCTTGCTAGTCTAATGGGTCAACTTGGAGATTGGTTAGACCCTGATTTACCTTCTGTTTAAGACATCTCCCACCCTAATATTTTGACAGCACTCAGAACCAGACATCTAAGATGGAGGCCTTCGTTTGCTTAATGATTGGGTTTTCTTTGCTCTCATTGTTACTTAGCTGGAAGCTGGGGTGGCAGCTTTTGTATATCGAACTAGACATTTTCTCCTGCCTTGATGGATGCAAATATTCAAGGTTCTCATTCATATCCAATTTGTTGTGCCGTGTCATTTCAGAAATGGCAGGCAGGCAATTTGCTTCTGCACCTAAATTGATGCAATTCTATTGCTTGTGCAGCCAGGCATTGAATGGTTTCGCCCCTCTGTTCCTGCAAATAATGTAAAACTAAAAAGAAAATACAAAAACCAATGGGAATTTCGATTATGTATATACCAAGAATGCTAGCTGCTTTAATCAGACTCTCACATTTCAGGTGAGTTACACCTTTTTAGAGAAGTCTGGTTTCTGAGCTTAATGCCCTACAGAAACAATTCATTATATCAGATTCATTAACCACTGATGGAAGGAAACATGTCCACTATCAGGCAGGGTAGACACCGGCCAAGTTCATCCCAGCAAGACCGCAGGTGATAAAACTGTTTTGCTTTAGACTGCAGACAAAGGAGCAGCACAACTGAAGACCTCTCCACGTAAAACAACAGCTCTTCCATATAGAAATTTTGGAGACACTTTCTGGTGTAATTTACTACACAGATTTGGTGTAGAGTAGGGCTTTCTTTTTTGCTCCATTCAGTCTGTGAAGCTCCTGCCTATCATATGTGGCATTTCAGTTTAGGAAAGGCTGCACCATTCTCCTCTGTGGTTTCTGTAAATGAGAAATACAACTCTTAGAGATAAAGCCAACGTTAGTCCTCTTTGGAGTAGACCTCCTGAAATCAACAAGACTGGTGTTTGTTGGGACTCAGAACTGAAAGGAATTTCAAAAGTAGCTTTTTTGCACTTTTCTTGAGAAATCAATTTTATTGTATGAGCTTTAAGTGATATTTTGACCAAAGACTTTGGTCAATGACTCCAAATGAAGTCTTTGGATCTTGACATGTATATCCTTAGCACTGGTCAAAATCCTGTTGCTTAACTTAGAAAATTTCATTAAAGTAGGTCCATCAGTGGACTAAGGCTTCTGAAAACTATTGGCTGCAAAGTCGGCAGCTCAGCAGTTCGAATTCTGGGTGCCATGCAGTGGAGCAACATCCTACTGATAACCCCAGCTCCTGCCAACCTAACAGTTCGAAAGCATGTAAATTCAAGTAGATAAATAGGTACCACTGTAAAAAGTGGGAAGATAAAACAGTGTTTCCTTGCAGCCATGCCGGCCACGTGGCCATGGACTCGCACAACACTGGCTCTTCGGCTTGAATATGGAGATGAGCACCACTCCTAGAGTCAGACATGACTAGCACACATGTGCAGGTGAACCTTTACCTTTACTAGGCCCACAGAATCAATGATGCAAGTGAGCCAACTCTAATATCAACTTGCTTTCATGTAGTAATTCACAGAGTACGCTAATTTGAATCCATTGTACTTAAGGAGGACTTGACTTACTTAATCTCCATTGAGTCAATTGTCTTATTTTTAGTGCAATTTACTATCCTTAACAATGCTATTTGGAACACGAGTTCTACTGAGTCTAATGAAACTGCTCTATCATGACTAAGGGCCTTTTCACATGACCCCTAAAATCCGCGGCAAATGGCTCCCAGATCCGGAGCTTAAAATTGTTTCCCCACCAGCTCCAGAATTTACAAAAAATTAAGTGCGACCACGCCCACCTAAGCGCGTCCCAGTGCACTTTTCAAGTACCTGGTCTCCGGAGCTGAAAAATTTCTGATGTGGATGTAAAGTAGTGAATGCCGGGCTCTCCTCGCCTTGTGTTTGTTTTTTTGTCCCCGCCGCCCCTTTAAGAGATAGGAATCATGACGACGACGGGGCTGGCAGACGGAGGCGACCCTGCGTTTTTTCTCCCTTTTTTTCTCCCTCCCCTCACACAGACAGGAGCAAGGAAGTGCGGAGGGGGTGGGAACACAGGAAGAGTGACGAACCCCCAAGATCTCTGGTCTGAATTTAAGTGGCCAGCGGATCTTAGGGATCGTGTAAAAATGCCCTGAGTTTAAATCCAGCTCACTTGGTACATACTAAAATAACTACATGAGGTACCTTGTTGTCTTGCGGGCACAGTTAATCTCTTTTTGTTATCAGTGGGATAGGGTGATGGGCCCTGGACACAACCAAGAGCTTACAGAAACAGCAGAATCGCACAAACAGATTAAACAATTGCAACATCTTTAATTGCTCCCCAAGCTGCTACCTCAGGCAACAGCTTCACTTGTATTCCCAGCAGTCTTGCTTGTGGACTGGACACCCTTTCTGTTGTGGAATGCCTAGCTCAGGTGTTTTGAATGTAATTAATGTTTATTACCCCGTTCAGTTTTAGCAAAGCATTTTCTTTTGTTTAGGCCAGGCCTTAATGACTTGTTGGCTTTGAAATTGTTCAGGGTTACAAGAAGTCGTTCACCTTGTGCATAACATGAGACACAGGAGCAAGGGAGGGAGGGAGGGAGGGAGGCAGATTCATAGAGAAATGTATTTTAAGCCTCTGGTTCATGTGACGTTGGCAAACACTGAAAAGCACTTGGAGCCTAAGGGGATATAGCTTTGCCTCTGTTTCTCAGACTTTATTTAAGAAAGCAGCACTGAAGACACTTTCTCACTCTGGCTGCCGATTCTGATGTTGGTGTTGATAATAAGCAGTGTGAGCCTGAGAGTTTTTTTGTAGGAACGTGACGGGAAAGGGCGATTCTGTCTTCAATTACGGATGAGAGATCAGGGAACGTACAGCCACATATCAGCGACCATCATATGCTTCCTCTTGGTATTTCAGAATGCAAGGGACAAATCAATATTCCTTCGGAGTAACTTTCCGCAGTGTGCGGACCACAAATTTCATTTTCTGGAAAACATAACAAGAGCTGATCTGATCTCTGCTGAAGCGCCCACCCACGCAGGCCTGAGATGCCCTTGGCAAGCCGGGCACAGAATATCAGTGCAACAGGACCCTCCTGGTCACGTGCACTCACAGCACCGTCGGGTACAAGAAGTAACACGTAGCCATAATGGATAGCTACTGATAGATTTATCTTTCATGATTTTATCTGTTCCCCATCCAAAGCTGACCACCTTTTGGCCTTTTGTTCCAGTTTGCAGTAGGAAATTCTACAGTAGAGATGGGCATGAAATGAACAATTTTTCATTTCCATTTTTGTTTTTTCGTTGCATTACGTAACAAAACGACAAACGAATTTTGTCTCTAAAATGAAACGAAACGAACAGAAACACCGGAAATTTTGTCGTGCGTTTCGTTTCCGTTACTGCAATATGAGTGAATTGCTTAAAATCCTTTTTAAAAAATCACAAAAAAATGAAATAAATGGTAACGAAATGGTAACGAAATGAACGAAAATGAAAATGAATTTTTTGCAAAAATTCACAAAAAACGGAAACGAACCGAAACGGACCCTCCAAACCACAAACGACAAACGAAATGCCATTTTTTTTTATTTGTGCCCATCTGTATTCTACAGTTTAACTTTTACTGAGCATTTTTTTTAAAAGGCGATATTCTATCTATACAAATGTCCAGTCAGACCCCCCTCCCCTGAAAGGCCAAGCTCAAATCTTCAGGCTGAGTGGTTCCTTCAGTGTCAGTCAAGCACAGCTAAAACTCACTTCTCCTCCAGCTATCGCCATGATTGCATGTCTGTGTAGCCCACAACACAGCTGGTGGCTTAAACTTGTGCCACCATGTTTGTCCTTCCAGATGTTGTTCTCGTCAGCTCTAGCTATCATAGCCAGTGCTACGCAATCATGGGCTGAACTATGTCTTACAACAGTCTTTCATGAGAAGGTGACAGTGTTCCAGAGGCGTACCACCACTCTTGACAGCTAACGGCAATTGGAAAAAACAACTATCCACCCAACCAACAAAGACCCAAAGGTAACATTCAGGTGTGTATACGGTTAATACTGAATGTACAGAACAGGAAGATAAAGTGCCATAAAGGGTCTCGCTGAGGAAATGGCCACAGTGTCACATTTGTCTGCAGTCGCTAAGTGAGTCATCCTTGCATATGGTCATGCTCCCAAGCTGAAAAAGTAGAAGGAGAGGCACATAAGATGAGTGACAGTCATGTGGTTGAATTCTTGCCATTTGCTTACTATCTGGATAAGATACATCCCCAATTTCTTGCCAGTGGCAATACATTTTGGGGTACTGTTCCAATGGAGGTCATTCTAAAAGGCTCAGTGTTTCTTATCAGCAATAGTTTCACTGAAACAGGTGTGGAGTTTTATGTTTTGTCTTTTCATATGTATTCACTACGGGAGGGTTAGGATTTGAATATACCCCAGCCTAATATCTACAAAAGTAGTAATTGAAGCTACAGGGCCTTAAGATCATGATACTGTATGAACCTCTGCCACAAGGACATGGCTTAAAGGAGCAGAGTCTAGGCAATTAAAGGGGATTATTTGAGGGCATAGAATGTGACTGTGAGTGTAAGAGATGAAAAGTGATACTACTTTTAGAATTTAGATTGGAACTGCAGATCAAATAGAACATCATTTTAACACCAAGTAATGATATAGGATTGCTGCTAAGTTTCAAAGTCTTAGTTTTTCATTTTTATTGAGACCCATATTTCGACTGCCTAAGATATTTCATTTTCTCATTTTTTTAACTTCCTGTTTCCATGATAATTGTTTTTTCTCTCCTAATCCTGGTGATTATTCTATCCTCCCCAACTTACATAACTCCCTCACTTTATTACTTTGCTAATACATAATTGGTATAAACTCACTAATTAATTGATTGATGATTGGGCAGTGTTGATTAATCCACACAGAATTTATTCATTTAGGCCCAAGATAACAAATGGAGTAGATTACATCCGTTAAGTTAAATATAGATTAAATTAATTTAATATACATTTCTTAATGAAATTTAATCTGATGAAATAAATAGTCAATAGTTGATACAATTTATTAGTATATTCAAGTTCTATTCTACCCCAAATAACTGATCTTTGTTTATTTGATTGGTTCATTTTATACACCCTGTTCTATATAGTTATTTATTTATTTATTTATTATTTCACCTTTAGGAGCATTGGAAGGCCATTCTTTTAGCGAGGAAGTTACCAATATCTGTGTGATCTCTGCCAGAGGGAGGTATTCCGTGGATGCAGGGATTAGTAGACCAAAGAGAAGGAGGGACAGATGGTTGCAAGCTGTCCCTCGTTCTAACCCTGCACCCAGCAGCCAGATATGAGGTAACCAGCTCCGTCGGCCCTCCTCTCTGTCCCTGGTGTTATTAAATGCCAGGTTTGCCCCTAGTAAAATTCACCTAATCTGTTATCTGATTCAGGACCATAAGGCAGACCTGGCTTGTAGAGATGGGCACGAAACGAGTGATTTTTTGTTTTCATTTTCGTTTTTTCATTTCATTACGTAACGAAACGAAAAACGAATTTTGGCTCCAAAATGAAACAAAACGACCCGAAACACAAAAAAATTTGTCGACCGCTTCGTTTTCATTACGGCAGATACATTGAATTGTGTTAAATGCTAACGAAACAGCAATTTTTTGTTTTTGTTTTCATTTTTTCGTTTCGTTACGTAACGAAACGAAAACAAATTTTTTTGCAAAAATCCTCACGAAAACGGAAACGAAACGAAATGGCCCCCTAAACAACCAAACGACAAACGAAACACCATTTTTTTGAGTCGTGCCCATCTCTACTGACTTGTATCACTGAAACCTGGATGTGCGCAGAGTGTGGTCCAAACCTCGCTCTGATGTGTCCACCCAGGTACTCCATCCAACACCAGCGTAGATTGGAGGGGCGGGGTAGCCATTGTATACAAAAACACCCTTGAGGCTGTCAGGCTCTCGGCATCTGCCAAGATGATCATGGAATCAGGAGGTAAAAAAAAAAGAAAGAATCCTTCTGGATTCTGGGAAGGTTTCCTCTGGAGATTCTTCTGATGAAAGTTGTCAGAGTAAGAAACATCTATCCCTGACCTGTGTCCTGGGTTTCCCCTGCTCTCCCCACAACAGCCAGGCTTTCCATTGTATCGCACCTTGCCAGGAGTTTCCCTACAGATTAAAATGCCTGTAACTGGAAACACTTCCAGTTTGGACATTAAAACTAGAAATTATGCCTGACATGTGTACAAATAATAAGTTGTCACCAAAAAGACCCTGCTGGGTAACATGAGTACTGTAACAGCTTAATTTGTATTTTCCCAGAGATCACTACTAAGAGAATCCACTCCCTTGGAGGGCTCAAGTGCAGATACTACACAGCCAAATGTACACATTTAAATTGGCCTGCTAACCACAAGTGTTAACCACATGCCCCTATCTTACCGCAAGAGATGAAGTGCAATTTAATTCCCAGTCTACTTGCTATCAAATAATAGAAGGGACATTGCCTACCTTGTCCTACACAGGCAGCAACCTGTCTTGGAAATGGCCCTAATTGGCCTCAACACTCTTAAAAACAAACCAACTTGTACTTGCTAAATGCAGTCTTTATTTACACGCAAAATTCCATTTCTAAAAACTAAATCCAATAATACTTCAATAACCTCCCAAACCAGAAACATTAGAGTAAATGCTGAAAGGAACATAATATAATATAAAAGGAATCTATGAGCAAATCAGAATTACAAGAAACTGCTTCTATTCTGAAAGTGTACTCTCCACACAGAGAGATTTTTTTCCACACACACACACACACACAAACATACTGCAGAGGGAGAGAGAGAGAGAGAGAGAGAGAGAGAGAATTCTAGCGGCTTTCAGCCAAATGCTAGGAAGCATACTGTAAACTTTTATTAATATAACATTAATTATTAAAACAGAGGCAGTTAAAAATAAAGTGAACACGGCTTTACTAGAAAAATATGCATCTCAAAAGAATAGCTTGGAACCGTCTAAAATTTTTAAAACATGACGTTACTTGTTGCTGTATGTCTAACAATGATAAGACAGATCATACTTCTCCAGGGAGTATGACACAAAAGTCTAAGTCCCTGGCTATAGTAGTGTGGGGAGTACTCCTTGATTCACCGGGACAAGAAGCCATTTAAAAACTAAGAAACAACAACTTCATTTTAGTCTGAGAAGGAATTTGGGTAAAGAGGACTTGGCAACAGACTTTCCACATCCCCTTCCCATTTTAAAAAAAATAAGAAACAAAAATACAAAACAAAGTAAGTATTTTTATTAATCCATTTGTGGATTTAATTTCCATACCACACATCTCACTGAGGCCACTCAAAGTATTTCACTTCATATCAAACAATAGCATTGTTACAAATAGAAAATAAACCCAACATGGAAACATCATAAAATGTCACAATCATTAAAACAGTTTTACAATAAAACATACGATTAAAACATACGATTATTCTGATTATAACAAAGAACTCAACCCCCTCCTACGAGACCACCACCTGCAAAAGCATTTTTTTTTAAAAAAAAAACTTGGCTACCAAAAGAAAACTAGGGTCGTGGTGGCTCAGCGGATGAAGGCTCCAAAAACTGTCGCCTGCAAAGTCATACCACGCATATCACTGAGGCCACTCAAAGCGTTTCACATCAATAACTATATAAAATAAATCCAACATGGAAACATCATAAAATGTCACAATCATTAAAACAGTTTTACAATAAAAACATACGATGTTTAAATGTTTGAAGTGGTGGTACGGCATCAAATAATTCAAAAGAACAAAAGCAAAACAGAAGAAGAAACTAAAAACGAAAATTTAATACAGACATGAACGAAACAACTTAAACAAGATAATTACACAAAGCTGCATCCCTTTCAGCAGGGCCATTCAAATATATATTAAATTAGTTTCAATTATGAAGCCCCATTCTACTTCCAAAACAGTATCAATTCCTTTGGAGGTACATGGACATTCTACATTTTATTAATATATAATAAGTGAAAACTCCCCAAATATAACTGAAACATTCTTATTTATTTAGTCCTTTTTAACCTTATCGCTATATGGGGTGTGGTGGCTCACTGGACTAAGGCTCCGAAAACTGTTGCCTGCAAAGTCGGCAGCTCAACAGTTCGAATCCCGGGTGCCACAGAGTGGAGTGAGCTCCCGTTGTTGACCCCAGCTCCTGCCAACCTAGCAGTTTGAAAGCATGTAAATGTAAGTAGATAAATAAAAAATAAAAAATAAAAAGCGGGAAGGTAAAACAGTGTTTCCTTGCAGCCATGCCAGCCACGTGGCCACGGACTTGCACAACACTGGGTCTTTGGCGAGAATACGGAGATGAGCACTGCCCCTAGAGCTGGACATGACTAGCACACATGTGCCGGGGAACCTTTACCTTTAATAGCTATATACCAAGCTTCTTTATACCAATTATTTAAATCAAATTCAGGCTTTCATTTCCAAGTTGCTATTATCAATCATACTGTACTACTGTTAATAACTGTGTTATCAGTTCATTTACTGCCCAGTCCCTTGTTCCATATCAAAAACTGATGACAACACTATCAGTAGCCATTCTTTACCATGTGTTGGAATACTTATGACTTCAAGTGTGATTGAATTACAGTTCCCTCCATCCCCAATTTTGGTATGTGCCATGCTGGCAGGGGTTGGTGGGGGTTGGAATCCTGCAGCATCAAATAAGTTTTCCATTCCTACTTACTAGCAGGATGAATAAAAATCAATGACATTTCAAAATATTAATTTAAATTACAATTTAAACCGTGATTTAAAGTTTTTTTTAAATTAACTTTTTTCAACCTAAATCATTTTTTAAAAATCTGATTTGTAAGACTTAAATCATGATTTAAATAAATAATTTCAATCAATTTGATTTAAATCAAATCCACCCTGTTTGCAGGAATGAAAAGCTAGGGAAGATCAAAGGCAAGTTATGAGCACTGCACATTAAATAATTTATGTCCCAATAAAGACTGAAAAATTAAACACAATGACTAATGAATAAAAGATATTTAAATGCAGTGGCCAAATTCCAGTTGGCTTTTCCCAAGTGTATCACAACCTGCCTGATTTCTTAAGGGCAATCAGGCAGGTTGTGATACGTGTTTTCAAGGCTGTCCATCACATACCAAGTCATTCCCTGGCTGCAACATCAACCATGTTACATGGACTCTAGGAAACAGAAACACCACGTGCACAATTGCCCTTACACATGCATGCTAAGCTTTAACGTGATTCTGGCTGGTGGAACCTCAAAGTCTAAGCAGATGTATTGTACCTGTCTTTCAAGATGTGAGAAGGTCTACAATGAGATCGGAGAATACTGTAGATAGGAATGCAATCAACCTTCCAGACACAACACTTTTCCAATGATACCATTGTTACCCCAGGCTACCATTTGCCCTGGTACCAAAAACATACTGCAGTAATTCAGTACTGTAACTTCGATTTTCCAAAGAATGGAACAAAATGCTCTATAAAGATGGGTCCCTCCTTTTCGGGTTACTATAAAAGGCTTTTCATGTGTTCCTTCAAGTCTGGGTATTATAAATTATTTCATAGGCTTGCTGTTTTCTCCTTGATGAGGACCTCTGACAAAGAAATGAACTCATTTGCATTCTCTTCTTTAATGTCTGTTTAATAGCTTCTTACACAATGAAGCGATCTCCTAAATCCAGCACTACTCATTGTGCCTTTGGAATCTTCCAGTTGCTTATCGTCATTCCAGGAACAATGAACGATAACATTACTCAACTGTTGTGTCTTGGGCCGCTATCAAAGGCACAGGAACAACGGCAGATGCAACTTCGATGACCCTCCACTTGGATTGTATGGATTTTTCTATAGAAATCCTGGCCTGCACAGGCTACTAGCGAAGGCTTCTGGGAGTTTTAGTCCACAAACACCTGGGGACCCAAGGTTGGGAACCACGGCTTCAGAGAAAGCACTTGGTGTTGCAGTTTCAATTTAGCCAGTTGGCTCGGAGTTAGTTGTTTGCTTCTTCAGCAGCTGGCTAGCTAGCTAAAAAGAATCCTCTTGAATCTATGGTCTTGCCCAAGGCCACCCATACCACTAAGGAGAAAGAGGCAACCACCTGAAGCAGCAGATGCTGGCGAAGCAGCAATGGTAGCCATCATACTCCCACCCTGACAATTTCGCTCTTTTGTAGAGAAGGCATCCCTTAAACCAGGGGTCCTAAAAGTTTTCAAACAGTGGGCTGTTCCACCACCTCGCAAACACTACTGGGGGGCGGACCATAGTCTAAAATAAATAAATAAATAAATAAATAAATAAATAAATAAATAAATAAATAAAATAAGGCCAACATGGGAAAAAGGGGGAGGAAGGGGCAAGTGGGCAGAGCCCCCCCCCCCCACGATCGGCCCATGATCAGTGCATCTCCAGGGCTCCAGCAATGCCTCCTGCTCCAGATTTCCGCCCTGACGTGCCACCGCTGGGATCCCTCTGCTGCACCTCCTCCTCCTCCTCCTCCTGCTGCAGTGGCAGTGGCTGGAGCAGCTCTCCTTCCTTCCTTCCTTCCTTCCTTCCTTCCTTCCTTCCTTCCTTCCTTGCATTGGGAAAGAGGCAGCAGCCCAGGCAAACTCAGCCCCCTCATCACCTTCTAGGCAGCCACTCAGGATGAGCAAGAGCTGCTGCGACAAGGGCAGCAAGGCTGACGCCACTACGTGTGGATCCAGCCATGCACCCTGGCCATCATGCCCTCGCTGTGCCCCGAAGGGAAAGCTGCCTCCTCTCTTGGGCTGGCCCAGTCCAGTCCACCTTGGTGTGCTGGAAGGGAGGGAGGGAGGGAGGGAGCAAGGGCTGGGAAGGAGAGAAGGGAGGCAGGAAGGCCTGCCCAAAGCACCTGCAGCCTGTTCACTGGGAGCCTTTTCACACGACCCCTAAGATCCGCTGGCCACTTAAATTCAGACCAGAGATCTTGGGGGTTCGTTGTTCTTCCTGCATCTCCACCCCTCCGCACTTCCTTGCTCCTGTCTGTGTGAGGGGAGGGAGAAAAAAAGAGAGGAAAAATGCAGGCTCACCTCCAAAGCCGCCGGTAGCCCCTCGTCGTCCTGATTCCTTCTCTTAAAGGGGCGGGAGGCAAAAAAACAAACAGAAGCGAGGAGAGCCGGGCACTCACCAGATTACATCCGGATCTGGGGATTTTCACCTTCCAAGAGCAGGTACTTGAAAAGTGCGCTGGGACGCGCTTAGGTGGGCGTGGTTGCACTTAATTTCCTGCAAACTCCGGAGCTGGTGGGGAAACAATTGTAAGCTCCGGAGCTGGCAGCCATTTGCGGCGGAGTTTAGGGGTCGTGTACAAATACCCTGGCTGAGCCCAGCCAGGCTGTGGTGCTCTGTTGACTCGCCAGCCCACCCATCACCAACTGGGGACAAATGCAGCACCGCCAGCCTCCCAGGAACCAGGCCCAGGCCACCGTTGGCCTTCCCTTCCCTTCTCTTCTTTCTCCGCCACCTCCTCCTCCTCGCTGGTCTTTAACCTGGTGTTGATGGTGGTGGTCTCAGCCTCTGGCCATGGTTGGGCTCCCTCCTCCCCTCCCTCGCTCCATGGAGCAAGGCAGCAGCTCGGAGGGGGCAGGGTGAGCGGGATGTAGCTCTGTTTCCCCCTCAGTGACCCGCTGTCCATCCCTCCATCAGTCCACTGCCATGGCTGCTCCGGCTCAGAAGGCTGGCTGGCGCTGCCTCCATCTGCCCTTCCTTCCTCACAACCACAATAACACAGGTGGCGGCCAAGGAAGGCAGGGGTGAAGGAGGAGAAGGGGTGGGGCCTTATGCAGAGAGTGGGAGACCTTGCTGCAGCCTTCCTGTTTTAAATTGCCCTGCTCAGTTGCAGCCAGTGCCCCGACCATCTGGGCGGCGGGTGGGGGGAGTGGGGGAGCTTGTCGTGGCCCTCCCACTTTAAACTACCCCACTAGCCAGTGTGCTGATCATCTGGGTGGTGGGTGGAGGGAGTGGGGGAAGCGACATCGCCCACTGCTTTGAACTGCCTCAGCAATAAAAGCAGCAACGGAGGCTGGTTTGCTCGCGAAGCAGGGGGTAGGTGGGGGGATCTGCAATTGGCCCCAGGGGCCAGATTCAGGACCCTGGGGGGACGCATCCGGCCCCTGGGACTTGGTTTGAGGATCCCTGCCTTAAACAATACTGCTGCATCTGAAGTGTGTGAAGTTATAGACCTGCCTGCTGTTAATGTGGAAGCAAGAATCTGCTATTAGTACAGCAGGCTTCTCTATACCTGCAGTGGGTTCCCACTTTCTTCTTTTCTCAGATTTTTTTTGGGGTCACTTCCAGTTCTGCCCAGAGCTTGGAAATGTTCTTTCTTTATGACTACAAATGCTAGAATCCTCCACAAAAGTAATGTTGGCAAGCTATAGTCCTGCCTTTGTGAACTGCTCCTTTAAAGAGCATGGGTGCTGTTCTAAAGCAGGCCCGTACATTGGTGGCTGTTCATACTATAGTAAGTTATATATAGTGGTACCTCTTAAAACAAATTTAATTTGTTCTACGGGTCAATTTGTTTTAAGAAAATTTTGTTTTATGAAACACGGTTTCCCATAGGAATGCTTTCTGTTCAGGAGGGAGCTACTATCTCAACTTTCCATGAGTGTTTAGCTGCAGTAATGAACTGGATGAGGATGAACAAAATGAAACTAAACCCAGACAAGACAGAGTGCTCCTGGTCAGTCAAAAGGGAGAACAAGGGATAGGGATGCAACCTATACTGGATGGGGTCACCTTCCAATTGAAAAAAGAGGTGTGCAACATGGGGGTGCTCTTGGACTCATCCTTGAGCCTGGATGCCCAGGTCATAACTGTGGCCAGGAGCACATATGTACAATTAAGGCTAGTACGCAAGTTACGCCCGTTTCTTGAGAAACCAACTCTGGTGACACATGCCCTAGTGACGTCCCGGCTAGACTACTGTAATGCGCTCTATGTGGGACTACTGATGAAAAGTCTCAGGAAACTTCAATGGATCCAAAATGCAGTAGCCAGATTGCTGACTGGGGTGGGGTACAGAGATCACATTACACTACACCCCTATTAAAGCAGCTCCACTGGCTAACAATCAGCTATTGGATACAATTCAAAGTGCTGACCTTAACCTACAAAGCAATGTACGACCTGGGTCCTAGCTACGTCAAAGATCAAATCTCACAATATGAACCGAGTCAGGTGTGAAGGTCATCCGGAGAAGCCTTCCTCTCCATCCCGCCACCCTCGCAGGTACATCATGTGGGAATACATGAAAGGGCATTTTTGGCTGCTGTGCCCAGACTCTGGAACTCCCTCCCACTAGAGGCAAGGACTGCCTCTTCGCTGCTGTCTTTCTGGAAACAGGTAAAGACCTTTCTCTTCAGGCAAGCCTTCCCTGAATGACGGACTACCTCTTATGTGTCTTTTATATGAATCTATGTGGTCACATAGACTTTGTGTTTATAACCACTTATAACCTTGTGTGATTGCATCGCCACTATGGTTTTAATGTTAGTTTCCATCACTCATAACTTTTACATGGAATTTTATTCTTTATAACTGCTTGCATTCACTTGTAGCTTTAATGTAATATTGTCTTTTAATGCTGTAAGATGTCCCTCAATTCCCTGTTCTCAATACTTGAACATGTCTTAATCGTACTGGACTGTATATTATCCCTCATTAAAGGGATTAATGAGGCCCTCATTACTGTAAGTTGCCTTGGGTCTTTTTCCAAGGAGAAAGGCAGGGTAAAAAAACCCTCTAAAATAAATAAATAAATAAAACCTTGTTTATCCTGTTCAACAGTAAACAGACAAACAGGAGGTGGGCAGAATACAACAGGTGAAGTATTCCTCACAATTTTATCTCCATGTGAAGTAGCTTTAACTCCCTCAGGCTGACTTGGGGACCGGGACCCCCTCTCGCCTAGACTGACCTCACAGGGTTGTCCTGAGGGTGAATGACATGGGATGGAGCACCACCTCTTATGCCTGGGTAGAAATGTCACCAATGCCAACTGGAGGGTAAGGTAGAGGTTTCCCCGGCACATGCGTGCTAGTCGTGTCCGATTCTAGGGGCAGTGCTCATCTCTGTAGTCAAGCTGAAGAGCCAGTGTTGTGCAAGTATGTGGCAATGGCTGCAAGGAAACACTGTTTTTACCTTCCCGCTTTTTTACGGCCCTACCTATTTATCTACTTGCATTTACATGCTTTGAACTGTTAGGTTGAGGAGCTGGGGTTATCAGCGGGAGCTCACTCCACTGCTTGGCACCCAGGATTCGAACTGCCGAGCTGCCCACAGTGACGAAGGAGTTGCTTGACGCGCAGCTCTTGCAAGCTATCTGGGTCTCTATCGATCAAGGAAGGGGTCGCAGAATGGGAGCGGGGAGGAGGGAAGGTCCATCCTAACAGAGCGACCTCCTCAAACAACAAAAAAAGACGCCACCAACCAAAAGCGTGGCTGCTCGCACGGAGGCGGGCAAGATGATCCCCCGCAGAGCCGAGCAGCAGCCTCCCTCCTCTCCCCCCCTCCCCCGCCCCAACCCCCGGGTCCCTGCGTGCCTTTCCCAGTTCGGCCCCCCACGCGCGCGCTTGTGACTGAGAGAGAGAGAGGAGAGGAGAGGAGAGGAAAAGAAGAGGGCGGGGGCGGGGGTATGGACGCATGCGCAGAAAGGCCGCGGCGGCTTTGCGAGAGCAATGACACCGGGTTACCTTTCACCTACTTTTTGCCTCGGCTCTTTTTTGGAACCCCCCCCCCCCCGCGCCGCCGCCGTCGGGGTCACTGGCGTTCAAGCTCGTCCGCCTGCATGGAGCCTGCGCAGATCGTCCGCCTGGCCTGATGCCTCCTGAATGATGCCCGGCGGCGGCGGCGGCAAGAGCCGATGGGGGCCAGGCGAAAAGAGGGAGCTCTCGGGTGGCGGCGTCGCCTTCGGTCCTTCGCCGCCGGGCTTGGGAGGCGGAAAGCGGGCGAGCGGAGCCTCGTGGCCGCCTTGGCTGGGACGGCGGTTCCCTCTCGGCAGCTCCGTCCCACCGAAGGAGCCCTTGAGGTCCGCTCGCTTCCCGCCAGTGGCCTGAATACCTTCGTCTCACTACCTTCATCGTGGTTATCCGCAACAAAAGATTGGATATTGGCGTGTCAGGGGACATTTCCAGAGCTGGCTAGAGCTGAGAGTTTGATTCCCCTTTGTGTCCCCTGGTGACAAACCTTCAGCCCTCCAGATGTTTTGGACCATAACTCCCACAGCCTTTCGTCACTGGCAGCTAGGCTCGGAATTCTGGAAGTGGTAGCCCAAAACATCTGGAGTGCTGAAGGTTCGCCACCACTGGTGTAGGTGGTTTTCGGAAAGCTGCACAGACCTAGGGCACACCCCTCCCCAGAAGAAGGGAGTGGTAGACCACTTCTGAGAATCACCTACCACAGTGATGCGGATCCTTCAGCCCTCCAGATGTTTTGGACCACAACTCCCAGAATTCCAAGCCTGTATTGCCATTGACCAAGGGCTGTGGGAGTTCTGGTGAAAAACCTCTGGAGGGCTGAAGGTTCCTCACCCTTGCTCTACCTGAAAAAGTCAGAGTTAACTTGATGGCACACCACCACAACTTAACATTTATACTCCATCTTTCCTCCAATGAACTTGATGTGCATATATACAGTCCTGACAGGTAAGTCAACCTGACACAGAGAGACTGGTCCCACTGCAGGCATGTCCAAACTTCAGCTCTCCTGATGTTTTGGACCGCAACTCCCAGAATTCTAAGCTTAGATTGCCAATGGCAAAGGACTGTGGGAGTTGCGGTCGAAAACATCTGGAGGGCTGAAGTTTGGACATGCCTGTCTTACTGTAAGTTTCATGGCCAAATGGGAATCGGAACCCATATCTTTCCAAGTCGCACATGGGCTGTTGCATGTTTTCTAGCCAGAGTGTAATTCTCTGAGTGCAATGGAACAGTGTCTTCTTCCAACCATTGTCTCGTTTCAGAGATGATAACAATAAGATTTGTTTGCTGTCAAGTCAATTCCAACTTGTGGTGACCTTCTCTAGGGTTTTCTAAGGAGAGAGAACTCAGATGTGATTTGCCATCCCCTTCTGCTGGGGTGCCTAGCTACATAGGCTGATTATTCTTCCTGGAAACACACAGGGGAGCCCAACTGCCAACCTTTGACTCCCCATTTAAGAGCTATCCAGTTAGGATGCCCTTAAATATAAGTTGCTGGAGAGCAGCACAAGTGTCAGTGCATCCAGTCCCTGGTTGTAGGCACTCTGGATGCCTCTAGTTGGCTACAGATTTGCAGAGAGGATGCCTATAAAATAAAATCCACTAAAACCTCTTCTAAAACTACAACTAATATTCATAACTCTTGGAGCAGCAGTGAGCAAACATGCAGCCTTCAGGTGCTTCTGGACTACAGTTCCCATCAGCTATAGTCAACACAGCCAATAATGATAGATTCTGAAAGTTGCAGTCAAAGAACATCTGGAAGCCCATGCTTTGCCAGGCATGGACTCATCTGTTGTATGAGACAAGGCTCACACAAGACTTTCTTCATTTAGCTTGTTGCAGATGTGCTAAAATACAGCTCCAATAACCCCCAGGCCACATGGCCCTTCCTTAATGCAATCGTTGTCCAACCCATGTCACATGGTTTAAGGATGGGGAAGTTCCAGCCCTTCCTGCTAACCTCCAAAGATGTTGGGCTACAACTCCCACTGCTGATCTTCCCCTGATTGTTCTAAGTGCTTTAATTAAGTAGTTAAATCCCACCAGGTTCAGGGTCCACTGACTGTCATGCAGTGTGTATACGACTGCAGCTTTTTTCCATGTATAAGACTATGCCCCCCCCTAAAATTGTTAGACTAACAATTGAGGGTCATCTTATACACGGAAGTAAGCTGAGGAGAGAACCAATTAACAAAACTGTAATTTTTGCTTGGAAAAATGAGGGTGTCTTATACATGGGGAGGGTCTTATAGACAGAAAAATATGGGTAAGACTGTAGCAGTTTAGCAGGCTGCTTAGAGCTATCTTAAAATAGAATGGCTGGAATCAGTACTAAGTCACAAGTAGAATAGGTCCATTGAATAAGTACAACTTATGTAAGTATTGTCTCACCTAATCCCCAATGATTCAATGTGCCTACTCTAGTTGCGGCCTACAAGACTTCTGCCATTTACTCAATATAAGTGTCCTGGTCAGTAAGTCTTCTAGAAGATGGTGTGTAGGACTGCAGCCTCAGTCTTTATTGTTATTTTTTTTTTAATCATTGCAGCCTATTTCAAAAACTAGACCAAACACCTGATTCTTAAACTGAATATCAGTACAGTAGTTTAAAAAGAAGTGCTTCGTAGTACAAACCATGGAATTAGAAATACTGTTGTTGATTTTTTTTAAATTATGTTAAAGGTAAATTCCACACAGTAATACTTGGCAGTTCAGCTTGAGTATTTAATTTAGGCATCATTTAATGATTATCTTCGTCACACGTTCTCAGTCTTTTCGGTGCACATTCCACACCCTCCTGTTCCGTTCTGCTGGAAGGTTACATTTTCCATAGCTTTAAACTGCAGAGAACCGCCTACTTGTTCATGCTGAATGCTGGCAGAGAAATAGCATGCTGTCTATTTTTGCTGAGTCTGTTTCTTTGTGTTCCTGAGGTTACTATCGGTCAACTCTTCAGGGGGTGTGAGCAATGTAGGCTGCAAGTAGCAACTATTCCTTTTACAGGAAATTATGTGTGATGGTCCAGCAGTTTTATCTCCCTCAGTTTGTTTGCAGCTTTCTTTTTTCCGCTTGTCAGTGCAGCTCTGGCAAAATGTTGCAATGTGCAAAATTCCTCAGTATCCTCCCTGAAAGTATGTCTAGGAATAGTTTTGTGCTTTAGAATTTTTACTTATTTCACTTGTAGGAAGACTGCAGAATGGAAAAGGGAGGGGGAGGAATGGGGGTCATACTATGACTGACTGACCTTCAAAGGATCCCAAAGCAGTTGCGGGCAGAAATTATAAGTGTCCTTGAGTCCTTTTTTCTTCCTTGTTCCTTTCCTAAAGGAGGTTAGGTCTTTATAACTGCTCTGATCTGGATGCTGCCTGGCATCCAGACCAAGGTTTTCAGCCCAAACAGACTTCTCTGTTCTATGCTGCTTCTCCTATTTATTTTACCATGAATGGTCAACTCTAACATTCTGTTGTTTTAATTTATTATTGTGTGTTGTGTCATTACAGTCGTGACTGACTCTTTGTGACCCCATGTCCATGGAGTTTTTTTGGCAGGAATACTGGAGTGGCTTGCCAGTTCCCACTCCAGACACCTAACAGCACCTGGTTCTCCCATCCAAGTACTAACCAGGGCCGAAGCTGCTTAGCTTCCAAAATCAGGCGAGATCAGATGTGCTTAGGGTAACTAGGCAGCTCAATTTATTATTATATGACCAAAATATTATAATTTGCTGCACCATACACATCTCAAGACCTGCATATGTTTTATGACTTTCATTATTTGTTTGCCTTAGTACTTTTTCAATGGTTATCCTCTTGATCCAAGTAATTTTTGGATCCTGGGCTCAATTCCATGTCCTTGAAGCCTTTCAGTGGGGTGGAATCATAGGGTTGCCAGTAATGTCACCTTGAAATTTCCCTTCCTGGAGCCACTTAGACTGTTGTGTGTTCAAGGCAAAATCCTGAGAAGACCCTGTAATTACGTCCACCTGATAGCACACAAATGATGAGGTGTGAGTGACTTCCCTATAGGAGGAACACTTGGCCCATGGCCCATGGCTTACATGTGTTCCTCCCCATTCCTTCCTACCTCCCCTGCTGTGTGTAAATCCCTATGTGGTTTCTGGCAATAATGACTGCCTATAGAGCTACAGTAGAACTGAGAATGCATTGTCCTGTACAATGAACCTTCTCCTTTCCCCCCATATTTTATTATTATTATATATAGTACACTACTATAATATCTTTTTAGTCATGTCACCTATCAGTGAGTTAATCGTTATCTTATTTACCTTAACAAATTGAAATTTATCAGACAACTACTACTTCATCTCATTCTTTTCTATTGTCTAACCAAGTATAGAATAAATTCCACATCTGTGCAAATTTACATTCCTCCCTCTCTTAGTTTATGAGTCAATATATCCATAGTTGCACAGTCCAAAATTTTCCTACAATCAACTCCTCTGTTGGTATCTTGTCTGTTTCCCATAATCTTACCACCGTTAAGACGTGTAGCACTAGATACTTATTTTCTTTATTTCCATTTTTTTTGAAGAATTCCCAATAGGCATATTTCAGGCTTAAATTTTAAGTTTTGCTTTGTCATCTGTCTTAACCAGGTATAAATCATTACCCAATAACTCTTAGCTTTCGCACAAGTCCACCGACAGTGATACAATGTACCCTCTTGACGTTTACATTTCCAGCATTGGCTTGAAAGATTGGAATACATTTTAGCAAGCATAGCTGGCGTCCTATAGCATCTGTAGAACATTTCAAGTAAATTTTCTTTATATGTTAACTGCTACTGTTAGCTTGTAATTAAAACTCTACAATTTCTCCCATTGTACAATGAACATTCTCCAGGCCAATCCACACATCAGTATAGCAAAAATACACACCAACGTTTGATGTTGAGTATATGCTAGAGATAAGAAAAGACTACAGCTAAAAGAATGGAATAGTCAGCACCGGCCATGCTGTCTGTGTGGTTTGGGGAGACCAACATAACCCCCTCCCCATTCCTGGTGTGCACTTAGCCAGGAAACCACAGGCATCCTATCTCCATGCTTAAGGAGCCTCGTGGCGCAGTGGTTAAATGCCTGTACTGCAGGTAAAACTGTGCTCACGACCTGGGTTCAATCCCAGGTAGCAGGCTCAAGGTTCACTCAGCCTTCCATCCTTCCAAGGTCGGTAAAATGAGTACCCAGCTTGCTGGGGGGGGGGCAATGTGTAGCCTGCACACTGTAATTAAAATTGTAAACCGCCCAGAGACTACTTATAGTGGTATGGAGCGGTATATAAGCAGAACACTTTGCTTTGCTTTGCTTTGCTTACCCTATCTCATTGATGGATGTTTCCCAACACAAGGGGATTTCATCCAAATATGCTTTCAAATGATTGCTCCGTGCTCATGCTAAATCTGCAGTACAGATTTGTACCATTTTACTACGAGGTTTGTTTCTTTGAAACACCATGAAAATCAAACGATTACAAACAGAAACGTGCAGCGTTGGACGTTCTTTGAAAATCTTGGCTATCAGTCCAAAGGTAGATTTTGGGAGCAAGTTCACAGACCTGCATTCAGGCCCTGGGGTGGAGGTGGGGTAGCGGGGCTTTTTGGCCAAGGCCTCAACACCCCAGGGGGCCTTGTCTGAGTCAAAGGTACATGACTATCAGGCATTTTAAGAAGGTATAATATTTTTTTTGCATGTAATTCTTTCCATTCAAATATGTTTCACCCCTCTTCACAAACAATGAGGGGAACTCCCAATGTGAAAAGACCTGGGCCTCATATGTTAGATTAGGACAGTGATGGTGAACCTTTTAGAGACCGAGTGCCCAAACTAATTTTTCATGAAGAGCCAACACAGCAATTAAACCTGAATACAGGTGGCTGTGAAGGGGCGATATCGAATGCCCAAAGAAAGTGTTCCAGGTGCCGCCTTTGGCACCCGTGCCATAGGTTCACCAACACTGGACTAGGATATCCATCAGCCTTAGCCACCATAGAAAATTGCGAAGGATAGTGGAAACCAGATTCCAACTTGACTTCCAGTGCTGCCTTCTTGGTTCAAGTTAATGTATTGTGAATGTCTTCTAGGCTCTTCATTTGGGGATGGGCCCTTGGAGCCCCATACACACATGCCACAACAACACTCTAAGCATTTTCTCCGCATTAGGTAAACATGCCCTACCACCCAAAAATCTGTCCCCTGCCCATGGTCACATGCAAAAAAAATTTTTTTACAACCACCTTTAATCCTCCCTGATTGGAATTCTGAGAAACTGCAATAACTAAGTGCTTTGCAAAGGAAAACAACACAGTCATTTGACCTTGTGATGTTTCTACAATATCTGCTTATCTTTTCTCCCCCATCACTTACCCAAAACAACACTGATTTATTAAAGTAACAAGAGAAGCAGATGTGCTTTAGTTTGGCTGTTGTGGATGCTGTTTAAAAAACTTTAACTGAGCCATCAAACCACCCGTCACTTAGTGGTGACTATTGCTGCTGGCAGCGGCTCTTCACTTTAAATCTCGTGAGTGCACAGAATGAATTTGCAGACAAGCATCCATTTGACCACACCGGGGTTTTTTCTTTTTAAAAACCCAGCCGAAAAATTTACATTAAAATTCACAGTTTGAATATTACAAAGATTGAAGGGTGAGAAACGCCAGCTTTGCCAACAGATTGCTGCACCAGCCTCTTGAAACATAGGGCACAGACGAAGGGGAAGAAACCTCTGACTCCTTTGGAGTCATCATGGGGAATCCACGGGTCTGTGTAACGTCTGTCCCTCCCTTTGGCACTTTTCCAGGTTGCAATTTCTACCAGCCTCATCTTCAGCGAGTCTGAGAAAAACCTGAGAAATGGCTCCTTCCACCCTTTAATAACAAATTCTGAAAAGATGGTGGAAGATGAAATCACTGAAATCACTGAAATCTTGCAAAGAACCACCAGATCTTAAAGCTACAGGGCAATCTCCCTAGTATGTCACTTATACAAAGTGTTGGAATGAATGGTATTAAGTCATCTAGTCTTTAAAATTGAACCTCTTGTAATTCCATAACATACACAGGCTTCAGACCTGGCATGAGCTTTATGGCTCAAATCTTAAATCTAACTCAGCATATAGAAGATGGTTTTAAACACATAAAACATGTGGTACTGTCTACCATCAATTGCTGTTCAAAAAGCCTTTGTCTCCTTACTGAATGTCTGTGAAGATTCTCAGTCATCCAGTTGAGTTTATCTGGAAGTTGAGTCATGGCAACTGGACTTCTTTTCTTGAGATATTGAAACATTTTGCAACTCATCCAGGCAGCTTTGTCATTCTGAGGAAAGTTAGTGGCAAGTGAATAGGCAGATCATGGTCCACCTACAAACCTATTCAGGCCATTGTCTACCTAACAAGCCTGTTCAGACCATTGTCCGACTTATGAACCTATTCAGACCAGGGTGATGTGAAATCAAGCTGAACTATAAAATGGGGGTCTTGCCATTAACTTTCCTCAGACCCTGCTAAAGACAGGTCTGAACCTTCCACTTGAATAACAATGATGCAAGATTTAGTACCACGGTCGTAGCCAAAAGTATTTGAGTGTCACTCTGAATTGAACCCAGACCGACAAAAACATTGTCTAAAACACTAAATAGAAGATTGCTGCTAAAAACATCATACTGTACTTAGAAAACTGTCTGGATCAGATTGGGATGCACACCCACAAATAATAAGAACATCAGCTTTGTCCGTGGGCTACTCCTCAACAAAATATGCTAGTGCTGCATGGTACAAATCAGCACATGCCAAACAAGTGAACACAGTTCTTAATGAATCAGGAAGAATTATTACTGGCTGCCAGAAACCTAGCCCCAGTCTATTTTTTGGCTGGCATCGCCCTCCATAAGTACTTTAAGAGGTGCTGGCAATAATGAACAAAATAAAGTAATACAGCACTACTTCACTTGACACCACCACTCCAGGTGCTGATTAAAATCAAGGAGAAGTTTTCTGCACACATCACAAGCTCTAAATATTAAAGCAGAAGTGGGTAGGCTAAACCTAAGGAGAGCAAAAACTACACATCTTGCAAAATGGATAAATGTTGAAGAGTGTCTTCTACCTGGTCAACGTTGGATTATCTGGAAGTCACTTAATAGACTTTGAAGTGAAATAGGAAGATGAAAGAATAATCAAGTAAAAAGGACATTTTTTTTCAGGGATTGTGGAGAAATCAGATCAATGCAGCATTTATGTTTGTGCAATTTTTATGCCTCAAAACTTGTACAGTAGAAGATCTAGTAAATGGCTGAGATAAAGCTATTATTGAAGTAGCCTGCTTCTGGTCAAAAATAGTCTAGTTATGTTAATACTTTAATTTGTTTTTTAGTTCCCCACATATTTCATGTATTTCTATAATTTTTAATTGTGCAATACTCTGCTACATTTACCCATTAGAGCAAACCAGGCCCATTTTCATCTTCCTCTAATGATCCATAGCTAAAGGTCCATGCAACACTCTGACTGTATGGGAGTGGGGGAAACCGGCCAAATGAAGAATTGCTTTTTCAGGTACGGCTAAGGTATGCGGTGGTCCAGGGAGGTCCTCTCAGCCAGTCTCTTTCACACCCACAATCAGACTTTCTAAAGCATTCATTTCCTTTGGGAGAGACATTAACTTTCCTAAGCTGTTCGCCCTAAGTCAGGCATGTCCAAACTTCTCCTGATGTTTTGGACCACAACTCCCAGAATTCCAAGCCTGTATTTCCAATGGCAAAGGACTGTGGGAGTTGCAGTCTAAAACATCTGGAGGGCCGAAGTTTGGACATGCCTGCCCTAAGTAGATAACATACAAAAGCCTTCTCTGCAACACTCAAAGAGCATCAGCAACGCATGGTTGAGGACGGACTGCATGTCCCATTAAACAAGCAGCTGCGACCAAAAAAATGACACCAGTGTCACACAGACTCACCCCAGGTGGTCCAACAGCCTCAAATTACAAGAAAGGAGATATTGGACAATAGAATGGACTGCCTGGGTGGGAGGTGGACTCTTCTTCTCTGCAGGCTTTGAAGCAGCCGGTCCGATGGCCATCTGTCAGTTTCGCTGCAGATTTCCTGCTTTGTCACTGGGTGGGTAGGTTTGGTGACTGGACCCCTGTCCAGTTCTAGAGATTTTGTGAACCTACCATTCTGTGAACCAGGGTTAGTGACAAGTTTAGGCTGACAATGGTGATTTATGAATATTCAAGTCTCATATATTTTATTGCTGTTGTGAGACTTAGGCAGAAGAAGGCCAGGAAAATGCACAATACCATGATGTAGTAAGCTGTCTTTGACATTCTGGTGATGAAAGATCTCTCTCTCTCTCTCTCTCTCTCTCTCTCTCTCTCTCTCTCTCTCTCTCTCTCTCTCTCTCTCTCTGTGTGTGTGTGTGTGTGTGTTTAAATGTCCATCAATTACCATTGTTGGCAGCGGCTTCGTTCTTAATGGAATGTGTCCTTCCAGCTTCCGAGCAAGTGAGGTGTATAATCAGGCATCTGGTGCAATTCAGACTGGGAAGAGAGAATGAAAGAGCCATTTGCTTGTGTTTATCAGGGTTAAGCCCTAGACAGCTGCCAGAAGGGAGCTGGACCAGGTGGTCAAGCGATGGGGGATGGGGCTTCAGACAGAGCCAAAGGAACCATAGATGTGCAGAACCTCAATGATTGGGTGCCATTTTGAGCCACATGCCCCCTCCCATTCTCATAGAGGGACGGAAAGGGTCCTGAAAACAATTCCAGTGAGTTTCTAAATTGACACTGAAAACTAGTTGTTATTTGCTTGTTTGGCTCATATGCACTGGTGCTACTGTCCTCCAGGGCACGCAGAAGTTACTTTTCTGAATCACATCTCCATAATCACAAGACAAAATGGGACCTGCAATCTGAAAAAAAAATGTAATAATTAAAAGCTCGGGTTCTCTGGATGCCCCAGTGGATCTGTCTTTCTAGCAAAAGGTTTGTCAGGCACCATTTGTACTGTGAAAACTGAAGAGTACTGAAAGTAAAACTATTGATTTTTCTTTTCTGAAGAAAAGGCATAGAAGCATTCTAGGAAATGATTGATTGAATTTCTTCCATAAGTTTTAATTTCACGCCCCCCCCCCCCCCGTTATTTTATGGCCCCGATCCAGCATTTAATAGTGATTTCCACTTGCATTTGATATCCGTTACTGGAATACTAGTGTGGAAGGATTTCTCTAGCAGAGGGAAGCGCTGGCAGTTCTCCAGGTCTTCAAACAGTGATCACATCTGTGATTAAAACTGTATGTAGGCCGGGCACTGTTGAATTGAACAGGAGCACTGGTAGATAAGCATCACTTACAAGATTACGTGGTTATTGCTGGCTGTATGTCTGAAAGGGGGAGGATTCATTTATCCACCCGCAACTCCATATTTTTGATCTTGACTAGTCTGGTGACAATCAGGAGTTCCACATAATACCTTTAAATATACTGTGGAAGGTGGTCTGTTCAGTCTCTGGTTCTTCATTCCTGCTGCTAGGACATTTTTTTTGAGCATGTGGCAGTGCCAGGAGAACTATGGGCACAAGTAGAAAGAGTGGGATCAGTGGGGAAAAGTGTTCTCATTTTGTTTCCTGATCAAGTCACGCAATTCCAAATGTACAGGGACGTGGAAAATCTAGTCCAGCTTTCTGTATCTCACAGTGGCCCCACCAGATGTGTCTTGTAGTGCACGAGACTAGATATGTGTCTCCTGATACCATTCCCCTGCATCTGGCCGTTGAGGTACCCCTGTTTTAAACCTAGATATTACACATCTCGCTCATGGTTTGTGACCTGTGAGGGACTTCTCCTCCAGGAATCTGTCCAATCCCCTTTTGAAAGCATCCAGGCCAGGTGCCATCACCACATCCTGTGGCAGGGAGTTCCACAGACTAACAACGCGCTGGGTGAAAAAATATTTTCTTTTGTCTGTTCTTACTCTCCCAGCCCTCAATTTGAGTGTATTTCCCCTAGTTCTGGTATTTTGTGAGAGGGAGGTCCCTCTATCCACTTTACTCATGCCCTGCATTATTGTGTACGTCTCAATCATACTTGCACCTTGCTTAGTGAGAAACCTAAGGCATGGTACACCAGTGAGATGGGAAGTGACGCCCTTGATTTCCCACCCACCCCGGGGTGGGGGTGGGGAGTTGTGATTTCCATCTCTAGCTTTAGCACATCTTGGCGAGCAGATCACTTGCATTTTAAATTTAGGACTGCTTCTGCAGATCAGCAGTCTTGGTTTAGTTTCCAGTGCACATTTTTAAAAGGAGAAAAATAGGACTAAATCTTTTTGGTTGTTGTTGTTCTTGTTGTTGCAAAAGTGGAATAGAGAATGGAAACCATGCTTGAGGCAAAGGGCAAACCAACCAACCACAAGAATGAGAAGTGAAATTTTTGGAGTTTATTGCAACTTTGCACAGTGCCTTCTAGCTTCTTTGACTCGGAGTGACCTTTCAAGGCTCGAAGTAACTGTCCATCTATCCAGCATTAACCAATGGTTCTCTCCTGCTTTCCAAATTCAATGAGAGCCCCACCTCTCTCCAAGAGTTATTTTTCCTCAGAGAAAAATGTCCATTGACAGTGGTTGGTGGAAAATGTTGGTAAAAAGTACTTTATGTTGAAGCAGGATTGTTAAACACAGTCATGTTGTTAATTCTTTTACTGTTGATATATTCACATTTGTACTGAAATGGAACATTGTTATTCTTTATTCTACTGATGTCTCAGAGTGAGTCACTGAGACTGTAAGTGCCAGTTAATGGGAGAGGGGTAGATTATCTAACAATTAGTCACTATTTTACTTTACATATCCTTGCACTTCTACTGCACAGCTGAGGAATACAAATTTTCTGCAACAGAAATAATGGCTGTCGAACTACATGCATAGTTCACTAAGATAACCACATATAGAGCGATGGACTGACAAAAGTTGCAATGAAATCATTGCTTGCAACATGAGCCCAACTAGGGATGCTGTGATTATTTGTGATTAGTTGACTGTGATTATTTACAAATTTATTTAGCAAATGCAACAAAATGAAAGAATGCTAGTTTTGTAAAACACATCATTCCACCACTGATTCTGCTTGTTTTCTGTGTGGATATTTACAAGTATGAGGCTTTGATCAAATTCCAGTCAACTGCTGTTGCCTCCATTCCCCCCTCAACCCCCAGTGACACTTTATTAAGAACAGCCAAATAACATGGGGTGTTAATTGTGGGGAAGGTTTTCTGATTTTTTTTTTCATCAAGGAGAATGTTACAAAAAGTAGAGGGGATGAGGATTCAATTTAACTAGGTACGTTCTCTTTGGCAAAGATAGCTGGTCTCACTTAACAATACTGTATACTGAAAACTTTCTGTTCCATTTCCAGGCAAAATGAATCATCTTTGAAGAGAGATAGAAAACTACAATGAGCACACAAGGCAACTCTGTTGATTGTGACCAAGCACCTCATCTTGGCATTTATAAAGCATCTGCGCTTACTCCCAGTTTGTTTCTAGGTATAAATCAATCAGAGCAATGGTTTTATCTATTTTTAACCCATCGAGAGTTTTGGCCCCTCATATTTTCTGGATTGCCTTCTCTTCCTCTGTATCATCTTCTGACATCTGGAGGAATCATGGGTAAGAAGCAGATGTGTTTATGTGTCATGTAGCTTCTGTTGCCTAAAGAAGCCACATTTTCAGTGGGGGGGGGGCTGGCACATTAGAAAGGAACCACAGTCTGGAAACGATTCTTCATGCACCACTTTAGAAGGTTTGTTATATGCCTTAGACAATCCTGATTCGGCCCATATTTCTTTCATATTGTATTTATGGCCATGGCCAAACAAGAAATGGTTGAGAATGGCTGGTCTAGAGCAACCACCAAGTACCATATATGGACATGGTAGAAGTGGTAATCAAACAAACTCTGTGGACTCTTAATTTGGGAGAGGAGGATGTAATCCATTCCATCTTCAAGATCCTAATTCATTTTTGCTCATTTGCTGTAATTCTGTGGTTTGTGGTGGATGTATCTAGGCAAATTCTAGGTTTTAAAGCCATTTCCTTCATATCCTGCCCCTCCCCCCCCACCCCACACACAGCATCCCTGGTTGGGCTCATGTTGCAGGCAATGATTTCATTGCAAAAAATACACTGGCCTTTACCAACACTTGTAGAACAGGAATGTCCCACCTCTGGAAGCTGAAACCCTTACAAACAATGGTCTGTGCAGAGTCCTTCCCAGGCAAAGTGTTTGGCAAATGCCTCTGCCGTCACTTCCAGCAAGTCACTTGGGGAAAAAAAACACAGAGGAAAATAGACTGAAGTCGCTTTTATATGAAGTGCTTCTTTCTTTGTGTAGACAATAGCTTGCGTGTTAATATAAAGGCACTGCAGTTCATAAGATGTGCTTTTGTGTTCTCTCTCCCCACCCGCCCCCCCTCCACCCTTGATAATGACTTCATCCAAACAGCTACATTTCCCAGTATACTTCTTGCCTGTAAAAGACATGACTCTCAGCTCTTCTTAAAAGGGCAATGCATCTTAGTTAAAAGCCTTGGCAAAAAGCATGAACAGAAAACAATGTGGAATTTTTTGTTTGGAGGCAAGTTTCAAAGAGGACTGCTGTTCAAGTTGCGCACACCGATCCCCCCCTCCTCACATAATTGAATTTTAAACTCATTTTCTCACCCCTCATTGAAAAGAGGTGACAATGGAACAACCAAAGAGCTGGGTGTGTTGATAATGGGAAGTGATGGCCCTTCCAAGTCATCTTTACAAACTGATTTGCCTGCATATTTTTCCCCCTGACCTCTGCAAAAAAAAAAAATCTGATGATTGCATAGGTTGAGTAATGCACATGTGATACAGCAGCATGCTTGCTTTCCACGGTAGGTCACTGAGGTGTGACTATACTCACAATTTGAATTGGAGCAATTTGGCTTTGTGCGGATTAATTCACAGCCCATTTTACAATTCTGTTTTGGTTAGGTGGTCATGTGGAGATCGCAGATTGTTTTAGAGCCACTGTTCACACTGACTTCTCAAACTCATGTAGTTTGACCGGCACCACAGCCCGTTCCTTTTATCCGGCCCTATGCCAATCCCTGGCTGTTCTTTTTTGGTTTGCTGTCATCCTGAATGAACCATTGAAAAAAATGTACTCACTAGGTAAAGGGATAGTTTGCCCAATGTGCAAAAGCATATACACCAGGCATGCCCAAACTTTGGCCCTCCAGATGTTTTAGACCACAACTCCCACAGTCCTTTGCCATTTGCTATCTAAGCTTAGAATTCTGGGAGTTGCGGTCCAAAACATCAGGAGGGCCGAAGTTTGGACATGCCTGATATACACATATTGTGAAATGGAGTGTGCGCTAGTCCATCTGAGTTGTTTCTGTTTTATATTGATTTTTTTGTCTTCATTTTGTCTATGCAAAGCTCACACATAGCTCTGAGCAAGCTGCATGATCCTAGAGCACACACACACACACCGGAGGAAGGAAATGGTAAACCATTTTAAGTACTGCATCTCCAACTCTGTATATGTTCTGGCTGAAGTAAGAACAGTATACATTGTCCTTCAGTGTTGTAAGCTGTCTTGGGTCCTTCCAAGGGGGAAGGCAGGGTGAAAAATACTTTAGATAAATAAATAAATAAATAAAAATAATGCATTTGTGTAAAAATATATACTTAGCACAGAATAAAGTATCTTTAGACTCTTAGTATTTCCATTGTCTCTCAGGGTTCTTCCTTGAACCTTGGAAATTCTGCAAATAGTACCTGGTATAATCCAATGCTCCAAGCAACCATTGCCACCATGGAAAAACTGCACAGACTCTAAAACACCAATGCAGTACACTGTGACATTGGAGACATGGTCCCAGAGAGAAACATTTGCCATGCTTGGCTCTGTCTTCCTGTCAAGTGACCCCTCTCCGTATTCTCCTACTGTTGTCCCTGTTTCAATCTATGTTTGCTAATCTCTGTTAACATGATCACTGAAATCCAGAAAGACAGGAGCTGAGACAAGCACCTTAAAAACAATCAAACACACAGAAGAACCAGGCACCACCAACTGTGCTGGCATTGTGATGCCAGTCTGCTTTTACCTGCTGTAAGTACCTGCTTAGACTTAATCTGTGACCCAGTTCAGATGATGGGATGGGGAAGTTAAAATCTTTAAGTATTTTTTTTCTACACTTGAATTGACTCTCTATCAGTGATGAGCAATGTGGTCCTCAATGTGGTCCTCATTGATGTGGTCCTCAATATATGGTTGCATCAATTTCTAGCAGCTCCAGTCAGTTTAGCCAAATTTACCCACAACTGGAGAGCCCTGAGTTTCCCATCTCTGTTCTTCATAATGACTGGGGCCTCTTTTATAAATTTTGTTGGGAAAGAAACAGGGTGCATTTGTAAACTAAAGTTCAGCCTATATTCAAAAGGAGAACGTATACTATTGTCATCAGTGGTCAGTAAGTCATTCATGACCTATAGCCAGCCAATGAAGCAGTGACCTTCAGAAGGTCCTATCCACTTCAGAAGGTCCTATTTGTAATGCCCTTACTCAGACTGTGACTTCTCTTATTGAATAAAACCACTGCATGTTATGTCTTCCTTTCCCCTTGGTTGCCTTCAACTTCTAGAATTACTATCTCTTCTTGCCTTCTCATGATCTCTCTGGAGTACATTAGCATCTACAATTAAGGTAAGAGACAGACATTCTAGAGATCCTCCATCATAGCAGGAGCTCCTCTCATGTCTGGAAATGACAATTTTTTTAAAGTAGAGCAAACAAAAGTTGGACAGAATGGAAGATGCAGAAAAGTGCCATGAAGGAAGGCTGCTGCAGTGCCCCCTCCCCCAATGAACAGCGATCTGGGAAATACTGCATTTAAACAGGCAAACAAATACCAATCATAAGGAGACAGCCATTATTGCTTCATCATATATATGGGTCTTGGCTGACCTTGAATCTTTTTAGCACATTTTAATGTCATGAACCACCAGCAGAATTTCACTTAACATAGTTGTGTTTTACTTCCCAGATGGGAGAAAGGTGTCTGCGATATTTCCTTTCTCAGCTTCCAAAGTAACTTGGCCAGCCTTGAATAATATAAAGTTGCCTAGGATGCTGGTGGTGTGTACTGTAGCTTTGTTGCTTCCTCTCAGTTGTCAAAATGTTTTGGTCCATGTATCCTGGTGTACTAGAATGTTGATAGAGTTTTATTTTAAAAAGCCTGATGTGTAAAACTTATAAAAGGTGGCAAGCTGAGATCACGAGTGGCTGCTCTGTGACTACCCGTGATAGCAACAAAGCAACAGAAAGGAAATAACTTGGCCTCAGACTGATTGCAGAAGAGTAGAACACTACTGCTTGAAAGCATCTCCATGGCAACAGAAAAGGGAATCATAAGCGAGAACACTTAACAATACAGGAATTATCAATTACGATGCCCCACGTTCTTTGCTTGGAATTGAACTTCTGAGGCGACACTCCAGAACATAGCCGGACTGGTTAAATACCAGTGGGATTTAAATAGCCTAACTACATACAGGGTTGCAACTTAAACTTGTGGCTGGTATGAATTATAGGCAATCAGCCTTTCTATTTATATTTCTCAACGGCTAAGTTTGTTTCACGAGGTTTCTGAGCAAGATGACAAGTTTACACACGTTGCCACTTTATTGTGAAAAGGAGCAAATGAAACAGCCGGTGAAAAACTTTGTAGGCTGTGTTGGAATCCACAAGAGGAGAACAAAACTGAGCATAAAGAAAGAAAAATTAGTCTGGTTTGTGGTGACCTAGCCTTATCAAGGGCTTGCTGATTTCCTTTCTGGAACATTCACCTTTCATATTTGTATATGTGGAAAGTTTCTAATCCTTTCTGTGTAGTACAGGAGGGTCCTCAACCTGTCTACATGGTGATATTTGGGGAATTCCGGATGGTTTTTAAAAGGTCCTTTTCTTCAGCGCTATTTATTTTTAATTCTTGGTACCCATCTGCAAACATAGATCTATTTTGTGTCTTGATGAATCCTACATAAAAGACTGTATGCCTGACCCCTGCGCCATAAAGATACAGACCAGCTCTAAAAGGGGAAGGATGATTGTTTCATTTTAAGTAGAAACACAAACCTTTGGCTAGTGGGTGGCATATAAGTTGTAACAAACAAACAAACAAACAAACAAACAAACAAACAAACAAACAAAC
>JAHTLZ010000237.1:11175182-11228733 GCA_023846285.1 Phrynocephalus versicolor | reverse complement strand
CAAACAAACAAACAAACAAACAAACAAACAAACAAACAAACAAACAAGGTCCCTTTCTCCCCATTCCAAACAGTGCTATTGGAACCATTTACCTTAACTACTGTACAGTATATGCCATTGTGGACAGGCTTAGAAAATGGCTCCCACATTGGGTATTTGTACACGACCCCTAAACTCCGTCGCAAATGGCTCCCAGCTCCGGAGCTTAAAATTGTTTCCCCACCAGCTCCAGAGTTTACACAAAATTAAGTAGGACCACGCCCACCTAAGCGCGTCCCAGCGCACTTTTCAGGTACCTGCTCTCCGGAGGTGAAAATTCCTGATGCAGATATAACGTAGTGCCTGCTGGGCTCTCCTTGCTTCTGTTTGTTCTTTTTTTGCCCCCCGCCCCTTTAAGAAATCTGAATGCAGTGCCGGGATGGCAGAACGGAGGTGAGCGGCATTCTTTTCTTCCTTTTTTTCTCCTTCCCCTCACGCAGCCAGCAGCCAGGAGTGCGGAGGGGGTGGGAATGCAGGAACAGCGACAAACCCCAAAGATCTCTGGTCCGAATTTAAGTGGCCAGCGGATCTTAGGGGTCGTGTGAAAAGGCTCATTGTTTGCCTCCAGTGACAAATCACCCATTTCACAGAGGGCAAAATGGTAAGTCCAAAATAAAAGTAACTTGGGAGAGGATTTAATGCAGAACAGAAGCAGTGTCTGAGCTCTAAAGACAGAAACACTTGTTTGGATTGCTTTCCCCACCAACATTTCATGAAAGGCAATCTGATGGGCCCCAGAGGCAAGCAGTTTGACCACGAAATGGGGTACAAAGCATGGGAGGGGAAGGGTCTGAACTCCCAATGTCAAATCAAGTATGTATCCTCAAGGAACACAAAAACTTCCCTGCTTTGCAGAAGGCAAGCTAATGATATTTAGAGAAACACATACAATCTTGCATGTTGGTAAATGTACCACATACAGAGATGGACAAAACACCCAAATTTACATCCCCATCAACACACTCAGAATGCAGTGTTAGGTTAGCATAGTGGGATATGGAATTGCGTGAGGGATACATAAGCCTGTGTGCAGAAATGTAAGTGAGTTGAGTCTGGTGAAGACATACTGGTCGATTTGTGTGAGAAGCCAGTGTGTGAAGAAGAGGCCAAATCTGTAAATTGTCAAAGGAATCTGAAGCTATTCTGGCAGAGGGTTTTAGGACTTCTGGCTGTGTGAAGTCATGACTTGCCAGGACTGTGAGGAAAGACCCAGTGCAAGGCTTCATCACCAGAGTCTGGAGAAAATTCTAGTGTGTCTGGACAAGGAATAGCAACACAGAGGACAAACTTGCCATACCAAAACCAGCTGGTTCTAGCTTGCCACTCTTTAATTCTCCATTATTTCTTTTCTCCTCCCATATTTTTCCTCCAAAAGGTTATGATGGTGAGTAAGAACGTCTACGAAGGGGGGGGGGGTGGCTCAGTGGACTACAGCACTAAAACAGTCAGCTGCAAGGTCAGTAGTTCAGCGCTACAAATTCCAGGTGCCATGCAGTGGAGTGAGTTCCCACTGCTAACCCCAGCTCCTGCCAACCTAGCTGTTCAAAAGCATGTAAATGCAAGTAGATAAATAGGTACCGCCATAAAAAAGCGGGAAGTGTTCCGTGCAGCCATGCCGATCACGTGGCCACGGACTTGCACAACAGTGGCTCTTTGGCTTGAAGATGGTGATGAGCACCGCCCTTATTATTTTTATTTAATTTAAATACAGTATGATGAAAATAAAAATCCATTAACACCCCACACCAATATTTTTTCTGGCTTGCATCGCTCTAGAACAGTGGTTCCGAACCTTGGGTAACTCAGGTGTTTTTGGACTGTGGCTCCCAGAACCCCTGGATAACACAGCTGGTGGTGAAGGTTTCTGGGAATTGCGGTCCAAGAACATCTGGGTTAGCCAAGGTTGGGAGCCACAGTACTTGGATAAATTTTCAATAAATTGCCATGCTTCCATTTCGGGTTATTGTGGACCTCGGGAACCAGCCCGACAGGTGATGTTACCTGGAAACTGGCAGCTGGGCTTTCCTACAACAGTGGAAAGGAAACATTATTCTTCACCCCCTTCCCAGAAGGAGCAGAGAGAAGGGCACAGGGCACATACAACTCCCCCTATTCATTACCTCCCACAACATCTGTTGTCTCAGGCGATTGCCTCATTTTTGCCTGAACTTGGAAAAGTTGCCTTAAGGATGACAACTCCCAAAATCCTCCAGCCAAAAAGGGAACTTTTCTGTACTTTGCCCAACTTGAATGCACGGACCAGGCCTAATTCACCAACTCAACTGAAAATAAAAGAGTTCAACTCCCAAATGAGCAAAAAATAAAACTACCATGCAAAACTTGTAGATTATTTGAAGCTTTTGCTTTTCCTATGTGCCAAAAAACACAGGCATGTTGCTGGCAGAGCTGATGCACCGAGTAAGCCTTATGTATTGAATAGTTTGCAGAATTAAAATTATTCTGATTAAAACAAAGAACTCAACCCCCTCCTACGAGACCACCACCTGCAAAAGCATTTTTTTAAAAAAAAAGTTGGCTACCAAAAGAAAACTAGGGTCGTGGTGGCTCAGCGGATGAAGGGTGCAAAAACTGTCGCCTGCAAAGTCATACCACGCAATATCACTGAGGCCACTCAAAGCGTTTCACATCATATCAAACAACAACTGTTAAAAATATAAAATAAACCCAACATGGAAACATCATAAAATGTCACAATCATTAAAACAGTTTTACAATAAAACATACCGAGTTTAAATATTTGAAGTGGTGGTACGGCGTCAAATAATTCAAACAACAAAAGCAAAACAGAAGAAGAAACTAAAAACGAAAATTTAATACGGACATGAACAAAACAGCTTAATTACACAAAGCTGCACCCCTTTCAGCAGGGCCATTCAAAGATATATTAAATCAGTTTCAGTTATGAAGCCCCATTCTACTTCCAAAACAGTATCAATTCCTTTGGAGGTACATGATACATTCTGCATTTTAGTAATGTATAATCAGTGAAAACTCCCCAAATATAACTGAAACATTCTTATTTATTCAGTCCTTTTTAACCTTAATGTCACGTCAACCTATCAATGGCTATACGGGATGTGGTGGCTCACCAGGCTAAGGCTCTGAAAACTGTTTCCTGTAAAGACGGCAGCTCAGCTGTTCGAATCCTGGGTGCCATGGAGCGGAATGAGCTCCTGCTGTTAACCTCAGCTCCTGCCAACCTAGCAGTTCAAAAGCATGTAAATGCAAGTAGATAAATAGGTAGTATCGTAAAAAGCGGGAAGGTAAAACAGTGTTTCCTTGCAGCCATGCCAGCCACGTGGCCACGGACTTGCACAACACTGGGTCTTTGGCGAGAATACAGAGATGAACACTGCCCCTAGAGCTGGACATGACTAGCACACATGTGCCGGGGAACCTTTACCTTTAATAGCTATATACCAAGCTTCTTTATACCAATTATTTAAATCAAATTCAGGCTTTCATTTCCAAGTTGCTATTATCAATCATACTGTACTGGCCATGTGGCCACGAACTTTCACAACACTGGCTCCTTGGCTAGAATACGGAGATGAGCACTGCCCCTAGAGTTGGACACGACTAGCACATATGTGGTGGTGGTGGTGGTGGTGGTGGAACCTTTACCTTAACCTTACCTTGACCAAAAGAAAATACTGCATCTGTGATTTGTAAAAATGAATGATAGGGAAATTCTCTTGTTAAGTGCTCTTGTTTAGATGGTTAATTGTTGCTTAATTGGTGCATGCCTTTGGGAATTCTGTTCTGGAATCTGCTTAGGGTTTTAATGAACTGATTAGAGATTTTTTAACATTGTAAATGGTCTCTCGAGAGTGCCAGTCTCAACAGAAAAGGACTAAATTTGATACTCTTCCCAATAATTGTTCAAGAAGGACCAACAATAAGCAAGAGGATGAGAATGAATTCCCCTATGTACTACTAACTCGAGTCTGCTCTAGGCCAGCCTTCCCCAACCTCTTGTTCTTCAGATACATCTCACTAGAGCCCCTGGACTTCTCACCACTTGTTTCATTCAGTGGTTATGGGTATTTGACTGTAGGACGTGCAGAATCAACATTTAAGTCTCAGCCGAACTGTGAAACGCACTGGGTAACCTTGGGCCCATTGTTTTCTTTAAGCCTGACCTACCTCACGGGATTGTTGTGAGGAGAAAAGCAAGGAAGGGGACAGACCTGACAACTCATTTGAGCTTCCACTGGAGGGAAAACAGGAGGTAAATGAAGAGGTGAGCATCTTTGGTGAGCACAACGCTAGAGAACAACTTGAGCTCCTTGTATAATCCCTTCCTGCTTTCATTTAGCACGGATGAAAGTGATCAAGAAAAGGGAGTTAAGGTAGAAAAATATTACTTTCCCCAGGTGCTTTGGGGCTGAGTTACTTCAGGCATCTGGAAGAAATTCCTGTAGCTGCAGGAGAGAGAACTTCAGGATGAGAGAAAGCTGGAGGAGGCAGGGCCAAGGAGACTATAAGGGGTCACTGCCTATCTTGGAAGAGAAGGACAGGTGAGATACAGAAGAAAGTGGAGGCATGAAAACCTTCAATGCTCTAGTCCAGTGGCTCCCAATCTTGGGACCTCAGATGTTTTTGAATTAAAACTCTCAGAAGCTTTCAGTACTAGCTGTTCTGGCCAGGATTTCAGAAAGTTCTAGTCCAAGAACATCTGGGGACCTGAGGGACGGAACCACTGCTCAAGATGTTGGACTCCAACACCCTGTAGCTCCAGCTAACTTTATCAGTGTCAATCTGCCTGGTAACCAGGATTCTACTCTTTCATTTATTTTTTACAGAAAAGCTGGCCACCAGCCGAACATGACTTCAAGAATATAGTGGAGATTTATGAGAGGCCTTGTTTATATTGCCTCCCTCCTGAGAGACAAAGCTTCATTGCTGATGAAAGGTCTGCTCTTCTACTGAGGAATAATTAGTGCTGTTGCACCTCCAATAATGAAAACCCAGCATTTATAATTAATTTCTGTACGCATAACAAGAAATGCAAGTGATGTTAATGAGGTGCTGCCAGGTGTGTTTACCCATGCAGGACTAAATGTTGGAGCAAGTCCAGTATGCCATTACCAAGAGTAATGTTGACTTGAATGACACACAAACAATGCATACAAAGAGAGATTGAGTTAAAACTATAACAAAGTCCAAAACACATAGGCACCGAAGTTATCAAATTATCATGAAACAATGGTTACACTTATCGTTAAGACATTATAAAATCAGCAGCAATTGTAATGCCTTGTAGAAGTCAGTAAGTAGCTTAAAATGCTGGTGGAAAATGAGGACCTAGCTCTTATTTCCTTAGCCAGAATATTCCACCAACCTTGGTGCCACCACAAAGATGGCCATGACTGTCATGCAAGAGGATGCAGAATCCATCAGGGTGAATCACTTAAACCTTTGTTACTGTGTCTTAAAATAGGTGTTTGGGAGGTAGAGTTTGGAATTATGGCATGTGAGGAGAAGGACTGACTACAGAGTAGCACCTTCTCCATGTGGCAGATTCATACTGCTCCCAGGCATTGGAATTCCCTCCTGCTGGAGGCCAGGACTGCCCCATCTCTGCTGTCTTTCTGGAAGCAAGCAAAGACCTTCCTCTTCAGAGAAGCTTTCCCTGAATGAGGGACTACCTACTATGTGACTTTTATCTGGATTAACATGCATGATTGCATTGACTGATTTTCTAAGAACACCAGTGTTCATCCCTCATAATGGATTTTTTTTTCTTTTGAACTGTTCGCATGCTCTTTTTAGCCTTAATGTTACCTTTAATGTTGTAATATGCCACTTCTAATTCCCTGTTCTTAATCTTGAATATGTATTTAAATGTTCTGGGCTGTATATTGTTCCTCATTAGCCGCCTTGGGACCTTTTCCAAGGAGAAAAGTGGGGTAAAATTTTTCTGAATGAATGAATGAATGAATGAATGAAAGGCAACTGCTCCATTTCTCGCCATTCCCCAGTTATAAGAAGAATTTGTCCAACATGAAGCTGTCACTTGGACCAAGCACCTATCTCTAGGGCTCACCTTCTCCCCCTTACTACAGTGCCAGTGAAAGTTGTCCCCTCATGGCTGGGCCCAGGAGAGGAACTTTCATTAACAGCCATGCGACAAAGACACTTTTCAAACAAGTGGAACTGTCTCTGGACTGAGGGTTAACACGGCTCCTTACACATCATGTTCCAATGAAATCCTGCTCCCCTTCACCATAATTATTCCCCCCAGAGACAAAGAGCATTAAATAAGTCGCATGCAGCTGTTTCTCATTTGGGTTCTGACACGGAATATCCATATTGGAACTGGCATGTGCAGGCAGGAGGGCTTGAGTCTCCCATACACAAACAAACCTAGATCCCCAGATGTTATTGGATTATGACTCCCAAAAAGTCCTGACCAGCACAGCCAGTGCTGAAGGCTTCTGAGAGCTTTAGTCCAAGAACCTTTGAGGTGACAAGATTAGGAGCTACTGGCCTAGAGCATCACAGGTTTTCATGTCTCTGGTTTAGTCTATGTAGGAGTTAACTACTGTATTTTCCATCTATAAGATGCCCTCGTGTATAAGACCCCTCCACACACTTTTCCAACCCAAAATGCCCCATTGCTGCTTCGTGCCTTCCAAGAAGAATACCTGTCATCCATCTTTTCAAGTGAATTTTTAAGAACTCTCTCCTGGCAAAATACATCCCTTGCCATGCTTGGAGTTTTGAACTTGCTTTGAAAAAGAGAGCTTGCCCTCAAAAGCTCAGCATTTTTAAAAATTTTCTAGCAGCCTTTGAAGGTATCACCCATAGTCTAGTCTTGCTTTTGTTTCTTATGGCTGCACAGCTCCAAACTTCTTCTTTTAATGGGAACAAGATAACACAAAAGAGCTACCTCTACCACGAAGAAGGCTAATGAACCATCAACAGCAACTGAACAGTAACCCTAGGTACTGTAATATCATTTCCCCTTCAAACTGGTCTTAATTGGCTCTACCTAGTGGGACTTTTTAAAAATTCTACCCAAACCAACTCCCTTCCCCAACCCCCTAGTGGAGAGTGTGGTCTTTTGCACCATCCTTTTGCTTCTTCCCCATCTCTGGCCAACCAGGAGCTCTGTACCTCGAAGAGCCAATAGAGAGATGATGGGAGTAAATGGAGGGAGGTGCCCAAACCATGCCCCCCCCCTTTGTTTGAACTGGCCTGGGAAGTCCAGCCCCAACGGACCATGCTGCTTCGTGCCTTCCAAGAAGGATGCCTGGCATCCATCTTGTCAAGTTAATTTTTAAGAACTTTGTCCTGGCAAAATATATCCCCTTGCCATGCTTGAACATTTGAACCTGCTTGAAAAAGAGGGCTTGCTCTCGAAAGCTCAGCAATTTCTTTTTATTTTTCTACTAGCAGCCAATGAAGGTATCACTCATAGTCGAGTCTTCTGTGTATAAGATGACAACCCCCCCTTTTAGTCTAACAAATCGAGACAAAAATATAGTCTTATACATGGGAAAGTACTGTAATTCTTCTGTATCATGACACTCTCATGGGTCCAGTGGGTTAAGGCAGCTGCGTCTTAACATGAAGAAGGATTGAAACAAACCAAAGATTGCTGATGTAGAATTTACCTGTGTGCAGCGAAAGCTTTTTGAGAAGAGGCAAGGGCAGAGCAGTTAATCATGCTGAAATCTACAGGAACTTTGGGCCTCCAGAAGACCACGGATGGGTTTCTTCTAATAAGCAGGAGTGTGCTCGGCCGGTTTATGAGTGACAGCTGTTCTGCAAGGCTTGCTTGTGCCACCTGAAGAATCGAGTCAACTGTTTTTAATTCAGCTTCAAATTTCACAAGCATATTTTGTGTGTGTCAGGTGCTGGCACCAAATTGGCAGGCTATCAGTGTAATCTTAATCCAACCAAATTCTTTGGCTTAAAAAAATGTGATCTCAGTAAAATGGCAGGCAAGTTTGAGCTTTGTTATGAGACCATCAGCACAGAGAATCCAATGTAGTCAACTGAAATTTGACTTCAAGGACAGCAGCCTCAGGAGGCATCCATTGCATGGCAGTCAGGGTACCATCTGATGATGGCAGTCCTCAAGTGCAATCAAAATAGAGCTTGGAAGAGTTACTTTTGGGATTATGACCCAGAGCCCTTCAACCAGTATAGCCACTGGGTGCTTTTATCTTGATTGCCACTTTTTTCCTTTGGGAAAATCAGTGTGGTATATAAATTTAAAAATAAATAAATAAATAATGCCTCCAAGAAGCTCAACATAAGCAAAGGAAGGAAATGATAGCTTATTTTTTCTTGCAGTGCATCTAAAAGATCAGCTATTTTACTTGCTTGTTTGGAGATGATGATGATGATGATGATGATGATGATGATGATGATGATGATGATGATGATGATGATGATGATGATGATGACTGTAAGGTTATTTTGTTAGATAAGCCAAGTATTCAGTGGAGGGAATGAAAGTGTACGTGTAGTCTGTTCTTTCACACACACACCCAATTATTTTACTCCATACCATGTCTACTGAGGCCTTCCAAAACCTGCTAGGCCTCATCTCAAATTTGCCTGGCTTTACCCTTGTCTCACCCAAAGTCTTCCAGGCTCTGCACCTCACCACTACTGAAAAAATAAACACCCAGTCTTTAAACAGAAGTAGAGATGGGCACGAATCCAAAAAATGGCATTTCATTTGTCGTTTGTCGTTTGTAGGGTCCGTTTCGGTTCGTTTCCATTTTTTGCGAATTTTTGCAAAAAAAATCATTTTCGTTTTTGTTCGTTTTGTTACCATTTCGTTACCATTTATTTCAATTTTTTGTGATTTTTTTTGGATTTTAAGTAATTCACTCATATTGCAGTAACAGAAACGAAACACATGACAAAATTTCCGGTGTTTCTGTTCATTTTGTTTCATTTTAGAGACAAAATTCGTTTGTTGTTTCGTTACGTAACGAAACAAAAAATGAAAACGGAAACGAAAAATTGTTCATTTCGTGCCCATCTCTAAACAGAAGCCAAGTGAGCTGACAGTTGCATCTTGTTTCAGCATGGAGACAAGAAAGCATGTTCCACCATAACTGAGGGCAGTAGGCCATGGACAATCACACAACGCTATCTTCCAAGGCCTTGTACTGCTCCATGCCCTTCAGTATCTGCCTCGCTCTTCCTTGTGCCAAGGCCACCATTGCAACTCAAGGAGCTTGTTTTCAGCATTACAAAGGGCAGCAGGTAGTAACTACATAGTTTTATTTTCATTGCATTTTTATACTCAAAGTAAGGAATTTATGGGATTTTCTCCTTTTGGTGCCAAAATAACATGTCAAGCCTTGACTATGACTATAAACCTGACTTCTGGCAGTTGGGGAGAACTTGGCACCATTTTTGTTCTCTCTGAAAACCAAGCCATGAAAAATGACTTGCGCTGAGTCTGTAGGGGAAACTAGAAGTTTGGGAGAGGGTAGCTGTGTTAGTCTTTTCAAGAATTCCAGGAAAAAAAAATCAAAGAAAACTAAAATAGAACAAAAGATACAGAAGACACAAAACTTGTGGCACCTTAAAGACTAACTTTCATGTATTAAAGTAACGTTTCGTGGACATGTCCACTTCTTCAGACATATAGCAGCAAAAAGAGGTGTGCAGTATAATATGTAATGGAATATATGTTTCACACCAAATATTCATTGGCTGTTGTATGTAGGCGTATTTGCATGCAGGCCCGGTTGTAAACTCCCATAGAGACAGAGCTGGGGTAAGGGTGGATTGGGGGGGGGGAGAGGAATTGGGGAGTTGGTTTTGAAGGCAGTTTGTTCATTTGTAGGTGTTGTTTTATGGCCATGTGGTAAAATTTCTCAAGAGACAAAAAACAGACACCAGTTTAAAGCAGGATGGGGGCGTTGGAAGGGGGGAGAGGCAAAGTTTTTACCTCTTGGTGGGAGATGATTTTCCATGGAAAAAAACCAGTGACAATATTATAATATTACATTTGATAATGACTCAAGAAACGGCTTATGTTTAATCCATTATTGTGTGTGTCCGTCATGTATATGAATTTTCTCTCAGCTGTTTCTCTTTGTACTCTTGATTTGTAATGATTCTATTCTAAGACGGTGACCCTCAAATCCTTCAAGGAGTGGCCTGGTAGACTGATATGTTTTGAGACAGGTTTCTTTGTATTGTGGTTTCCAATTTCAAACTTGTGTCCATTGATGCGTTTTCTTAGAGATTGTCCTGTTTGTCCAATGTAGAGTGCAGATGGGCACTGTTTGCAAAAGATGGTATAGATCACATTGTTTGAGGAGCACAAGAACATAAGAACATAAGAAGAGCCATGCTGGATCAGGCCAAAGGCCCATCTAATCCAACTTTCTGTATCTCACAGTGGCCCCACCATATGCATCTGGGAGCACATGAGACTAGATATCTGTCTCCGGATACCACTCCCCCACATCTGGTCCTTGAAGTATCCTGGTTTTAAGCCTGGAGATTACACATTTCCATCATGGTTTGTAACCTGTGTTGGTCTTCTCCTCCAGGAATCTGTCCAATCCCCTTTTGAAGGCATCCAGGCCAGATAACATCACCACATCCTGTGGCAGGGAGTTCCACAGACTAACAACATGCTGGGTGAAAAAACTATTTTCTTTTGTTTGTTCTTACTCTCCCAGACCTCAGTTTGAGTGTATGTCCCCTAGTTCTGGTATTTTGTGAGAGGGAGAAGAGTGTTCCTCTACCCACCCTCACCTTAACTCTGTCTCTACAGGAATTTACAATCAGACTTGCATGCTAATACACCTACATACAACAGCCAATGAATATTTGATATGAACATATACTGTATTCCATTACATATTATATTGCACACCTCATTCTGCTGCTATATGTCTGAAGAAGTGGACATGCCCACGAAATGTTACATTAAAATATGAAAGTTAGCCTTTAAGGTGCCACATGTTTTGTGTCTTTTGTATCTTTGGTTTTGTTTTAGTTTTCTTTGATTTTAGGGGAAGTTAGTACTTCTAGAATGAGGCACTCACTTTCCTGGGACATAGTCCAAAAGCAGTGAGCAATAGTTAGGGACAATAGTCAGGATGTGATGTGAATTGGACTAATATCCTCCAGACATATTGTGAAGTAAAACTATGTAGTATGTACAGTACTGTTGTAGACATTCCCTATTACAATACATGTTAGATTGAGCTTGATTGGTTCACACACCTTACAGCCTGTTTGCAAACCAAAATCTCCATTATCGGGATTGAACTTTTATATGCACAAAATGTTGGCTGCTTGTAGCAGATGCACAGAGAATGAAGATCTGTATGAACTTTGCACGTGTTTGCATTCTTGAGATTGTGCAGTCAAATCAAAACACTTGGTGTAACTCATTGTTCAAAGAAAGGGGGATCCAAACAAAAAGGTACAACTTTTGAACAGATTCTGACGTCAGGACAATATTTTGCAGAGTGAAAGTAGGCAATATAGACTTGCTCTTTTTCCAGATTTGGAGAAGTTTGTAATTAAAAAAAAATCTTTTTTATAGTTCTAACAATAATTGCTAATATGCTTTTGTCAAGTTTGATTTTGGCTCTTAATTTTATGTACATATTGTGTTATTGCCAATTAATTTATTTTGTCTATATTTTATCATTGCTGTAAACCACCCAGAGTACCCTTGTTGGCAGATGGGCAGTCTAGAAATCAAATAAATAAATAAATAAAGGTATTTTCAAAGGTCTGATTTCTGTTTTCCAAAGTGTTCTCTAAAATATCTTTTTCCAATACCATTTTTCTAAGCTTGTAGTCAATTCAGCAGTTATTACTGAAATGCCTACCACTTCCTGAAAAGAAAATGATTCCTGCTATATGCTTAACAAACAAACAAACAAACAAACAAACAAACAAATAGGAAGATGATCCATCCTGTCATTTAGAATATACGCTGCCTTAATCATGTCTGTTTTATATAGGAACATTTTCACAACCTCTGGCTGCACATGTTTGTTTGTTGAAGTCTTCTGCAGCAATGGCCCACATTTCCCGCCAGTACTTAAGGTAGGCTAGGCTCACTAAGGGTAGGAGGCTTCTTTCTAGGCTAAAGAGTAGGCTGGGACATCAGGCTTCCCACAAATGCCTTTGAATGAATAAACACAGAGAGGAATGAAGAATATTTCCTCCACCTCCACCTCTTTCTTGCCTGCCCAGTTGTAGAGCAAGTCAGAACCAATGTACAGTTTAATAACATTTATTCCTAAGAGGCAAGTTGGCCTGTAGTTCTCTACCTATGCAAACTCAGTTGGCAGCATCTTGGAGATTAATGGGATTTACTTGTGGGAAAGATGGTCTTTTAGGAACCATTTGTTGTGTGCCTCCAAGTCAAAATCAACTTATTATGAGCCTAATAGGGCTTCCAGAGTTAGTGAGATACTTAAGGGGTGGTTTTACCAGTTCTACACTCCCAGTGAGTTTTCATGGCTGAGCAGGGATTAGAAACCAGATTTGCTGAGTCCTAATCCATCACTCTACCCACTACAGTCACCACACTGGATATTATAATTACCCATAGCATTTAGGATCTATTATATTTAGGAATAAGGGTCATTGAACTTAAACTTCCTTCTGAACATGCTGGCTGGCAGGCTCACTTGCGGGCACATGATCCGAGAGCTTTCTCTTCTTCATTTGGCAATACTAAAGTGACCAAACAAACGAACAAAGCAAAAACAAAAAACTTTGCACTGTAGTCTTGCATGAGCCCATTTAAAGGGAAGCCCTGCTGAATTCAGTGCGACTTACTTCTAGCCATATGTGGTGCTAAAGCTCTCAATGTTTTCTTCCATTGTAAATTTGTTTCGATTTATTTTACTTCTCTTTAAAAAGCTGGGGGGGGGGGGGTGTCAGTCCTTCAGAGAACCTCCCGGTTATCAAATTGTGATATTGCTTCTATGTCCATGGTTTAAAACACCAATAAATGGTCTGACTTTGCCTTGGGGTATCATGCCTGCAATTGCCAAAAGGAAAAAAGGATGCCTAGCATTGCAGAGAAATGTCAGCAGTCGGGTTGGTTTACAGGGTCCTCTCTTGTGTTCATTCCCATGCACAAACAGACAAATCATGGAACCTGACTCTTTCTTTTCTCATTAACCCAAACACAATGCAATTGCCATCCTTATTATCAGCACTATTTGGGGAAAACCCTCTCTTCACTGCTGAGGCTGTGTGGCCTCACCTTCCTTCAGAAGAAACCCCACAGTGGTACAGTAACAACTATAGGCAAAAAGAATGAATTGCAAAGATATAGGATGGGAGACACCTGGCTGGAAAATAGTATGTGTGAAAGGGATTTGGGAACGTAAACATGAGTCAGCAGCGTGATGCAGCTGCCAAGAAAGCCAACACGGTCCTTGGCTGCATCAACAGAACCATCGTGTCTAGATAAGGGAAATGATAGTACCACTCTATTCTGCTCTGGTCAGACTCCATCTGGAATACTGTGTCTAGTTGTGTGCACCTGAATTTAAAAAGGATGTTGACAATCTTGAATGGGTCCAGAGGAGGGCTACCAGGATGATTGAGGGTCTGGAAGAAATGTCTTAGGAGGAGTGGCTTAGGGAGCTGGGAATGTTTAGCCTTAGAAAAAGAAGGCTGAGAGGGGATATGATAGCTATGTTTAAATATTTGAAAAGATGTCACATTGAAGAAGGGGCTGGTTTATTTTCCATGGCTTCAGAGATGGGGCAATAGTCTCATACTACAGGAAAATATATTCCATTTGAACTTTAGGAAGAATTTCATGACAGAGCTGTTCGCCAATGGATATGCTACCATGGAGGGTGGTGGACTCTCCTTCTTTGGAGGTTTTTAAGCAGAGGCTGGATAGCCATCTGTTGGAAATATTGTGACCCTTGAGTTGGTCTCTTCCAACTCTATGATTCTATGATAGATGTGCCTGTGTTGGCACTTTGCATGAGGCTACCTCAGCCACAGCCCAGCAAGGTGCAAGATAGGACCTGTGTACCCACACCTCACAGTGATGGCCATGTGGCCCCTCTAGCTGCCCACAGACCTTGATGTGACAAGTGGGGACATCTCGTGGCATCACTTCAGGGTGGGTGCAACCCCATGCCACTTACAGCATCAGCCCACTGATCATATCATAAACTACAACTCCCACCCTCCCCGGGGGAAGCAAGGCCAAACGGCCATGCCACTGGGGCGGGTGGGGAGGATGGAGGCTGTAGTACGAGGCGTTTCCGAGGGGAAAGGAAAGCAAAACCAAACCCGAGCCGGAACGTCGTGTGCGAGAGGCCCGGCGGCCACCTCGGGCCGTCGCCCTTTTTAGAGGCGTGCTCCACCTCCACGTGCTGGCGGCGAGCGCCTGCAATACATAAACAGAGCCTCGGCTCAGGCTCTGAAGGCTGCGAGGAAGGAAGCCGCGGTTGACCGATAGTAACCCCGGTTGCACAGCGCCGGCGGGATCTATATAAGGAGCTCCGGGTTCAAGGGAAAATTCCTGTTTTTCACTCGCGCCTCCGTGGGGGGAGCGCGCCGGACCGAGGCAGCTCGTGGCTGGACCCTTTCGCCCCATCAGCCCGGAGGGGGCCGGCCCGGATCCTTTTCACTCGTGTTCGCAGTGGGAAGAAAAGCAGACACACCGCCCCCCCATCACCCCCGATTCTATCCTCGGGCCGAGCTGGCGAAGAGGTAAGGGGATGAGGGTGGGGTGGGGGGTGCTTGTTGTTGGGGAAACCAAGCCAGTGGGGGAGCGTTACGGTGCCTGTTTAGAGGAACGGATTTGGTTTTTGTGCCATGGCATCCTATGGAAAGGAGTTTTCCTTCGTGCGTCCCCGCTACTCCTCCAGCCCCGGGACGTGGTGTGTCCTTTACAGTGTCCTGAGCCCGGCGTCGGCGTCGACGGCAGGCTGGTGGTTGCAGGGCTGCCGCTCGACGGAGGTCGAAGGCGGTTGCCCGTGCGAAAAGTTGAAAGCAAGAGTAGACCAGCGGGCCTCTGAGGATGCACAGAGAGCAGTTGCCTTTCTGCCTGACGCAGAAACCTCGCCTGCCTGCGGCACGACGCCTTGGAGAGCCAGTCCGGGACACCCCCCCCCAAAAAAAAGAGAGAAAGAGAGAGAGAGAGAGAGAGAGAGAGAGAGAAATAAAAGAAAAGAAAAGAAAAGAAAAGAAAAAGAGCGCTCTTGTATCGATCTAGTCCCGTGTTCCCAGCACCGGCTGGCAGAGGCAAGCGCCTTTCCCAGGGCTGGTTGAAGAGGTCTCGGACTCCGCCTGGGACCGTCGCCTGCGAGCGGGGCTTAGGGCTTCGACGGGGGCTGGGTAAATGGGTAGGGGTCATAAATCAGCCATAAGCCCCTCTTTTGTTGTTGTGTAATTGACTGTTGCGTTGGGGATCTAGAAGGGCAGATACTGAGCCCAGAGTGAACTTCTGGGGCTGCTCGCGCAGAGAGAAAACAAAGGAGACGGGGAAAACAAAGCTGGCACACTTGATGAACAGCAGAGAAATGTTGGAGCGGGGTGGGGTGGGGAATGCCTAGGCAGAAGCAGGGTTTCATTTCTTTCTTTTTCCTTTTTGTTAGGTGACTTCTGTCTCTTTCATTATGACCCCCTCTTCCTGTGGTAAACAAAACCTAGGCTGTTTTTAACACGCTGTTTTCAGCACTGCCACTAGACTGAAAGAGGTGGAGGGGATATATTATTTATTTATTTATTGACAATGTTTCTGCCCTGTCTTTCTCCCCAAAAGGACCTAAGGCTGCTTACATCATAAAACAGTATTTAAAAGCTAAACACCAGACGTACACAAATGTTTAAAAAAATAAACAAGTATTGATTAAATTAATAACTAAGATCAATATTAACAGATGATAACAAATGAGTCGGTTAACATTTTTTTTTCTTCTCAGCCGAAAAGGGGGCTCTGTGGCTGCTTTTGTGCACGAGAGGGACACAAATAAATATTTTTAGGATTAAGGACAGAGCCCACTTCATGGAAAAGGGCTTTGCTTTCCTTCTTCCCCCATTCTCATTCTGCTGCTGCTTTATCAGAAGGTGCCTCCAGCTGGGGCTGTTGAGGTAAAGAGAAAAGCTGCAGAGGAGGAAAAAAAAAGAAGAAATAGACAGCAACTCCCAACTTGCCAGAAATGACCGAGAGTAACCTCCTGCCTGTATGACAGCTTAATGAAAGCCATAGGGCTGGCAAAACACACCAAAAAGTATGCAAATCCATCACTTTTGAGGAATGTCCCTCAATTCTGAGGAGTCGACCCTGTCTAAAAAAACCCCACACAAAACAAAACAAAACCAACAGGGGTCTCTTGTAGAAGCTGCAGCAGAGGATGGTGATAATAGGAATTTATTTAATAATAAAACTGTCTGTTGTTCAGTCAGTATCTCTGTTCTGGAACTCATTGTTTCCTTTCCTGTTCTCGTGAGTCAGGGCTGAGCGGGAACTCGGTGGCTTGTGTTCCAGAACAGCAACAACAACAAAAAAGCAACTCCAGGGATCCAGAATCTTGTCATGCTTTCCCCAAAATTACATAGAGTGTGGCATTCTTATTCTTCATTCTCAAGATGTGTGAGGCTGAACAGTACCTGAATTATCTTAGTGGAGGACTTGGGGTTCCACTTTCCATTCCACTGTTTTGTTTGCCCGGTGACTTTAGGTGTGTAAATACCTCTCCACCTGGCCTACCCCACAAGGTTGTTGTGAGGATGAAGTAGAGTTGAGGAAAACAAGACACCAAACTCCACCTTGACCTTTCTGGAGGAAAAGCAAGAGACGAATGTGTAAATTATGGGAAAAGCTTCTCTTGGATAACAAAAGCATTCTCTAGTAATGAAGCGTTCTTGGAAATGGGCCTTGAAATACTTTTTTTCCTGGCATCTGTGTGGAAGTTCTACAGGTGCTCCTTTAATTGTCATACCATTTTCTGTGTAGGAGCTGTTACTTGTCATGCCACAGTTCCTGCTATTCAGGATGGCCTCGAACCTTATGTTCTTGCTCCAACCCTGTAAGGTAGATGAAGCAGAAATATGGCAAGTGGCTCAAGGGTAGGCAGCGAACCCTGTGGCAAAGCAAGGCTCGGAGGAGTTCAGGTGTCTCCAGATCAATAACCGTCTGGTAGCCACTGCCCCTGGGGTAAGCAAACTGCACTCTGGGGGGAGGGGCTGCAGATAGCCCCTACTAGCACAGTGGTGGCGAACCTTCGGCACTCCAGATGTTTTGGACCACAACTCCCAGAATTCCAAGCCTGTATTGACAATGACAGAGGACTGTGGGAGTTGTGGTCAAAAAAAAACATCTGGAGTGCCGAAGGTTCACCACCACTCCCATAGCATGATCTCAGATGACATTTGGTTTGATTGGAAAAGCAGTTTGTGCATGATCAGTTCTGTGTGAGAATCAAGTGTCTCATCCCAAGCAATCTGCAAGGTGTGTGTGTGTGTGTGTGTGTGTGTGTGTGTGAGAGAGAGAGAGAGAGAGAGAGAGAAAGAAGCAGTAGAGAGAAAGTGCAGAGGAGTATGAGTCAGGAGAAGGTTCTCTGCACTTTTTTGTGTCTCTGGGTGCCTTGGGGAGCATTTTAAAGGGGTTTAAAGTAAAAATTGAATTTACAAATAGATTCATCATTAAAAATCACAAATTTGTTATTTGTGATTCATTGACCTCGATGAATCACAAATCAAAACAAATCACCATTTTCCTGATTTGTGTCCGTCTCTCGTAGAGAGGGACCTCTGGTTTCCAAGACAAACCTTTACCTTCTCTGACTTAGGCTGATCTCATTTCAACCTAAACTAATTACTCGTAGGATTCTTGATGACCCTTTCTTGCTGCAAACATTTCCATTTCTACCTTCTCTAGGAAACAGCAGAGGAGATAGCTTGCTTTTCTGCTTGAAAGGTGAGGGAGCAGCCATGGTGCTCTGTATCTCCACGTTAGTTAGGTATTATCTTATGCATCCCACTGCAATTTTCAAATAAACACTAACGTTCTAATTTTTGTAGAATAAGAGGTGTAGATAAGATTTCTCTCCAAATGGGGAATTGTGCTCCCCCAATCTTTCTGAGGGACAGAGGCTGAACCATTGCTAGCTGTATTGACATAAAGCAGCACTAAACTCCAACTGTGAGATTCTTCCATGGGTGCCTTGCATTTTCTGTCTCCATGGGTTCTCTCAGTTCTTTCATTTTGCATGATCACATGGATTCAAAAGTTGAAAAATAATTTCATGAACTATTATGTGATTTAGGCTAGCATGTGGAAAATAGAGGAAAATAACTAAGATTCAAGAAGCATAAGAATGGGCTGGGGAAAAAATCTGGGATTTTCCACATACCTTTAATAAAAACAAAAATTAAAAATCAAAAATGATAAAAACCTATGAGTCATACAGAGCTGACTTACAGCAACCTGAGCTTTCCAGGTAACTGAGATATTAGAGGAGTGGTTTTACCTCTTCCACGCCTCCAGTGAGCATCCCTGGCTGAGTGCGAATTTGAACCCAGGGTTTATGGGTCCTAGTCCATCACTCTTCCTACTACACCAGATTGGGTATCCCAAGTTAATTAGACTAACTGAAATAGTAGTCATGATTATGACCTTGAAATACCCATATATACTTGAGTATAAGTCAACCCGAGTATAATTTAACCCCCAAAGCTAGGAAACTTATTCACTCGAGTATAAGTCTAGGGTGGGAAATGTAGCAGGGCCTGACAGCTCCTCTTTTGTGAGCTGGGGGAACGGTGTGTGATGTTTAAAATGACTTTTAGCCACCGAGGCAAGCGCTTTAGCCTCGGTGGCTAAAAGTCATTTTAGACATTGCACACCGCTCCCTGGTGATGCCGAGGGGGGTCAGGAGAAGCGGTGGGCAATGTTTAAAATGACTTTTAGCCACTGACCCAAGCATTTGCCTCAGTGGCTAAAAGTATTGCCCCGAAGTTGAGGGCCCCTTTTTTCCAGCCCAAAATTAGGGTTGAAAAACTAGACTTATATTCGAGTATATACAGTAGTTCATTAATGAATTTCTGTATATTTTTGATAATGATGTGAGCATGCATTTGCATGTGGTTGTCATTGCATTTATTTGTAATCAAATTAAAATGCAATAGAGAGTGAAGTGACTTGTTGGGAAGCAATATTGCAAGTACTACTTGCTGTGTTATTGTTTTGACTTGTATATCACCCCGTAGTGCTAAATGACTCTCTGGGTGGTTTACAACACAATCCTGAAACCAACAACTTGCCTCCCCTTGCAAACTTTTACCAACCTGGGAAGAATGGGAGGCCGAGTTAACCTTGAGCCAGCTTCCTGAGTTCATGAAATCGAACTCAGGTCGTGAGCAGAAGCTTGACTGCACTCCTGTTGAGTTTGTTGGCTAAAAGTGTAGTTATCACAATCCAGGTAGAATCAGGGACATTCTCCTTTATTAAAAGGAGTTCAGATGTCATGGAATAGTACACGGTGTCCTGATTCCTTGGGATGAGGTTCTACTTGAAGTGTACATTTTGTGACAATGCATTCAAGAAAATCAGTTTCATAATTCATATCTGGTTTAACAGTTTCTGTAGCAGTGTGATAATTAGTTGATTTAAGAAAGTAATTAAAGTTGCTCGTATAATGGAGGGAACGCACACGGTCCAACAGCCAGGATGGTAGGCAGCCAAAACAATTAAGATTTTTAGCACCTTTGTAGAGCTGCCTAGATGCCCTAAGTACATCCAATCTCGCCTGATTTCGGAAGCTAAGCAGGGTCGGCCCTGGTTAGTATTTGGATGGGCGACTACCAGGGAATACCAGGTGCTTGTAGGCACCTGGAGTAGGAACTGGCAAACCACTCCTGTACTCCTGCCAAGAAAACACCATGGACATGGGGTCACGAAGAGTCAGTCATTACTGTAACGACGCAACACATGCACACATGGCATTAAAAGCTAGCAAGCTCAGCTCTATCAAGTGTAATGTGTTTCCACTGTAAGGAGTTTGAACCAGAGAGTAAAGAATCTCCTTGAGGTTTTATTGAGGAGTATGCTTGCAGTATGTACTGTAATTTGAAGTGTCTGGCATTCCCAACACAATTAATCAGCTTCTAAAACCTTAATCCATTTCGTAATCTTGACAAGGTACAGTAATAGATGATAAAACAGAAGTCAATACTCATTCACGCCTGTGTAATGTCCATTATGCTGATAAGGGCAGTCATAACCAAATAATTAATTGTGCCTATTGTTGCCTTCTTTTCCTGTCATATCTTTTGCAATAATTGTTTCACAACACTTTGGTAAACTGTGCAATACATGTGGCATCTTGTGGCCAACTTGACTTTTTGTAGTCTTGGGTTTTAAGTGGGTGTAATGGTGATCGTGGATCAATGTAGACATATAAATATGCCAGTGTGCTGTTTTTCCACACAATGCTTTGCAGGTAACTACACTGCTCCATCTGGATGAAAGCACAATTTCGTCTATGGCCGTCACTTCACGAGGCTCTTCGCTTCGCAGCGTGATTGCCTTCGCTTTGAATGCGAAGGCGATCACGTGGTCTCCCTTCACCCCCACCCCTTTTTCCCTGTACTCACGCGGGCCGCTTTTCCGTTCGAATCGAGAATGACCTCACGAGCTCCATTCGCATTAAAGCACTGATGTTCTTCCCCCGTTTCCCGTGTTCTTTGATTTTTTTTAAAAAAAGGGACCGGCGTATCGATGCATCAATGCTTGGCTGTCATTCACGACAGAGCATGGTTACTGTACGATCCTGTGTTTTGTTTCCTGGCATCATTGGCAGCCCCCCGCCGCCGCCGCCGCCGCTACTCGGGGGGAGCCCCGCATGGCACAGCCGCCCGCCCTCCGCCGCTTGCACACTGCCTGCCCCGGGTGCCCTGCTCTGGCCGGGCGAGGCAGCAGCAGCTCCTCCTGCGCCCGCCGCCGCCGCCGCCGCTGCTACTCGCGCGAGGAAGTAACAGCGCAAAGCGATGAAACAATATAGCGATGCATCGATATCCCTGTTTGAATATTTTTTAAAAAAACTTGAAATAAAAGCCAAAAACTGAGACCACACGTGGCGCTGGGTGCGAAGCGAGATGCGAAGCGAAGAGATTCCCGTCCTCCGCCAGGGGCATCACTTACCCCGGTTGGAGCACGCTAAAGGGGGCGTGGTCGGGGTGACGTCGCAGCCAAAAGGGAGGAGCGTGCGGACTGAAGCGGTCGGTTCGCACGCAAATGACGGCTTACCGCGAAGCGAGCGGCTCGTGAAGTAACGGCCTATGTAGGCACGGCAAGTCATTATGTGTTTTCAGGCTATCTGGAGTCTGTTGGGCTTCTGCGAAGCCTTTTCTAGATTTTGTGCTGCACATTTATTTATTATTTATTTTATTTATTTATTATTGTATTTGTACCCCGCTTATCTTCCATTCGGAACTCTAAGCGGCTTACACTGGGCAACAAGTGCCAATTAATACAATTCAACAATTAAATAGAAAAACGAGAAACATAAGTCAGACAGTTAAAACCTAGTGCATCCTACAGACCGACAGTGCAAAACTGTCAACTCAAGCGATTCTAACTAAGCAAACAACCCTATTGTACAAATAAACAATCCTCGCTTGGGAACAAGATGGCGGGACCCAAGGGGGGGGGGAGGAAGATCAGGGCTCACCAAAGGCCTCTCGAAATAGGTAGGTTTTTACAGCTTTTCGAAAGGCCAGCATGAAGAACTCGGGACCCCTGCTGCTATAGCTGTATTTATTGTTCACATGGCAAATGGGACTGGTTCACTGGAGCTGATAGGGTGGATTGGAGCTTGAGCACATGCAGCTACCATGTCTTACTGCTTCCCTCTTCTTCCTCTGCCCCAGTCTGTCGAAGTTGACAATACAGGTGAATCTCAAAAAATTAGAATATCATGCAAATGTTCATTTATTTCAGGAAGTCATCTCAAAAGATGAAACTAATATATGAGACAGACTCATTACATGCAAAGCAAGATATGTCAAGCCTTACTTTGGTATAATTGGTATGGCGTACAGCTTATGAAAACCCCAAATTCAGAATCTCAGAAAATTAGAATATTACATGACATCAATAACACAACGGTTGGAAATAGAACAATATCAGACCTCTGAAAAGTCTAAGCATGTATATGCACTCAGTACTTGGTTTGGGCCCCTTTTGCATCAATTACTGCCTCAATATGGCGTGGCATGGATGCTATCAGCCAGTGGTACTGCTGAGGTGATATGGAAGACCAGGATGCTTCACTAGCGGCCTTCAGCTCTGCTGCATTGTTCGGTCTCATGTCCCACATCCTACTCTTGGCAATGCCCCATAGATTCTCTATGAGGTTCAGGTCAGGTGAGTTTGCTGGCCACTCAAGCACATTAATCCCATGGTCACTCAAGCAGGTTTTGGTACTTTTGGCAGTGTGGGCAGGTGCCAAGTCCTGCTGGAAAAAGGAAGTCAGCATCCCCATAAAGCTCGTCTGTGGAAGGAAGCATGAAGTGCTCCAAAATCTCGTGGTAGACAGCTGGAGTTAATGAAGCACAGTGGACCAACACCAGCAGGTGACATGGCTCCCCAACTCAACAAAGACTGTGGGAACTTCACACTGGACTTCAAGTATCATGCATTGTGTGCCTCTCCATTCTTCCTCCAGACACTGGGTCCTTGTTTCCCAAATGAGATGCAAAAGTTGCTCTGATCAGAAAAGAGGACTTTGGACAACTGAGCAACGGTGTTCAGGAGCGCCTTGACAAGAGGAATACGGCATTTGAAGCCCATGTCCAGGATCTGTCTCTGTGTGGTGGCTCTTGTTGCACTAACTCCAGCCTCCATCAACTCCTTGTGAAACTCCCCAACACTTTTGAATGGCTTTTTCCTGACAGTCCTCTCCAGGCTGTGGTCACCCCTGCTGCTTGTGCACCTTTTTCTTCCACACTTTTCTCTTCCACGTAACTTTCTTTTGATGTGCTTTGATACAGCACTTTGGGAACATCCAAATTCTTTTGCAATCTTGTTTGGGGCTTTCCCTCCTTATGGAGGGTGTCAGTGATGGTTTTCTGCACAATTGTCAGATCAGCAATCTTTCCCATGATTGTGATTCCTACTGAACCAGCCTGAGAGACAACAGGTATTTAAAGACTCAAGAACCCTTTGCAGATTTTATGGATTCATTAGCTGATTAGAGTGGGACACTTTGAGCCTAGAATATTGAACATTTTCACACTATTCTAATTTTCTGAGATTGTGAATTCGGGGTTTTCATAAGCTGTACACCATAGTCATCACAGTTATACCAAAGTAAGTCTTGACATATCTCGCTTTGCATATGATAAGTTTATTTCATATATTAGTTTCACCTGTTGAGTTGATTTACTGAAATAAATGAACATTTGTGCAATATTCTAATTTTTTGAGTTTCACCTGTAGGATGGGTAGAGTTGCTCCGCCTGAATGTGACTTGTTTATTACAAATTGTCTCCTTATCATGGAAGAATGAAGGTGTTACATGAAGGTGATATATTTAGTGCTGGTAGAATGCATTCCATCTGCTCGGAATTCATTGAATTCTTCATCAGCTAAAACAAGAGAAGACTTTGAATTATATATTACATTTTTCCCCAGACTATCTTGGCATTCGATGGCTTCACGAATTCTACTGCAATTAGTAAATTGGCTGATGGAAGGTCATTGCATAGATGCCTTAAGTAACAAGGTGTTTTTGTTTGGAAAATAATCTTTCAACCTGAGATGCACTGGACCTGAATATTTTCTTCAGGCTTAGCACAGGGTCTTCTATGAACTAAAACATACTGTATTTGTTGCGACTCCTCTTTATGCACGCTTCTAAAATATTCATAGGAAATCTCCATCATTCTGTCTCCATAGGTTCTTTTTCTTTGACATACTTGCATATGAACCAAGAGTGGGAACCAGGGGATGAAGCTAGGCAGATAAACTTAGTTCTTAGTGGTTTCAATTTATTTCCAGACAGAAATATTAAAGCAGAGAGTAGAATACAGTACAGTGTTACTGTGAGTTCATTAGAGGAAAGATGGGCTCTAAACAAAGAAGCAACTAACAAAGCAGAATATCTTCAGTTGGAAAAGGCACAGCTTAGAATGTTACGTAAGGCTTCCTGAGGATTATAGTTTTATTTCTTTTACATTGTTCAAAAAGTAATTATGGCCTATAAAAAGCAAGGCCACATCTGTAACTGTAAAAAATAACTTAAACGTTAGAAAATGACTCCTTACAGTGCAATTGTAATTCAATCTAGTTTGGGTTTAGTTACTGCAAAAAAGAAATTAATTGTAACTTGTTCCTTTGTAACATGTTACATCTGAGCTCCATGCAAAGAATTGGAGATAGATGACAAAAAGGAACTGCTACAGTCTCCACAATTGCAACGCCACAGTCCTGCCAGAAGAGTAAAGAATTGTGGGGCTGACCCAGAATTTTAATGAGAAGAGCAGAGGAATGGATGTGTGATGTGAACTTCTGGATCTTCATTTTATTTACTTCTCAAGAGTTGTGTGGCATATTGGTTAAACAGCAGTACTGCAGTCAAACCTCTGCTCATAAATTGAATTTCATCCCAATGGATTCATTCAGCCGGTTCAGCATCAGTACCACCTTCCATCCTTCTGAGGTTAATAAATTGACTACCTGGATGTGCGTGCAAAGTTTTGCATGTGTAATTATGTTATAACCTATCCAGAGAGAGCTCTAAGCACTATGGGCTTTTATATCAGTCGAAACAACAACTTATTGTAAGAACCCTAAAAGTTCCTGAAAGTGGGCAATATCCTTAATGCGCTTTATTATTTTTAGATTATGTCAAGTACACAAGGCTGGGCTTTATTGAAACACAGTTTTAAGAGTACAGTTTTGTAAACTCTTTCAAAATCTATTTGGAATGTTCCTCTTTTTTGATTTATGAAATGTATGATTCACCAATGAGCAAAAGCCATTTCCTTTGCATATTCTGTCTGAGACATAAATCATATGATAATGTGTCAGGGACCACAGTAGAAGGGACAAGAAAGAGTGATGCAAAACTGCTCACGCTTGCCTTCCCCCACCCCACCCCAGACAAAGGGGCACAATCCTGAAAGCAAATCACAAGCACAAAAGAGGGCTTTCAAAGAGCTTTAGTCATGCTTAAGTGACACTGCATGGGCTTTATTCTTGTACACTATTTATTGGCTTCTTCCGAGTAGTCCTTGTGCTTCTTAAAGATATAAGATTCAAGACTGATCTCTTGGCCTCCTTCTTCACCAGTTTGAATGAGTTTATTCACACTTTTTGCCCTCAGAAATAAGTTAATCCAATGAAGGCTCACTTTCTAAATGCCCTGATAATTTTATTAGGGAGCAATTAGTGCACTAGGTAAGGGAAAAAAACACACCCTCCTTACTTTTACAGGAGTACTTGTTGAGCTTGTTTAGGGGCAGATTCTTTTAGCAAAACAAACGGAAAGGGATCTGCTGACGGCAAGGTCCAGAGGTTTCCTGAAAAAACCCTGGTTTCCATTTCTAACAGCAGACTGAGCAGTGCGGTGGAAATAAGAAATCTAAATTATGTTTAGCAACTTGCCTGGCTGGACAGCTTGCATAAAAGTCCTTTTTAATTGCAGGCAAAAATCCAAAGAAACAAAATGAAACAAAATGCAAAAATTTTATATTTTAATTTAAGCTTTAATGGATAAACTTAAGAAATCGCTTAGTTGGATGAAGTTTTAGGCAATTAACTGGGGAAGACACTCTGACTCAAAAGGTTTATTTGTTTGTTTGTTTGTTTATTGGTAGGTAGGTAGGTAGGTACTACCTACCTACCTTCCTACCTATGACACCGTTCTCCCCTCAGGCAGAGGCAACCCGAGGCAGCTCACAGCAAATTAAAAAAAGATAAACAGTAGTATTAGTGACAACTTTTTGTTTACTAGATCATAGCTTTCCTAGCATCTTGAGGAGGCACCAACGCTGCTGGTTTAGTAATGTGTCAATGCATTTCAGTTCAAGTTACGGTGCGGCTCTGCTGCCATTTAAAAGGATTAACTATCTATTTTAAACAGATTGACAACCCAGTTTGTTTATGCAAAGCATAAAAAAGCATCTTGATGATCTTGGCATGTGTGTGTGTGTGTGTGGCTACAGAAGAGGCAGATTATACAGTATATGCAATGGACCCTCATATAACAAACTGTTTGTATAACATAAAATCTGTACAACATAAAAAATTCTGGAGATAGGGGAAATTTGCTTAACAGAATAGCCTATAGGGCGAATCCGTACAACATAAAAATGGTTGCGATTAGGGATTACTCTGTTTTCAATACATTTCTATGGGAAATTTGTTTAAAGGAAAATTTGCTTAACATAATTTCATTTGGAAGAAATTAATTCCTTTATACAAGGTGCCACTGTCTGTCTGTCTGTCTGTCTGTCTGTCTGTTTGTCTGATGGTCTGTGCATTTCCTGCCAGTGTTGGCTTTAGGGCAGAACTATGTACCTAAATGAAGCCATTTTATGTCATAAGAAGTGGGTCTGGTCTAAGTCGGGGAAATGGGAGTTCCCCTAACCACTGTGCCTCACAAGGAGAGTCCAGAGAGGGATTCGTCCATACCAAAAATTGATCAGCAGGCCTTTGGTAAAGTTAATGCTTTTCCAACTGTCCATTCAAGACCAAATCACATTCAAATGCTTGGCATTGCAACAGAGATAGGGTGCAACTGTGTACACTACAGTATAGTTCTTGGAGAAATCCATCTCTCCTCCAGTTGCTGTGAAGAAAGTACAGTAGTTCAGCTCAGAAGGAACAAAGCGGGCAAATTGTGATGGCTGAGGGTGTCATAGTCCTTGCTCATCAGAAAGGACTGATGAGCCCAGGTTCCACTGTATCACGAATGACCATGGACATAACTGTTGTGCAATTTTGAGGAGCCCCAGAGCTCACGTTCAGCTGCAGCTGCATTGCAACAGGGAAGGCCTATATCTTGAGCTTCCATTAAGGAAGCATGGAACCACAGATGGCTCCAGCATGAGGCAGAAACTGAGCTGATTCCTGCACAGTTCACTGTCCTTCTTTTCCTTTCTTGCTTGTAGAATGAATGCAGGTAGCCTCCTCAACTGATGTGTGTTCTGTGTATCTTAACACCTTGGCTATTGGCATACAGCTTCCCCGTTGATCCTTGTACTCGGGCAACCCAAACAGCATCTGCCGTCTTTGAAAGAGACCTCTTTTCCTTGAGTAACCCTTGTTTCCCCAAAAGCCAGTTGGAACATTCCCAAGCACCCTGCTCCCTCCCTTCTCTTGTCCCCTTTCATGTTTTGCCAGTGTTGGTTGATGAGCCATACTTCATCCTCAGCCAAGATTCTAGAAGGGTGAAGTGGTGGTCTGGGTGCCGTTTGTCCCTGACCTTTGTGGGACATTGTGTCGCCTTGTAGCCCTCCCCATGTTGGGTTGCAGTTCTTGGGCGGCTGTGCACGAAGAGAGACAGAGAGGGCTGGGGAGCGTTGTAGTCTACTATCAGCAGGAGGGCCTCTGCGTTCCCTCTCCTATTGAAAGGAAGGCCCACCAGCATGATGGAATGGAAACAACCCTCTTCCATGGTTGTTCCCAACCATCTGGGACTTAGAGGCAAGCTACAGTTGAACTGCTGGACAGCTCAGTGGTTGCATCCTCTTCAAAGGTAGAGGATGGGAGGGTGATCCCCCAGTGTACCTCCTTGACAGATGCTGGTCTCCATGATCTATAGGGTACTTTCCAGCTCTGCAATTCTAAGATGATGATGATGATGATGATGATGATGATGATGATGATGATGATGACATTTAGTCCTAGAAGGTAGCATACATCTATAGTCACTAGCAGCCACTTAACTGGTGCAGGGTGTTGGCCACTTCTCTTAGGTCTCCTTGCACGACCTGGAACTCACCAGGTATTCTCTTGTGGTTCACGGCCATTCCTATATTAGTATAAGGCAGTGGTTCTCAACCTGTGGGTCCCCAGATGTTCCTGAACTGCAACTCCCAGAAAGCCCTTCCGGTACAGCGGGTGGTGGAGGCTTCTTAGAGTTGCAGTCCAGGTACATCTGGGGACCCACAGGTTGAGAACTACTGGTATAAAGCACCTGGACTTTTCTGTCTAAGTTTGATTTTTGATCTCAGATCTGAGTCAAATGTGTATCAGCAATAAGGTGTAGAAATGTGGTTACAATGAACCTAGTATTTTATTTGCTTTGACTTGGTCCCACTTGATTCTCTCTCTACCCCCAACCGTTGGGTACATTTCAGTGCTTGGACAGCTTCAAAAAGTCCCTGTTTTGGACTAGACCTGCCAGAGTAACCAAGCCACAAGCCACACTGGCTAGGAGTCACAGTCCACAAACACCTTTTCAAAACTCAGGTACAGGGTAGGGATCTGTGACAGAGGGCAAATTGTATCTCAGATGGGTCAGAGAAGCTTAGTCAGTTGTGCCTCGACTTTCAAGCATCATCATCATAGCTTCTGGTATTCTGTTCTTCATTGATTGCAGAAGCTTGCAATCTATTTTCTTTGTATCTTACTGGCAATATTACATAGATCTTTCAGAGGTAATGTTTTCTAAACATTGGTGTGATCTTTTGGCAGCATGTCTGCTGTTTCTGAAAATGAAATAGTTTTCCATTTCTAGAACATGAATGGGCTCCTTCCAGGGTGAGATGTAGCTTGTTTTTAGTGGCAGCATTGGGGAGCCCAACGTTTTAGGGAGATGTATTACAAAACTAGACCTGGATATTTTATGGTTTTATAAGGAGTCAGTGAAATAAGTAGCCTGGCTTGTATAATGCCATTTGATTTATGATGAAGTTATAAGCCTTTTAAGTGGACTTACTATGTGGTGTACAGTACCTTCATTCATTTATGAGACCATTGACTAGAGACATGATGAAATTTCAGGACTGGAAATGTTAAAGATAAGAACATAAATGATGTCCTATGATATTTCTTTGTTTTGTGGTTTTATGGAAGCCAGTGATTATCAGAGTTGGGCAAAGTTGGGTTTTTTTTTGGGGGGGGGGGTTAGAATTCCCAATTTACCCCAGCCAGCATGGCCAGTGACCATGCCACACTCAGGTGGGTGGTGTTTCTGAGTTATACCCCAAAGATAATATTGGCAAAATTCTGATAATTCTCTTCTTTGTGTAGAGAGCTCCAAGATGCACTTGAAATTTTGCCCTTTCTGTTCTGTTGACGCCTCGGGGCTCTATGTTCTGTCACTGCTCAAGAAGATGATTTGAAGTGCATAATTCCCCCACTCTGAAACTCAGGTGGGAAATACTTCAGGATTAGGATGGTTGGGTTTGTATTATTTTCTGTTGACTAAGTGTTGTACACGTCAGTGCAAACTAGTTTGGAATTATTCCCTCCAATCTGTACTTTCTTCCTCTGCCACTGGGGCATCTGCTTTCCCCCAATTGAATGCATTCACATCAGTTTTCAGGCCATGTGGATGCTTGAGCCAATACTGAATGGGCAAAGAAGCTGACTCTCCCAGCTTCCTAGTACACGCTGGGGAGAGAAGAAGCAAAAGGGCACTCATGAGGGTCCCAGTTACCATCAGTCTATCACCCCTTGTTTCCAGACCATTTATTTTAAGTGCTAGGGGAACAGGAGAAGAAAAGGAAAGGAAAGGAAAGGAAAGGAAAGGAAAGGAAAGGAAAAAGCAGCGAGTAAGCAGAGAGTGGGGATAGTATTGCTTGTTAAGGTAGCTCTTTGCAGCTTGTTAAGGCTGCTCTGTTATAGCTCTTCTTTCTGCAAATATGAGTGGTCACAGTAGACCTACCTTAACAAACTGAAAACAAGGTGGATTGCCAATTTCCTCCCCTCTCCCTCCTGCTTCCTAAAGTGAACTGACCTGGGGAAATCCTCATTTCCTGGGTGTGACTTCACAGTGGATCCATTCACATTTTTTTCCTATTATGTAGCCACACCCTTAAACCTAAGCTTGCCAGTGTGGTGTAATGGTTACGGTTGGAATGGCACTTCAAGGACCTAGGTTTGGATTCCCCATGCTGCCATGAAACTTTCTAGGAGATCTTGAGCCAATAGCAATCTCTCCGCTTGACTTGACTCAAAAAGGTTATTGTGACCTAAGATGCAGCAGCAGGAGAGCTGTGCAATTCAAAGTACTAGACAAAGGCAGGATACAAATATATCCGCTGAATAAATAAATGTTGTTTCTCCTGGTATTATTGTGCTCAGACAACTAATAGGAAGAAGATAATTCAACCTCTCCTGGGATGGTTTTCAATGGGGGGGGGGCGGGGAAGCGCAGATGAGAGAATTGGACACTTCCCCTATCATTCAGTGTTGTTTTCCTAGTAAAAATTTCAGAACCAATCTTGGATTTCCACCCAGGTACCAACATCGGAAGTTGATCATGGCACAATGAGGAGACTGGATAGCAGAATTTAGGACAGGTCTCAGTTCTGCCTCTTGGAAAATAAACTTCCACCATATTATCTGATTTGCAAAAGCACAAACATTTTCTCTCTTCTCCTAGCGGTTGTATTTTTCTTTTGACTTAGAGAGAAGCATTCCCTGAATTAACAGCATTGAACCAGATGTGACCCTGGAATCCTGTGAATTGAAGGTTTTCTCCAAAGGATGTAGAGTAGGTGGGTTGAAAACTCACCTACATTTTTTCCTTTTCCTTTTTTTTTAGCTTTTTTTTTTTAAAAAAAACACTTGTTCTAGTGCTTTGATGCATTGGGTCAAAGTGTATCTAGCTGTGAACTTTTATCAAGAAAGGTAAATACACATAGAAGAGGCTAGCAGTCTGGCTGCAGGCTGGCACGTAGCTTCTCTTTATCACTCTACTGTATTTTCAAGCTGGTATAATTATTTTATTGCCATAAGTTTTTTTTAATTGACACTCTTAGATAAATCTTGTGTTCATTATTACAGGAACTTCCTTGATTCCTCCAGCTGTGGGTATCATGCAGTACTGATCAGAGCCATTGTGGATAGAAAGCAGTATATAAATTCATCAAAGAAAGACCAAAACAGTGGGTTTTGTTAAAAAAAAATTACTACTCAGGGCCTGACCCAGAGTTCTCATTGGAAGAGGGTTCAGTAGTAAGACCCAACTGAATCTGATAATAAGTCTCAACTGGCCCACTCAATCAAATATCTCCCTCTCACAAAATACCAGAACTAGGGGACATACACTCAAGTTGAGGGCTGGAAGAGTAAGAACAGAAAAAAGAAAATATTTTTTCACCCAGTGTGTTGTTAGTCTGTGGAACTCCCTGCCACAGGATGTGGTGATGGCATCTGGCCTGGATGCCTTCAAAGGGGATTGGACAGATTCCTGGAGGAAAAGTCCATCACAGGTTACAAACCATGAGGGAGATGTGTAATTTCCAGGCTTAAAACCAAGGTACCTCAAGGGCCAGATGCAGGGGAGTGGTATCAGTAGACAGAGATCTAGTCTCATGCGCTCCCAGACGCATCTGGTGGGGCCACTGTGAGATACAGGAAGCTGGACTAGATGGGCCTTTGGCCTGATCCAGCATGGCTCTTCTTATGTTCTTATGTTCTTAACATAGGGATGACTTTCCAAATCTCCACTAATACAATGAGCCTTCTCTAGCTGTGTCTTACTTCCTAGACCAAGTGGATTTTGGTTACTGAAACATTTTATTTCATTCTTAGTGGATGGATTGAGAAAGCCTCTGCAGTGGAGTACATGTGTTGAATGTCGAGAGTCCTAGACTTAGTGAAACATATGAAAGGGCCTTCTCAGCTGCTGCTCCTAGACCCTGGAACTCCCTCCCACTAGAGGCCAGGACTGCCCCATCTCTGCTGTCTTTCCAGAAACAGGCAAAGACCTTTCTCTTCAGGCCAGCTTTCCCTGAATGATAGGCCACCCATTGTATGTCTTTCATATGAATCTACAGTGGTACCCTGACTTAAGAGCAGCTCGACTTAAGAGCGGAAAACTGTTGGCATTAGAGATGGGCACGAATAAAAAAAATGGCATTTCGTTTGTCATTTGGAGGGTCCGTTTCGTTTCGTTTCCATTTTTCACGAATTTTTGCAAAAAAATCATTTTCGTTTTCGTTCGTTTCGTTACCATTTCGTTACCATTTATTTCAATTTTTGTGATTATTTTTTTTGGATTTTAAGCAATTCACTCATATTGCAGTAACGGAAACGAAACGCACGACAAAATTTCCGGTGTTTCTGTTTGTTTCATTTCATTTTAGAGACAAAATTCGTTTGTCATTTCATTACATAATGAAATGAAAAAACAAAAACAAAAACGAAAAATTGTTCATTTCGTGCCCATCTCTAGTTGGCATTTTAACTGCTGCCTTACAAATTTTAAATATGGTCTGCTCGACTTACAAATATTTTTTCATTTTTCTGATTATTTTAACTTATTTTTTCAATTTTTAGATAGGTACCCCAACTTAAGAGTAGTTCAACTTAAGAGCATTCATCTGTAGTGGATTAAATCCATAAATCGAGGTACCACAGTATATGATCACATAGACTTTATGTTTATAATCACTTATAACCTTGTGTGATTGCTCTGACACTATGTTTTTTAATGTTAGTTTCCATCTCTCATAACTTTTACATGGAATTTTATTCTCTTTTTAACTGCTCGTGTTCTCTTGTATCTTTCATGTAATGCTGTCTTTTAATGCTGTAAGATGTCCCTCAGTTCCCTGTTCTCAATACTTTAACATGTCAATTGTACTGAACTGTATATTATCCCTCATTACTGTAAGCCACCTTGGGTCCTTTTCCAAGGAGAAAGGCAGGGTAAAAATACTCTAAAATAAATAAATAAAAGAAAGAAAGAAACTACTATAATTAGGGAATACTTTGTCTTAGTTGTACCTTTCAGAGTGGCTACAGTGAAGAGATTGATGGCTGGCTGGCTGCTGATTTTTGTGCATGGGATAAAGTTATTCCATGTGATGCAGTAATTTCAATCAGTCCACATTCTTGCACTACTTACATTCCAGTTGTGTGGAATAAAGGTCCCAGGGCCTGAAGGTAGTATCTGAAGGTAGTATCATGCCTGCAACAGGTTGACCTCTCTCATAGGTCTCTCTCTTTGTATATGGTATGTATAAGCATCTTCTACCAATATCGGATGTAGCCTGGTAGTCATATTCTGAACTCACTGGAGTGTCATTGATCCCTGTGTTCAAAACCTCTTTCTCCCCTATTACATATAGAGGAATTGATGAGCGGTCCAACAAGAAATGCAACAAAGGGCCTTGTGAACACTGCAACAGGCAAATGACAAGAGATTGCTTTCTGAACACCGTGATGCATAATATAAGCCAATGAGTTTTCAAAGGACATTTTCTAACCTTTGCTGTGCTCTCATCAGGATCCAGATGAAAGACCACTTGAGAGTTCTATGTGTATGTGTGTGTGTTGTGTCATTACAGTCATGACCGACTCTTTGTGACCCCACGTCCATGGAGTTTTCTTGGCAGGAATACTAGAGTGGTTTGCCAGTTCCTACTCCAGGTGCCTAACAGCACCTGGTATTCCCTGGTGGTCTCCCATTCAAGTACTTACCAGGGCCGACCCTGCTTAGCTTCTGAAATCAGGCAAGATTGGATGTTCTTAGGGCATCTAGGCAGCTCTCGAAATTTCTATATACCAGTGGTACCTTGTATAAAGGAATTAATTTCGTTCCAAATGAAATTATGTTATGCAAATTTTCCTTTATACAAATTCCCATAGGAATGCATTGAAAACTGAGTGATCCCATTTTTATGTTGTATGGATTTTCTCCATAGGCAATTATGTTAAGCAAATTTCCCCTATCTCTGGAATTTTTATGTTGTACAAATTTTGTGTTATACAAGCTGTTTGTTATACAAGGGTCCACTGTACTCTCTATCATATATTAGACAGTTGCATCTGTCTCTGGTCCTGTAACAAGTTTGCAATTCCATGAATGAGAACTCTTTAGAAAGTTTAAAAAGGGGTTCAGCGGAAGCCATAATATCCATAGATGTGTCGAAATCTCAAGGGCTGAGGTCAATTCCTGATAAATTTCATTTGATTTACTGTATCCGAGTAGAAACTGACTAGTAGAAAAGAGTTTCCTCATTTCTGACATTCCCTAGTATGCAACTGGCATATCAGCTCCATTCAGCTGATAATGGCTCGGCCACAAGATTTGAGGGTCAAAGCTCACATCCACTGTGGTGTGACACACAGCACCCTGGTGTGGACTGTAGTGCTTCCTACTGCATTGGGAGCAAGAAGCTGACTCTGTTGGCCATTTTGCTTGCTGCTTGTGCTGCCCTGGGTAAGCATTTCAGCCTCTGTATGTTTTGGGGGTATAACAGTTTATCTTGCATTACATTATGAACAGTTCACCAGATGGAATGCTTTGCAACAAATCGGGTCATTGAATTTAATGAAAAATAATTCCACCTTGTATTTAATGTAGAAGTAATGGTGCGTTCTCTCTGTCTGTTTGAGTGTGTGAGGTTGGTGGTTATTTCATATAATACTTTCGGGGTGGTGGAATACTCCAGTTTATACCGGAGGGGATATCGGTCTTCTCGGTAGCTTTCCTGACTTGTTTTGTAGTTTTGGATGGGTCTGCATGGAGCACCAGGACTGACCATGTGGCACTGTCTAAAAGGAAGTTACAGTCCGTCTGATCGAGGTATAAATGGAGAACTGAAAGGAGGACTTCAGATACTTTTGAAGGACTTGATCTTCACCCTCTTTGGTGTGGAAACGCCACATACAGCCCTTGTGTGCACTTCCGGCTGCCGATCCAATTTGAGAGGCACACGTAATGTCTGTTCTCTGCTTGTCTAGCTCAGTCAGGGCAAATGACTTATGCAACCCCCAAGGGAGGGTATAAATCAGAGAAATCGAGCAATGCAAAGGAAATTAAAACAATCTCACGTGTAATCTGTTCAGAAGAGGCAGATTCAGGACTTTGCTTGGATATATGATAGAGCCTTTCAATGAAAGGCCCTTGGGCAGTGCCTTTTCATGCTCACTCAAAGAATAATCTTTGATTATCATATTCCCAGACATTTTCAACTTGAGCCAAATTTGATATTCAGAACTGGTTATTAAAATGTCAAAGGAGAGCAGGAATTTAAAAGAGAAGAAATACTAGTTTATTTCTTCTAAATTCTGCACTCATCCTAACCCATCTAATGCTCACTTTTGATGGTCCTCTGTTCTGGGCGACTCATGGTTCTTTTGAAAGTAACATTCGTGAAAGGTTCAGCAAAAAAAAGTGAGGGGCTGATTTGTTGCTTCAGCTGTTTGTTTATTCTGAGGACAAGGACTGGTGTGGACTGAATGGGACTGAACATACAACCACTCCTGCTAAAATTAGACAGAATGCTCTGTTCTGTGCCTAAATGAGTAACACCCCACCTCCCAAGTTTGCCACCATGCATTCTACACCAGAAGCAACGTGGCATGTCAGTTTACTCTGTGTGCACACGTGCATGCATTTCTGCTTGTGTTTGTGAGCATACGTGTGTATATACTGCCCTAAGGTTCTTCGGTGTAGGGATTTAAAGGGAAAACAATCTAATAGGTACATATGATACTACATGTAATACAGTGTTGAAGGTTGCAAGAAGTCCAATTACAAGTTCTAGGAGGAGGTTGTACATGTTGTAGAGCCTATATAGCTTATACAATTGAAAAAATATATAGCCTGCATGAATTAAAAACTGTAAACTGCCCAGAGACTACTTGAAGTGGTATGGGGCAGTATATAAGCAGAACACTTTGCTTTTTGCTTTTTGCTTTGTTGCTGCAAACATCAGCTAGTGTGGTGACAGGACTCTGAGATAGCTCGGGGTGGTGGTGGCTTTGCACATGCATGCAGCAGCATTGTTTGTTGTGGTGGGCACCAAACCCTGTGTGTGGGTATGAAAACCAATCTAAAGTGGGCAGATCAGCTGCTGAAATGGGCATGTGGTCTCCAGGAACCTCAGATGCTCTTCTTAAACAGAAAAAGCAAGACAAACCATTCAGAATTCTTATGACCATCATGGCTGTGGCACACAAGCAGAATATAAGAAAATAATAATATAAATCAGGTCATGGACCATTTACCAACATTTTGGTGTTCTCTATAGACTGTACTTTAAAAAAATGTTTGACAGGTCATTGTCTCTCTTAAAATCAGCAAGAAGAACACAAGTTTGTGAATAAGACTCCAGTTGCAGTCAAGAGTTGGCTCCAACCTTTGAACTCTGCTTATGAAAGAGCCTGGTCTGATTCCTCCCCCTTCCCCCTCTCATCACCCTTGAAGGTTTGGGATCCCTTTATCTGTTATCTGAGCAAAGACATGATATCAAAAGCAGCAGGACAAGTTGACGTTTGCATGCCAGGATGCTCTGGAACTGCCCTGCAGGCTGTCCCAGTAGGAGCCGGGAAAACAGCCCAGTCTCTTAGTTATTTACTCCAAGGTTGGTGGTGGTGGTACACCTTTGAAGCTCAAATGAAGCTAGGAACCATGTGTGGTCAATGGGCTGGGGGCAGGTGGGGAATGTGTTGGACTGCAACCCCCATGAAGCCTGGGCAGCATAACCAATGGTGAGGGATGCTAGTAGTTCTATTGCCACACCCTCTGTATGACTGTAAAATCTGTATCTCTCAAGTAGCGGCTCCTATATTTAAGCATTGCTTTTGGTTTTATGGTTCTGAACTACATTGCATTCAAATTATTGTGTTGAAAATTGCCCTAAGTCAGGCATGCCCAAACGTCAGCCCTCCAGATGTTGTGGACCACAACTCCCACAGTCCTTTGCCATTGGAAATACAGACTTAGAATTCTGGAGGTTGTGGTCCAAAACATCAGGAGGGCTGAAGTTTGGATATGCCTGCCCTAAGTACTGGACGGGGTGGAGACAGATTTCATGAAGACATGCAGACATGCTGGACTGTCAGGATCATTCATAGCCTTGGAATTGTCCATGCAGTCCCCTGGGATGAGGACGGGTGGCTTGTGACTAGGCTGAGATTATCTAGAAGTGCCTGCCTGCCAATTATAGGAACTGGGGACTCAGTGTGGCACTGGTCCATGGATTTGTTGCAATGCAAATCGGGTGCCTTCAGCGCTGTAGATCTGCAGCGCAAGATAAGGCAAGATAAAAAATTAATAAGCCAACAAACAGTTGAGCATTGCACGCTTGTGGCTGGAGGCACCGAGTTCCACCGTTTGCCTGCCCACACAATCTGTAAGTGTACGGCTAGATGCAGTCATAGGGGAGCTCAGAAGTACGAGTGAGGTTCAAACCCTCCGTCTGACGTGCCTATAGGCCTGGTGTCGCAACCTGGGCCTCTCTGAAACCATAAGGGCTGGACTCTTACTTGAAAACAAACAAGTAGTTCCTGATTGGTAGAAATCCTCTTGGAAACTATCTTTTACAAAGCATAAAAGCGGGACAAGGGGAATTCGTGGGCTGGAGAAGTCTTTTGCCCACACCTCATACTGTGTAAGCATAAGCCTCCACTGTGGGCTCTCAGTGGATCTTGCAAGATTGCCTGGTCCCAAACTCAACGGTTATTTTGTAGGGGAAAGGTCCTCCCATCACAGACACCCATTTTTCCATTCTGGTTAGAGAGCAAATATCTGTACTGTTTGCCAAAGCTTCCTTTCCCCCCTAAGGCTGTTGAAAGTTCACTTAGTGCAGCTGATACAGTATCTTCTTCCCCCAAACCCCCCTCCCCGGTCCGATTTTACAGCTGTGAAAACAGGACCATGTGGGGAGTAGTCAGGGCATTTAAGGCAGCCTCTTCCGACGTGTCATTCCTGAAATGTATTGCGATGCAAATCCCATCACCCACACCAAACGCTTGGGTTATGTGACTGTCGTTCTGCATCTCTGAAGTATACTGGGTTGGGAAAAACTGGGATCAGGACTGTTTCTGGGTTATTTGGGGGAGGCGGGGAGGGCAGAAGCAAAACCTTTGTTTCTTTAGAGCTGCCCCACGGTTGTTGCCAAAACGTTTCTTTCCTGCCCTGTCAAAGCCACCTGCTTTCAAGAGGCTCTAGCTTAGGATAACAGTTTCTGAACTCAGAACAAAGCAAAGCAAAAAGTGTTCTGCTTATATACTGCCCCATACCACTTCATGTAGTCTCTGGGCGGTTTACAACCTTCTCCGTTAAAATGCAACACTCATGCTGTTCAGGCATGAGAAGAAGCAGAGAGGGTAGAAGTAGCCCCTTCGCCACACCGTCTTCAGTTCTGCTGCTTTCGATGTGTGAAGGCTGCCATTTTGGAGAGCCTCTAAGATCCTCAGGGACTCTTTGAATGGGAACTTTGACGCTTCCAGACCGACTGAAGTATAGAGGCATCAGGCAAAACCCAAAGAAACAAAACAAAAGAGAAAAAAGTTTGTGGCACCTTAAAGACTATCTATTATATTTTAATGGGAGCTTTCGTGGACTTGCCCTTTTTGTTTTGTTTCTTTGGATCTTGCCTGACATGCTTGCACAGACTAACACGGCTACCTCTTCTCGATGGAGATGTGAGGGGCTGGCATATTCCCACACCCTTTTATTTATACATTTTTTATCACAGTAGAGTAGAGCTATTGTTGAAAGATCGGTTCCTAAAGAGAAATATCTGTTCCTAAAATGAGTAGACCATAGAGCTTTGGGGCAACCTCACCAACTTGACCCTTTCCAGATGTATTAAGTCTACAAGCCAATTATTCCTAAATCTCTGGCCACTGAGATTGTAAGCCAAAAGATGTGGAGTAGAGATGGGCACGACTCAAAAAATGGTGTTTCGTTTGTCGTTTGTCGTTTAGGGGGTCCGTTTCGGTTCGTTTCCATTTTTTGCAAATTTTTGAAAAAACAAAAACGAAAAAAAAATGCGTGTTTCGTTCCCATCTCTACAATTCAGTGTACTTCCCGTAACGAAAACAAAACGGACGACAAAATTTCTGGTGTTTCTGTTCGTTTCGTTTCATTTGGAGGCAAAAATTCGTTTTTCGTTTCGTTACATAACGAAACAAAAAAACGAAAATGAAAACGAAAAATTGCTCGTTTCGTGCCCATCTCCAATGTGGAGTGCACCAGCTAGGGAACCATGGCCCCCTTTATCCCCTTTCAACATGGCTTTTGGGATTATAATTGAATAAAACTGGCATTATTGGAAGAATGGCTGTTAAGAGGATGGTGTGTTTGTATATCTGCAATATATGTTTATTGGACAATAGGACCAGTCAACAAAATACAGTGGTACCTTGTATAAAGGAATTAATTCGTTCTAAATGAAACTATGTTAAGCAAAATTTCCTTTATACAAATTCCCATAGGAATGCATTGAAAATGGAGTAATCCCATTTTTATGTTGTACGGATTCTCCGCACAGGCGATTATGTTAAGCACATTTTCCCTATCTCCAGATTTTTTTATGTAGTACAGATTTTATTTTATACAAACTGTTTGTTATACGAGGATCCACTGTAACTGTAAAGGTCAAGGCAACTTTAGGGTGCAATTCCTGATATTATGAGTTGGGCTCTTTAGTGTGGATTTATCTCCTCCCACTTTGTGGTGCTTTCATCCAATGTATTAATACTGGTACAATGAGGTTACCGGGTTTAAGTATGAATATTCATTAATTCAGCAATAACAACAATGGCCTGGGAAGGAGTAGAGATGGGGGGAGGACTTATTTTACTAATGCATTGCAGAATAGCAGCTAGTCCACCCCACCTTGAGCCAGGAATACAAAGCAAAGCAATGGATTTGTATTTATTTGGTGGTGGGGGGGTTAACCACAGGTGGAGGAGAGCATTCTGTTCTGGCCAGCCACCGTTCACCTTCCAATGCATTGGAGGACAAGTCTGCAGAGGGAGTAACCTGCCATCCTTGGGGCCTTTCTGCAAAAACCCCTTGGCCGTATCCACACAACTCCCGCACTTAGTGAAACCAATCCTTTAAAGTGGGGATAGCATCATTCCAGCAGTTTCTGGCAACCACCACTCTCACAGCAAAGATTCTTGTTCCCAGCCATTTCTTCAAATATCTATACAAGATTCAGAAATCCCAGAGAGTCTGTTGGTATAAAATACATGCAGTTACTGATAGCGGGCATACTGTGTTTTTGTGAAAGCAAGAGATGAGCAGACACCTTCTCCAAATGTGCATAAAACTAGCATTGTTGTTTCTAATTTGCTAAACCTCTCTTCACAGTTTGTAGAGAAGTCTCAGTCTTGCTCTGAGGCTTTTTAATGCCCTCTGCAATTCTTGAGAGCAGATTAGTTAAGGAACCCTGTTTTATGTTTCTGCTGCTGTGGTTCAGCTGAGGTCAAGGGTCTTCTCTTTTATTTGTTCAACGGTTCGCTTACACAACAAAAGTACATTACTGGTTTGTTTAAAAATCTGTGCTAAGGGGCCGTTTTTGTGAAAGCAGAAGGATTGTTTTTCCTCCCCTCTTGACGAGAGTCTTAAGGTCTTGGGTTGGATCCATGAATACATCCACTGAAAGGAATAGAACTTAACAATAGCCATAACTAAAGCCCTGTTGCTTTAATAAGGCTACTGTTAGTATGACTGAATCCTAGTTCCAATTCAGTGAGAGTAGTTACTATTTTTCTGCCACAGCACATTTCATGCATTATTTATTTATTTATTAATTTATTTATTTGCTATCTTTCCGGAAACAGGCAAAGACCTTTCTCTTCAGGCAAGCTGTCCCTGAATGATGGACTAATTATTATGTGTCTTTTATATGAATCTACCATAGATGATCAAATAGACTTTGTGTTTATAATGACTTATAACCTTGTGTGATTGCATTGACACTATGTTTTCAATGTTAGTTTCCATCCCTCATAACTTTTACATGGAATTTTTACTCTCTCTTTAACTGCTTGTGTTCTCTTGTAGTCTTAATGTTGCCCCTCAATTTCCCGTTCTCAAACCTGAATATGTCTTAATTGTACTGGACTGTACATTATCCCTCATTACAGTAAGCTTCCTTGGGTTCTTTTCCAAGGAGAAAGACGGGGTAAAAAATACTCCAAATAAATAAATAAAATTCATTTATTTTTGAAAAATAACTGTATTGGAGATGTCTGGTTGTTTCCATTAATTAATTCTGTCCTCAGAGATGTCTGATTATTTCCACTAATTAATCCTGTCCTCAGGATAGAATTAATACTTTGGTACAGCCATTTAACAGCTAAAACTAAAAAAAAATGTTGTACTGTACGGTAATTGAGTTTTAACTTTAGGCTTGAAGTTTGCATTGCTGGATTTATTGATTTTTTTTCTAAATGGGAAGAGGTAATTAATTGGTTTTATATAGGTTCGTGTTTAATTGTGTGTTTTATCTTTAATTGTGTGTTTTAATTAAATTGTTTGGTTTTGCTTCATTTTTCAAGTTCTAGTTATTATATCCCGTTTGTCACCCCTTTTTACCTGCTGATGGATTAAGGTTAGATGAGCAATCAGTGATCTGAATGATACCCATAGAGAGAGGTGAGAAACATGTAGCCTTCTAGTTCACTTGCCACCATCTTGGGCAAACCAAAGCAGCATGTGGCTCATTCCTTCTACACTGAAGGAAGGCAAAGCAGCATTCACACATCACAGGAAATGAACGCAGGCGAAGACTGACCCCCTCGGCCTCTGGGACAGTGAGACAGGAGTGGGCTGGCTGAAGGTAGTGTTCGCCTGAAATGGCAGTGCTCTCTTCCCCTGTGTGAGAAGGGTGCCTGACAGGGGATTATCATTTTAGAAATGCAGACCTGGCTTATATTTATTTATTTATTTATTTATTTGTATCCCGCTTATCTTCTAAAATAGAACTCTAAGCGGCGAACAAAGGGCGAGCCAAGCGCCAAACAACAACAGTAAAATACAACAAAATCTAATAAAACAGCATCAATAAAGACAATGTAAAGACAAATATAGGATATAAAATCTTAGTGCATCCCAGCACCCCAGGAAGGCATAAATCCTAACGATTAAAATTGGGAGCACCGATAGTCAGCAATCCAATTATTTTTACAACTTAGATGCCACCCACTACCCAAAGGTCTCTGGGCGGCTTACAATAAAGAATTAAAACAGTTAAAACATCAAATATCAATAAATAATAAAAACAATAATAAAAACCTTAGACTAAAATCATTACACTAAAATTGCCATCAAAATTGAGTTCTATAGCAACTCAAGTCCAACTCAAGTCCAGCCTCAGGCACAGGGAATCAAACTCCCGGCTTCTAGCCCCACAGCCGGGGACCTAAACCACTGAGCTATGCTACTTGTTCAGGATGCAGTGGAACAAAACGAGGAGCTGCCTAGGTCTCTTGGAATTACCGTAATTGGTTTTTTTTCCTTACAAGTTAACTGGTAACCTTCCTCCCTCCGTTTTGTTGTTTCTAGTTGATGACCAGCCACAGTGCATCTGCTGTGTTCTGTTGCCATCGGTGGTGGTGCTGCTGCTGGGCGTAGACGGAGGGAAGATGGCCTTCTGGACACAGCTGGGTTTATTGCTATGGAAGAATTTCACCTTTCGGAAAAGGAAAACGGTAAGGCAGCCTGGTTGCTCTTGCCTCATGAATTTTCCTCATGTATTTCCCCCCTTGGTGACTGATATAGCATTTTCCCCCTGTTCCCATTTTGTTCCTACTGGGGGGTGGGCATGACCATGTGGTTTTGAACATGACGGCTCTAAGCCATGAAGTTGTGTCTCATTGCAACCAGTCTCTGAGATTCTTCTTCCTGCGCTTCTTTTTCCATTTATTTCTCCTTGCACCATCATACAGCTGTATCTAGTAGCAGCTGGTGGCCATTGTAAAATCTGTTCTTTTCACTGTCTGTTATAGGATGGAAGCATTCTAGCATTGTTTCATGTTTTCTTGGTCTTTTACTCATTTGCTTGAGTGCTTTTTCTTTAGTCACCTCCTTGATCCAACAACTTTTTATTTTGCAATGATGATTCCACATTTCAGATAGTTGTGGTGCTGTGTGTTGTGTCGTGTCGTTACAGTCGTGACCGACTCTGTGACCCCCATATCCATGGAGTTTTCTTGGCAGGAATACTGAAGTGGTTTGCCAGTTCCTACTCCAGGCGCCAACAGCACCTGGTATTCCCTGGTGGTCTCCCATCCAAGTACTAACCAGAGCTGACCCTGCTTAGGTTCCTAAGTCAGGCAAGATAGGACGTGCTTAGGGCATCTACCATCTGCAAATTCATGCCACACAGTAGGACAGAATACATAAAATTGTACAATGCACATTCTTAAACCCAGTTACTTTTTTTGTTTCATGTTATAGTCTTCATTTTAAGAAAGTTACTCCAGGCCATCTCTAGTCTGATTTTGGTTGCTAGATACTGTCCCAGAATTCCATGCTTCTTGTACAGTGATCCCGCGCATTCCGTGGTTCCGGTATTGCGATCCCACTACATTGCGGGACTGCAGTACCAGAACCATGGTGGTGGGGTGGAGGGGCAGGTTGCTCTGCACCGCCCCCGAAACTCCGAGAAGCCTCTGGGGTGCGTGGGAGGGCGACCGGGGGGGGGATCCGGTCGCTCTGCGCCACCCTCCCACACACCCCCGAGAAGCCTCCGGGGTGCGTGGGTAGGTGGCGGCGGGCGATCCAGTCGCTCCGCGCGGCCCTCCCACGCACCCCCGAGAAGCCTCGGGGCCACGCGGGCGGGCAGCGGCGGCAGGAGGTAAGATCCCCTTGCCACCGCCGGCGCGCCGCGCAATTGCCCCCGCCCCCACCCCACCCACTTCCACATATCACGGATTTTCGTGCATCGCAGGTGGGGTAGGTCCCTAACCTCCACGATCAGCGGGGGGTTACTGTACTTGTCAATAGATACAGCAGCACCCCCCCGCCATTTTGCGGTTCAGGTACTGTGGTCCCACTATATCGCAGGATCGCAGTACCTGCCTGGCTCCAGCTGATTAGTGCTGGGGTGGTAAAGAAAAACCTTTATTTTCCCACCCCAGTGCAATGAGCTGGAGCCTAGGGTGTGGGGAAGGGGGAGGAAGGTTTAAAAGCCCAGGCTTTTAAAACCTCCCCCCCCCCAAAAAAATCCCAGATCCGATCCCCCTTCACTGTCGGCCTGCGCTCCTCTGAGAAGCCTCAGGGCCATGCGGGCGGGCAGCTGTGGGCGATCGCATTGCCCCACACCACCAGCCCACGCTCCTCTGAGAAGCCTCAGGGCTGCGCGGGTGGGAGGTGGGGGGTGATCGCATCGCCCCATGCCGCCGGCCCACACTCCTGCAAGAAGCCTCGGGGCCGCGCGGGCGGGTGGCGGGTGGCCATCGGTGATTGCATTGCCCCACGCCACTGGCCCACACTCAGAGAAGGCTCGGGGCTGCGTGGGCGGGCGGGTGCGAGTGATCGCATCGCCCACGCCGCCTGCCCATGCGGCCCCGAGCCTCCTCAGTGGAGTGCGGGCCGACGGCATTGGGCACTGCCTCGCAATCTCCACTGCAATGTATTGGCTCAATGCATTTCAATGCAGAATTTTTTCCCCATTGGAATGCATTGAGCCAATGCATTTCAATGGAGACAGCCCCGGACGCCGCTTCCCCCCCTCCCGGGAAAGATCCCCCAAGGCCGCCGGTGCGCACTTGTCCGAGAAGTCTCAGGGCGGTGTGGGCGGGCAGTGGTGGGAGGTCAGATCCCCCAAGGCCGCCGGCGTGTGCCTGTCCAAGAAGTCTTGGGCGGCGCGGGCGGGCGGCAGCAGGGGGATCTGCTTGCCCCCTGTGGTTGCAATAGGAACGTGGTTTCCTATAGGAATGCACTGAAAACCAATTAATCCGTTCCAGAGGTCACGAAAAAGACAAACCAGGGCATTCCATTGGAAAATTTTCCTAAACTGAGGCATCCCCATTTTCACTAAATTCTTTCCTTAAACCGAGGTTTTCTTTAACCAAGGCATTCTTAAACCAAGATACCACGGTTGTTTTTGTTGTTTTTGTTTTGTTTTTGTTTTTGTTGTTATTGTCATCGTCGTCATTGTCATCGTCATCGTCATCATCATCATCATCATCATCATCATCATCATCATCATCATCATCATCATCACCATCATCATCCGGAGAACACAGCTGCCAGGTGTTAAGCTGGAGTTGGTCTTCTCTCTGGCCGAGCTCTTTCCAAGAGCCTAGGAAGACTGGAGATATATTTGTAGAATATATGCTGTTCTTAATAATGCCACCATTTGTCATTGACCAATGTTGGTCTTGTCAATGCTGGGGGTTTTCAGATGTTGTCCCAGGTCTTTTGGGATTGCACCCAAGACACCTATTATTATCAAATTATCACAAAGCAGACAATATAACTATGCTGGATTTTGTATTACAAATCACTAGTTGAACGCTTCCCAAGCATTTAGGACGTTGTTGTTGTTGTTGTTGTTGTTGTTGTTGTTGTTGTTAAATACCAAATATAATCAAGATCATAAAAACATTGACTGGTAGTATATAGCAGATACATGTTTTAACCAAAAAACTAAGTCTCTGTTAAATGTTGGCGCAGTATTTTAGGGAGAGGATGCTTGCAGTTGTCGTCCAAAACAGTAACTTTTCTAAGTGCTGATGAAATTGCCCAAAGTCACTGAATTGTCATTATTGTAATGTCTTTTTCTTTGCCCTTGATCATCTCCCTGGGTTCCTTTCCCAGCGTTTGGTCCTTCAACCTTTTGCCAAAGATTCAAGCGTGACAGAAGGAGACCTGTGGCTCCTCCATGTTCTCACGCTCACGCAGTGCTGGACTTCTCTTTGGGCATGATGCCTTGGTAAAATCCTGGACCCCTGGCCTAGACAATGAAGCCACCAACATTTTTAAGCATTGCACATACTCAGAGAAGAAGTCCAGCACTGCAGGAGTGTGAGAGCATGGAGCCGCCACCTTTCAGAGAATTTTCTGGTGGCGGTGGAGCAGCAGGGATGGCAGTGCCATCAAGCCCAGCAAATCCATCTGCATTCAACTTGCAGTTAATATCCTACCCATCCTTGTAGGAGATTCCATCTTTGTCTTAGATAGGCTGTTCTTGGGTAGATCATTGACCGGGAAAAGGATGGTGAATAAGAAGACGAGTGTATGCATGTTTGCTTATCCCTGTGATTGCTTTCCTTTCCTCCCACGGGTATTTAGCCAGGATATACTTTGCCCTGGATGTCTTCCACCGGTGGCACAAGTGTAACTCTTGAGCTGCATGTGTCAAGCTGAGCTTTGTACTCAACTTTTGCAATACTTATTTCAGCTGCTGCGGTTGGGCAAACTGGCATGGATGTGAAATGCCAGCTAAGCTGCTAACGTGATAAGCTCTTCCGAGGCAAAGGGCCTTTCAAGCAAAACCACAGTGAACTGCAAACCCTTAAATGCACATTTTAATGAAAACCATTCAATAATGTACAATAATGTACATGGAGTGCGGTTGTTGAACAATAAATAGCACGTGGGATCTGCAACAGAATGTTGCAGCACCGAGTACTTACTGTTCAGGATATCCGTCACTCATTTCCCTCCCATTTTTTTTATTTTCCCATCAGCCAGAGATAAAAGAGTAGTAATTAGTACTCACTGAACTGATCTGGCTCTCTTCCTTCTCCTCCAGGATTCTGAGTTCTCAAGATTTATTACTGGTTCTCCAGCCACCCCCAACACACACACATTAGACAGATATCTCACCTTTTCTGTAGTGGCTTCCAAGTGGTCTCATGTGGTTCTTTTCCTCACAAGTCTTGATTCACAACAAAACAACCCTTTCTGGTAGGTCAGCCACAGGGAGTTTCATGACACCATGAGGACTTCAATAAGGATCTCCAAAAGGCCTAGTTTGGCATTCGAGGCAATGAACTTCATTGGGTTTTGTGCAAACGTGGCATCACCTAAGCAGTGATATGGCCTGAAGAGTGGGAAACAGCAGGTTTTTTTTTAGCAGTTTTGGAGACTGGTACCTCTGTCCCTGACTGCCCACGGAGTCCTGCCTTCATCAAAGCCGTAGAATGCTTCCGTTGAGTTCTGAAACACACAAGAGACTTGCATGGTGGCACACCCAGCAAAAGGGATTACCACCAGGCATTAAAGCAAGGGTGGGCAGAGGGCAGCTCACATCTCAGAGCCCCACAGTCTCCCCCCCCCCATAACTGACAACCCCCATGAATTAAAATATTTTTGCAGATGTTTTCTTTTTCAGCTTGCTCAGAAAGCTCTCTAATTCCTCCTGCAGAATATGACTCCCTAAAGCTTAGGGATACCCCCTCAGAGCCCCTCAGTTCCTTTATCCTGTCATTTTGTTTTGTTTTGAATTTTATGTTCGGCTGTGGAGGACATAACAGATATTTGTTGCAGTTAAAGAAAACACAGTTTTAAAAGTTTAGCCTCTATATCAGTTAACACAAAACATGATAGCAGGCTTTGCCAAAAAATAGAAATAAAAATGCAACTCAGCCTCTTTCTCTCTGTGTCTCTTCTCTCTCTCTCACACACACACATCTTTCAGTCTTCCCTCCTGTTGGGAGTGCCTGCAAATTTAAAAAATAGTCTTGCTGGCCCAGCTGAGGTCACAAAAGCTCACATTAAAATGTAGTAGCTAGTCTTTAAGATGCCGCAATGCTTTTGTCTTCTTTATTTTGTTTTGTTTTGTTTCTGCCTGATAAGATTTCCATGTTATCTATCCTCAGACCAAACCATATTTTCCAAAATACAATACTGGCATTGTATTTTGGACGAGTACAGTATTTGAGGGGAGGAGGGGATTGGAGATTTAGCTGAGGTACAGTAACTTGCCCTCCTTTACACCATAGCTGTATGTTAAATGTCAGTTACCTAATTTTAAATGCCCACATGTTGATAGAGTACACAAGCACTGAAACCCGATAGGTTTCACAGTAACTGCGCTATTGAGTTCATGAACTCAAGAGACCACTTGGAAGCCGCCCAGAGTTCCTATAGGAAGATGGCATAGTATAAAAATGACATAAACAAACAAACAAACAAACAAATATTTCATTTAGGTGAAGGTAGCCAGGTCAAGGCAAGCTTTCCCATCAGTGACTGGCTGTCTGAGTGGGCTTTGTAGATGGATAGGTAAGCTTTTCGGCTTTGACTGTGTATTTAGTATGGGCTTGTATCTACCATTTTTCAGAGTAGGAATTGTTTGTTCCTGTTAAGTATTTGTATAATTATTGTTAGCTTTAAATGTAGTCTGTTAATAATGTAAGCTGCCTTGAGTCCTTTTTAGTGAGAACGGTGGGGTAAAATAAAATAAAATAAAATAAAATACAGTAAATGGTGCAATTTCTAAGCTGTTTGGGTTCACACAGTGGTGTTCTTGTGTTTTCATATTTTCTATACCTGTTCTAGTGGATCTTTTTCAATCCTGGTAGATCCCTGGTATGATCTTCATAGCCTGCTAAGTAATTGTTCTTCAGAGCCTCTAGAATAATTATGTACAGCATCAGTCACTGAATTGTCGCATTAAGGATATTCAGGTCTATCAAGTCTGCATCTGGGGTCTTCACCCCTTTCCCACCTCTGTGCCAAACCTTCTTGCTGTTGGTCTTGAGAAAGACAGAATCTATCCGTCCTTGCTTCCCCCCCCCCAAATATACATATGTTTGTACGTCCTTCATATTGTACAAGTTGCCCCACCTGACTTAAGGGTGCTTAAGCAGTGTTTTGCATGCATTCGAAGTGTGCCTTTTCCCCACTCTTTCACACGCAGAAGGTTGTGGAGAAGGTGTCCACAGCCATCTAGCATGCATGGATTCTGAAGTGCCTTTGGATGGTGCCTTTTAAAAAAGGCCTTGTGTGTCCATTCTATGGATTCCATTATAACATGTAAAAAGGCTCTACTACGTTTGTTTTAATTCAGTGTGGGGCTCTGTGCACCTTTAGTCTTAATCAGTAGTGAAACTGTATACACACAAATGCAAAGTTTGGACACCGTTTGTTGGAGATTTGTTCCGTTATCCTCAGCTTCTTGATGATACCAAGTGCCAATGGTGCTCAATATTTTGTTGTATTTCTTCCATGATTCTTTCTAGGTCCAGCTGCTGTTTGAAATTGCTTGGCCTTTGTTTATCTTCTTCATACTGATCTCTGTGCGGTTGTCTTTCCCACCCTATGAACAGCATGAATGTAAGTACCAAACAGGTGAACTTACACTGCTGAACAATCTAAATATTTAATTGTCTTGTGTAAACTTTTTAAAATCTGGAATTCAGGCTTAGATGTAAACAGGTGATAACACAGTCCCATGTACTGCTCCCCCGAATTAAGTTTCAACTCAACTGAATCAACTCTGTTGAGTTGGGTTCAGGGGGACTTGATCCTAATTAAGTTTGTTCTGGGACCTGTCACCCCAAAAGATAACTTTCATAAGTTCTGCATTTTTTTCATTGTAATCTGTGCTCAGTCAGGTTCACATTCTCCGTTATGGCATTGCCCTGTCACTGTTTGGTAAGTGTGGCCGGATGCAAAAGAGGAGAAGTCTCCTGCATCAATCATTGCATAGAACAGGGAGTAGCAGAAGATGGCATCCATCCTACTAAGTCAGGCATGTCCAAACTTCGGCCCTTCAGATGTTTTGGACTGCATCTCCCACAGTCCTTTGCCATTGGAAATACAGGCTTGGAATTCTGGGAGTTGTGGTCCAAAACATCAGGAGGGCCAAAGTTTGGACATGCCTGTACTAAGTGAAGCTTCTGAAATTCCCTCTTCTAAAGAATTGTTTAAGAGTCTTGCCTTCTTTTGCATCTGTCTCGTCTTAATCTCTGATGATGCACACTCTCAATGAACACGAGAATCAGCTGTTGCGGACAGACATTTCCTGAAGAAATAAATCACTTTGCGTCATAAGCACTTCCTGTGTCATTTAGAAGCCGACTCTACCGAGTGGGATGGAAGAGGAATGGCCTTTCAGAAGGAGATGAAGTGGCCCAGGGATCCCATATAATGCGCTACATTTGTCTTTTTGCCTTCCAGGTCACTTTCCAAACAAAGCCATGCCTTCAGCTGGAACGCTACCGTGGGTCCAGGGACTTATCTGCAATGCCAACAATCCTTGTTTCCGCTACCCAACACCTGGCGAGTCCCCAGGCACTGTTGGGAATTTTAACAAATCGATGTGAGTCCTGATAATTTGTTCATTAATCTCTTGCTTATAGAGGTGTTTGAGGGCAGATAGAAAAAGAAGAGGAATTGAGACAAAACAGACACGTGCTAGGTTGCACTCTTAAGGATAGAGGCTGGTTGGTTGGTTTTTAAATATCCAGTGGAATCCTCTATTATCAGGGGTGCCCAAACTTTTTGTAAGGAGGGCCAGATTTGGTGGCTGAGAATGTGTCAGGGGCCGGTTGCTCCCCAACCCTGCCACCCCACTGCAAGCCCCACCCACTTTCTTTTAAAAAAACATGGGGTGAAGGAGGGGGAGGGCCACTAAGAATGGCCTGGCGGACCGGATTTGGCCCCTGGGCCGGACTTTGGGCAGCTCTGCTCTATATGGAAATTAAGAAGCTATAGTTGAGAAGGCAGGAAACAAGGAAGGGTAAAGACACATTATTAGGGAAGAACACACAGAGACAGATCTCAAAGTCCAGAACATCATCTCTCATTTTCTTTCCACCCGCATTTCCCTCAGAACCTGGAAACATGATACTCTCTTGAAATACAGTCTCCAGAATCTAAACTTGGACCCTACCCACCCTGCCCTTTAAGGGCTAGGAACAAGCTGTCTAAAGCTGTGGAAGAAATGGAGACAAAAGTGCTTTCCAATATCCCAAGTGTCTTTTTTAAAAAAACTTTGTGCCTGTTGCGTCCGAAGAGGCATTGACTTTGTGTGCTTTGTGCCTGAGGCCATGTTGGATGGATGCTGCAAGCCGCTTGCAGCAAAGTTAAGTCATTTGGTATCTGTACCTCTAGAAGACGTTGGAATGGAGCACCACGACTGTGGTTTGCAATGTAAAAGGAACCCACCATTTCTATTAAAAGTTCCTCAAAATGGAATCAAGGCTGGAAGAGTGGCCCATTCAATCTACTATTATGCCAGTCCAAGATGTGTTCTTGGCTAAGGCAGAAAATCTACATGACCCCACTGATTAGTACTAGGGGCAACCCTGCCAGCCCAAAGCTTATTAAAACAGTCTTGTGGTTGTTTCATGTAATGTACGAGTATCCCGTAGCATAGGCTCATGGGATAGTGTACCTCCGAAAAACAAAACAGTAACAATGAAATGCAGCAGCCCAAATAAAACTATGGGTTGGTGTTTTTTTTTTTTTAAAAGCAGAGACTTAAAATAGCAGTAATTTCTGTCAATGCAAAACTATCTGAAATAATCATGGCCATTGGCCAAAATAATTGCTGAACTACAACAGCTCAAATTACAACCAGAACAGAAGACACGAATAGTGCTGGGGAAAATTATTGTCTGAGACTGCATTTCCAAGAGATGTAGCAAGTTCAGTGTGTTTTTGGTAAAGAAGCAAAATAAACCTTTTGCTTAGTCTGGATATAAAACTCAAACATCTGAACACTGCCTTCCAATAAACTAGGAATGCATCAGTTTTGGTTGGACTTGCACAGATGAAGTTGGGGGTTCAGAAATCTAGCTATTTTCATGACTATGAACAGAATTGGGATTGTGCAATTTACACTTAACATCGTTTCCCTCCGTTTCCCTTTTTGCTTCTTTATGGTTTCCTGAACGGCATCAGTGTTTCCCGATTATTTTCCGACGCCAAACGCTTGCTCTTGTATAGCCAGCACGACACCACTGTCAAGGATGCCCAGACAGTCGTGGGAAAACTTCAGAAAGTGGGGAAATCGCTGTCAGGTAACAGAACAAAGCGTGTGTCACATGTTTTGCAATGTGATCTCATGTCACCGATTTTGAGGCTGGACAGAAAGCCCCTTTAAAACATTCCATGGGTGCTATCTCACAACGGGGAAGAAGCGGTTAATGTGGAATTCTGGCGTTTATCCTTAATTGGTCATGTGATTATGCTCCACCTCTGGAATGTCCCAACGGCCCTAACCTGCTTCAAACAGGCACAGAGGAAATTTTTTAAAAGTACTGACAGCCCAAAGGCCAGCTGGTCAGTGTGTGTGTGTGTGTGTGTGTGTGTGTGTGTGTGTGTGTGTGTGTGTGTGTGTGTGTGTGTGAGAATAAAAATAAAAATAAAAAATAAAAAGTGCCGACCAGCCCCAGGGCCAGCTGGTCAGTGCTAGGGGAAAAATAAATAAAAAAGTGCCAACCAGCCCCAGGGCCAGCTGGTAGGTGCTAAAGAAGAAACAAACAAATAATAAATAAAAATTTTAAAAATCCCCGACCGGCCTGCAGGCCAGCTGGTTGGTGCTGGTGGGGGGAGGGGAATTTTTTAAAAAATCAAACCCTGGATCATATGTGCCCCCACAGTGACTTCTGGCTCCGGAATACCAGACATCTCTGGTAGGTTTTGGAAAGCTCACTAGAACCCGCTAAAGGGGCACAACCATTTTTTAAAATAAAAAAGCCCGATGACCATGGGGACAAGATTTTTTGAGCCGGTTTATCAGTAAATTAGATCAGGATTTTAAAGGATGTGTGATAGAGCCCACATGATGCCTCTATGAGAGATGGGAAGAAATGGCTTACAGGCCAACCTGTTTACTGGACTGGTATTACCCAGCTCTAACCACACTGTGGTAAAGCATGACCTCACAGGTCGTGTAGGCAAAGAACAAAAGCCTTATTCAGTTATCCAAAAGAGAGATGGAGAAAGGGTCATTTCCGAATCTGTTGCTTTTCCTGTGCGTGGAGGTCTTTGGGCTGAAGCAGAGAATGGGGTGAAATGGAAAAGTTTGCACAAACAGAGCCATTACGGTGATGTTGGACTAGAGTCAGATTATTATTATTTTTTCAGTGCATGATACGGAGAACCTGAAGTGAGAAAAGCCAAGTGGAATGTTTAGATTGGAGTGCTTAGTTTCATTACTGTTTTACTTTTTGTAATCCATCTAAATAATGGAAATAGAGTTTGCTAATCATTGCCTGATTGGTGGCAACAGCAAATAATTTCTGTGGCTAGTTTCATGTTCAATTTTTAAGCGTGTGGAGCTACAACTAGGGAAGCTGCAGCAGCCATCTAACAAAAGACATGTTGTGTGCAGTCACCTGTCTGGTTGTGCCACCGAGTCATGTGATTAGGCACATAGCTGTGTGCAACGAGCACTTCATCAGCCCACACTTGTAAAATACTAATTTATAGCTTAGGTGGAGCTACACAGAGGGAAAGACCAGGTTTGCTTTTCTGTAGCTGCCCAAGCTAATACAATCAATCATCATGTTGCAGGAATTCACTGTGGCAGAGGTAGAAAGCTGTAGTTATGAGGAAAACAGCCATATTGTCCAGGACTGGACATTTCCACCGGGTCCATGCCTTTCTTTCTTTCTTTCTTTCTTTCTTTCTTTCTTTCTTTCTTTCTT
>JAHTLZ010000237.1:11122061-11167380 GCA_023846285.1 Phrynocephalus versicolor | reverse complement strand
ACACACACACACACAGAGAGAGAGAGAGAGAGAGAGAGAGAGAGAGCATATGCCATAAGGGTCACTTGGGTTGGTTTTATATATAAAACAAATAAGCTAGCAACAAAGCACAACACTTTGGAGATGGATATATAAAATTCATCACCATTTAAGGTTCAGACAAAGAAAACTACCGATAATTTTAAATTGTAGGTTGGTGGGTGGGGTCCATAAAAGCTTTTGAAATAAGCTGGAGAATCCAGCCTTCTATTTTGTTTCATGGGGGCCATTCTATCTTCTTCTCTACCTTCTTTCCACAGGCAGTGACCGAAGCTTTAGAATTAGCCCAGTTAGAAGGGGAGGAGGGTGTTTTGGGCAAAATAAGGGCTGTCGTGCTTTTTTCTTTGGAAGCCCTGTTGAGGAAGGAGAGTGAGCCCTGGAATCAAGTCATCTCAGGAAGCTGCTAGTTGCATATCATGACAGCATGTAAAGGCTGTGCCCATTACCCCATTACACCTAGCCTTGCCGTCTCTGGCTGGGGACGTGCAGCAAACTGTCATGGTTGGTTATCTCTGTGCATTTCCTTCAAATTGGCTGCATGCATAGCAGAGAGTGATTCATGACTAGTTTGTGTGTGTGTGTGTGTGTGTGTTTATATTGATGTGGCATTTATTGACAGTAAAGTTGTTCCTGAAGCAAAGAGATTGCACAGCAACATGGGAGTACTGGGTTTGTTTTGTTTTGTTTTCTTCTGTTGGGGTTCTTATTTTATCTTCCCTGGAGAGAGAGCATAACAACAGAACAGTTAAGCATTTATCGTCCATGATGTCAGATTAATTTAGGAGTAAAAATATATAATTCAGCGTCTGGCTTTGCTTTAAATCATCTGAGGCTTTTAAAAGCCTTATTTATTAGCACAGAGTTTGTCTGGAACAGATACTTATCTCCACCTACTCCCACTCCTTAAATCTTTTCACCTGTACCACGTCACTCTCAAGTTCACAAGCAGCACATCTTGTCTTGCATATGCATATTGTGACATATAACATCCTGATTGCAGGACAAAACAGCACTGAATGTTTTTATTTATTTATTGCTGCCTTGATGGCAAAATGCTGGCATGCCTTAGATTTTCATGTTCCAAAAGATATTCAGACTGAACTTTTCTATTGAATTAAAAAATGAGGGATTAATTGTCTCAGATACTATTTTGCACCTGCACAATTTTTAAAGAGATTTAACTGGTGGGGGCATCATTTGTGTGTGTGTGTGTGTGTGTTGTGTCATTACAGTCATGACCGACTCTTCGTGACCCCATGTCCATGGAGTTTTCTTGGCAGGAATACTGGAATGGTTTGCCAGTTCCTACTCCAGGCACCTATAGCACCTGGTATTCCCTGGTGGTCTCCCATCCAAGTACTAACCAGGGCCGACCCTGCTTAGCTTCCGAAATCAGGCAAAATCACAGAGTGCCCTGTAGTGATAATTGTTCTCTCCTTTAAACTTCTCCTATCTCACTGGCTAAATTTTTATCACAGTAATTCTTCCATGGAAATAAAGGATGGGGGGGGGAGTTAAATGCATGATCAAGGCATCGGAGATTACAGCCTGAACTAAAATGTATATCCTGAATACTGTTCTTTGAGAAGCGCATTTTAGTTTAAAGTTCCTGGTAAATAAACATCCGGTGGAGGCCTTCTAGCCATTTGGAATGTGGATAAAGCAATACAAAAGCCATGAAGCCACCTTGTGCTAATCAAGGGGGAAAAAACATGGTCCTTTGGGCAAGCCTCTCCTGGTGGAGATTATACTGAGTTAGAGGGACCAGTGGACCAGTGGTCTGAATTGGCACATGCTAGCTTTCAATGTCTGTGATGTAGAGATGGGCACGAAACAATTTTTTTTTGTTTTGTTATTCGTTATTCGTTTCATTATGTAATAAAACGAATAACGAACCTAGGGGCAAATTTAACATGAACTGAACCGAACCGAGAAAAATTGATTCAGTTAGGTTGGTTTTGTTAATTGGGGGGGGGGGTTGCGGAGTTGTCTCCTACCTGGTGCTGGTCCAGAGGTAAGAAGCAGGCCGTGTTTAGGCAGCCAGAGCAGTGCGGCTTCGAAGCCGCCCCCCTCGTGCCTCCCTTCCACGGCCCATTATTGTGGGGCCAGTCAGGAGGGGAGATAAGGAGGCCGTGCTTAGGCGGCCAGAGAAGTGTGGCTTCAAAGCTGCCCCCCCCGTGCCTCCATCCCGTGGAGCCGATCGGGAGGGGAGATAAGGAGGCCGCACAGTGGGCGCTGAGGAAAAAAGCAGATAAAATCAAACAGTGAATTAACGAAAGAACAAAATGAATTTTTTCGCAAAAAAAATCGTGAAAAACGAAACAAAACGAACCAAACTCCTTAATGAAACGAAACGAAACACCATTTTTTTTCGATTTGTTCCCATCTCTACTGTGATGATATAAGCAATGCCATTCTTGAATCTTTTAGAATGGAGTGTATCAGGTCATGAGTGACATGACAAGTCTAGTGTAGTTTGTTGCTGTGTGAGTTGGGTCCATGATGAAGAAGGGAATCTGAATCTGAATCATGAGTGTCTGGAGACCACACACACACACACACACACACACACACACACACGTTTCTGAAATTCTTGTTTGTTTCTTCCACCTACTGGCTCCACTAGAAAGCACCAAGCCAGCTTGTTACAGCTTTTCACGCTGGCCAATGTCCATTGCTCAACTTGTTTTTGCAGGCATTTATGTTTTCTGGAAGTGCACTTTGACGCTTAGAACATAAGAATGAGGCCAATTATCTGGCTCGACTGGCTTCCACTGTGTTAAAACACAAGCAGCTTTCTTGGTGACTATTATTGTTCACAGAATGCCCTTGAGTTGTTGAAACACCCTGGACAATAACATGGAATGATCTTTTTCTATACAGTGGTTTTGTACCTTAATTGGATGACAGTCTTTTTTCATACTAAGAACAATATCCATGAAGGCATTTAATACAGGCAAAATTATTACTACTACAAAGCCTAGTTTAGAGTTTTCATTGGGATTTCCCAGTTATTTCCCAATGTACTGTTAAAAGGAAATACAGTATATACATGCATTGAGACCTTGAGTGTTGAGAATTTGAGATGACTTGATGTCTTGTTCTTTCATACCCATTGCCTGGTGCTCCCTGCTAAGTTAGTGTGGCATGCTAGCATTTGCCTGGGTCCAGTGGACAGTTTCACTCTTTGTGTAGTGGAATGACCTTTGCATGTACTCATATGTGGGATTTAAGGGAAGTCCAAGAAGAGAGCTCCTGTTGTCTAGTGTTTAGAGTGCTGAGTTAAGTAAAGATTTGAAAGCTCCAGTTACAGGTCCTTAGTCAGCTATGAAACACACTAACCTTAAGCCAAAAGACTCACTACTGTTGGGCCATATACTCTCTCTCAGCCTGGCCTACGTGTGAAGGTCATTGTGAGTTAAAACAGCAGGGTGTAGGGCAGTGTTGGCAAACCTGTGGCACAGGTGCCAGAGGTGGCACTCAGAGCCCTTTTTGTGGGCACTCGATATGGCCTCTTCACAGCCACCCGTATTCAGGTTAAACTGCTGTACTGGCACTTTGGAAAAAAATTTGTGAGTTTTGAATTGCTGTTTGGGCACTCAGTCTCTAAAAGGTTCGCCATCACTGGTGTAGGGGGAAGCCAGATGTGCTATTTCAAACAGGTTGGAGGGGAGGGGAGATATACTGTACCTGCAGTTAATAAATAGTCATTTTTAAAATCCACAAAATGATTTAACCTCTCAAGCACTATTGAAATGCTTGTTTTCTGTGAATTGTTATAAGCATCTGAATGTCTAGCAGAGCCCACCTCTTACTGGTGCTACTCTTTCTTACCCAGTATATTAAGCTTGCCCTTAAAGACTGGAGGCTGGTATTGTTCAGAACTAAAACCAGCATTGGCAGGGGTTTCTTCTGCCCATGTGCTGTTTGAACACCCCAATGCCCCTCGGAGAACTTCATTTTGACAAGGAGGGTGGTAGACAATTGAAGCCAGCTTCAGATTCTGCCAGCCACACGTTTCCTCTAGCAGAATGTGAGATGCTACGTGTCTTTTGTCTGCCTTCCCTCTTCAGAATATAAGCCTTCAGGTTCTAAGTCTTGCAAAAGCACTGCTGATTTGTCCATTGTCTGAGGGTAGGTCCTGAACAGTGCATATTTAAACTCCGGATCACTCGATTCATCCTATCAATGTCACCAAGTTTATTCACGGCTTTACATGGCTTTTCAGGACTGGACGACGCCCAACGTTGCATTCACTAGGACTATTTTGATAGCAAGAACTGGGATTGATGCATTCTTTCTTTGTGCCTGATCTTTTAAAATCCTCTGTAATCTGGGTGTACATAGAGCTTTTTGATCCAAGCTTGCGTAAAATGCTGGAAATTCAAAAGCCATGGGACTGAAAAAAACTAAGTTTACCTTTGTTCCAGAGCTGAGACAATCCAGTTTTCCCTTCCACTCTCAATAATTTGGAAGAGGAACTTGGAGGGTGGCAGGTTTCACAGTTACCAGATGCTACATCAGCAAAGGCTGTCCAGAGTGATCCACCCACTAGCTCTATCCAGAATTGATTCCTATTGCATGTTTGTAATCGGGGGCTGCTCTAAGAGACGGGTTGAGAGCTGTTAGGGCAGTGGGTCCCCAGATGTTCCTGGACTGCAACTCCCAGAAATCCCTTCCAGAACAGAGAGTGGTGGCGGCTTCTGGGAGTTGCAGTCCAGGAACATTTGGAGACCCACCGGTTGAGAACCACCGTGTTAGGGTCTTGACTGAGCTGTAGGTCCCAAAACATTGAATGTTTCATTTCTCTGGAGCTTGGGGGGGGGGGGGTTGCTGCTAATTATGGATCAAGTTGGCTGGTGTAAAAACATGATATAACCAGGGAGTTCTTTCCCTGCTCTTTCCAATCTGTTTGCTTGGTTAGCCTAAACTTGTGAATACCTGCCTGGAGGTTGTTCCCAAGGGGGCAAATACTAGCTGTAATGAAAGCATATTTGAGAAGCTGGGGGTGGTATTAACCTCCCTTGCCCTATGGCTAAAATCCAAATTGACATTATTGCGTACCCCCCCCCCCAAACAGTATCTCTTTGCAAAGATTTAGCGATGCAGGAGATCGGACTGCAGAACTCGAGAACATTGTGTCTCGTTTGGTCCCCTGGCTGAGGACAGCAGACAGACAAGGGTGAAGGTGAGGACTTGTTTCTCTGCTTTACTGCTGCTGTTTCAGCTTCAGCTGGATTCTTGTGCAGAACAGAGTTCTGGTCACATGTGTGTCTCTCTTCACACTCCCCCCTGCCCCACTGCTAAGTGGAGCAGAGATTACAGCCGCCACAAACAACAGGCAAGGCACACAGGCTGACTTAAGCAAGAGAAGCCACGGGGGAGGGGGGTCTTGGCAAAAAAGAAAGCAAAAAGAAGCAGGGGCCACAGTCAGGCAGGCAGGAGACAGGAAGGTTCAAGAAGATGAGCTGGGATACAGAGAGATCCAAGTACAGTGGTACCTTGTATGAAGGAATTAGTTCGTTCCAAATGAAATTATGTTAAGCAAATTTTCCTTTATACAAATTCCCATAGGAATGCATTGAACACAGAGTGATCCGATTTTTATGTTGTACAGATTTGCCCCATAGGCGATTCTGTTAAGCAAATTTCCCCTATCTCCAGAAATTTTTATGTTGTACAAATTTTATGTTATACAAACCATTTGTTATACAAGGGTCCACTTGTATGTGGTGGATTGAGCATTTGTAAAGGGTTTTTTCCTTATATTTTTGAACCCACTCTACTGTCCTCAACTTTATTTAAGCACCGTAAACCTGTTTTCTTGCTGTCTGGTGCTTTTTCATGGATGCATACGTGCATACACAAAACTACCTCCCCCCCACAGTACTGGTTCCATTGCCATCACATCAAAAAATGGTCATGCCATTTGGTCATGGGGGAGGAAAGGTCCCACACAGGGAGGGGGGGCGGACATATACCTTAGAAGGAACCTTTGTGGTGGTGCAGCTTGGTTCCTAGCAGACTGCGGACCAGGACTCATGTGGTGCCCAGAGGTTGGGGACCCCTGTTCTAACCAACATGGACTCAGAGGTGGTGGTGGAGGAGAGGTATCTTGGCATTATAGTCCACAGCAGCCTCTTTCCATCACTTTCCCAACTTACCACACTTAGATGTGCTGCAGCTCAAGTTTGCAGTTGGTTACAACCGAAGGCTACAGAACGAACAAGAGAAAAAAAAAGAGAAACTGGTTCAAGGCGTACCTTCTGGCACTCTGAAAGCCATCTTGGCCAGCCAGCAGGCTTTGGTTAGCCACACTAGTAACCCTTGTTCTTTTGTGGCATGCCATGCCCTCTCTCATCATGCCAGCCTAAACATTCCTGTTGTTTGAGTTTCCTTTCCCGCTGACCCAAAGCCCTTCAGCACCTTTTAAAAACACTTAATGCAGCTAATTAAATAGAAGGGAAAAGAAGGTGGTGGTGAAGAACAAAGTGGCCATTGTTAGTCCTTTACACCTCGCAGAGTAGAGGTGGAACTCCAAAAGTGTGGTCACAACTGGGGGTTCGATCCCAGGTGGCCGGCTCGAGGTTCACTCAGCCTTCCATGCATCTGAGGTCAGTCAATTGAGTACCCAGCTTGCAGGGATGGGGTGGGGAGGCCATGTTTGTAGCCTGCATAATTAAATTGTAAACCACCCAGGGAGTGCTTCAAGCGCGATGTGGTGGTAATATAGGAAGCACACTTTGCTCTGCTTTTGCAGAAGGAGTGGCTTCCTTCTGAAAGTAGTTCATTCATTCAGGCAGACTGTGGTAAAGTTGCCCCAGGGCACACTAGAGCATGATTTCTTAACCCTTTGCTCTCCAAATGGTTTGAAGTTCAGCTCTCCGAAGAGGCAGGCAACATAGGCAGTGGTTAAAAAAAGGGGGGGGGGAGTTGAAGTGCAATTCATTCGTTCGTTCATTCATTCATTCATTCATTCATTCATTCATTCATTCAATTTATATACCACCCATCTGGCAACAAAGCCAGCATCTGGCAGGTAGCAGGTGGAGAACTAGTCACTGCATTTAGAAGATCTTCTGCAACTCCCAGAAACCTCAGAACGTATGTATTCCCAGGACAGCTCCTTGGAATTGCTGTCCAAGAGCACCCAGGTTACCCAAGGATAGGGGGTCATTGTGTGTTGTCCTCTATGATCATGAGCCCGCTGTCTTCGTCACCTTTTCATTCTAGTGTCACTTTCACCCTTCAAAAGGCCAGATTTCTGCCTTAAAATCTGTATCCCTTTCCGTCCCATGCTAAAGTGTTACTTCCATTCTTGTTATAAGGAATTTGGGCCACGTTTGCCCAAAGAGACCGTTGGCAGAAATAGGGGCTGAGAGAAGAATTAGAGGCTCCTTTTCTACATTATTATGCTAATTAGAGATGGGCATGAACCGAAAAAATGGCCATTTGTTTTGGTTCGGTTTATTTTAAGGTTTGGTTCAGTTCAGTTCAGTTCAGTTCATTTTAACAAATTTTTTAAATATTCATTTCGTTCTTTGTTTTGATTCATTATTCTTTTTTTCCTTCAAGCGCTGACCGCGATGCCCCTGGAGCCTGGTCAGTGCTTCTTTTATTTATTTTTTTCTCTTCATTTTAGAGCACCACCCCTGGGGCTCCTGGGGCCAGGTCCGTGCTGGGTTGTTGTTGTTTTTTTTCATTTTAGAGGGACAACTTGGCCACCCCTGGGGCCAGGGCGTTGCTCCTTCATTTTATTTATTTTTATTTTATTTTATTTTTACTGCCGACCACTTGGCCCGCACAAACGAAACAAAGCGAAGCGAAGCGAAACGGAAATTTCCATTTCGTTTCATTTCTCTTAGAGGGGGCAGTTCGTTATTTGTTTTGTTATGTAATGAAATGAATAACGAATAACAAAACGAACCAAACATTCGTTCCATGCCCGTCTCTAATGCTGATGACCGTCAGCTCCTCCGATGCTCCAGTTTCTTGCGCTGAGAAACCCTTGGACTTAAGCTCCCTTGCCAAGCAGACTAATGAAAATGGATCCGTTCCTGAGGGTCACTGGCGGTGTAGAGGTCAGGTCTGTGTGCCCCCCTCCCTCCACTTCTGTAGGGCCAGCCTACCATGTTTTGGTACTAGGGGCAAATTACTAGATGGCACACAGCCCCCTTTCGTATATACTGGTACAGTGGACCCTTGTATAACAAACAGCTTGTATAACATAAAAGTTGTACAACATAAAAAATTCCGGAGAGAGGGGAAATTTGCTTAACATAATTGCCTATGGGGAGAATCCGTACAACATAAAAATGGGATCACTCCGTTTTCAATGCATTCCTATGGGAATTTGTATAAAAGAAAATTTGCTTAACATAATTTCATTTGGAACGAGTTAATTCCTTTATACAAGGTACCACTGTAGTTTAATTTAACTCGACCTTTACTTGAACGTTGGTGGTGGAAGAATCTATTGTCCATTAGGCCTGAAGACCTTCGGGTTAGTTTGGGGAACCAGGAGTGTGTGTCGAACAAAGCTGTGTCCTCAAGCGAAGGGGAAATGACTTGGGTTTTTTTTTGGGGGGGGGTGCTGTTTAGAGGTGGCTGAAAAGCTATTGCTGCCTGGCCATGGAATAATCACTTGCATTTTTCCTTGCCTCTTGGTTCTGGGGCCAAATCAATGGAGGAGGATGCAAAACAGTTCTGAAAAGAATTCAGCCTAGAATAACCTCCTGCCAGATTCTAGCCCAGCTTTCCCCCTCAAGCCCCCCGCAGCGACAGCGATTATTTTGCTTGTAGAACAAAAACTGTACAGGGAACGGGTAACTGGAGAACTAGGCTAGAGAGCAATGGCCGATAGTAACCCCGGAGCCTTCGTGTTTAGCAGAAGAATTAGGAAGTGTTTCTTTCTTCTTTCTTCATAACTCTTTCCACCAGACTGGTCTTCTGCCAAGTCAGGTCTGAGTAACACAATAGTAATGCTGAATGGCATAAAGGAGGAGGCCTGTTTCTTCAGAGCATGCCGTACCTCTCTGCTTCTCCCTTCCTTTGCCTTCTATTCCAGCTTGGTGGAGATTTATGGTGTTCTCATTCCAGCCCCGTTGGCACGCTGAGGGTTTCTTGTAAGCAGTCGAGTTAATTAAAATGTTAAAAAAAAATAATCTCAGTCAGCCTCTTGCAGTCCAGCATCTGCTGCCCTCTCTCGGGATCTGGCAGTATGAGAGAATGTGAGCAAGTAATCCACAAAGGCTGGGTTGCATTCGTTGCCTCGGAAGCTGCGATTTCAGCTAGCAGGAGATGAACCTTCAGCAGCGATGGAGGTTCTGTATCTAAACCCTCCCACCCTCAACATTAAGAATATTTAGTGCATGCTTTTTAAAGTGATGGATTAAAGATTTGAAATCACCCAAATTTCCTCAGAGTAGATGTTTGAGGAAGAAGGGAAGGGGGAGGAGATGTGCCCTCACATAATTAGGCATCCACTTATAAATGCATGCCAGTGGTTTGCAGTGCATCTTCTAGAAAATCGTGGCATTTGTGGCTTGGATGCTTGCTAGAGGTTCCTCAGTACAATCATGCATAATGGTGGATTGTAATAGTGAATAAGCTTGCTGGAAATATAGCTTGGTTACTGCTTCCTACCCATTCTTCAGTTACGGTTATCTGGTAGAAAGAGAGAGAGTTCAAAAATCTTACCAGCATATGCCCAGAAAATGCTCCCCACTGCAGTCAAAAAGAGTAGCTAAGGGGACTAAACTGAAGCTAAGGGGACTAAACAAGAAGACAAGATTCACTGACAAAACAAAGATACTGGGAAAGGATAAGGATAGCGGGAAAAGAGGAAGAGATGGCATGTGATGGATCAACTCAGTAAATGAAGCCACATGCCTTTAATTTGCAGGACCTGAGTAGAGTTGTTAATGATAGGAGTTTCTGGAGGTCATTAATTCCTATAGTTACCGTACATAATAAACTACTTGATGGCACATGACAACAAACAGAAGTGTCAAAATTTTTAAAAGGTTCTGGACACCTTTGATCATTCTTCCCCAGGCTTATTCCCATGATTGAAGAAGCAAACATATACTGAGCTGGATAAACAGCTCAAATCATCCTGAGGGAGACCTTAGTGTCCACACAGGGGAGAGGTCTTGGCAGGGAGCCATCAGAGTCCCTTGAATGGAGTTTGGGGTAAGGGCAAAGCATGATGCCTTTCGCCAGCAGCAGCTGAGGAAAGCGTCTCTAAAATGGGTGCATATCTTAACCTTTCTGAAGTTTAGGTCCTGTCCCTAACTCGTTTCAGTGTTTCAGACTGCTGGCTTGTGTTCTAGGGCTGAACCTACATAACCAGAGCAGCATCCGCATAGTTGGAAGGAGGTTTCATTCCTCCCTCGACATCCACGCATGTAGAGAAACACTTCCTACTCATTTCCCTCAGTGGCAGGATGCAGATTCCCTTGGCCTTTGAGAACATGCTAACTGCAAGATTTATCTAGTGTCTTTCCTAATGGTATGAGTCATGGTTCTCCCAACGCATCCATGATAGACACAGCTTAGCTAGAATTCTGAGAAATAATACCTTGTCATAGAACTATGATCTCCAGAGATCTCTAACAAGAATGTGGCCCCTGACTATAGAAGTCTACTGTAATCCAACTGGAGTGCATCCTCACTACCAAAAGTAATAAGAATAAGAACAGGAATAATGAATGAACCACATAAATGTTTTATCTTGCAGGTGTGAAAGTCCGGGATTTCCTCGTTGACAATGAAACGTTCTCTGACTTCCTCCATCACAACCTTTCTCTGCCGTACTTTGTCATCAATAAGATCTTGAATGCTGAGGTGAATCTCCAGCAGGTAAGAATGGGCAAACATCGATGCTTGTGTGTATGGTCAGTTTCAATATAGTAGGCAATGGATAATACCTTGAGAGATGTTTTTGGACTACGGCTTCAGCCAGACTGGCTGGTGGAGTGATAGATGTTATAGACTTTTTGGCATCTGAGGTCCCAAGGATTGGGGGGCGGGGGTGTAAAAACCTGTTATATTTCAAGCTCTTCACATTAAGTAGTATTAATGTGAAGTGGGGAAAAACAATGTCACAGGCTACAAACCATGATGGAGATATGTAATCTCTCCAGTCTTAAAACCGGGGTACTTCAAGGGCCAGATGCAAGGGAGTGCTATCAGGAGACAGATATCTAGTCTTGTGCACTCCCAGAAGCATCTGGCAGAGCCACTGTGGGATACAGGAAGCTGGACTAGATGGGCCTTTGGCCTGGTCCAGCATGGCTCTTCTTATGTTCTTATGTTCTTATGACTCTCAGGAGTGATTGATGGGCAGTGTTTGGTAATATTGGATAAATGTCTTTTAGATCATCAAGTCTGGCTACCGATTGAGTGTGAAAGACCTTTGCAATTCAACCCGGCTGTCAGAGCTTGTGATAATCGAAAACCCTTTGGTCGATGTGGTCAGTAACGCCTTGGTTTGCACCATGCCTAAGGAAAAACTGGCTTCTGCAGAGAAAGTGTTTCAGTCCAATACAGATGTCTTGAAACCAATTATGGTAAGTAAGGCTGTCTTTTACATTTTTCTTTTGGATGTACCAAAGTGCCATCTTCATTTTCAGCACAACAGAATATTACAGAGGGGCATAATGCGGCACTCAATGGTACACACCAACACATACCCTTGGCAGTGTGTATCAAAGATTAGAGTAACATGTACGAGAACATGGCTTTCAGCCAGATGACCACTGTTTCTTGGCTGAACTACAATCATGGTTAACAATGCAGTTGTAACTCTAGACCAGTGGTTCTCAACCGGTGGGCCCTCAGATGTTCCTGGACTGCAACTCCCAGAAAACCCTTCCAGCACAGCAAGTGGTGGAGGCTTCTGGGAGTTGCAGTCCAGGAACATCTGGGGAACCATAGATTGAGAACCACTGCTCTACACCATAGTTAATGCTAACTGAAGAATTTGATTCAGGAAAGGAGAGAAAAAAGGGAGACTATACATCTTGTGGTAGTTTCTCACCCCACAGCTGATATTGGACATGTTTGGCAAGAATGTATTCTTCTTGTGCCACTATATGAAAGGACAGAGAATTTTATTGGGCCTAGATATTGACATGCGAACTCACCAGTGGATTTCATGTCAAGTTACCAATGACGTGTGTTACCACTGACTTGAGAAGGAAACATCTATGAATAGGTTCTCTATTGTGATATTATGGTCACGAGTGGCCTCTGGTCTTTATGATTATTATTATTTTTTTAAAAAAAATGGTTCCAGAGAATGCCAAGATTTGCTGTTTAGAATGTTTTCAGTTTCTTTTATGAATGCTTTAAATCTATTTTTAGTTGTTTTCATCTAAATAGGTCATGTTGGAAACTCTGCTGGGTCACCAACAAGTGCTTCAAATAGACAGGCAGAGCCTCTAAACTGGCACCCCTTGCCATCAATGTGCAAGACAGCCCTGTATATTATAAGGATGAGTCCCTTGCCCCAAAGAGCTGGCAGAGTTCCTATGCAGCGTCTTGCAAAAGGACCAGTGTTGCCACCTAGAATGTTCCAGCCTCCTTCTTTCCATGACAGGGCAACTTGACTGTGGATCTGGAAAGTCACTTGCCTAGAAGAAATGGGAGCTTATCTCTGGGAGGGTTAGGCAGACTTGAATGATGCATTTAAATGAACTCTCAAGCAGCTTTAGCTACTGTACTGCCATTTGCTAAGAGATGTACTATGAGGGCTCTTGTAAGTGCTCCGGTGAAATGTGTTTCTGCCAATTCATCCTATGTCTTTTTTGCTGTGGCAGCCATCAAAGGCCCTTAAGGGGCGATACCTAAGCAGATAATCTTCTTCTCTCTTTACTTTTCAACAGGGGGTGCTTTCCTGGTGTTTGTTAATTGCCTGGTTTAAGTATTCTGGAAGTAATAGCTGAAGGCCTGTGGAGGTCTTGACTGGAAAGGGCTAGGAAAGGGCAAGGATTCAGCCCCTTAAAGGAGAATTTTGAAAAGTAAAAACAAACTAACTCCAAAAACAAATAAATGAAGAAGAAGGGATGGAGGGAGAGAGGAGGAAGAAGAAGAAATTAAAGGAGGAAAACAGCCTTGATGAGACAAACCAGGCACAGGCATCTGTTGCTCCTTATAATATATTCGTAGTCTTAGTTACAAATGTTGATCCTTTTCCATAAGCAGTGCTAGCAAAGAGAAATGGAAATGACACTTGAATCATGAGTTCTTTGTAGTCATATCTTAATGTTTCAACACATATGCTGGTGGAGGTGGGGATAGCTAAACGATATTGTTATTACGGCTGCTCCTCCTCCTATTGTTCTTATCATGTGGTCAATCATCATTGTTGTCTTTTTCTTCAGTGAGATTGCTGCTCATTCACAGCTTTTCAGCTGTACATGATGAGGAGCTCAAAAGGTTTAGTGTGCTTAAAATCCATAATGTGTTGCCAAACACAACTATAGGTCTCTATTACTCACTTGAGTAGAGCAACCCCTCATTTAAACCCCAAGTGACTCTGGCTTTATTTTCTGAAGGTGCTGGCATAGGTAGCAGTCTCCTAACTCCATTCCTCTTGTTCAAATTAGGGATTGGCACAAAACAAAAATATTATGTTTCATTTCCTTCCCCCCCCACACACATTTTTTTCATTTTGTTTCATACGAATTTCAAAAAAAAAAAAACACCATATGAAACGAACCACTAATGAAGTGGTTCGTGTGGGGGGGGGAGCTGACAAGTGGTGGGGAAAATATTTTTGCTCCCCACCCCAGTGCCGATCAGCTGGCAGGCGGGGCTTGGGGAGAGGGAAATAAAGTTTTTTTCAAAAAGCCCGCAGCTTTAAAAAAAGAACTTTTTCCTCCCCCAATCAGTTTACAGAAGGAACAAAATGGTTCGTTTCAACAAACTCCACCACCACCATTTCGTTTCATCTGTAACGAAATGCTGCCTCCTCGTGTTGTGTCGTTTTGTTTCATTTTGTTACCTAGCAACACGACAAAACAGCATTTCGTTTTTCGTTTTGTGCCCATCCCTAGTTCAGCCTGCTGCCACAGTTCCTTCTTCCTAAATAGTAACTAATTTCACCCTCCTGTTTTGATGTTTGGTAGGCAGCTGCAGGACAAATGCAGTTGAGCTCTTGGCCTTTACTGTGCCTGTTTCCTAAAACCGAGGATACAATATTCATCTGTCCTCTCTCACCTCTTGACACTGCTCATTTTAATGCGGGAGCAAGATGAGGGCAGAATCTCTAAATCATGAAGAACAAGATAATAAAATTTGCCATTTTCAGATACAGTAATTAGTATGATGATTACAGAAAGTTTGCCTAGGCGTTATAAACCAGCTCCAAAGCAGGGTATTTCTCCTTCCTCCCCACGTCCCGTTGGGTGCGGTAAGCCGTGAAAAGTTGTGGTAATAATTTATGGACATCCTCTACAAAGTTCTGGCCTAGAACATTATATTATATTATGTGGGTGGTGCTCTAAGTGGTAGCAGTGGTTGTGATTCAGACTTAAGGAACCCTGTAACTGTAACAGCTTTCAAAGTCTGCTTTATATGTGCCCAGCAAAAAACAAAAAAACAAAAAACAAAGAAAAATAAAACAAAACAAAAGACAAAAATTATGTGGCACCTTAAAGACTTACTTTCATATTTTAAAGTAACGTTTCGTGGATATGTCCACCTCTTCAGATGATTTACAAAACCCTCCATGGCTTGGGAACTGAATACCTGGCAGAGCAGATCTTCCAAAGGTCAACTGAGGCCTGACCCACCAAAACATCGTGGGCATTCTCACTTCGGGTGGCCATGCCTAGGAAGGCCCAGAAATCAATCATGCGAAACTGGGTCTTCTCTGTGGCTGGCCCCTCGCTTTGAAACAACCTACCAAGTGAAATTCGCCTAGCACAGTCCCTGTCGGCCTTCAAAAAAGCACTTAAGACCCTGCTTTTTAGGGAGGCCTTTGGCTACCATTAGGTTTGTTTTGTTTTGTTTTGTTCTGCCATCTTGCCGAACATTATTATTTTATGTTTCATTTCGTTTTGTTCTTAAGTGGATGACATGTTTGATATTTGTCTTTTAAGTGTTAAATGTGATTGCTGTCCACCGCCCAGAATTCCCTGAGGAAGACGGGCAGTAGATAAATAAATAGATATATAAATAATAAATAAATTTTTTTGGCTGTAATTCTTGCACAGACTAACACAGTCTCTAAAACTTTATATATGTGTGCATCTTAAACAGGGAGTATCTGATTTAAGTCACAGTTTAAATTTTTAAAAATGTTTTTGACTATTTAAATTAAAAATTGATTTTTTAAAAAATTTAAATTGTGTAGCAGCTGGATTTGGGATACAGAGACTAGATGATGGCTTGATTCCCTCTGTCTTAACTTTGCCATGGATTTACCACTGGTTTCTTATTTGTCATTCCAGAAAGGAGTTGTCTCCAATTCAACTGTACAAGACCTTAAGGGGACTGTGGAAACTTTGATGGAGAGTCTTGGGAAGCTGCTTAGAGAGGTAAAGTGTCTCTTCTGGCCCTTGGCCAACAGTTGCTTCTAAATTGCTATGGGCTTGGGCAGTTGCATGAAGTCAGTGATATAATCACCTGTGACGCTAAATCATGAGACCTTTAGAGTGGGGATGGAAGCCAGGCCTGGGTAGGTCATTAAAATGCCTTTAAGGAAAGAAAATACTTAGAGCAGGGGTGCCCAAACTTTTTGTAAGGAGGGCCAGATTTGGTGGCTGAGAATGTTTCAGGGGCCGGTTGCTCCCCAGCCCTGCCACCCCACTGCAAGCCCCACCCACTTTCTTTTAAAAAAACATGGGGTGAAGGAAAGGGAGGGAGGGGTGGGCCAGCCAGCCGCGGGCCACTCAGAATGGCCTCGCGGGCCGGATTTGCCCGCCCCCCCCGTGCCGGACTTTGGGCAGGCCTGACTTAAAGGTAAAGAGAAAATTGTCAGCTCCAAATTTTTGCCCGTGTGTACTACATTTGGATCTGCTAGACCTGCAAGCCAATGCACTCATGCCCCCAAACCGATATTTTTCTCTTAAATTTTTACTGTCTATTCCACAATTCTGTGTGCACAAAATGTATATGTTAATATACACATAGGAGAAATGCATTAAGGAAAAACGCTTTATAAAAATTCTGCACATCAGGAAAATGTTGCACCAACATCTACAGGGGTGGTATGGGAACTGGGCCTACACAAGTGTGAACAGATTTTCCGGTGATTATATTTAAGATTAAACTTTGTGGTCTTGCACAAACGTGCAAATACGACTTCATACAGTCCACTATTCAGGGGAACGAGAGATTTTGTTGAAGAGGCGTTCTTTGATTTGCTAATTTCTTCTTCCACTTAGATGTCACTGTTGATGCAAAAGTAGACCTTTGAAGTACTGTATCAGGAGCCAGAAATCAAGATGTGGTGGAAACGCCTAGAACTGGGGAAACCAGTGGGGGGTAGTGAAAAGGTGCACCTTGGGTTGTACCAAGATAGATGTGACAGCCCAGGACTCAGGAAACTTGGCTCAAATCCTTGCTGTGCCATGGAAACTCAAAGGGGGTTGGGGTGGAACTGGCAAAGCCATTCATTAACTATCTCACCTTGAAAGCACTGGCATAACTAGGGAGGGGGCAGAAGAGTGCACTTGCCCTGGGGCGTGCAGCAATCTGGGGGCGCCTGGAGGGGGAGCAGGAGGTGGAAGCCATGCGCCATCTCACCCGCAGTTCTTCTTTCACCCCGTTAAGGCATGGCAATCCTTAGTCCAGGGAAAGGAGGAGAGGGAAGCAGGCAATGTTTTTTTCCCAAGCAACACCTCCGTCAATTGCTCCCCCCTCCTTCCAGCACCCCCACTAAGGCTTGGCAATCGTTAGCCCAGGGAAGGGAGGAGAGGGAAGCATGTGACAGAGGTGTTGCTTGGAAAAAATCCCATCACCTGCTTCCCTCTCCTCCTTTCCCCAGGCTAATAATTGCCAAGCCTTAGCTGGGGGGGGAGAGGGGAGGAGGAGGGGGGGAAGCGTGCTACGGAAACGATGCTTGAAAAAAACCACCGCCCGCTTGCTGTCTGCGTGCTGTGCGGTTTGCACAGGAGAGCCTTATCTGGGAACCCCCCCGAAGAGGGCGTGAGAAAGAGGGACCCTTCTCCCCCTTCCCCGCTGTTCCCCCAGGATTGGGCATCCCTTGCTAGGTGGGTGAGACGCAGTTGGGGGGCAGGAGAGGGTGCAAAAACTAACTTTGTCCCCGGCCGCTCCAAACCCTAGCTACACTTCTGCTTGAAAGCCTTATTAGGGTCCCTGTAAGCCAGTTATGACTTGACACACAACACACTCCCTGTGGGGAATGGAGGCTCACCCATTTGGCTTGGCTTGGGCACCCGAAACCAGCCTTGTTCTTCAGGCTCTTTGAATAAAATTAAGTTATTGTATAATTTTTCCTGAGCCCTACCTCTTCTGGCTGATCTTCTACATAAAGTATTCCTCCCCCCCCCCCCCCGCTAACAACAATTTTGTCCTTCCTCAAAAAGTAAACATTTTTGGGAGGGAGGGATGGAGGGAGGAGGGAAGTCCCAAGTGCCTCTGTTGTTCCTTCCTTCTCTCTCCCACCCCCACTTAAATCTCACCCCTGTTGCAACTTCTAAGCTCTGAACTCCAGTAACCTCTCAGCGGAGCTGCTGTAGGTCACTTGAGGTTGTGGAGGATTTTTCTTCTGCTGAGAAAGGAGGGAGAGAGAGAGAGAGGGTGGAGAGTGGAGCGTATCCCAGCTCCTCCCTCCTTATTGTTATTTCCTGCAAGGCAGTGGTTTTTTTTGTTGATTTTTAGAACTTGTCGCTTTCCTTGGCTCGAAAGTAGACGTTGACAGAAAGAATCTGGTTGGAATCAAGATAAAACTGCAGCCTGGCAAACTTTCCTAAAAGTTTGCCTGAGGCTTTTCGGCTACAGCTGTTTCCTGTTACATCATTACAAAGCATTTGTTGGGTGGTGTTTTTTTTTTGTGCAATGTAAAAATAATAAATCATCAGAGGCATGTGACACTCCTGTTTGCTGATATGGCTGTAAAACCGGGCTTGCTAAGGATTGCAACTTTTCTTTGGCGGATGTCCCAGCAGCCTGTACTTTTCTCCTCTATCCCTTAATATTCAGGAAAAACTAAAACAAAAGGCAAACCAAACTTCAGGGCTTTCCATGATCTATGGCAGAAAGGCTGTTTTTAACTGCATAACCAAGTGTTGCTTTTCACGGTATGGCTTGCTAAATATTATCTAACAAGAAAACACATAGGAACGTAGGCGTCATGCCTTCATTTATTTAATCTCTCCGGGTGGGTGTTCAGCTAGTAGTGTGGCCATCTGTCTCTGTGTGTGGGGGGGCAATAGAGCCTCAAGACATTTCTAATGTGCATATACTAAATGTATGCAAATTTTAAATCGCCCATTTCCAAAGGCTCAAGCTTAGTGCATTCAAAAACAGTGCCAGGTGGCAACCTTACCCTGCTAGCCGGTATGGAGGGAAAAAGCCAAGCTGTTTAAAACTGAGCAGCTGGGAACAGCCAAGAGCTATGGAGAAACTATTTTATTGAGGCTGTCATTGCATAAAAAGTTGGATTTCCTACTTGACCCATTGGTGGCATTGTGAAACCTTCAGACGTTAGGCCGTTAGTAGATGTCTGGTTCACACAGCCGCTTATGAACTATGCTCTGGTACTTGGAAGCGTCTGTGTGACCGGAGCAGCAGGGGACAGTAATGGCTGCCAATAGCCGTAGTGACTCCATGTCATCTCCTGCCTATCTCCCGGCCATTCTGTGGCTCATTGACTCGACTCACCAACAGCATTTGACTGATGCCATAGAAAAACAAGAAGGAGAAGTTGCTGTTTCTTCCTTACAGAAGAAGTCAGGTATGGCCAAATTGGTTGGCAGGAATGTTGAAAGACAATTCTACACAAGTGCCTGTAGCTTTTGATTTGGTTGTTTTGTTATATTTATTTAAGGAATGTTAATAGACAGCCCTTTTCAAAATATAACTGTCTTTGAAAAGTGGCAGGGCAATACACTTTAAAAGAGATGTCAACATTCACACTTCTAATAATAAAGCAGAAAGAACAACACAACTACGCGGTTTCATGCTATTTGCCCCATTAAAATACTCTTAGACTCTATCTGCCTTTAAATATATGTACATAAACTTATACTCTTGATTTAAAGGAGACTTAAAATTGTCTTAAAGCTCTGCCTGAAAACTGTGCGGGTGGGGTGGGGGAAGAGAGAACGAGTTAGTATCTCTGAGGGGAGGGAATTAAGTAAATATGGGTCCAACAGAAAAATGTTCTGTCCTTAATGGTCTCCGGCCAAACTAGTCCTCTGGATGAATAGATGTTGAACTGAACTTGATTTCCAGGGAGACTCTGATGAGTCCTAAGTAACTTGATTCCAAGCAGTCTGGGGCTTTGGAGGCCAGCGTCAGCATCTTCAGTAGAAGCAATAAACAGTCAAGACAACTTATGTGGAATTTGTATAATATTGTCCAAGAACTTTGTCCCACCAGTTCCTGTTGCACTGCATTCTACACAAGCCAAATTTTCTAAACTGTCTCCAAGGGTAGTCCTGTATAAAATGTATTGGAGTAGTCAATCCAGGATGTTATTAGCTTCTGAGGAGCTGAGGCAAAATCTGCTATGGCTAGACATGGCTGTAACTTGCATATCTATTTAAGTTGGCAAAAGGCATCTCTAAGCCACCTCTCCCATTGGCCCTTAACAGGTAGTAGCTCTGGAGCTCTCAATCTAGGAAAGCATCCAAGTGTTGATTTTTCAGTCTACCCAGCACTGTTTAAACTGGGCTAGTCAGTGGTACACCTCTCTAGTGAGTCTTCTAAATGCAAAAGTCTGATCCACAATCTGCTGGAGAAACTCACTAGACTGCAATGTAATTGTGTCACACTGTTACATTGCTGTGGTAAAATATATGCTAATGTCCTCTTTGAATGAGTGAATAATTGTCACATATTAATGAGTGAATAATACTGATTGACTAATGCACTGTTTCTTGTTGTTGTTGGCTGGGCATATACATTAGTTAGGTCCTGAAGCCAATTGTTTGCATGGCACATTCAAAGAAGTTATCTGAATGAGGTTTTTTTCTCTCTCTCTTTCTCTTTCTCTCATTATCATGATCATCATAATTATCTCTAATAATGTGCAACAGAATCCTGTCAATTTGTTAGTGGCAAGTCTTACTGTATCCATTGGGGCCCAAGTCATTGTGCATAGGGTTGTCATATATAGCTGAATTAATAAATCAGTTAGCAAACTAATTGCTTGATTGGTCACTCTGTTAAAACCTGTGCAATGATAGGACCAGGATTTCCTTACCTGTATGGCAACCCAATTCTTATTTGTTTTGAAGAGCTCCCCCCCCGAAAGATAAATAAACAAAAAAGAATTTAAATTGCAAGTAAAGTTTTCAAACCCAAATCTTTTACGCAGAAAGCAGTTGCTGTCATGCAAGTCAAGGGCTTGGTGTGTTCTTTTTTTAGGTACAGTTGTCAGGTCTTGTGCTGTCACAGTAGTGCCAGATTTCCCCAAAGACTTTTATTATTTCAGTTCCTCCCTTAAATGAAAGTGGCAGATCGAGACAGCAAGGGGTGGCAGAACTATCAGAATGTGGTAATGCTTTCTGATGTTGCATCCTGTCTGTCTCATTTTAAGCCAGAGGCCATCAGCCTTCAGGACAAGAAGAATAAACAGGAGTAGAGGACACGGAGAACATCATGGCAGTGTTGAACTTAAACTGCGAACTAGCACTGTGTTTACACTTAGCTATGAACATAAGCACCTCTGGACACCAGAGGAAAAGGCTTGAGTATTGTGTTCCATTTGGTTAGGAGGAATTGCATACTGGGCTAGGAACACCCACTAAGTAGCTTGTAGTCAAAATATCTTGTTATTTTTATTTTATTTTATTACCAACATGATTCCATCACCCTCCAGTGAGACTCAGCAAAGAGCTGGGATCCTTCCTTTCTCACTCAAGTGGCATTACTGATTGTACCCCTTTTCTTTTCCCTATATTCTAAGCAAAACAGAAGAGCTATCCTTGTGTGCTCAGTTGCAGTGAGAGAAAACTTGGTACAGTGGTACCTTGTATAAAGGAATTTATTTGTTCCAAATGAAATTATGTCAAGCAAATTTTCCTTTATACAAATTTCCCACAGGAATGCATTGAAAACGGAATAACCCCATTTTTATGTTGTACGGATTCGCCCCATAGGCGATGATCTTAAGCAAATTTCCCCTATCCCTGGAATTTTTTATGTTGTACAGATTTTATGTTATACAAACTGTTTGTTATACAAGGGTCCACTGTATCTCATATAACGAAGGCAGGGTTTGATGTGCAAGACAGATGCCTTTCATTGCTGCACCCAAGGTTCAAGAGATCCTGAAATACGCTCTCCTTCCCATCCATAGGATATATACATATAGCATGAATCATATGTATTTGTCACAGCTGGTTCATTTTATATTTTGGGTCTGGACATGTGTTTGGTGCCTTCTAACCCCACCTCTTCTGGTGGGAACCCACTCACAGGCAGTGCCTCAGCAGGTGATGCCCCTGAGTGGGTGTCCACTGGAAGTCCTTAATGCCTGTTTGGATCAAAAGATGACCTAGTGGTTGATGATGCCCATCTCTAGCGTAGAAATGTACACTATTGGTTTCATGGCCTGCTTTTCCCATTGATCATTCCGGCTTTATGATAGACATTCTACTCTGGAATACACGTAAAAAGAATGTCCTACTAGTTTTGAACCAACATAAGCTGATACGTGGCCGCTTATAATTTTGTGCATATATGGTTCACTTTGCACCATCTTTTTTCACATGGTCACTTGAGTGTCATTGCCATGGTTCCATTTTATTGCAACTTAATCTTCAGAAATAGAATGGAATGGAATGAGAACCATCTGTGGCAGGCCTCAGTCACCAAGATATCAAAATTGTACAGACAATCTGTGAATTCTCTGTCAGCCACCAGAAAGAATCACAAAAAGGGATGTGGATTAAGAAATGCTACATGAAAACCTAGTGAAAATTTGGAATGGAGACCAAAATGTACCTGTGCTCAAAGTAATGGAGATTTTGGTATATTAAGAAGAATTAATATTAAGGGATTCCAATAAGATGTTTTATGATGTTTTTTGGTATCTGAAATATATATAAGATGGCATTCTTAATGACTTGGAAGCAAGTGGTATTGTTTGTGTTTATGTTTTTGGGGGGGGTTTTGAGTCAAGTTTGGCTTAATGTAGTTTAGTAGTGGGCAGTGGTCTTGTGTATGAACCCATAATTGCTAATCTGTAAAGGAGTCCTCATTAAGTTTTCCTCTTCTTTCCTTGTGAATGGCAGCTGGTGAGTATGAATAGCTGGAGCGACATGAGTCAGGAGGTGATGTTCCTGAACAACATGAATGCCACTAGTTCATCTACCGAAATTTATCAGGCAGTATCGCGAATTGTTTGCGGCCACCCCGAGGGAGGCGGGTTGCAGATCAAGTCTCTCAACTGGTACGAAGACCACAATTACAAAGCTTTCTTTGGAGGCAACAGCACTGAAGACGATGCTACTGATTTCTATGATAACTATACCAGTAAGTAGAATCCAGTGAGGATGTATTTTATGGGAGCCTTGTCCCTTTTCTTGTCAAAGTCCTAGGAAACTAGCAAAACAAAATGGAGGACAAGACTCTCATATACTTTCTGGGCTCTCTGAGTATAAAGGGGGAAGATGTTATGTGTGTAGTTCTTGTAAGCAGTTAAAAACAACAGCAAATGTTTCTTTTAAAGCACCTTACTGCAATGAGCTAATGAAGAAGCTGGAATCCAGCCCACATTCTAGGATTATATGGAGGGCCCTGAAACCGCTGCTGGTTGGCAAGGTCTTATACACGCCTGATACACCTGCAACGAGGACAGTTATGTCTGAGGTAAGAAGACCGATGGAAGTTTTGGGGGGGAAAAACACATTTTTTGCTTTTGCACTCAGATTGTCACAACATGTGCAGAAAGGACTGTGGCAGTTGTGGTCAAAACATCTGGAGGGCCAAAGTTTGGACACAACTGCACTAGGCAAACTAGGACATCGCCTAGAGCGCAGACCTGAGAGGGGTAGAAAACTGACCCGAGAAGGCCACATTGTCCTACAATTTGTCTGTTTTATGAAAATTGGTTGTGGGGGGAGCACAAGTAGTTAGTCTTGCTTAGAGAACAAAAAATCCTGGCACCGGCCTTGGTTTTTTGGTGCTTTTAGATTGCAATTCCCAAAATTTCCCAAGAATTCTCAGAATTGCATCCTCTAAACCCTCATTGGAATGCCCATAGATTTAACCACCACCACCACCCCACCCACCAACCCCTGAGAAGGCATTTGGCGTTTATTTTTGCCTGCACTATCAGTTCATCTTGCTTCTACCTCCTGTTGTTGATTTGAGTGGTGGGGAAGCCACTGTACGGCTTTCTGGGAGCCATAGTCTCACGGCCTGTTAGAGGACAACCCCCTCCCAAAAAAACCTACAGTCCTTTGCCATTGGAAATACAGGCTTGGAATTCTGGGAGTTGTGGTCCAAGAACATCTGGAGGACTGAAGTTTGGACACCCCTGGCCTAGTGGTAGCTCTGGCCCTGCAAACAACACAGCAATAAACACCACCCAGAGATCCTGCAGTAGGTAGGACAGGGATGAGATAACGCGATGTCCGTCTGCTGACTTCTGCAACATATTGTTGAGTTGTGGCTTTGGAGAGATAAAGCAAACCAATGCTGTTTTTTTTTGGGGGGGGGGCAGAAGGGAAATAGGGATCCACTTTTTGCTAGTCTGTTCTGTTGGTTTTGTAATTTTCATAGTTACCTTTGCCCCTTTCACTATCCTGACAGGTAAACAAGACATTCCAGGAGCTTGGTGTCTTCCGTGATCTTGGAGGGATGTGGGAAGAGATAAGGCCGAAGATAAGAGTTTTCATGGAAAAGAGCCAGGAAATGGATCTAGTTCGGGTCAGCATGCCATAATTTGTTTTCTCTCTCCTTGACACTAGATCTCTGGACTTCTGTTTACAAGAAGTGCCTCAAACCTATGTATTTTAGAAGTGTCATTGTTCCTTTCCCCTGTAGGCTGTACATGTATTTCTCGATCATTTTTTTTGGTCTGCTTTCGGGGGAACTTTTCTTGACTGTGCAATGTGACCGTGTCATGGGAATGGAAGAGGAGATTTTTTTTTTTTTTTTTTTGCTCTTTGACAACAATTTTCCCCTATGGTTTCTCTTCATGAATTCGTGAAGGGCCAGACAAGCTGCTATGTTCTTGTGCATCTCTCAGGCAACAAGGGAGACAAGTGTATAAATCAACCCTGAGACGACTGTGACTGTACATCTGCCAAGGACAGGGCCCAGAAAAATGTGAAACCAGAGGATATTCACGTACAGGTGGGCTTCACATTCTCCAATGCTGAGTGCAGCTATAATCACATTACACACAGGGCTCTGAACTAGGAAACTTGACCTCAGCAGCAGCTATGTAGGAAACCAGTACAATTCTTCCTGTCACTACTCAAATTTTGTGAACAAGACTAATAGATTTAATTAGCTGTTGGGGTTGATGGCATTCAATTACCTTGACACTTAGTATTGTAATATTAGTTGAAAACCTTTCAATCCAGTGTGAGCTGTGCAGTTTGATGTGTTTAGTGCTGAGCGTGGTGGCTCAGTGGACTAAGGCTTCCGAAAACTGTCGGCTGCAAAGTCGGCAGCTCAGCGGTTCGAATCCTGGGTGCCACTCAGCGGAGTGAGCTCCCGCTGTTGACTCCAGCTCCTGCCAACCTAGCAGTTCGAAAGCATGTAAAAGTAAGTAGATAAACAGGTAGCACTGTAAAATGAGGGAAGATAAAACAGTGTTTCCTTGCAGCCATGCCGGCCACGTGGACATGGACTTGCACAACACTGGCTCTTCAGCTAGAATATGGAGATGAGCACCGCTCCTAGAGTTGGACATGACTAGCACGCATGTGCAGGGGGAGCCTTTATCTTTTACCTTTTAGTTCCAGCTTTATATTTTTTCACTATCATCAAACATACAGAACATACAGAGGAAAGGTACATTGGCTAACTTCCATTAATCAAAGTTTCACCAATCAAAGTTCTTTATCTGAAAGCTCTGAGAACTTATTCCGATCCAGATGGAGAGCGTAGTTGTTTCGTTCACTTTAGGGCTTGCACATAACGCCTGAGTTTGCCCTGGGAAAGGAAAGGTCACCCGAGCTCTGAGAAAGGAAAGGGAATGTGGGACAGACCATGTGAGAAGAACCTCACATTGTTGGCTGCATCCCTGTCAGGAAATAACAACTCTCTGGCCAGCTTCCCCAGGAGACATATTTTGCAGCCACACAACTGGTCAGTTGCAACAGCGGGGAAAATGTTTGGGTTGTAGCATTCTTAAAATGCTCCTTCATGTACTTTGGAGTTCTGCCTCATGGAGGAAGCCAGCTTCTGGTGTGTATGGCCCTTTCCCCTCCAGCTGGACAGAACCGGTTGTTTATGTCTTCCTTTCCCATTTCTGACAGAGATTGATAACCAGAAAGAGAAGTGTGAGCATTATAGTATAAATCTACCAGTTATTCCTAAATTCAGTGTTGTGTGTGGGAAATAGACATTCCCTTTCTGAGTTGTACCTGAGGGTACGGGCTGGCTACGCAGCTAGGTGCTCAGCCCATGGGAAACAAAGAGCCTTTTCACACGACCCCTAAGATCCGCTGACCACTTAAATTCGGACCAGAGATCTTGAGGGTTTGTCGCTGTTCCTGTGTTCCCACCCCCTCCGCACTCCCGGCTGCTGTCTGCGTGAGGGGGTGGGGAGAAAAAAAGGAAGAAAAGAATGCCGGCTCACCTCCGTTCTGCCGTCTTGCTCTGCTCCCGGAAGCATTCCAGTCTTAAAGGGGCGGGGGGCAAAAACAACAACAAACAGAAGCGAGGAGAGCCCGGCACTCACTACGTTACATCCGCATCAGGAATTTTTCACCCCCGGAGAGCAGGTACTTGAAAAGTGCGCTGGGACGCGCTTAGGTGGGCGTGGTCACACTTAATTTTTTGTAAACTCCGGAGCTGGTGGGGAAACAATTTTAAGCTCCAGATCTGGGAGCCATTTGCCGCGGATTTTAGGGGTCATGTGAAAAGGCCCAAAAATGCATTAGCATTCGATCTGTTCAGTTATTTCATTTGTTAGCGGTGCAGTCACACGGGCCCTCTGAGTAATGAATGCACAGTTGAACTATTTAAGATAATATAACATAAATTACAACTGCAAAAAAGAACAATAATGATATACCAGGCAAAACCAGAACTGTGATTCTACCTGCATGGTTGAAAATAACCCAAAAGTGAAAAATGCAAAAAAGCAGAAACTAAAATGTTAATGTTAATACTTAAATGGTAAAAATTAGAGATGGGCACGAATTAAAAAAATGGTGTTTCGTTTGTCGTTTGTCATTTAGGGGATCCATTTCGGTTTGTTTCCGTTTTTTGGGAATTTTTGCAAAAAAATCATTTTCGTTTTCGTTTGTTTCATTACCATTTCGTTACCATTTATTTCAATTTTTTGTGATTTTTTTAGCATTTAAAGCAGATCACTTGTATTGCTGTAACGAAAACGAAACGCACAACAAAATTTCCAGTGTTTCTGTTTGTTTCGTTTCATTTTAGAGACAAAATTTGTTTGTTGTTTCGTTGCATAACGAAATGAAAAATGAAAACGGAAACAAATTTTTTTTCATTTCGTGACCATCTCTAGTAAAAATATTAAGGTGAAATGCCTTGGGGGGGAGCAAAGACTGTGGGGTGGTAGTGAGAATCATATCACCAGAGAATAAAAGAGTGGGAAGAAGCCTTTAAGGCCAACCCCTGCTCAACACAATTTAAAGTCTATCTGACACATAATTGTTTTCTTTTCTTTTTTTTTTGAATGCCTCCAGTGTTGGAGCGTTCACCACCTCCTGAGGTAAATGATTCCATTGATCTAACAGTTAGGCAGTTTTTCGTGATATTATTCTGAAATATGTCTTTCTCTCATGAGAGCCTGTTACTTTTGTGTCCTGTACTCTGGGATCATCGAGAACTGATTTTGTCCCTCCTATGTATGGCCATCTTTTAAGTATTTGAAGAGTGTTATCATATCTCCCCTCACTCTTCTTTTCTTAAGGCTTAACATGCCCAGTTCTCTCAGTCTTTCTTCAAAGGGGCTTGATTTACATTCTCTTGATCTTTCCTCCTGTCCTCCTCAGAAGTTGCTCCAATTTGTCAGCATCCTTCTTAAAGTTTGATGTCCAAAACTGGACATGGAACTCAAGACGAGAGATAACCAATGCCAAATGGAGGGTAATTTCTTTGGATTTGGAGAATATTCTTCTGTTAATGCAGCCTAAAATAACATTTCTGTTTTTTGTAGCTGCATCTCAATGTTGGTTCATATTCAGCTTGTGATCTACAGTAATTCTAAGACCATTCTCATTGGTCGTATTACTAAGTCAAATATCCTCCATCTAGTAACTCTGTGTTTCCCCAGCCCCCTTCCACTTATCCCTGTTAAATTTGATACTGTTGTTTTCAGCCCAGTGCTTCAGCTTATCAAGATCTTTTTGAATTTTGTTTTAGTCTTCTAGGATATTAGCTATTCCACTTAATTTTGTGTCCTTCACAAATTGGATAAACGTTTCAGGCACCCCTTCATCCAAGTTATTTTTTAAAAAAGTGCTGAAGAGCACCAGGCCTGAGGCTAAGCCTTGTGGTACCTCACTTGCTATCTTCTCTCAGTCTGAGAAACAGCCATTTTGATAAGCAGTCTCTTAGTATGATTCTGTAACTACAGTAACTGTGCGTCTACCAAATGTGCTTAGTTTAGTGCTATAAACCAGAGAAAAGGGTAGAGTTTTGGGGACGGGGGGGGGGGGGACAGAACAAAAATTAACATTTCTGCAACCTAATAACTGACTATTAATGCTTTATTCCTAAATCCTGCCTTTGTTCTTCCAGAGTTCTATGACACAAAAAGTGTTTTTAAATTTTTAATTTTATAACATTCTGATATTTTTCATCACATGGAAATCCAGTAACATTTCCTTCCATCGCTTGCACACAGACTCCAGTCTGTGTGCAATGTTTTTAAAGAGCAAAGCACTTACCCCATTAGCTGCTGTGATGCGCTTTACTATTAAAGGGAATAAAAATTTCCCTTTGAGTGCACCATGATGATCCTTCTTAGACATTCTTTGCTGTGGCCATACAAATCATGCTGTGTTTTGGTGCTTGAACCTTGTTTTTTTATGAGGCCAGTCTCGTAAAATAAGCTGACGTTCCACTAGTTTATATTGGTACTTTCCTGCCTCAGCAGACGTGGGTCACTTCATCTTCCCTTAACCGCGTGTTAGGCAACACTGGGATCATCAGCTTGTAAACCTGTCTCTAGAAAGCCACATTTGGTTACCATGATGCCTCAGTGTGCTCTCTGAATCCTTTTAAATCTTGTATCCACACGTTGTATAAATATAAATTTTAAATTAAAAAAAATATATAGAAGGGATGCATTTCCTCTTTTGTTTGTTTGTTTTTTGTGTCTTTGTTCTCCTTTGCTTTGTTTTGTTAACAGGACCAGAACTGTTTATAACCTCTTGAGCACCAGTTAGGCTGCTGTTGGACCTATGTTTACCAGAGAATTAATCCCATTCTCTCAGTGGAACTTAATTTTCTGCATAGAAAAACATAGGATTGTTCACTTAGTGTCCTTGGTTTGCTGTGTGTGAGGCACCATCTTGGGCATTATCTTATTGGATGAACGCTGTGCTGGGGTTACATTCGTACTCTATTGTGCTTGGTCCCTTTTCTCGCTAGATCTGTTCAGTGAGCCCTTCCACTTAACAGCCATGAAGTAGTTGGAAAACTTTTCTTTTCTCTCTCTAAGGCAGCCTTCCCACTTTTCTGTAGTAGTGCTCTCTTTGTCAGTTTCTGCCAATGGGGAGTATGGATGTGCTAAAAATATGGTGTGAGGCCTCCACCTGGTGGGGGGAAATAGAAATAGTGGTGCAGAGATTCTCAGAACACAATTGCAAAAAAGTAAAAAATGCAAAAATAGGTTACACAGGCGATACCTTAACAGTGTGAGATAAACATAAAGGAGTTTGCACCCACACATGCTCACTAGAGATGGGCATGAATTAAAAAAATGGCATTTTGTTTGTCATTTGTCGTTTGGAAGGTCCGTTTCAGTTTGTTTCTGCTTTTCGTGAATTTTTGCAAAAAAATTGTTTTCGTTTTCATTTGTTTGTTACCATTTCATTACCATTTATTTCAATTTTTTTTGATTTTTTTTAAGGATTTTAAGCAATTCACTCATATTGCAGTAACGGAAATGAAACGCACGACAAAATTTCCGGTGTTTCTGTTCGTTTCGTTTCATTTTAGAGACAAAATTCATTTGTCATTTCATTGCATAACGAAACAAAAAACGAAAACGGAAACAAAAAATGTTCATTTCGTGCCCATCTCTAATGCTCACAGATTCAACATATAGCCAATTTAATAACATTGCTATCTAGCAAGACCTTTCTGTGATCAGAGCTGTAGCCCCCTATTGCAATGCGAGCTATGCAGGCATATTTGGCCTTCATTGCAAGAGTGATGTCTCTGACGGAAATGGACATATCCCAAATCAGACACTGAGGGTAAGCCTTCAGGCATCTTAGACAGAACAGAATCCATTGAAATAATGTGTGGCTGGGCAAATCACCCTGGCATTTGGATTTCATGAAGTTATCCCATTTGCTAAAGGGCAATCAGAGTCTTCAACACAATCGCCGTCACAACAGCCTGAACCCCAGCTGCCAAAATGGAAATCCATTTTCCTAACAGCACTCAGAGCAACATGAACTTTGTGTATGGCCTATTCCACACCACCTGAATCCCACTGAAAGAGCTGGAAGTCGATTAGGGACAAAAATTTGTTCTGCAGAAAAGAACAGAAAAAACAAAACAAAGGCATTGTGTCATTATTTTTGCAAACTATAGCGAAATCTTGACTGAGGCAGCAGCTGTTTTGTTCTTGAGAACTCTGGTTTTTGTTTGTTTGTTTGTTTAGTGAAAACTGGTCTAATAAAGATTTGTGGAAATTTACTTTATCTACTTAAGTTATGGGAGATCACTTTTTACTTGTCCCCCTCCCTCCAGTTTGGTAATTCTATGCCTGTAAAGTAGCATTGGACATGATTTTGACCTTCCTATGTGAAAACTACCATAGCTCTGTAAATTGCTGTTAGTATTTCTTTCTATGACTTCTGGGCAAACTGAACTGATATTTTTCACCCCATTGCTAATCTTAGATGCTACTGAAGAACAAACTCTTCTGGAGCCACCACTTGATGGGTTCGGGTTGGACTGTGGAGGATGTAGCTGTGTTCTTGGCAAAGAACCCAGAAGATGTCTACCCTGTGAATGGCTCAGTCTACACCTGGCGAGAGGCCTTCAATGAAACTGACGCTGCTGTTATGACTATTTCCCGCTTCATGGAAGTGAGTCTTCTACTTTAAGTTGTGCTTATCTTGAGTTGTTGTCTGTGAAGATTCTCAGATATTCAAGTGAGTTTATCTGGAAATTACACCATGGCAACTGGACTTCTTTTCTTGAGAGATAGAAATGTTTCATTACTCAATCCAAACAGCTTCGTCAGTCTGAGGAAAGTTAGTGGCAAGCCCTCCATTTTATAGTTCACCTTGATTTCACGTCTGAATAGGCTCATAAGTTGGACAGTGGGTTGAATAGGCTCATTGGTTGGACAATGGCCTGAATAGGCTCATCAGGTGTGTCAAAGGCCCACCTATGTAACCTTTCCTAAGACCCATTAAGTCTGGGTTGTTAGCTATGACCTTGCTGGTGGAGGTGTCCAACCCATGGGCCTATTCAGAAACGTTTTGATCTCTCAAGAAAAGTCCCGTTGCCATGACTCAACTTCCAGATATTCAATTGTTGTTTTGAGAGGCTCATTTTTTAAAATCTCACCCATCAGGGCCCTTTCGTTTTCTCTTTCCAAGTTGATCCACAAGTAAAATGCCTGCTGATTTGTAGAACAGCCTGGAATGGAAATACTAGTGGCAGAAGTGCACACAGCCTCTGGGCCTCGAGGCCTTAATTGTGGCTTCCCATTGGTGTCATTAATAAAGACTTTTCTCTCTTGGCCATTGCCTGCCATCTTGACAGCAAAGAAGGGGTGATCTATGTGAGGATCTCTGGCAAAGGGAACAGAAGGCGCTTCCATAATCCTTCCCACAGACAGAGGTCCTCATACAGATTGCTGTTTGCATGGAATGGGGGGGTGGGGAGAGATGACAAGATACTATCTCTGCTTTTCTTTTGAGGAAGGAGGCTCTCTGGGGCATATGTGTATGTGTGCATATACACATACATCCTCTAACATCTCCCATATGTGACTCTTGGATCCCAAGTCAACTTCGCTCATGGTCTTTGATACCAGAAAGGCTGTATGTTTCTGTTCTAAGGAAGATTTAGGGCCAACCTTTGAATTTTGAGGGTAGGGCCTGTTTTTCCAGAAATAACCACAGGGCCACCTTTATACAGAGGGACTAGAGGTCAGAGGCTAAAAGAGTGGAACCATGAGTCCACTGCCAGATGAGTTACATCCGTGGCCCAACTGTTTCTGGGAAAGTTGTCCCGTAGCTTCTTGTGATGCTGGTTTTTCACCTCTTTAGACATAGTGCTAATTAGTCCTCTTCAACTCCGAGGTTTTGGGAATAATGATGTATAGTCCTTGACTCTTGGTTCTCGCTGTGCATTTGGTTACTTCTTCTTAGATGCTGAAACAATCCAGAGTATCAAATCCATGTTAGAGAGGCAAATAAACAAAAAAGAAGGATATGAACATAGTGAAAGACACATAGTAACAGTGTTAGACCCAAAAACAATTGGTTTGGGGAAGTGTTGAGAATGCATTCCAGAAATGTAACTTGCCTGAATTTTGTACTGGATGCCCCTTTGGCATACTTTCACAATTTGGTCTTCCAAAATTTTGGTACGAGCTCCCCCTCCCTCCTCCCCCTCCCCTTGATGCAGTTGCCTGTCCTCTTTGCAGTGTGTCAATCTGGACAAACTGGAAGCCATGCCGAATGAAGGGCGGCTGATCAACAAGTCCATGGAGCTGCTAGATCAGAGGCGGTTCTGGGCAGGCGTCGTCTTCCCTGAAATCACCCCTGACAACAAGACGTTGCCCCAGCATGTGAAGTACAAGATACGGATGGACATTGACAGTGTAGAAAGGACCAACAAGATCAAGGACGGGTGAGCGTCACTCAGAGGGTCTCTCTTAAGGTTCATGATGGTTCAACCTGGCATGGAGGATTATCAGTAGCACTTTTTTTTCCATTCTGTTTTGGTACAGGTACTGGGACCCAGGTCCTCGGGCTGATCCTTTTGATGACATGCGCTACATCTGGGGTGGCTTTGCTTATCTTCAGGATGTCATCGAGCAGGCAATTATCCGAGCTCTGACAGGAACCGAGAAGAAGACAGGTGTCTATGTACAGCAGATGCCTTATCCCTGCTACGTGGATGATATGTGAGTGCCAGCGTAATAGGAACAGGCTCCTGGCAGAGCTGGGTGTTCTTGAGGATGCGGTGTAGTCTGAGAAGGATGTTCCTCTTTAGGCAGGCCTGAGAGGGGTTTTTATATCAATTGTTGTGCTCTGGGGTTTTAAATGTGGCTTAGTATTGATTTTACTGTATTTGCTGCTTTTAATATAATATTCGTTTAATTCTGTCTTTTTTATATTCATATACGTCCTGTTTTCAGCTTGTAAATATTGACTTTTTAATGTTTTAAGCTGCCTTGGGTCTTTTTTAAGGAGAAAAGTGGGATACAATATTTTAAATAAATTAAATTAAATAAATAACTAAGGCATGAGCTCAAATGGTGGTTCCCTGTGTAGGACCCTTTCTCAGAAATGATGGTGTCTATGGTGTGATGATTGCACAGACAACATAAATTGACACGAAGGAAAATAATTGGATGAGCTGTACATGGATGCTATTTCTCAGCCTTTCCAAGTCTTGCAAGGGTGTCATAACGCAGTGTGGAAGCAAGCAGTCTAGGAACTTGAGTATATTTCCCCCACCAACTAGCTATAGCCTGCTTTATTTCTGGTAAATGCTAAAAGGCCAGAAAGCCCTATATACAACCCCTAGGTTTGTAGTACCACCTTTGGGCCTTTATCATAGGGCTGCGTCCACACAAGTATCATGGGCAGAACCAGAAACACCTCATAGTGACGAGGCTCTCTGTGAAGACAGAAAGACAGCTTTATTTTGCTTTATCTTCTGGGTCAATTAACCATCACAATATTTTAAGAAGTTATATTATCTGTCACATTGAGTGGTGTGTGTTCATAAAGCTACCGTTCGGCTCTCATTGATGGAAACTCTAGGTAGACTGGGTCTCAAGTTAAAAAGCACAAGGAGGAAGATGCTCTAGGAAGCCTCCTCAGATAATCTCAAAGTGAGGACAAATGTTTTTCAAGAAGACAAATTTTTTAGAACCTAAACCCTGGATCTAAGGTTGAGAAAGGGGAAATGACAAGTCTCCTGCGGCGACTGAGCAGACACTTCCAAGAGCCTCACGGAAATGTTTTTATCTCGTTGGTCCCAATGTTGTCCATTTAGCTGTGGTGGTAGCCGTGGATAGACAGACTCAGGGAGGGTAGGCTTCATTCTATCTAAATTGATAGCCATACTCCTCTGTGGTGGGAGCAGAGCACACATTTCATGAGAAGGAACCCCCCTTTTCCCTCCTGAGGACCCACAGCTGATCCAAGGCCATAACCCCAAGCCCTTTTGCCTTTTCTCTGCAGATTCCTGCGTGTCACAAGCCGGTCGATGCCTCTCTTCATGACCCTGGCGTGGATCTACTCAGTGGCCGTCATTATCAAAGGAATCGTGTATGAGAAAGAAGCCCGGCTGAAAGAAACAATGAGGATCATGGGCCTGGACAATGGGATCCTCTGGCTTAGCTGGTTCATTAGCAGCTACATCCCACTCCTCTTGAGCGCGGGGCTCCTGACGGTCATCCTCAAGGTGACATGGGCTTCTCTTTTGCCTTTTTTTTTTAAAGCTGATGGGATGCTACGTCTATCATAGTTCATGGGACATGTTGGCTATACAGTGATCCACCCCCTATTGCGGGACCTGACCTGCGATAATTGAAAATCCGCGATATGCGGATGCAGGTCGAGTCAGGCCTGGGGGGGCCTAGCTGGGGGCTCTTGTGCTTACCCCAGCCTGGACCTACCCCAAACGGGCCTGTGAGAGCCTTTCCGGGCCTTTTGGAACCCCCAAAAGGGCCTCCCTGTGAACCGGAAGTGACTTCCAGTAAACCAGAAAGCATTTCTAAGGCCTCCGACAGGCCTCAAAAGGCTCTTGGAGGCCTCAGAAATGAATTTCAGCAATCCGGAAGTCACTTCTGGTTTTCAGGGAGGCCCTTGGGGGGCCTCCAGAAGGCCCAGGAAGGCCCCCACAGGCCTGTTCGGGGCAGCTCCAGTCCTGGGGTAAGTATGGGAGGCTTGAAAAAGGACATTCCCCCCTTACCCTAGGGGACCTTTTTTCATATACTGTGGTCCCGCGATATAGCGGGACCGCAGTATATGAACCGCAAAAGGGCGGGGGACCACTGTATAGGTAAGGCAGGGGCAGGGAATCAGATTGTGGCAGGTGAGGTGGACACCTGTCCCCTACCTCTTGTAGGTGGGAAAACGTTAGAGAGAGAGAGAGAGAGAGAGAGAGAGAGTGGCCACACTGAAAATGAGGTCCTTTTTACAAGCGCCTCTTAATGTTGTCTGGTCCCCCAAGTTGGAATGTTTGTGGCTGGCTCTTCTTTTGGCTGGGGGGGGGGCTCTTGCCTTCCTTGCTGAAGAGGACCAGATGCCATCTTCTACCCCACCTTGCTTTTTGAGTGGGCTTGGCACCGTGGAGATGTCCACAGACTGGACTAGGGAGCGGTGAAGGCACGGTTCTCTCCTTCTGGCGTAAGGTGCAAGTCTAGAAATCTTCCGTCAACGTTCCCATCTCATCTGAGCCCTCCATTTCAGGCAAGCTGCCCTTGCTCATCACGCAGGTCCTAGGAAGTTTGAAAATCTATAGTCTCTTTCTACCCTGCCGGTCTGTTGTAAGGAGGAGTGAGACAAGGCATATAAGGTTTGCGGGAAGGCATTATAGAAGTGCCATGGACAGTGTTACCTTGTATAAAGGAATTAATTCATTCCAAATGAAATTCTGTTAAGCAAATTTTCCTTTGTACACATTTCCCCTAGGAATGCATTGGAAAGAGTAATCCCTAATCGCGACCATTTTTGTGTTGTACAGATTTGCCCCATAGGCGATTCTGTTAAGCAAAATTCTCCTATCTCCAGAATTGTTTATGTTGTACAGATTTTATGTTATACAAACCGTTTGTTATACGAGGGTCCACTGTATTTCCAGGTAGAGAATACTGAGAAATTGTTTCCCATTCCTTTCTTCTGAAGGCTTCCTATGACTGTGCAGCTTGGCCAAGGCCAATAGGCTGGCTCTTTTCCCAGGAAGCACAGTGGGGAATCAAGCTCTCAACCACTGAGACATCTAACCAGCTATCATTTCCCTTATATAATCACAGATTACCAACAAGATTCTAGGCCATGCTTTTTCTTCTCGCCTTCGTTTCCTGTGCTTTGCCTTGCCTAGTCCTCGTCCACGACACTCTTGCATGTTCTGGCTTCCTTCTTAGTACAGTGTTTAAAAAGCAAAGCAAAAGCAAAGTGTTCTGCTTATATACCGCCCCATACCACTACAAGTGGTCTCTGGGCGGTTTACAATTTTAATTACAGTGTGCAGGCTACACATTTAACTGCAATGTCTGCAGACCTTTTGCAGAGGACTGGGTAAATATGTAACCCATAGTCTCTTTCTGTAGCACTGGCTATGACCTGAAGAGGTTAAATAAACCAGGGCTTCATGAGGCAGAAGGACTGGCGCCTTTGACTCAGACATAGCAAAAACTCACCCGTCTACACTGGCGATTCTTCACTTGATCACCAATCAATATTTTTCTTTGTGAGCTACCATTTGCCTCCCTCCCCATGTGTTATAACCAGAAACTGGGAGCATCTTAAACTGGGTTCTGAATTTCATGGTAATTCCATCTGCACCCCAGTGTCACTGTTTTGAAATTGCAGCAGGAGAGTAAAAAGGGGATTGATTGGTAGGATTCAATAAATATGTCGATTTCAGTATCATTTGGTTCTTTGGATCATCAGCAATCAATTTTGTTCTCTTTTCATGTTGCTTTGATTTTCTTTTTAAGTCAGTGAGGAAATCCGTAAGTATTGGATTCTCCATCACTTTTGTTTGTGTTTTCCTTTTGGTTGGGTCCACATTAAAATGTGAACCAAACAGATTTCTCACCAATTTCTAATGATATACAGAATGGAGTTAGACTTGTACTGGTGCCACCCAGTTATTTATTAGCCAGTTATCTGGGATGAATTAGTGTTGACTCTTGCAATCGGTGTGGATTGCACTTGGCCTTTCAAAACATTTCTCTTTCATTTAAATCATGTTTTGGGTTGAATGGAAGGAATCACCTAAATGGATGTCACAGCAGCACACTGTTGGACTCGGGTGACCAATCATGTGCCCTTGAAGTTACCGCTACCTTGGGTGGGTAGAAAGGCAATACTGTAGATTTTAGGAAAGGAGATCGTCTTGAATAGAATACCTGTTTGCTATACTCTGGAACACCAGCTAATTCAGTGCAGGACAGAGTACAACCATGAGAGAGTTGATATAGTACAGGGGCTAGTGTTTGTGGGGGGGGACTAGACTCAGCTTCCTGCTCAGTTGAATAGCTCCAGGCACGGCCAAGTCATTCTCTTTCAGGCTCTCTTAGTTGACAGAGTTTTGTGTGTCTGAGAGGCTTCATTTGGCACTCTGGAGATTTAAAAAACAACTACCACCAAGCAGATGATGCTGTAGCTCAGTGCTGGTGAACCTGTGGCACGGGTGCCAAAGGTGGCACTCGGAGCCCTTCCTGTGGGCACCTGACTCTGCCCCTTCGCTGCCATCTGTGTTCAGGTTAAATTGCTGTATTGGCACTTTGCGAAAAATGAGTGGGTTCTGAATTGCAGTTTGGGCACTCGGTCACTAAAAGGTTCACCATCACTGCTCTAGCTTGTCTTTAGAATGAATGCAAGAAGCTCAAATATAGGGTCCTTTTCTGTAAGAGGGTACCAAGGATGACCAAAGATGGGATAGCTGGCTGAGGTTTGATGCTGAAATTACTTTGGTAAGGTGGGTCCTTCTAATTACTTGGGGTGTAGAGAAAATCCCGTTTCAGTCCTGAAATAGGCTGGGATGGAGAAGAGGATAGTCTTTCAGTGACATAGTTGCACAGTCATTCATTGCAAACAGGTCCTCTGAAGGTGCCAACCCCAAAGGAAGCCTGCAAGACAGCAATGAGGAATCAGGCTTTCTCAGTGCTGATTCCCCAACTATGGAATCAGCACCCCTTTGAGAGCTGGCAGGCCCCCACACTGTCGGTCTTCAAGAAACAGCTGAGGACCTTGTTACTTAAATCGGCTTTCCCTGGTTATTAAATATTTCTCATTTATCTGTTGGCATTGTAATCTGTCTCCGCCTGTCTTTAGCTCATCTTGGTTTATTTCTGATGTTTATGATTATATTTCATTTAATTATTTTTATTGTAATATCACATTGTGTTATTTTTATTTTAGTATACATTGTATATAGTTTATTTGGGTTGGAATGGCTGTAAACCACCCAGAATAGCATTAGGTCAGATGAGTGGTATATAAGTCGAATAAATAAATAAATAAATAAATAATAGTCAAGGCTTCTGGGGCGGTTATGAGTTATTTTTCGCATTAGCCAAAATATCTCAAGCCAGTATAGAGAAGAGATGCTCTTCAAGGCCCAAGACATGACCTCTGGGTTTATAGAACGGGTGGTGACAAGGACAATGCTTTTGCTGCATGAACTGGCACTTCCTGACACCATGGCTGGCCTTCTCTTCTTTCAGAAAGGAAACTTGCTGCCCTACAGTGATCCCAGCGTGGTGTTTGTCTTCCTGTCTATCTTCGGCATGGTCACCATCATGCAGTGCTTCCTCATCAGCACCTTCTTCTCCAAAGCCAACTTGGCTGCCGCTTGCGGAGGGATCATCTACTTCACCTTGTACTTGCCTTTTGTGCTCTGCGTTGCCTGGCAGGACCACATCACTTTCTCTGTCAGAGTCTTTGCGGTGAGTCAGCAGGGCATTGGTGGTAAGGACGGTCGGGGAGTCCTCCAAAATGGGAAGGCCCTCTGGGAGCATTTATCAAAGTAGGAACAGAGGAGCCCAAAGCTTATCTGCTTCGTATTATTGGGGCACCTTATCTGGGCCTGCGCAAAGCCTTAAGTGCTTTGTTTAGGTATGCCTTTCTCCATCACATTAGAGGGGTTCCAAAGGCACTTACATGTGCGGGGGTCAACCTTTTAAATGGAAACGGGATCCATGTGTTATCAACAAGGACAGAGGAAACACTTTGCTTCCGAGTTCCAGGAGCATTTTGGCTTTGAGGTGGCATGAGTGGGGCCAGTCGGATGGCTTTTCATCACCTGATCACCATCCTGAGCACTGAATCAGTGATGATCAGGTACTAAAGAAGTATGCCATTTTAAGCACCAGAATCTAATAGCTACTGGAATAATCTGAAAACTGATGCCCTCTCTGGGTATGTCCAAACTTTGGCCCTCCAGATGTTTTGGACCACAACTCCCACCATCTTTTGTCACTGGCAATCTAAGTTTAGAATTCTGGGAGTTGTGGTCCAAAACATCAGGAGGGCTGAAGTTTGGACATGCCTGCGAGTCTAGTCACAGATCCCACCACCATTGAACATATTTGGCTATGGGGGGGGGGTGTCTCCTCTTACCAGTTGATTTCCCCCTGTATAGAATTAGTGAATGAACCAAGGACGTTAATTGGCCCCTTTCCTCCCCAGAGCCTGCTTTCTCCTGTCGCCTTGGGGTACGGCTGCGAGTATGTCTCTCTGCTGGAAGAGCAGGGGATTGGGGTGCAGTGGGACAACCTCTTTGAAAGCCCCAAGGAAGAGAACGACTTCAACCTGACCACTTCGGCCACGATGATGCTGTTTGACAGCTTGCTGTATGGGGTTATGACGTGGTACATCGAGTCTGTCTTTCCAGGTAAGGAATGGTGCCTCAAGTCTCTCTCGAGGTTGCCCCGGGTCTTTGGGGCATCCTGGGCGGCGGGGTGGGGATGGCAGCTACAGCAGCAGATAATAGGGCAAAGGGTACATGATAACAGTGGCCGTTCCTTCTTATCCAGCCCTCACCACCGACTCAGGCCTGTCACTATTTCATACTGTATCTATTTGCCTTCCCAGCTTAATGGTGTCCAGGGGCTTAAATTGGCTATGCATAAACTCAGTTTAACCACTGTGAGGATATGGGAATTTATTTGTCTCTCCGATTGCGTCAGCAATTCACACTCACCCCCAAGTGCATATCTGAAATAAGACAGTGAATCACTGCATGTCTCGTCCTTAGCCGAAAGAACAAGGGATTTCAACATCCTTCTCCTCGCTGTAGAGAAGAATTTCCTGGTGGCTTGGATAGAGTTCCCACATTTGCGAGAATAATAATAGTCCTTGGGGAAGGCAGCCTGTTTTTGCAGAGAATTGCACAATCCAGGCAATTACACAGATTGCCTGAATTGCCTCCAAACTAGAGGGATGGCTACTTGATTCAAGAGTTTGAAGTATGAATGGGTTATTGGCAAATCCTCTCTAATTTTCAGTTATAAGAACATAAGAACGTAAGAAGAGCCATGCTGGATCAGGCCAAAGGCCCATCTAGTCCAGCTTACTGTACCTCACAGCAGCCCCACCAAATGTGTCTGGGAGTGCATGAGACTAGATATCTATCTACTGATACCACTCCCCTGCATCTGGCCCTGGAAGTACCCAGCTATGTGGGAGCATCCCACACACCCCTGTTGCATGTGCAGGGGTCAGGGTTTCAACCAAAACAGGAAGTAACCAAACCACCTGCCAGTGCACAGCTCTGATGGAGCTCTGCATGCATGCCCTTTAGAGGGAACATGGGTTATTTGCGTAATCAATAGTGACCAGCTTGTCCTTCAGTGGGTCACTGTGATTTTGTGTACATAATTTGTTTCTCAATGGAAAAGGACAGTAAAGAAATTTTATGAAAATCATAGAGAATGTAAGCAAGAGCGAAAGAGAGGAGCCAGTTCTTTTCAAAAAGAGGAATTGTATGCAATTGGGTTAAATTGATGTTTGTCTAGTATATTTTGAGTTGAGTCATGTTGTAGTCCTGTACAAACTGGTTTAGGAATGAGTTCTGTTGATGGTTGTGGGGTTTACTTAGGAGTCAGCATGGCTAAGATTGCACTATAGGTTGCTGATCTCATTTTCTGAGGAAATGTTTCATAATTAGGCTTTTTCCCCTGGACCGTTTTTCTTCAGTCTATTTAGCTCATTGAATAGCGACATTTTTTGAAATAATTCATTTAGTGCTGCCATTTGGTGCAGCTGTGGATACTTTTGCCTGTAGGGTCTGTTACTTGGTTAAGTCGATTTCAAGCATTGCTACCTTTTGCTAAGTTGATTTGTGTCACTTTGCTTTCCGAAAAGGAGAAGCGAGAAGCCTGCTCCTTCCTCCCAATTAAGCCAAATCACTCTCATGCAAGTCAGCGTAAAAGCAGGCCAAATTGAGGCAAACTGAGCTGCCTTTCTACTAATGGAGGTACCTCTCAAGGGAGGTAAAAACATATGGGTAGGCTGGTTAAAAGAAACCAGTTTGTAAGAGTGGTTCACAAATAGAAAGAGCCTGGTGCTCACGTATCTTCTTTTGATCTTGGGGCTCACATCATGCATGGTGTCTCTTGGATAATCCTTTATAGGAGTGACAGGTGTCCATTCAGTTTCTGAAGTCTGCATTCAGACTTCACCCCTCAGCCAGGAGAAGTGCCTTGCAGGGTGGCCCAGAACTAGAACTTTGAGAAATTTGGTAAATGTTTCCAACCAAGATTCTTACGTAGACCAATTCTGCCTCCTCTTTAGGCCAGTACGGCATCCCCAGGCCCTGGTATTTCCCTTTTACAAAATCGTACTGGTGTGGCGAGGAAACCAAGGAACAGCAGCCACCTTCTGTTCATGCCAAGTCACCTGAAAGTAAGTCTCCTTTTGGCCAACACAGCAGCACAGAGGGAAACCGTTCGGCCTTTGCTGAAAAACGGAAGGGCGGGAGGAGAGCGGATGGGAACTCCCAAGAAGGAGAAGAAGCAAGACAGGCCTGGTGGTGATTAAGTCACTCTGCTTGTTACCGTAGTTAGGATGATCATCTCAGGAGACTGTGGCCACTTCAGGCTTCCACCAAGATCTTTCGATATTTGTCCTAAAGGATGCTTTTTAATGGATATGCATTTATGTCAAAAAAACATCCTCACATATAATTCAGCATCTCAAGGCACACATGCACATTTATCTAACTGTTTGCCCTTCTGTAAAATTTGTGGATCAGCTCTGAGAGATTCAAGTTGTAAGGAATGGGGCACAAGCGGCAGATATATGCATGCTCCTGCCTTTGCTCCTTCCCTTGTTGATCCATCTCCATATTTTATGGATATTGCGAAGCTGATAGTAAAGGGTTCTACTGCTTCTGCTCCCTCAAGAGAATAGCCTTTCAGAAGAGCTGCATTTATATCCCTTGTGACAAAGGAGGACTCCCTGCTTTCTGTACCTGTTGCCAGTCGACTGTACTAGATGAGTTGAATATTTAGTATTGTGTGGGAGATAAATATATTTCTTTCCTGAACAATACTAAAACTTCACATCGTCTCTTACAGTTGGTTGGCCACAGGTACAGAAATCATAGAGTCCTGCTTTGTCATAGAGCAGGGCTGTTCAATTTTGAACAGGCCGAGGTCTACCTTTCTAGCCCAAAGTGCCCTGAGGGCTACTACACTAAAACCTCTACTTACGAATTTTATCAGTTCCGAGCACATGCTCATAAGTAAATAAATTTGTAAGCAGAGAAGCGGTTCCCCATAAGAATGCATTGAAAACCAATTAATGCATTCTGGAAGGAACAGATTTCAGTGTGCCATGGTCCTTGAACTGCCCCACTCAGCTGAAACAGTGGGCTGGCTGACCCAGAATTTTGCTGGGGCAGTAGTGATCCTTTTGATGGGGTGGGGGAGGGGGGAGAACTTATCCCCTCACTTTTTAAATTGATGACCGGCGGGCTACTTTTGAACCCTTCGTGGGCTACTGGTAGCCCACGATCTACCTGTTGTGCGGGTCTGTCATAGAGGGTGTAATTGTGGAATTCACGACCGCTAGCTTTGACCACTAGGTTTGATCACTTGGAAAAGGAGCAGAACAAATTCATTGGGGACAGGTCCAACCCTGGGTGCCTTTGCATAGCAGCTGTTAGGGTCTCTGCATTCAGGAGCAGCACACTTTACCCCTATATCATAATAAAGGAATTCATTATCTACAGACCCCTTTTGTTGATAAGTTACTATTTTGGATGTCAATTCCCATAATCCATCAGCCAGCATAGTAACTGGCCGTGCGGTGTTTGAACGATTCCTGGGACTCATAGTCCCTCCCTACCACACACACACACACACACACACACACACACACAACAACAACAACAACAACAACAACAACAACAACAACAAAACAGCAACAATTTTTCCAAGCTCTGATGAAGGAACATATTTCTGAAAGTTGCCCTGCTGATGAAAATGAAAAGCTGTATCTACTGTTTGCACTACTATTAAAAGAATGCCCGGCTACTTGGATCCTGCTATGATCTAGTAAGGAAATGCTTGGGAGTCTTGTGCTCCACTCCAGTTACGAAGGTAAACACAGCCTGGGTCTCCCCGTAGGCTATAGGACGTTTCACCGAGCCTGACCAACTCAGGTCAGTTCACCCTGTGGGCTCGTTTAATGAAAAGCTTTTCCCGCTGACCAGGCTTTCTGCCACGCTCTCGTAGCTTCTCCAAGCTGTCTCAACTTCAGGAAATTGCCCCGCCGTCCTCATATCCCAGTTCACCCTCAGGTCCTTCTTCTGTGGCTAGAACAGCTTGCACGATATTATTGCCATTTGACCTGCATCACTGAGTTTTACTTCGCCTTCCACAGTTTGTATGGAAGAAGACCCAAGTCATCTTCGCCTTGGGGTGTCCATTCAGAACCTGGTGAAAGTCTACCGTGGTGGCAAGAAGCTGGCGGTAGATGGCCTGACCTTGAATTTCTACGAAGGGCAGATCACCTCCTTCCTGGGACACAACGGAGCTGGGAAAACTACGACCATGTAAGAAGCGGCATGGTTTAGCTGGGGCAGATACCTTCAGTAAACCATCTTCCCTTAGTCGTGTAGGCATTCATTGTTCCTTCTCTTGCGTTTAGGTCCATCTTGACTGGATTGTTCCCTCCAACATCAGGGACGGCCTTCATCCTTGGCAAAGACATCCGCTCTGAGCTCAGCAACATCCGGCAGAACCTGGGTGTCTGCCCCCAGCACAACGTACTGTTTGACGAGTGAGTGAAATCCCAGCTCCTTTGCATCTTGTTTCATAGCTGGCTGTGTTCTCCAAGACAGGGTAGCATGCAGTCGTGTACAGAGGTACCTTGTATAAAGGAATTAATTCGTTCCAAATGAAATTCTGTCAAGCAAATTTTCCTTGATACAAATTTCCCATAGGAATGCATTGAAAACAGAGTAATCCCTAAGGGTGACCATTTTGATGTTGTATGGATTCGCCCCATAGGCGATTCTGTTAAGCAAATTTCCCCTATCTCTGGAATGTTTTATGTTGTACAGATTCTATGTTATACAAACCATTTGTTATACGAGGGTTCACTGTACCTTGAAAAGACACCCCACCCCACCCCCCGCGTACAAATCCCTTCCCTCTGATGAGGTCAAAATGTGACTGAATGATAGGCCCACCCACAGCTGAAGTGTTGCATTTTGACCTCTTCAAAATGTCAGTTTCTTTGTGCTCTTAGTGTAAGAGGGGGCCCAGTTGCATTAAACCTTTTCTGTAATTTTCTAAGTTGTTTTCTTTTTAGGGGACTAGTTGTGTGTTTTTTTAAAAAAGAATGGTAACATATTCAACTGTACTTGCAATCTGAAGTGGGACCACTTTAGCCTTACTTTTCTCTGCAGAAGCCAACTGCATGTGTAAAGGGAGAAGTGAAATTGCACTTGGGGGGGGGGCATCACTGGCACAGGGCTAGAGAGAATCAGCTTCCTTTTTTGCTCTGTAGCTCAGCAGTCCTGTGTGAGCCAAACCCAGCCTAGTTTTGATCACACTGTAATGCGATGGCTCGCTCCCTAGACAAGGGAGTTCTGGACAGTGTTTGTGTGCAAGGATTGCAATGCTATTTCTATACAGAAATAGTGGGAGGTTCAGCATATTCAATATTTTTCTCAATATCCCTCCCTCATTTAGGGACTCAATTTTTCTTTTAGAGGGCTAGTTTTCACTATTTAATTTTACAGTTGTTTTCTTGAGTTCTACTTAGCATGGGGTCATCAGAATATGATCCACCTCCACCAAACATGTAGGCTTTACATTCCTAGTTTTGTTGTCTCTAGCCCTAGAGAATGAAAACCAGTCAGATTTTCCCTATCAGATTCCTTGGAGGACAGGAGGCAGGGGCAAAAGAATTTATTTGCAGTTGTTAATGTGAGGCTGCTCTTTGTGCTACAGAGGACATCACAAAGTCTCTCATACCCAGGCATTTCATAGGTTTCTAGTTTGGTTGCCTGTCTGGAACTGCAAAAACAGGACTGCTGTCAAGGACATGGCAGATGAAAGTACGTGAGCTCTATTAGCTTTGGTGTATTGCAACATTCATAAGTCCAAATTAAACCCAAGCCTTTCAGGAAGTTGTATTGTGAAACAGGAAATACCATTTTCTGATCTAAATTCCTGCACACTTGCTTTGCCATCTGTGATGGAGAGGAACAGTTTCATAGATATTTATTTTGAGTTGGTGGGATGACTACAGCTTCTTCTTCTTCTTCTTCTTCTTCTTCTTCTTCTTCTTCTTCTTCT
>JAHTLZ010000237.1:11067727-11097846 GCA_023846285.1 Phrynocephalus versicolor | reverse complement strand
AATAATAATAATAATAATAATAATAATAATAATAATAATAATAATAAAGCATACCTGGTATTTCTTCCCTAATTAAAGCAAAACCAGGGAATTTTAAAATGGTGAAGGATTTTAATTCCCACCAAAGCACAGGACATTAATAGTTCTGAATGTTGTTAGAAAGGTGGCTGAGAGGTGTTACACTTTCTGTTGCGCACTTGATGTGTCTGAGTTTCAGCCTTGATGATGCCTACTTTCAATGTTATAACCTCTAGATGTATCTTGCATTGGCATCTACTGGTCCCCCCATCCCCCCCCCAAAAAAAGACTGGTGCAGTGTGATTTCCTCACTGCATCTTATGCTGGATACCAGCAGCCCCTTGCAAAATGATCTCTTTTCTCTTGACAGTATATTATCTAACATCCAAGACGTCCATCGGAATATGGGATACTGTCCCCAATTTGATGCCATCAACGAGCTGCTAACAGGAAGGGAGCACCTGGAATTCTTTGCACTCTTAAGAGGGGTTCCTGAGAAGGAGGTCTGCAAGGTAAAATTATGGAGGCAAGAGGAGGCACCGCCTGGTTTCCCAACAGGCTTCCTAGGAGTGATGATACAAGTCAGTGCACTTAAGGGCTGTGTTCCTCTTAGGGCCTTTTCACATGACCCCTAAAATCCATGGCAAATGGCTCCCAGATCCGGAGCTTAAAATTGTTTTCCCACCAGCTCTGGAGTTTACACAAAATAAAATGCGACCACGCCCACCTAAGCGTGTCCCAGCGCACTTTTCAAGTACCTGCTCTCCGGGGGTGAAAAATTCCTGATGCGGATGTAACATAGTGAGTGCCGGGCTCTCCTCGCTTCTGTTTGTTGTTGTTTTGCCCCCCTCCCCTTTAAGAGATACTAAGAGACTGGAATGCTGCCGGGAGCAGAGCAAGAAGGCAGAACGGAGGTGAGCCGGCATTCTTTTCTTCCTTTTTTCCTCCCTCCCCTCATGCAGCCAGCAGCCAGGAGTGCGGAGGGGGTGGGAACATAGGAACAGCGGCAAACCCCAAAGATCTCTGGTCCGAATTTAAGTGGCCAGCGGATCTTTAGGGTCGTGTGAAAAGGCCCTTAAACATGTATATGTCACTTCACTAAGAAGAGCCCTTTGCTTTTGGCTTGAGATGGCTTTGCCGCAATAACATTAAGGTGGTTTCCATTTTTCAGTGGGCCCCAAAAGGCACCTCTTTCAATCAAAGTACTTAAAAGAAAAAAGTTACTTCATTCAGTGGGGGGGGGGTTCATACACAGAGCTTTCAATGAGTCAGACGTTAATTAAATGAAAGCTTGAATCCACACAAAGAGATCCTAAACAGGTAGATCGAATAAAAACAATTGAAGACTTAAGAAAGGCAATGTCTACTGGAATGTGTTTTTAGATTAAACAGCAAAAAATGACCAGACTGTGCAGTACTGTAGGATTTTGGGGATAATTATAATGTATACATTTCTATCTGTTTATTTTAAATATACCTCTACGTACTCTCCAGTTCTTTCTTTCTTTCTTTCTTTCTTTCTTTCTTTCTTTCTTTCTTTCTTTCTTTCTTTCTTCTTCTTCTTCTTCTTCTTCTTCGGTGGTAAGATCTGATGATCTGAAAAATGTGTGTGTGTGTCAGTCAGAATATAAATGTGAAGTAATTAATAGACTGATAAAAATTAGCCTATGGGGGGGGGGGAAGGTATCCTAAACATGACAAGGTGTGTTTTGAGGGAGGCCGTGCTTCTTTGTTGACATTTGCCTTTCCTTCTGGCAGGTCGGCGAATGGGCTATTCGCAAGCTAGGCCTTGTCAAGTATGCGGAAAAATATGCTGGCACCTACAGTGGAGGGAACAAGCGCAAGCTGTCGACGGCAATGGCCCTCATTGGAGGGCCTCCTGTGGTGTTCCTGGTGAGTATGGGCAGCCTCTTCAGCTGAGGCAGGTCTGCTGTTCTCTAGATGGGGAAGCCGGGGCAGGTAGCCATTTGGCAATTCTCAGTCCTTCTTAGCATGGGAGCAAAAATATGTCTCATTAAAAAACCTTCTGGATAAATGCTCTCAGTTGTTTGCAGTGTTGCTCTTCAGTACCCATGTCCAAAGCTTTGGGCCCCAGCAGTGTAGCTGAACCATCATCCTCATCATCTTGGGATTGCAGAGTTGGAAGGGGCCCTGTGGATCATCAATCAGAGTCCAGCTCCTATCAGGGAGGCCCCATGGGGGAATGGAACGCCCAACCCTCTGGCTCTACAGCCACAGACCCTAAACCACAGAGCCACCCAGCAGTTAATGCTTGGGGAGAAACTGTATAGTAGAGATGGGCACGAAACGAACAATTTTTTGTTTCCGTTTCCGTTTTTTCTTTCGTTATGCAACGAAACGACAAATGAATTTTGTCTCTAAAATGAAACGAAACGAACAGAAACACCGGAAATTTTGTCGTGCGTTTCGTTTCCGTTACTGCAGTACAAGTGCATTGCTTAAAATCCTAAAAAAATCACAAAAAATTGAAATAAATGGTAATGAAATGGTAATGAAACGAACAAAAACAAAAACAATTTTTTTGGAAAAATTCACGAAAAACAGAAACGAACTGAAATGGACCCTACAAACGACAAACGAAATGCCATTTTTTTTTATTCGTGCCCATCTCTACTGTATAGAGAAGATGTTTATATGGACAAGCATCCCAAATCGATCAAAATGGTAGTGTCCAAATGTTAGGCTGCGTCTAGTCCACACTCTTTCTTTGTAATGGGCATGTATGTGTGTCAAGGTCAGGGCTCTTTCCAGGCAAGACATCCAGGGAATTACCCTTATTCATTCATAGAATTCTTCATAGCAAAGATCCAACTAAGATCATCTTCCATTTGTAATCCAGTCAGTTTTCTATTATTTTCCTTTCTGCACAAAATTTCATAGAGAGCACAAGTGTGAACACACTTGTCAAAATCCTGTTGGTTAGTGTAGCAACGTAGGTCACTGAACCAGAATTGGATGAATCGGCATGTTCCGATGGTTCAAATGGGCCTTTTCTAACTGTGTTTTCATTTGGTCTAGTTAGCTCATCACTGAGTAGGCCCATTTGAATCCATGGAATTTACACAGGGATTGATTCATTAAATCCCTGTTGATTCAGTGGGATGGCTGTACTGTGATCTATTATGCTAAGCAACAGAATTTTGGATGATATCTTTATGTTGGTGGTCCTTGGAACCCCCTGCTTGGAAGTACCGTTAGAACATATGTGCACTGCACTGTTCCAGCAGTTCTCTCGTGCCCGAGATGGAATCCATGCAGTGTGATTTGTAAATTGCAGGATGAGCCAACCACAGGGATGGATCCCAAGGCCCGCCGTTTCTTGTGGAACTGTGCCTTGAGTGTCATCAAAGAGGGCAGATCTGTGGTTCTTACATCTCACAGGTAAGTGCTGTGAGGTCTTTAAATTGGCTTTCTTTCTTTCTTTCTTTCTTTCTTTCTTTCTTTTCTTTTGGTTCGTTTCAACTTTTATGTCTCTCTGTAGTGCTAAAGCACCCTCTTGTAGGTTTATGGCATGAATGGGCAAACAACATTTATTTGGTGTGTACCCAATGTGATGTAGTAGATAAGGTGGTGGACTAGGGCTGCTTTCACACGACCCCTAAAATCCGCTGGCAATTTAAATGCAGATCCCCCCAACGTGGTTTTTGTTCTGCTTCCTGTGTTCCCACCTCCCCCACTCTGATTCTATTGCTTCTGTCTGCGGTGAGGGCAGAGAGAGAAAAAAATGCAGGCTCACCTCTGCCTGCCGTTGGCAGCAGCTAATTTTTCCAGCCCGTTAGGATTCCTGTCTGTTAAAAGGGGGGGAACCCAAGAAAAACAAGCAAAAAGCGGAGGAGGGCCAGGCATGCAATACTTTAAAACAGCAACAAGGATTTTTACCTCCTTGAGACCAGGTACTTGTAAAATGCGCTGGGGCGCACTTAAGCGGGCGTGGTCGTACTTTATTATTATTTTTAAAGTCTGCTGCTGGTGGGAAAACAATTTTATGCTCCGCATCTGCGAGCCCTTTGCATCAGATTTTAGGGGTCGTGTGAATGCAGCCTAGGACACAGGACATCTGAGGTGAAATTCCCACTCCTCCATGGAAATTGACTTTTGGTTTAGGGGAAGAACTAGTATAATTCCTCCTCAAATACGCCCCTGATCTTGAATGCTCAATTAGGGTTGCTGGAAATTAGCACAAACTTGATGGTACATACTGTATATACTTGAATATAAGCCTAGTTTTTCAGCCCTAATTTTGGGCTGGAAAAGGGGGCCCTCGACTTATATGCGGGTCAATACTTTTAGCCACTGAGGCAAGTGCTTGGGTCGGTGGCTAAAAGTCATTTTAAACATTTTGTGCCGCTTCTCATGACCCCCCTCTGCATCATAGGGGAGTGGTGCGCGATGTTTAAAATTACTTTTAGCCACTGACCCAAGCACTTGCATCAGTGGCTAAAAGTCATTTTAAACATCACACACCTCTCCCCTAGCTCACAAAGGAGGAGCTGTCAGGCCCTGCTGCATTTCCCACCCTAGACTTATACTCGAGTCAATATGTTTCCCCAGTTTTGGGGGGTTAAATTAGGGGCCTCGGCTTATACTCGGGTCGACTTATACTCGAGGATATACGGTAATTGCACCCTGTTCTGCTCACAGCATGGAAGAATGTGAGGCCCTCTGCACTCGAATGGCAATCATGGTAAATGGGCGGTTCAGGTGCTTGGGGAGCGTCCAGCACCTGAAGAACAGGTAAGGTTGCTTTATTTATTCATTCTATTTATTTATTTTGTGTGGGTCTTTTTTACCCCACCTTTCTCCTTGCAAAAGGACCCATGGTGGCTTACAATAATGAAGGACAATATACAGCCCAGAACTGCTTTACCCTTCTTTTTCATACCCATGCAGAGAGATAGCCAGGAACATTTCCATAAACCACTTGAGAATAAATTATATTTTGCTTATTTTCAAGGTGGCTTTATAAAGATCTCTTTCAAAAATTATATATGCATAATAGAAACGCAAGGCACACAATATAAGTAACTTACAATTTAGAAAAGATAAAAAGGAAACGCCAGTGCCCATGCTTTCTTTTCCATCAATTACAGCAAACACTCGTGATAATCTTCCTGGCATGCCTCTGATATTCTGTTCCACCACTTTTTCACACCCAGCCTGCAGAGCTTAGCAGTGTTGACTCGAGAGGATGAGTCTTGGAGATCAGCCTCTCTGTAGGAATGCAAAGGAGGAAAGCCAGTTTTATCGTAACAGAGCAGATCCAACATGCTCTTGGGAAACAAGCCTTTGTTTCACTGTTCACCATTTCAGAGTCAGCCACTACTTTTTAACCCATTGAAGCCTCCTCCTGCATTCATTCATTTAATTTACTTAAATGGGAATGAATTTCATGGAACCCAGCGGGGCTGGATTTTTAGCAGCAATGCATGGGACGGGTCTTTGCGTCTACCCAGGGAACTCTTCAGGTGCGATATGGCAAATGCCGGAATCTGCATTTTCCTGGCCTAGTGCTTCTTCTGAAGAGTTCCTCTAAAGATGCCTAAAGAGAAATGGGTTAGATATGTGTGAAAACAATAACATCCAGTTGTTTTAGGGGAGATTGGCTAAAAGTGTGGCTAGCAATGGACATGACTAGGGCTGGCTTTTTTTTAAAAAAAAAAGGCCTTGTAGCTTCTTCTGTGCGGTCTTGACTTATCTCTCTGTCCGTCTCCCCCCAGGTTCGGAGATGGCTACACAATAGTGGTGCGAATAGCAGGGGCAAACCCTGACCTGAAGCCTGTCCAAGACTTTTTTGAGCTGGCCTTTCCGGGCAGTGTTCTGAAGGAGAGGCATCGCAACATGCTCCAGTACCAGCTCCCGTCCTCCCCATCGTCCCTGGCTAGAATATTTAGCATCCTCTCCCAGAATAAGAAGAGACTCCATATAGAAGACTACTCCGTCTCCCAGACGACACTGGACCAAGTGAGTTGACAGCGGCTTTCGTTCCTCATATTGCGTGGGCTGCATGTTCTACGGCGCTTCCGTTTTCCACGGGAGCATTTGACCCCGTGGGTAGTAGAGCTTCAACAATCCACAGGCGGCTTGAAACCAGCCTTCCTTAGTGGTGGGGAAACACTGAGTTTGCCTTGAAGATGCCACCCAACGTGGCCGTTCCATCATGAAGGACTTCAGCCACTGCCCGGCCTTGCCAAGTATCTGATGAAACCAGGATAGCTGGCTTCGGTGTCTGCCGAAGGGAAGTGGGTTGCACTCGAGCACTTAAAAGTGGCCACTTGGGAATTTAGTTGGAGAGAAGGTAGGAATGAAAATGAATGCAGTCAGTGATTTGGTGGCAGTGGTGACGAAGTTGCTGGGCTTTAAGAAAGTTGTATAAATAAATTTAGATGTGGAGGAGGAGGGGAAGGAGAAAATGAAAGCTGGCAAGTATTATGTGTATTTGTAGAGCAGGGCTCAGTTGAGGTTTAAGCCAAGTGTGCCCCTAGTTGTAGCCCCATGGTGGCTGCGGCTGATGGGTCCCAGCTGGAAGGAGCCAGCTTGAGGAAGGCTTCCATAGGACCTCTTAGACTAGTGATGGTGATCGTTTTAGAGACCGAGTGCCCAAACTGCGATTTGAAACCCACAATTTTTTTTGCAAAGTGCCAATACAGCCATTTAGCCTGAATACAGGTGGCTGTGAAGGGGCGATGTCGGGGCTCTGAGTGTCACCTCTGGCACCCATGCCGTAGGTTCGCCAACACTGTCTTAGACAGACCAGCCACGTGACTGCCATCGCTACCACCGCCATCGTCACCACTGCCACCGAATCACTGACTGCATCACAATATTGGTCGGTAGCAGTTGGTGCCTGGGGCAGCTATAGTCAGTGTCACATACAGCTCCGTTTTAAGACAAGGGTGATCAGAATCTGAAGGGCAACTCAGGAGGACCTCCTTCACGCTGATGGTGTTGCTGCTCTGGAACACCCCCTCTAATGACAGCCTTATGATGGTCTTCTGCTAGGATCTGAAGATGCTCTTCTATTGGCAAGCTTATAAACATGCGGGTGTTTAAAAAATACCCACTTGTTTCAGTGTCAGTTGCACTCGATGCTACACATTGCCACTGTTCTAAATCGGACCCCCCTTTTTTCCATTTTTCTGATTGCACTTTGGAGAATAGGCTGAATGAAGTCCTGTGGTGCAGCTCCACCTTAAGAGTCTCATTCAAGACTTTTCTCCCCATTTTATTTATTTATTTATATTTATTTACAAATAAAATTAGCCGCACCACTGCCAGATATTCTCTGGGCAGCAAGCAAGCAAAACAAAGTGTTCTGCTTATATACCGCCCCGTGACTCATGGCTGAGTCAACCATGAGCCGGCTACCTGGGATTGAGCCCCAGGTCATGAGCACAGGTTTAGCTGCAATACAGGCATTTAACCACTGCGCCACAAGGCTCAGAGAGAATGTGTGGCTCAATCACAATACAATCACATCAAGAGCGCTCTGGAAGTGCAAACGGAGGGCTTTCATTGGTGCAGCGGCCGCTCCTGACCTCATTCCCACTCACCAGGATTTCAGCCCTTGTTTGCTTACGCCATTGCGTACAAGCAGGCAAGCGCAGCTAGCCAAGCCCCTTGTGCAAAAGCAAGTGCACCAGAAGACCAAAAGGCCATAGGGATTCCTTTATACGTCCATAAAACAGGAAAGAGGATTTTATCCATTATGTTTGTGTATTGGTTCTTGGTTTTATGTACTGGCTCCAGGCCTCTTTGGCTTCAGTTAAAAGTACAAGAGGGCAGCAATTAGATTTTGTTGTTATTATTCACATACCAACTCTTCTTCTTCTTCTTCTTCTCCTCCTCCTCCTCCTCCTCCTCCTCCTCTTCTTCTTCTTCTCCTCCTTCTCCTCCTCCTCCTCCTCTTCCTCTCTTTCTCTCTCTCTCTTTCCCTCCCTCTCGCTCCTAGGTATTTGTAAACTTTGCCAAGGACCAAAGTGATGATGACCACATCAAGGACTTGTCATTGCACAAAAACCAGACTGTGGTCGACGTTGCCGCCCTGAATTCCTTTTTGCAAAATGAGAAGGTGAAGGAAAGCTATGTGTGAGCAACCCTTTTGGAGAAGGGTGCAGCGGCCCTCACTCTGAGCAGAGGGGGGAGATGGGACGCCTTCCCACGGCATGTGGAGGGGATCTTCCCAGCAGCCAAGAGCCGGTGGACACCGAGAGGAAGTAAACGAACTGGATGGTCTACTGGTCACCATTCAATGCAATGCAACTCAATGCAAAGAAAACAATATTCCATTACAGAGGCGGTGCCTCTTGGGAAACGTTGCCTTCTTGTATAGCTCATGAGTGAAAGACTTGAATCTATTTGTTCCTGCATTATCGTAACTCTGTGAAATCCTTGTATGGTGGGGCCTGCTGCTATACGGTCTTCTCCCATACAACTCGTTCTTTCTCCTTCAGTGTTTTTTGGGTTAGAGGTTGCGTAACAACAATCCAAACCGTTGCTGGGCCAGTGATTATTTATTTGCCATGCCAAGGGGTGCTCGGCCCCTTCCGTGGGGAGGGGGGCAGGGCTGGGGTTGCGTGGGCATCATCTTCATTGCCGGCAATGAGGAGAGGACCACGGCAACCGCTGTAGAGCTGCCGCCACACGGTGCAGGGCTGTGTCCTTATTTTTTAAGTATTAGCCATTGGCCTGGTTAGCCTACATATAGCATTGGGCAGATTGCACAAAGACCGTCTCAGTGGTGTTAACTGTTGCCCAGGAATATTGCCTCAACACTTGCATCCACCTGAGTCAATATTCAAGGGGGGAGGGGGAGGAACAGTTTTGTCCCAACTGGTGACCAATTTGCGTATGCCTCCACAAATTGTGTGGATCTGTCGTTGTTTTCAACTGTTACTATTGAAGACTTGTGTTTGTCTTATTTTCTTTGCTACAATATTATTTATACATGTGACTCAGCGACATCTGTGGAGCTCTGTACCGCAGTCCTATTGGCCACTGCTCATATCAGTCATTTTTTTCCTATTGTGTCCCTATTGCCACTCGAGCCTCGATGCACAAAGCGTGACTTGTGCAGAAGTGAAAAGGTTTTTCTCCTCTCGCAAACACACCGGCGCCCTTTTCTGTCACCAGGCGTGGTGCAGCATCAAAGAGTTCCGACACACGAAGGTGCCAAATCCTACAAAAGCCGCTTCTGACTCCTGCACAGTCTCCCCAAAATGCCTTTTCAAAGTGGTGAGTTGGACTGGAGAGTCTTAACCTTGGCAGTCCTGGGTCATTCCCCCTTCTGCTCAGTGGCACAACCGCTACACTACCCATTCCCGGGGTAGACGACAGGAATGGAAGCGGCAGGCCCAGCGAGGAGATCCGTCGACTTGCATTCGTTCATAGATGTGATATAAGCTGATGCTTAAAAGATGTTGCTTGTTCGGGAGCAACAAACAGCAAAGCTTTTAAAAACCAGTTGACCATGTGCATTTATAAAAATAGCTGGGAACGGACATGGCCCCAAGTGCCTTTGTAACATGGAGAGCCTTAAAATCAGTAGAAAGGCCTCATCTCCACAGCTTCAGCAGGGACCACCTTTGAGTCCCACGCGAGCCTGTTTTTAGATCCTGCCTGCTCATATTCCCATTAGCTCATCTCATGCTGCCTACAAAACGGCTGGAGCTGTTGCACCCCGACCATCTCTGGTTCATAGCTAATCCTTATCTGAGCGCTCAACTGTTTTCACACCAGGGTCACCGTGGCTTATTTTAAGATAAAGCATGAGACCAGTCCTTCATCACACCATCCGGAGAGCTCTTTTAATGTGTTCCAAATGTGCTTACAATTCTGTGCAGGACAAGACAAAGGGCGTGTTAATACAGTCCACTCAGAAGATATCCACACACAAGAAAGCTCCTGTTTATCTGAGATGCTTCCTTCTTTGTAAGCAGGACAGGATTACAGCACAGGTGGCAATCCTGTTAGCATTTACTCTGGAGTTAGCCTCACCAGATACAACAGGACTTAATTCTGAACAGACATAATCGAGGATTAGATTGCATGCCCTGTTGTTTTTCGTAGGAAAAAACTCAACATGTTGGACTCTTTCTCTAGAAACCCTGGTTCTTATAAGTGTTGCATGGTAGGAGTAGGGATCCAAGGTTTTAATCCTACACTGAACCCGATCACTGCATATATGGTACAGTTGCCACTTTGTACAAGGTTTCAATTGTTGGATGTTAGCCAAAATGTACCCTTGGTGCTTTGTGGGTGAAATGAAACCACTGATCGTGTAACTGTGTTGAGAACATATACCACTTTAATGTGGATGGGGTGAAGTTTCTGCCTACCTACCGCAGTATCTCTTCTGCTAGAGAGCCTCTGTTCCTATAGATATTTTTTTTTCTCATAGAATACTAAGGTTAACGTGTTGCCGTGCTTTTCCTTCTACTCCTGTTTCACTTCTCCCCTCCGTTTAATATGGTTGGTCCCTTCATTCCAAGCACTTTATGCTAGCTGCAATGGGATCTTATTTTTGCACTGGAATGTCCTATTAACTTTGCAAAAGCTTAGAACCATTTCTCATACACAAAAGTTAAGTTAAAACCTTTCAGTGGAGATTTTTATGGAAAAACAACAACAAATATGAATAAATATATATATTTGTATTTCTAATAACTATTTGTGAAACATTGGTAGGCATCTGTTAATTGCCTTGTATCCAGTAAAGAAAATAATAATAAAGTGTTGCTTGTCTATAAGTGGTTGTGCATTTACTGTACAATGGCTCCATGAAGCTGCTTCCAAGTTGGGAGGCATTTCCATGTTGACCGGCAAGTCATACGGTAGTAAGCATCTCAACAAAATACTTTGGAATCCTTTTAGTCCTTGTATTCTGTCCTCTGCTGCCAGTTGATCTTGCAAGATGAAAACTTAGTTACCAGTGCACTTCGGTTCAAAGAGAAGAAGTTACAAATGTGTCTATTTGAACCAAATGCTATGCTGTACACACCTGCTCTGAAGACCGACTGAACTCAATGAGAACGTATGATTATGTCTAAGTCTGCCCCTGAAAGAAAAGAGTTTAACCTATTAAGCTCTACCGAATCTTCACAATTGCTGGACAGAAATCCTGTGTTGCAACCATTGGCTAAGTCCAATGGTTTTTCTCCAAATGGTGAATTGCTGCCACTTTACATGCCAATGCTTGTTTTAACTGTCACCTTTATGCAAGAAATGCCAGTTAACGGGTGACCATTCATTGCTGAAATGTACACTGATGGACTTAAATGGGCATGCTTCTGCTACTAACTTGTGCGATTTGGACTGTCCAGGTCAAGTCAATGGGGGGTGGGGTGGAGCAATATTTGTATATATGTGCGTTCTTGTTAATGCAAAAACAGGAGCGTCCCATGTAACAGCTAGCAAACTGAAATTGTTTTCTTGCTTTCCTGCTTCCCCTGCACTACCTAGGAATCGGTCTGATCACACCCTGCAAGGTTTATTTCTCAATCAACATGCAAAAGATCATGGTGATTCCCCCTCCCCAAACAGAAAAAAAAACTGGCCTGCTGTTTTCATTTGTCACTCAATTATGCCGGGGGGGGGGGAGAGGAGAGGGGGAATCCTTGCATCAAGAAGTGGATGAACCATCAGGGCCACCAAGCTCTCCAAAGGCCAGATGATGTCAAGGTCATGGCTGCCCTTGCAGATTTTATTAGGATTCTTCACCGAGTCTGCATGTGAGATTTCCCCCAAATTCAGGTGCTCCCTGGAGGACGTTGGCTGACTTCAATCTGGCAATGCTGTTTCATCCTCCTCCAGCAGAGAAGTGGCTTCCCTGGTCTAGGCAGCAGGGAAAACCCGTTGGCTGAATGGAGGGAGCTCCTGTCTACAGGAGGGGATTCGACACACCACCCTCGTCAAACCAGAGGTATCCAAATAAATCAGTGACTAAATCCCCCCTCCGTGCAGATCCCTTTGAGGCTCCCTCTCCTGTTCCCTTTCCTAGCAGATGTTGTCTTCAGGCATCTCAAGTCACAGAAAGATTTTGCTGCTTCTCTCAAGCTCCTCTGCTTGGAATCCCGAGAAAGGAAACGTTTATCCATAACATGGAAGAGCATAACAAAGGTTGGCAGGTTTTGAGCCAAATGTTGGTCATTTTTTCAACAGTACTCCAGCAGGTCAGCATAATTCCTGCATAATTCAGTGCTCTTGGACACTAGAGAGGAGTCAGCCTTCCCCCAATAACACTGCTTAATGGCAGCAAAGGGTTTTGTTTACATGCCAAAGATTTCCATGGAGGCAGCTGTAGTAGGCTGTTACAGCAAAAATAACCAAAGGGCACCTTAGGGTCCCTTAAAGACAAAGGGGTTTTCCTTGACATAAGATATCAAGATCTGCAGTTACCGTATGTAGCACTACCAGCATGTGGTGAGGGCTATTAAATAAAGAGCTTCTGCCCCCCCCCCAAAAGTCTTCTTCAGGAAACAGGAAAATCATTATGTTTTTAGTTGTGAGAGCATTCAAGACCCTATCCATCCACCGGCATTTGAAGCAGCCAGGTCCAAGAATTCATTCATGCACAATGTTGTTTATTTTAAAAAAATATGTCGACTCTGCCTTGCTCATTAAAAGGACCCAAGGCGGCTTACATCATTACAAATACAGTATTTAACAGGCCGCTTTCATCCAGTGTTGCTGGCCACTGGGGCACTCCTTCTAGAGTGCAAATGAACTCTCCACCTATTGCATAAATATTTGATCCCCCCTGCCCGCAAGAATAAAAAAGGGCTGACCACACAACCTTACATTTTAACTTCTTCAGTAAGGATGCTTGGGCTGGAACCTGAAAAAAGTTTAATATTTTAATACATTGGAACCTTGACTTACGTCATTAATCCGTTCCAGTGGTCTAGACTTAAGTCAAACATGACTTAAGTCAAATGAACGTTTCCCATAGAAAGTAATGGGAAAGCGGATTAATCTGTTCCAGAGGATGAAAAAGACCCCACGAAAACAGCAATTTAACACAAATTTGACTGGGACAGGAGATTCCTTCTGGGGATGTAAATGAAATGTCTCTTCAAAGAGAGGAGGAGGCAGTGGAATTATAGTCCACAAGTTATACACCTCCACTTTTTAATGTTCATAGCAACACTGTCTAACATTTAACTTTTACTGATTTTTAACCTGACGTTCTAAGTTCTGAACAACTCTATGCTAGTTGTGATAATTTTATGCCAAGTCAAATTGTCTATAGTCATATTTTATGTTTCTAAGTATCAGAACAACTTTCAAGCTGTAGAGGGGGGTGGGGTGGAGAGTCAATGTACCGTTTTTTCAATTTTTGCAAAAATTTCCATTTCCCCCCTGAAAAAATGATTTGACAAGACAGTTGTGCAAAATGAATGTGAGAACACCACAAGAAAGTGTATCTCCCTCTAACACAAATGTAGGAGCAATGATACATATATTTAAACTACTAAATATTCAATGGGAGCCTTTGTGAACAAATTTACTTCCTTGGGCCTATACCAGCATCTTGTGAAAAGTGCTGGAAAATTATAAATGAATGTTCATGGCAAAAGTGAGCTCAAAGCTGGTTTCAACCAGCTTGGGCTCAATGTGGCATACTTAGCCCAGTTATACTACGAGTCAGGATAATGGAATTGTTGTAGATCAAAAGCTGAATAAGAGCCAACAGTGCAGCGTGACTGCCCAAATGTGATTTTAAAATGCCTTAACAGAGATATACTCTCAAAATCTCATGTAGTGCAAGTTCCCCTCTATTCAGTACTGGTTAGGCCTCATCTTGAAGACTGTGCCCAGCTTTGGCCATCACACTTTAAGAAGGGCCAATATGCTGGAACAAGTTCAGAGGACGGCAACAATGATGGTTTATTTATTTATTTATTTATTTATTTATTTATTTATTTATTTATTTATTTATTTATTTGGAACACTTTTATACCACTCCTTTTTTAACAATGGAACTCAAGGCGGTTTCCAGATTAAAAAACAGTTAAAACAGCAAAACAGCAGACAGCAACACATAAATAAAACGGCAGAGTAGCAAGAGAGGGCGAACCCTCGGCAGGGAGCAGCAGATCAAAAAAAAAAGGGGGGGCAGGAAAACAAGCCCTATGAGGAAAGATGGAATGAACTGGGCGTGCTTAGCCTTGGGGAAAACAAGGTTGAGGAGCAAGATGATAACCTTTTTCAAACACTCAAAAAGCTGTCAAACAGAGGAGGGGCAAGATCTGTTCTCAATCACCCAGAGTGCACGATGTGTTACAATAGGCTCAGGTTACAAGAAACCAGATTTCAGCTGAATATCAGGATAAATGTCTTAACTGTTAGAGACCAACGGATTGCTGAAAGCCGGGGGGGGGGGGGAAGGGGGAGGAGAGGGTGAGAGTGAGAGAGTGAAAGAGAAGGATACCGATGAGGTTGATGACAAGATCTGTGAGCAAGGAGGAATGTCATTCGATAATGGTGGCATTTAAACTCAAAACGTACCCAATAAGGGAGTTCCCACTAGTAAGCCTAGAGAACTATTTCAACGGCGAGAAAGCGGTAGGAAGTAGGAGACAGTTTTGCTGTGATTCCAGGAACTGAACACTTTCCCGAACTGAAAAAGAATTAGGATACAAATTAGGGTTTAAGCAGTGGTGGGATTTTGGCTATTATTATTTTTAATAAAGGAGAAAAAAAAAAAAAGGCTTTTCATTTACCAGCAGCGACTACTCGGGGATCCTCATGCGCTTTGTGCCTCCCAGATGCCCGACTGTCCGGGTTCTCATCCCACCAGAGCACATGAACTAGAAAAATGGAAAAGTGCTCCTAAATATTGCTATTTATTTATTTATTTATTTATTTATTTATTTATTCATTTATTTATTTTAATACTTCTATACCACCCGTCTTCCGGAGGAAGTCCCGGTGGTTTACAACAAAAATACAAAACAAAGGAAGCAATTAGAACAATAACAATAAACAACAGGCAGAGGGAATCATCATAATAAAACATCAGTATAAGACCATGAAAAGAAAATAATAATAATAATAATAATAATAATAATAATAATAATAATAATAATAATAATAATAATAATGAAGTATTATGAATGTTTTGAATTAGTTCTTTCCTATTTTTTATGTGGAGACAAATAGGCCATCATTTACAAAAGGGATCTGATAAATAGGTTTCTTTTAGAAAACCATGCTTGCTTATTCGTTGCTGCAAACAGTTGAATTTTAGGCCAAATATAAATACCCCGTTCATTTTTCTTTTTTTAAAGAAAGCAAATTACTCCTTCGAGCACCTGCATCGCTCTCAATTAACACATACAACAAAGTTGTGCTTCTAGAAGAATTCAAAGTTTATTAAAAGGTTTAGCCTCGGGAAGGAATGTGAATCTTGCAGATTCTTGTCCTCTCCAAGGAGACGAGTTTTGCCTTGCATTTTCTCTCCTCTGAAAATATCTGGCATCATTTTCTAAACCAAACGAGAGAAAACCACCTCGTAGGGGGTGTTCATTTTAGAAAATTAGTACCTCGTTTAAAGTTTCCAATTTCCAATAGGAGTCTTTCAGAATGGAAGCTATTTTCATGCCTCATCTCTTTTGAAATCAGCTGTTTTTCTCTTTTGAAAACCAGCTGCTATTTCACGCCAACTCTTTGAGAAACGTTGCAGAGAGACTATTAGAAAGGATTTTCTTTGCTGATTTTTTTTTAAAATGTTGGAGACAGGGCACGTGTTCTTGCTGCAAGGCTCACGCCTCCTTCCTTACATCTGTAGGAGCTCACTCCGGTCCTAATCACCTTTGGGAAACCAGCTGTCTTGTACATCAACTCTTTGAAAAAGTATTGCAGATGCACTCTAGATAACAATGATCTATTCTTGAATTTTGTGGGAAATGGTCAGCTGGGGAATTACCACTAACATGCCAGGCTTCTCGATTCGAGAAACTCTTGCCACCTAAACCTCAATGCTGAATAGCTGTGCTTGTTTTCTCTAATTTTAGAGTATTTTTACCCCACCTTTCTCCTTGGAAAAGGACCCAAGGCGGCTTACAATAATGAGGGACAATATACAGTCCAGTACAATTAAGACATGTTCAAGTATTTGAGAACAAGGAATTGAGGGACATCTTACAGGAGGCATTTCCAAACTTTGGCCCTCCAGATGTTTTGGACCGCAACTCCCACAGTCCTTTGCGATTGGCAATCTAAGCTTAGAATTCTGGGAGTTCTGGTCCAAAACATCAGGAGAGCCAAAGTTTGGACATGCCTGTCTTACAGCATTAATAGACAGCATTACATTAAAGCAACACGGTTATAAGTAGTCATGAACACAAAGGGATGGCAGAAAATCAAAATGTGCCTTGTTGGGGGTCTTTCTTGTTGGGGATTCCGAATCTCAGAATTGTGCAAGAATTCCACAGGCAGACTTCTGGAAGTTCCAAGCCGTAAATACCTGCCGATGCCTTCACTTCATTTCCCTTGAGAAGAGCTGAAGCCTCTTCTAGGCCTTATTTCCTGCCCCAACACTTCCTGTGAAGAAGAGGCTGCAATGCTTCATGGAGATGGTGGTCTTATTGCCCTTGATGCTTCGTCTCCTGAAGAACCCCACCACCACCACCACCACCACATCCCTACCTCAAATTCCAGGATTTGGAGTCAAAAAATAAAATAAATATATTAAATTTCCAAAAATAAAACCAAATGGCACCTTATTTATTTATTTACAGTGTTTCCTTGTATAAAGGAATTAATTCGTTCCAAATGAAATTATGTTAAGCAAATTTTCCTTTATACAAATTCCCATAGGAATGCATTGAAAATGGAGTGATCCCATTTTTATGTTGTATGGATTCTCCCCATAGGCGATTATGTTAAGCAAATTTCCTCTATCTCTGGAATGTTTTATGTTGTACAAATTTTATGTTATACAAGCTATTTGTTATACAAGGGTCCACTTTATTTATTTATTTATTTATTTATTTATTTATTTATTTATTTACCAACCAGATTTTTTAGCCACCCCACTACCAGATGGTCTCTGGGTGGCGGATTTGGAAAACTGCCTAGAATATGACATTTCCTGGAAAATCATGACATCCCCAGCCTTGGCTATTCTAGTTAAAATAACGAATCCCTGTGCAAGGGGAAAAAAATCCATGTAGGCCCAAGATTATTTCCTGTCATAATTGTTACTGTCTGGTAGAGAGGCAAAATCTTCATGACTTCATTTTGAAAAGCAAACAGTCTGATTAGCCCTCTGACAAAATACCTGCAGACACCGGTGCCTGTTTGTCCTGAAAAGCCAGCGTGAGACATACCTCTGTTCAGTCGTCCATATTCTGTGTGGAAGACTCCGATCAGTTTGGTGTACCCTGTCTTTACGTGGGCCCTAACGGCGGCTTTAAAGGACTGGCCCCACACGGCTGGCCCACCGGGTTTCATCTGGAAGGTGACCAGTTCATATACTCCTAGAAGCGAAGCGGGAGAAAAATCTCAGGAGCCAGGCACGTAGCAGAGGCAAGGGCCTTTCCACAGCCCTCCGACAGATCAGGGCATCCTCTGCAAATGAAAACCCACAGGGGGCGTGTGGGAGAATTCAAAGCAACTCCACTTCTAATTCTTTAAAAAAAAAATCCTTGCAGCTTCCTAGAAACTATTTGAACAACTGCGGAAACTCCCCATGTGTTCCTCGAAGGCAAAAAGAAAAAAGAAAAAAGTGTTTATCGGGGTGTTAGCAGTTGGAGGCAGAATTCAATGCCTTTTTGGTGCCTCTACGGCTGCCTTGCGCTTAGCAAAAATGAAAGGAACTGCGCAAAATAAGGAAACATGCAAATTGCTTGACACCCACAGGGCACCAAATCCAGCTTGTCTTGGAGTAGGAAGGACAAATGATGGGCAAAATGCAGGCAGTCCTGTTTGATTTTAGGGGGAAAGGGTTATTGCAAAGAAAGAAGCATTGAAATGTGTACAAACGCTGGGAAATCTACACCGGTACTGTTGCTAATCAATGAAATCAGTGGCCTTCTACTTTCAAGGGACCCTTGAACCGAATCAGTTCTCTCAGAACTCCCCCTTAGTTTGGGGGGGGGACGACTGTGCAAACAGGGATGGGTCCAGGGTGCATTTTCTGGTGTACTGTACGATCCATTCATGTACACTGCCAGGCTGCACCATCAGTCTGCCTGAATGGAAATGATACTCTGATGCATGCAAATTCTTTGTGCTCTTGCACAAAACACAATAGAAGCAGACTTCTCGACTTAAATTTTCAGCTCACGTGCCCTTATTGGGCTTATAATGATCCCTGGTCTTTGAAAAACAAGTTCCCGGACTTGACATCTGGAAGGGCAGGAGGCAGTTTGGAAAACAACTGCATGGCAGAATTTACTTTAGGAATAAAATCCCCAAGACAGACAACCACCTGTCCTCGGTTCCAATCCCACGCTGACAAACACCCCCTTTCGCAGGACGGAAGCAAAGCCCGCAAAACCAACATACCATCTTTTTCGGGCCTCCCAAGTTCACACCAGGGCACTAGGTAGGCAATTTCGCTCTCTTGCTTGTCTAACAAAGGCAACATCTGAGACATATATTTTCCCTGCCATTCCTGGTCTTTGGCTAATGCTGTCCGGACAGCAGCTCTCTGCGCAAAACTCCCTGGAAAGAAAGGCAAGGCATGTTACGTTTCTTGAAAGATGCCCAGTTCAAGTGAGCATCTCCCCAGCTTCCAAAACAAAACAAAACAAATAACTCCCCAGCATCCTCAAACGATGACTCCCTGGCATCACTCCAGTAGCCCACTTTCTCCCTTGTCTTCTAATTAACCACAGAAGGTCTCAGAAGCGAATGGCGAGAACATGGCAGTGTCAACAGGAAATAGCCCAAAAGCAATTTTTAGGTGTTAAAAAAATCTACAGATCTGAAGAATTGCATTGGTGGACTGCAATTCCCAGAATTCTGCCAGGTGAATTCTTGGAGAATGATTATTAGAGATGGGCACCAAACAAAACACGAAACACTGTTCTGTTGTTTTGTTATGAAATGAAAGAAACTGTTTCAGCCTGAAACAAAACAAACCATTTTTTTCTCGGTTCAGAAACCAAACTGGGGAAGCTTCCTTGGACTCTTTCCTGGAAGCTCCCCAAATTTGAAGTGGTTTGGGGTACAGTGTTTTGGACAGTAAAGGGAAAGATAGCGGGATGCGGAGAGATATGTTGGCTGAAGTAAAGCCGCGGGGGGCCCTCGCCACTGTCACCCAGCTGGTTTTGACAGCTGGGGCTGTGTGGTGGGGGCTGCGTCTTTACACCAGCCAACCAATCACGTTTCAGGCAACGGGCTGCAGCAAGATCCGTTGGCTGTAGTAAAGCCGCAGCTCCCTCCCCACAGCCTGCGTTGTCAAAACCAGCTGGATGGCAGTGCCGGGGGGTCAGCTTTACTCCAGCCAACAGATTCTTGCTTCAGGCCATGGGCTGCAGCAGGATCCATCAGCTGGAGTAAAGCCGTGTCCCCCTTCCCATAGCCTGATTTGTCAAAACCAGCTGGGTGGCAGTGGCGGGGGAGCACGGCTTTACCCCAGCCGACGGATCTTGCTGCAGCCCACCACCTTTCCCCTTACCATCCAAATTTGGGGAGCTTCCAGGGAAGAGTCCAAGGAAGCTCCTCCTCATAGAGTTCCGAAACCTTTCATTTGGTTTCGTCCCCCCCCCAAAAAAAAACACACACAAAAAACTGTTACTAAACTACTAAAGAAACAAAACACTATATTTTCATTTCATGCCCATCTCTAATGATGATGATGATACAAAACTGTGAACTGCCCTGAGTGACCACAGGTCAAATGGGTGCCACGAAAACTATCAAACTAACAAATTGCCTTTAATTGAGTTGAATTAAGAGTTGAGCAGCTGAAGGAGCCCAGGAGAAGCCCTCATTAGTTGCCAACTGAGACATCTTTGTGAGGTTATGGTAATGGCATAACAGCAGCTGCATGGACACCTTGCCACACTCGGTGAGTAACAAGAGAAGCTGAACACTGCAAAGCAGGCCCAAAGCAACCATCTTATTACCTGCTCAGGTATACGTGTGAGGAAAAGGGTGAAAGAGAGGTCTCTTTCCTTCAAGCACCATCTTTTCCCTGGGAAGATCACAACAGTCCCCTGAGAGCAGGAAAGGGAAAAAGAGACAGCTGTGATGGGCAAGAAAGAGGAGATCCCAGAGGACAGACAGGATGAAGAAACAACTCAGAATCACCTACAGAGGTGGCAAAAACAGAAGCAGTAATACCAATAAGGGGAAAAGGAAGAGAAGGGTTTGTTAGATACGATGGGAAACCTAAAAGGGAGGGAATACATTGAGCCAGGTAAGAAGGGGAGGAGATAAGAAATTGCCAGAGGTGGCGAAAAGGGACTAGAAGAAGGCAATATATAAATCACCTCTTGGGTGAAAAGTACCAGAAGCAGGGATGTCAAGGTGAGGAGAAAGGGGGTGGGGGAGTTCTTCCTCAGGGATGGGAATGGATTTGGTTCAGTAATCTCTGGACCACTTAGTGGGAAAAGGAGATGGTACCCTAAGCACATCCGATGTCGCCTGAGTTTGGAAGCTAAGCAGGGTTGGCCCTGGTTAGTACTTTACTTGGGTTGGAAACCACCAGGGAATACCAGGTGCTGTAGGTGCCTAGAGTAAGAACTGGCAAACCATTCCAGTATTCCTGCTAAGAAAATTCCATGGACATGGGGTCACAAAGAGCCAGTCATGACTGTAATGACGACAACAACAACAGAGAGAGAGAGAGGAAGAGATGAGGAGAAGGGAAAGACCTCCCCGGAGAAGCCAGCCTACTGGGGTCCAAAAGAAGCAAGAGAGTGGAGAAGAAGAGGCAAAGTTGACAAGGGAGAGAAGGGAGCGAGAAAGATGGAAGAGCCAACGTGGGACAGAAAGATCTCTACCCCCAGATGTCCTGTTCTGGGCATCTAGGGAGTAGAGATGCACCCCATCCCACAATCTTGGATTCCCTAAAGGGAATTCCACAGGAGCAAATGAGGTTGGGAATGCACCCCACCAGCTTTGACATTGTTGGGGGGGAAACCCTGTTGGGAACCAGAAGTTGAGAACCTCATCCTAGCTCTGTTAAGTGAGGACCAGAACTTAATAGTTCAAGTTATGTTAACAGCTTTTTTGGAATTGCCTGAAATAAATGTTGGAACTTTGCATTTGGACTCAAGAAAGACTCTTCCTGTGCAAGACGAACAACCTTCAGAGGTGGGAGGCTTCAAAGACGAACCCTCGCAATACATAAAGAACTGCAAATTGTGTGCATACCATATTTCCAAATATGAAATACTTTGTTCAGTTCCCCAAACTCTGTGGTCCAATATCCAATCATCTGGGAATGAGCTGTGCGGAGGTGAATATTCCTACTGGTCAGCTCTAGAAAATCTGTCATCTTCTCCGGTTTAACTGTATAGGTACGGAACTCATAAAATGTGGCATCCTCTTGTCTGGGGCCTGTGGCAAAAGATGATGAAACCTGAGATGAAAACATTGGGGGGAGGGGGCAGAGGGAAGAAAACCATGTAAGAAAATGACCCACAATCTCATTTTCTTTATTTCCGAAAGCAGTATGATTTTGCGTCCATGAATACAGAGCAAGTGGCTGGGAGGAGCCAAGCTCAATAGGAACTGCAAGGTATTGGAGCTTGGTGGTCTCCCTGCCAGTTAGGCTCTGTACAGGTTGCCTCCCACAGGACAATTAGTACATAATATCTTGCAGCTCTCAGAGAGGTCCCTTTCTCCCTTGTGCTTCCTTGGTTGTACTTCCGTGTTGCACTTTATATCTAAGAAAGATATAGCGATCAGCACAGGTTGGAATTGACAGGAAATTGTTGTTGTTGTTCCTCCTCCTGCTGCTGCTGCTGCTGCTGCTGCTGCTGCTACTACTACTACTACTACTACTACTACTACTACTACTACTACTACTTGTGGGTGGAATTTCCCTTCAGCCTGAAATCAGGGTTTTTTTTTTCAATCTGGACATTGAAGTAAATAATAGTAGCCAGTCTCCAATGTGATGTTTACATGCACAGAACTCCAGCTGTAGAAACTGCTACAGCCATTTGATGATCTACCACTCTGAAGTGCTTGAGGGCGTGTCATAGAGTTGCACACTTGCAGTAGCTTCTGTGGCTAATCAGTACCAAACAGGATATTGGCCGCTGCGTGTCTTACTTTCGGTTGCGTATGTATAGGCCTGTAACCTTGTACAAAAGAGCACTTCAGGTTACATTTTAGACCGGCACGTTGCTCTTTCCTGATCTCACAGATATCAGAGATATACAAACAGTAGCCAACATATTACGTAGATGTAACCAAGAGGGATTTATTCTCCAGTTCAATTCAATTTATGTGGTAAAAGAGGCATTTTTATTCAATTTCAACCTCTGTGCATCATCAGAACACAAAGCACAGGCAGCTACCAACAAACTCCATTATGGCTTTTATTAAAAGACACAAAACAAAACAAGGACTGAGGAGGTCATGGATTACTGCTTCTATGCTGTTTTAAACCATCAGAAGGCAAACAGGACCACCCGAGAAATGTGTGGTTCATGTTTCAGAGCTATTATTTGTCATGCCCCCCACAGTCTCTGCTGTTTCTGCTTTAGCTTTCCCAGAGAGACCACCGGGAGCTGCGGAACTGCTGACAGGTTGTTGAGATTGCTCTTGATTTTCAATGCCCTATAGCAGCCGTACTTTAAAAAGAGAGCAAAAGAATCTGTTTGGAATAAAGCAGTGGAGTGTCTCAACTATGAAACAATTATTTACTCCAAAATTTCTTCATTGTGGCTATGCAACACTCAAAATACCCCTTAGAAACACAACATGAGACACACCCACCTAACCTGAACTCGTTTTAGGCTTCCTCCAGTATTACAATCCATCAGATCCAACCCATCCCACAGAATATCGCTACCTGGGTTCTGAAGAGTTAGTGTAACACAGTTGAAAAGCTAAACAAGGACAAGGATGATACTAGTAAGTTACCTCTCAATCACAACACTTATTGGTTGAGGTTGGCACAATCTATCACAGACCTAGTCTTATCTGTCTCACAGCTATTTCAGGGAAAATGGCAGCCAAGGGAAAGAGCTATACTGTACGTTGCCTAAACTTTTTGAAGCAAAGTTTGGGATAATAAAGAAAATTAAGATAGCACAGTGGTCCCCCGCCCCCATTTGCGGTTCATATACTGCGGTCCCACTATATTGCAGGACCGCAGTATATGAAAAAAGGCCCCCTGGGATAAGGGGGAAAGGCCTGATTCAGGCCTCCCATACTTACTCCAGGACTGGCACTGGCCCAAATGGGCCTGCAAGGACATTCCCAGTTAGTCACTTCCAGTTAACAGAAAATCATTTTTGAAGCCTCCGAGGGCTTCAAAAATGATTTTCTGTGATCCAGAAGTCATTTCCAGTTCACAGGGAGGCCCTTTCAGGTCCGTTTGGGGCAGCGCCAAGCTGGGGGTAAGTGCAAGGGGCCCCAGCTAGGCCCCCCAGGCCCAACCTGACCTGCTTCTGCATATCACGGATTTTCAATTATCATGGGTTGGGTCAGGTCCCTAACCCCCGTGATAAGCAGGGGATCATTGCATCTCAAGTATAATTTCAAAATACATTACACAGCAGCATGAAGTTCCCAATGTGGTGTAGTGGACAACAGAGTGACTAGGATTCTACAGGGTTTGTTGTTGATTTATGTATATTTTATTTTATTTTGTACCTTGTATCTTGCTTTTTAAATTGTATTCCTTTGTTTGTAGTTACATGTTGTAAACCGCCCAGAGTAGCCCTCGGTCTAGATGGGCGGTATAAAAGTCAAATAAATAAATAAATAAATAAAATCCCCAGTTGAATATGGAAACTCCCAGGAGCTGGGGGTAGGGGTGGAGGAGTAGAACCAGTAAAACCAGTCCTAGAGTATCTTACATAACTTGAAAGCCCTATTAGGATCGCTACAATTAGTAAGTTCCAACGTGGCGGCACAGAACACACACCCAGCTGCCAAACTCAAGAAAAAGACAGGCTTGAGGAAATAATCTTTTTAAAAAAGAAATCCAATCCATTCAAAATGTATGTGTTTCAGGGGGTGAGTGGGTAGTAGAAATCAAGTCACTAGTAAGTAATGGAGTGAGGACTGCTACTCACAAGCAGAAATCGACTCTGTAATTTTCAACCAGGCTAGCCCTGACTGGATTGGCTCCCACTGGACTAAGTCTTACAGCAGGAGTGGACAACTGTAGACACAGATGTGCAGGAAAGAAAGTATACTTATGCACAGTGGACAAGACCTTCATTAAGGTGGGGAGGAAAACCTAGAAATAATTCATGTCCATCTCAGAACTTGGAATTTCTGGATCAAGACTTCTTTCCAGTGGAGGAACAGCTGTTACTTCCGTGAACAACCTGGCTGGAACCAGGCTATCTCTGAGTGTGCCTTCTCCTGGTAGCTACCTGAGGTCTCAGAAAAGGGGTCCCAAGGCCCAGAGGTCCTTTCAGATGCTGCTTCAAAGCTGAGATTTGATTAGTGGTGGCCAAACACTGCCTACTTCAATTCAGTCTGAATCAACTGTCTTACAAATGGCAACCAAGTTGCTTTGAACAGATGTGTAGCTCATTCATCCCTCTTTTCACTCACATACTTCTATTTGCATGTAATCCCATTGATCTGAATAGTACAAATCCACGAACACAGGGGAAATAAAGCATTCTCTTGTAGTATTAATGTTTTCTAATGCTGTAAGATGCCCCTCAATTCCCTGTTCTCAGTACTTAAATATGCCTAAAATGTACTGGACTATATATTGTCTTTCATTACTGCAAGCTGCCTTGGGTCCTTTTCCAAGGAGAAAGGTGGTGTAAAAATAATCTAAAATAAATAAAAATAAATTCTGATATCAGTGAAACCCAGTGCCATCAACTACAGTGTACAGACCAAGTTCCCATTAGTTGGCTTCCTTCCCATCTCCCCAACCCCTCTCTTGGAATCTGTGTAACTTGTTCCTTGTCCCGTTTCCCCTCCCTGCCATGCTGTGTTGAGCAGATATCCTTTGATTTGGATGCCTGCCTTGAACGGATAATTGGACCCCATGGTCTTGTAGGCCGCTTCCAACTTCTGTCTTCCATGACAAGTGGGTAACTTTCAGCCATTCAGATGTTTTGGACTGAAACTCCCAGAATTCCAAGCCTATACTGTCAATGACAAAGGACTGTGGAAGCTGTGGTCCCGAACATTTGGAGGGCTGAAGGTTCCCCACCCCTGCAATAAGTACAGTACTCTTGCCTAGGTCTCCACCCCCCCTTGGATTGTCTGAAAGGGGCTGCTCTGGCTTTTTAAAGCCCCTGAAGTGCCAAGGCAACATTTGGTGCGTTGGAAAACTTTGATCTGTGAGTCAAAGGCCGCCTTGGCCGTTGGATCGCTTCTAGAAATGGATCAATACCGCTGCTCCCTTTTGTCTTTAGAACAGACTTGGAATCTGAGGCACATCCCTAGATTTTAGTGAGTGCCGACTCTGTGGAATTAACTGCATCCCAGCCTGGGTGGCCATGCATCCACATCGCTTGGCTCCCACAATACATTTCCTATCAAAAAACCACCTTTTCTGACTCAATCACAAAACAGGGTGCCAGGAACAGTGAGGTGGGGATCTGAAAGGCTAAGATTCTACTGGGCATCCAATTGTGTGGAAGACAGCAGTGCACCACGCAGAAGGTTTCAGGGATGCCAGGGCTTTGATATTTCGGTATGGTAAGGTTTTACGCATTACAAATTGCTCTGGAATATTAAACACAACGATGCAACATGCAAAGAAGAACAGGGAGGCGGCTCCTTGGACCCTTGCAACGTCCCTACCCGAGAGGAGCCACTCGATATGGGCGTTGCTGCCAGGTCGGGAACCCCGGGCAGCCGGGCAGCCTCCAACCCACATCCGGAGTGATCGGGAAGCAACCCGGGGGCGCGCTCCCGCGTGCCTGCCTTCCACGGGGCGGTGCTCGCGGTACCCCTTCCGTTGCTTTCCCTTGGCCCTCCTGCGCTGCCATTAAGAGCTAAGGCGACGACTGGGGGGTGGGGGGGAGGCGGGTGCGCACTCGATGCCACCCTTTGCAGGAGGGGGACCCTTTTAGACTCTCCCTTGGGCGCCCCCGCATTCCCGCGGCATGCACGCCCTCCTTTTACCTGGGCCGGGAACGCTCTTGAGGCCGCCGCCGCCGCCGCGATCACCCTGGGGAGTCCCCGGGAAGCCAGCATGGCCAAAGCTGGAGGAGGAGAAGGAGGAGGAGGAGGAAGAGGAAGAGATGGCCGGAGCGATGGCAGCCAAGGCGCCCCTGCCGCCCCTTTCCTCCAAGCGCCGGGCAAGCCGTTCCTCCTGCGGGCGCGGCGGCCTCCCTCGCCTGATCCGCCCCTTTGCCCAAGTGGCCCCAGCAGAGCATTGGCCGGCGCCGACCTCGTGGCCCTCCCCTGAGACCGACGCCCCTCCAGCCTCAGGGGGTCCCTTGCACGGAGGCAGGGCTTCTGGCCCCATAGAAGGGACTCCGGCGCCCAATGCTGGGATTCCTTCTCTGCCCCGGGTACTGGCACTATCATCCCCAAGCAAGGACTATTTCCCAAGTTTGGAAAGGCCCAGGGCTTGGATTTTTTCTTTATGGGACTTCAGGCGAGTAGTGCCAGCTTCAGATCTGAACTACAAATCTGCATTATTTACACACTTTATTGAACCAATACTTATGCCTACAATAAGACCTGTGGAATGGCTTGCCTTCTACTGCAACTAGCACCATCCTGACTTATTGGCTATAATGTTGATAAAAACAGGGGCCCAGTAACCCCAGGGCTCACCCTTCCAAACTTGAGTCCAGTTTTCAGGGGAAATGCAATGTCAAGTTGGCCCAACAACCATGGAATCAGAACACTCCCTGTGTTTGTTTGACAGGACTGTGCGCCCCAGTTTATCAGCTGCCCATCAGTCCTCCAGGACAGTTTCACTTCCTTCCTTCTTTACATTATCACATGTTCCTCCGTTGTTTCCTTGACTCGTTGCTGTACACAGAACCAAGCTTCAGAAGAACTGAACACCAAACCGGTGACAAATCATTACAAGGTGGGAAATGCAACCAAACACCACAGCCTCTTTGCGGATGTCCTGCCATGTGGTCTCTGTATTCTGCCTGAAGAAGTGGGCAGTATATATATCCCTTGAAAGCTGACATTAAAAATACAGCAGTCAAGTGACATCATTCTTGGCTTTACTTTGGTGTTCCCTGTTGAAATGGCCTTTCATAGTTCTCTTGTTCCCTACCAGGCTTCCAAAACATTCTCAAGGCTTGAGAAGTACCCCCATATCCACAGTTTCACTTATCCACCCTCTAAGAAATACAGTGGTACCTTGTATAAAGGAATTAATTTGTTCCAAATGAAATTATGTTATGCAAATTTCCCTTTATACAATTTCCCATAGGAATGAATTGCAAACAGATTAATACCTAATCACGACCATTTTGATGTTGTACGGATTCACCCCATAGGCGATTCTGTTAAGCAAATTTCCCCGATCTTCGGAATTTTTTATGTTGTACAGATTTTATGTTATACAAACTGTTTGTTATAGGAGGGACCACTGTACAGTACTATGCACAGCATATCTAGCACCCTCTAGTGGTCAGTCCAGGTAATGCATGTTAATATACTTTTTCCAGCCCCCTCCTCCCTTTACTATACATTTAGCATTCACTATTATACAGGGCCTGCGCGTCCATTAAGGCGAACTAGGCAGTTGCCTAGGGCACCAAAATGGACAGGGGGCGCTGCAACCTGCCGCCGCCGCCGCCCTGTCGCCCCGCCGCCGCCCCACCCCTCGCCTAGGGCGCAAAAAACCCTAGCGCCAGCCCTGCTATTATCCATAGATTTCAGTATCTGCTGGGGGCAGAACCAATCCCCCATGGATGCAGTGGTTCTACTATATTCCTAACTAGTCCTGTGAATATCCAAAGTGGGCCTTTAACAAAGCAGTGTACCAACCAAAAGCAATGGATCAACGTGAGACCCAGTGGTGACGGAAGAACCTGGTCATTCCCTACATATCTGGAGTGCCTGAAAAGCTTTAAGGGATTTTTTGCAAACACCACATCCCTGTTTACTTCAAATCCACAAACACACTAAGGCGGAGACTCATCTACCCAAAGGACCTGACACAAAAATACAAGAGGGGCAACAGTATATGCGGTCTAATGCAGTGATGAGTGTGCAGACCTCCAAATTGGATAAACTAAACAGCCATTAAACAGGAGGATGGCCCAACATAGGAGGGGTAACAGCTCAGGACCAGAATCAGCAGTACACCTCCACTTGAAGGACAAAGGGCACTCATTCAAAGATGAGGATGTACACATATTAGACAGAGAAGATGGGTGGTTCAAGAGGGGTCAGGGAAGCCACCCATGTGTGTATTGGAAACCCCTCTCTCAACAGAGGTGGTGGACTCACACACAATCTGTTTGCTGCTTATCAAGCTGTTCTTTCATCAATCACCAGACAAATCAGAAGCACTTCACACCTGCACCAGCAAGGCCATAACTAACGACCCATACTTAATGGGTGTTGGGAAGAGTTGCGTAGGTGGAATATTCATGCACCCTAGGCCAGTGTTGGCGAACCTATGGCACGGATGCCAAAGGTGGCACTTGGAGCCCTTTCTGTGGGCACCTGACATCGCACCTTCACAGTCACCTGTATTCAGGTTAAATTGCTGTATTGGCACTTTGCAAAAAAAAAAAAGTGGGTTTTGAATTGCACTTTGGGCAATTGGTCTCCAAAAGGTTCACCATCACTGCCCTAGGCAATGATAGAAAGATTGTTTCCTACGAGCACCCCCTTTGGAGCTTCATAACTCAGCCCCCTGAATTCCAAACCTTCACAGATATCAGGGGGTCACATAGAATCACTTGAGGAAGGTACCCATGCCACTTTGGTGCTGCTGAAACATGGCTAGGATTGGTGTTTGTTTGTTTTTAAGTGCATACATATACTGTACTGATTCCGAAACATGGAAGCTGTGACTGTATTTCTGAGTAGTAAAAATATGGATCGCAGCAGCCATGTTTCAGCATGGAAATGGCAGGCTTAGCTTCCTCAAATGATTCTAGGTAAGACCCCCAAATTTGGAGAGATTTGGATTACAGGAGGCTGAGTTACTAAGGTCCAAAGGAGCTTCCCCTAGGAAAAAATCTTTTTAAATTGGATTCAGAACGGAAGCCAAGCTGCGGCAGTGCTAAGCGCTCACCCACCGCGGCTTGGCTTCGGAATCAAATTAGAAAGAATTTTTCCTAAGGAAACCCCCTTTGAACATTAATAACTCAGCCCCCTGAAACACAAACCTTTCCAAATTTGGGGGGCCTCCCTGAATTGCTCCCCTGCCATTTCCTCTGGGACAAATCATTTCATTCTAGAGGGGGGAAATGGTGTTTTGTCACAAAACGGAACAAAACATGTCTTATCGTTTCATTAGGTAGTGAAACAGCATTTCGTTTTTCGTTTCATGCCCATCTCTATTATCTACTGGTCTGAACACTGGGTGTATCTCATAGGCCTGCCAGAGAGGCAGTGGGATGGTGTGTGTGGTAGTGGTGGTGGTGGTGGCGGTGGTGGTAAAACAAGTAGCAGGACCCTTTGCATTTAATTCAGGGGAATTACTTCAGGAAATGCCTCACCTCTGTTTTATTTCAGATCGACCATCCTCATTAACAGGTATTGCAATAACAAACACATAAAAGTACGAATGTCTCCCTTGAGCATGTAGAGGGTTACTTCAAAGGCGAAAATGGTGTAGGGATCAGGAGCATGTTGCGTTGGGATTCCAAGAACTGAACACTCCCCCATACTGAAAGCAAACGTAGAAGAACAGAAATTGAAATTAAACTCTTTGAACTGCAGGTAGCAACACTGTAATTGTACTCACTCTCTCTCTCTCTCTCTCTCTCTCTCTCTCACACACACACACACACACACACACACACACACAC
>JAHTLZ010000237.1:11027312-11060580 GCA_023846285.1 Phrynocephalus versicolor | reverse complement strand
AGCAGCAGCAGCAGCAAATAAAAAACAGAGGTTGTCAAGTCAGCTCTGACTTATGTCAACCTCTTCCAGTGTTTTATAACTCCAGAGTACTCAGAAGTGGTTTATCATTCCCTTCTTTTGGGGATGCTGTCAAAATGCATAGCTTTGTAAAGGTTGGCTCTTCTCCTCAGGTTGGGGGTGGCATGGTGGGAATCGAACTGTCAACCACTTGGTTCACAGCCAATTCCTTCACTCAATGAGCTGTCCTTGATCCCCCCCTCAAGAAAGAGATTTAAGCTTTCAGTCAATTTTATTCATTTCTCTGTTTATTAGCCTCTCCGAGAGGCATCACAAAGTCGACAAAATGGTGAAGGATGGAGAGCGGGTTAAACAAGACGGATGATCCTTCTTCCCTGTGTTGAAGTCAGGAAGCCCTGGAAAACCACCTCCAATGGCAGTAGGGTTTCTTATTTTATTCTCTTTTGGTTGCAAACTAGAAATGGTGATTAAGAGCTGGCAGTAATCTTTTATTTGCTAGATTCATGTCCTTTTGTCTTCAGGCACTGTTGTGTACAAATCCTGCAAAAGCTGCATATTGATTCCCACCACATATTTTGCCCGTGATCTTTGTGGGCTGCCTGTTGCTGCTCATTGTGATAGTTCTTTAATATTTGATAAATGTCATCTGAATGCCTCAACCACTCTGTCTGGAAGTCCATAATAAAAACAAGATGCTGCAAACGAAGGACTGTGACTCTTCTCTCTTTGATTAGTTTTGCAAAAAGCAGGCATATATGTGCTGATGTGGGGACAGGGCAAACTCTGAGGATGCTTCAAGAATGGTGTCCCTAGCTGTCGCGTTGGAAAGATGAGGTGTTGTGATGCCAATCCAAACTGGGACCGGACAAGTTCAAGGGATCCAACTCACTTCTATGAAGAAAAAGGCCCAGCTGTGATGCCCTTCACTACAGGGATGTTGTGAGGGTTAAGAGGGATAACGCCAAGTGGTCCTTTTAGCTGTTCATCGGAACAGCCTTTTCCCAAGGCATCCTCTGCATAGGTTGGGCTTGGAAATTTCATTTTTCCTTGAGCCCGACACATCTATGGCTAGGGTGACTGGGACTGATGGGAGTTGTAGTCCAGCAAGTCTCATTAGGGAGAGGAAAGCCACTCTGGACGAACTCTTGCCAAGGGTCTCTCTTCTCAATCCATGTTGTCATCCAACAAACAGTATGAGTACTGCAATGAGACTGGCATAATTGCCATAAAGACAAAATAGAACATTGAGACACCGGGTTTCCTTTAAGAATTTATTGCAATAATTGATTCAATGCATTGAGGTGCTTCTCTGTAGAGAGAAGGACACTTTCTAAGGTAAAACAGAACACCTTTATACTTTGTCAGACATGTAAAGACACGTAAGCATTTCCTTAAGACACACGCGCACAACTCTAAACAAGCACAACATGTAGAAACTTCTTCATTTCACATGAAATTGGAGCATTTAAAATTGTTTCACCTTGCTTACTCAAGATACAGTACTTGCATACCATCTATTTGTCAATCATTTTGGACGACCACCTTAAGCAAGCAAGTAAAGAGCATGCGAAACAAATTCTCATTACTTGAGACCTTAGACCTTGTACAAGATCTTGCAGAAGACACTTGAAAAGTACTTCCTTTTTCTTTATCAGTTTAGACACAGTCCGAAGCAAGGAAGTTAGGAAACAAGTTCTCTGGCCCTTTCCCGAAAGGCTTGAAATGTGTGTTACTGGTTATGCATGAGAGATCTTCAATGATGAATGATAGAAATTAATACGTAAGTTTACAATGTCTCCCTCTGTCCCTGTCTGTGAAAGGCCCCATTCAAAATGACAGTAAAAACAGGAGACTTTTTTTTAAATGGGAAAAGCAGTTTGCGTGGTTTGCGAAGACCCTTTGCTTGACCCCAAGGGTAAACTGTTTGGGTCTGCTGGAGGAGGCAGAGGAGAACACTGCCGACAAGTTATATTCCTTCTACCTGTCAGGGAAAGGTACAGCCCACACCCCCAAGGGATCCACAAAGTGAGAGAGAAGGTTTCAGCCCCACTCCCCCATCTTTCCCTACCCATTCGGAAGACAGAAAGGCAATCTCATCTGGTGAAAGAGGAAGCCATTTTTAAATACCGCGTGGAGTCCAGCTTTCATGAGGTGCTCAAGAAGGGGACTCTCCTATGAACTGGCAGAGTTAGGATCAAAATCGGCAACATGTTTATCCCATTTCTGCAGAGCTCCTTCACTGAGAACATAAAGAGATAGAAAGGCATGGAGAGCATTGATCCACCGAAAGCCAGACTGAATGGATAGAAGAAGAAACAGAAGAGCCTCCCCAAGTCAGGGCCTTTTTACACAACCCCTAAACTCCGCCGCAAATGGCTCCCAGCTCCGGAGCTTAAAATTGTTTACCCACCAGCTCCGGAGTTTACTGAAAATTAAGTGCGACCCCGCCCACCTAAGCGCGTCCCAGCGCACTTTTCATGTACCTGCTCTCCGAGGGTGAAAAATCTTGATGCGGATGTGCCGGGCTCTCCTCGCTTCTTTTTGTTGTTGTTTTTTGCCTCCCGCCCCTTTAAGAGAAGGAATCACAACGATGGGACCGGCGCCCACCGGCACCGGAGGTAAGCCTGCATTCTTTTGTCCCTTTTTTTCTCCCTCCCCTCACGCAGCCAGCAGCCAGGAAGTGTGGAGGGGTGGGGACGCAGGAAGAGCGACAAACCCCTAAGATCTCTGGTCCGAATTTAAGGGACCAGCGGATCTTAGGGGTCATGTAAAAGTGCCCTCAGTGGCAAAAGGTAGCTTTTTGCCATAGCACACATTTTCCCTCACTTACAGGATCTTGCATTTAGTGTGCTTTGCTTTGTGTTCGGTCACTAGCAGGTGAGCATGGGTTTAATTTGCAAGTCGCAGAGATCAAGCACATATCTTTGAGAAATTCCTACTCTAGAAGGGGGGAATGGGTGAATTATAAAGAAATACACAGTTCAGCTAAAGACTGCTTCAACCCTGAGAGTCTCGCCTTACCAGCATGGAGTGTATAAAAGTGTGTGTCTGTGTGTGTCTCTCTCTCTGTGTGTAAAATGGTTTATTCTGTAACACACATGCCTGATTTAACACCAGTATTGAAAATAAGGTTGAACCACCAGTCTGGTCAGTGGTCACATTTTGTGCATGGAATCGTGCAGCAAAAGGGAATGCACCATCTTGAATTGTTCCAGAAGGCTTTGCATTGGCTCTACCCTTGAGGGACGGCTTCCATTTATTGTCAGAAAGACTTAGGTGTATGCACATGTTCTTGTGTATACATATCCCTACTTAGGCACAGGAGGTGGGCAACAACCCTGTTGGGGACAAATACAACAACAACAACACACACGCACAGTGCATACATATTGAGGTTTATTCACATCCCGGCTAGAGATCTCCCTGCCTTTATTTGTATCTACAGATTTTGACACAATGGTTGTAGCAGTCGGCGACAGCGACCAGCCCATGGTCCAGTACGGAGAGGCCACTTGGGCCTTGCAAGCCTTCGCTCACCACAACGGCACTGAGGGACGAGTCGGGGTTGAACATCACAATGCAGTTCTGCCCTTCGTCAGAGACGAAGAGGTTCCCGTTGCCATCGACGCAGATGCCCGACGGGTTCTCGAAAGTAAACGCCTTCCCGTACCGGGGCCCGATGGTCTTCTTCACGCTCCTCTCCTTGTCAATGACTTTGATGCAGCAACCCTTGAAGCGCCCAAAGAGCTGTCCTTCCGTGACCAACATCTCTTCATTCTGAGGGGTTGGGGGAAGCGAGAACAACACCGATTAAGGGTTTCATCTCATGAGATTCTAATAAAAACCTCGGCGTGGGGCCCTTGTCGTTTTCAGCATTTACAGTGGGGCACAATCCCTTTTTTGGTCCAGACAGCAAGACTGCCAAGAAAACATCTTTGTAGGAGGTCTTAAAGCAGTGGTTGGATAGCCATCCCTCAGCTACATGTAGATGTCCTACTGAAGTGGAAGGTGGATTTGGTGATGACCTTTAGGAGATCATCTGGCTCTGTGAACTCTGAGCACGAGTTGCTGGTCCAAGGCACCTGGTAACATTTAGATACTATTGATTAGCCCAGAACTCTAACCACTGTTCTGGATCTGTGCTGAGTTGCCTGGAAGGTGCTTCAAAGGATTTCACTGGGGTAGATCCTTATGGCATGTTTTTCACAATTTCTTCCTGAGGGGGACTGGGGCAAAGTGGGAAATACCCTGACCCTTGTACATGGAATCTTTCCAACCTTTTCCTGACAGTTCTCCAGGATCCCGGTTCAAAATTTGGTGTGGATTCAAGGTACTGTGACATATTGGTTAGAGCAGGCATGTCCAAAATTCAGCCCTCCTGGTGTTTTGGACCACAACTCCCAGAATTCTAAGCTTAGATTGCTAATGGCAAAGGACGGTGGGAGTTGTGGTCCAAAATATATTGAGGGCCAAAGTTTGGACATGCCTGGGTTAGAGTATCAGGCTATGATATAGGAGATCTGGTTCAAATTCCCACTCAGCTGTACTACTACTACTACTACTACTACTACTACTACTACTACTACTACTACTACTACTACTACTACTCACTGATGTGACCTTGGGTCAGTCAGGCACCCTCAGCCTGGTCTATGAGAATCAAGTGGGGAGGAATAGAATTGTGTTTGTCACCTTGAGCTCCCTAGAGGAGAAATAAGTACAGTAGGATCCCTATATCTGCAAATTCACTTATCCACACCCTGAAAATATTATACACAGCATGGAAACTGGCAATCTCTAGTGGCCAGTTCTGTTAATACATGTTAAAATATTTTTTTCTTTTTTTCTCCCCTTTACTGTACTTATATACAGTGGAACCTTGACTTACGTCATTAATCCGTTCTGGAGGTCTAGACATAAGTCAAAGATGCCTTAAGTCAAATGAACTTTTCCCATAGAAAGTAATGGGAAAGTGGATTAATCCATTCCAGATAATGAAAAAGACCCCCCAAAATAGCAATTTAACACAAATTTGACTGGGATAGGAGATTCCTTCTGGGGATGTAAATGAAATGTCTCTTCAAAGAGAGGAGGAGGTAGTGGATTTATTTATTTATTTATTTATTTATTTATTTATTTATTTATTTATTTATTTATTTATTTATTTATTATTGTATTTATACCCTGCCCATCTTCCTGCAGGAACTCTGGGCGGCTAACAGAGTGGCGACTAAGCGCAACAATAAACAACAATCTAACAGTAAACTAAAAACTAGGCAAATTAAAACAAGTAAATAATTTAAAACAGTTTAGCGCCCCAGTATCACCAACTGGTACAAAGACGAGGTACTTAAAAGAAGAGTAAAGATGGCGGGGGGGGGAAATTAATGCTCACCAAAGGCCTCACGGAAAAGGAGCGTTTTTAAGGCTTTGCGGAAGGCCAGCAGGGACTCTGCAAAGCGCACTTCGCTAGGAAGGGTGTTCCAAAGAGAGGGGGCTGCCACCGAGAAGGCCCGGTTACGAGTGAACGTCTTCCGGGCCTCTCGTGGGGTGGCAACCCGAAGCGAGTGCGCTCGCGACTGCCGGGCAGGTCGGGCCAAAGTTGATCGCTGGACGATACGCTCTGACAGGTAGTCCGGGCCCAGGCCATGGAGGGTTTTATAAACTAAAACCAAGACCTTGAATCTAATCTGGGATGCAACGGGCAGCCAATGCAGGCGAGCCAGGACTGGGGAGATGTGGTCATAGCGACGCACACCCGCCACCAGCCTGGCAGCCGCATTTTGTACCCGTTGCAAACACCGGAGGAGAGTCAAGGGCAACCCCATGTAGAGGGCATTGCAGTAGTCCAGCCTCGAGATCACCAGCGCTTGGACCACAGTTCTCAGAGTGTCGCCATCCAGGTACGGGCGGATCTGGGCTATTTGGCGAAGATGGTAATAAGCGGATCTGGTCACGGCCGCCACCTGGGCATCCAGGGTGAGCGCCGGATCCAGAACCACGCCCAGATTCCGCACCCTCTCCGCGAGTTGGAGGGAAACTCCAGACAGGGGAGGGGGCCTCAGTACCCAGACGGCGAGCTCCCAAAGAACATAACCTCAGTCTTCCCGGGGTTGAGCCTGAGCCTGTTCGCCCTGGTCCATGTCAATACGGCATCCAGGCACCCATCGAGAGTCCGAACAGCTTCCACTGCAGAGGTGGAAAAGGAGAGATAGAGCTGCGTGTCATCAGCATACTGGTGACAGCAGACTCCAATTCTCCTAATGACCCCAGCCAGCGGCCTTACATAGATGTTGAACAGCATAGGGGACAGAGATGACCCCTGCGAAACCCCACAAGGGAGGATCCACGGGGCCGACAACTCCCCCTCCCCATGCTGAACATACTGGGGACGGCCCTCCAAGAAGGAACAGAGCCAACTGCGAGCAGTGCCTCCAATTCCCACCTCGGAGAGCCGGTCCAGTAGGATACCGTGGTCGACGGTATCTAAGGCCGCTGACAAATCCAGGAGGACCAACAGGGTAGAGCAACCCCTGTTGGCCGCCCGAATTAGGTCATCTTGCAGCGCGACCAGAGCTGTTTCGGTCCCCCGGTATGGCCTGAACCCAGATTGGCATGGATCAAGGCACTGCTGTTCCTCCAGGTATGACTGCAGCCGGACCGTGGCCACCCTCTCGATAACCTTGCCCATGAAGGGAACACTGGCGATCGGACGATAGTTGGCCAATTGGTCCGATGCCAATCCCGTTTTTTTCAAAATGGGCTTAACCACCGTCTCCTTCAGACAAGAGGGGAAAAACCCCCTCGCTGAAGGAGGTGGTGGTGATGACAGAAGCCCATTCGGCCATGGTCCCGTCGGCAGCTTTTATCAACCAAGCAGGGCAAGGATTGAAGGGGGTGGACGCGGGCCGGCAGTGGGCCATAGCCCTGGAGGCCTCCACAGGGGAAACAGGCCCAAGCTCATCCATCCGAGGAGTGCAAGGTAGCCAGCGACTGGGGATGATGGGGCGGGGCTGCTGCAACCGGAGTCGAAGCCGGCCCGAATGGCCTCTATTTTGGATCAAAAATAGACTGCAAAATTCTCACTACTGAAATCAGTAGGAGGAGGCCTGGCCAGACTAGGATTGGTGAGGTCTCGAACCACCCAGAAGAGCTCCGCCTGGCGATTGGAGGCCTCACCAATTTTCAGGGAGTAATAGGATGACTTAGTCTCCCTGATCGCTCGAGAATAGCACGTAGTCTGGATCACAACAGCAGTCTTATTGATTACCGTCCGGCTTCTTCTCCAGCTGCTCTCTAGCCTTCTCCGTTCCTGCTTCATTCCCCGCAACTCTGCCGTGAACCACAGCGAGGAATGAGCTCTGCACCGGAGAAGGCGCTTGGGGGTTATCTGGTTGATGGTGCGGGCAGCTGTTTCAAACCATTGGTTAGCCACAGCCTTGGCCGGAGCGTCAGTCAGGCCACCAGGAAGCTCCCCAAAGGCCTCCCAGAACCGAGCCGGGTCCATAAGCCTTCGGGGGCGGGCCAAAACGGGAGGCCGAAGGTCCCCGCGGGGAGGGGCTGCGATCGACAGGGAGAAAGAAAGCAGGTGATGGTCTGACCATGACACAGGTAGAGAGACAATGTCCCCTACCTCCAGACTAGAATCCCCCGACATGGAGGAAAATACCAGGTCAAGGGTATGGCCTGACCTGTGAGTGGGGCATAAAATATGCTGGGACAGACCCATGGAAGTCATGGATTCCATGAAATCCAGAGCTGCACCGGAAAGTTCACCACCAGCATGCACATTGAAGTCACCCACAACCAAAAGGCGTGGGGACTTCAATAGAGCAGCGGCGATGAACTCCGAGAGCTCTGGGAGGGATTGGGCTGGGTTGCAGGGAGCACGGTAACCCAGTACAATGCTAAATCTGTCCCACTGTCCCACTAACAGGTGAAGGCATTCTAACCCTTGACTAACCAATGTCGAGGCCCTGCAGACATAAAGAGTGTCCCTGTGAACGATGGCAGCCCCCCTCCCCTTTGACCCTCCAACCTTCCCACACCTTGAACCAGATACCCGGGCGGGCACAGCTGGGAGAGCGAAGCCTCCCCCTCCAGACCCACCCAGGTCTCGGTAATGCAAGCCAGGTCAGCCCTCCCATCAAGGATGGAATCGTAAATTATGGGGATCTTATTATGGACTGATCTGGCATTCATAAGGAGGCAAGAAAGGTTGGAGGCGCTGGTGGGATGACTCCTGGACACGTGGCAGAGAGCCAAGGGGTCAGAACGGGGGACAGGCACAAGTTGCCTGACCCGGGTTCTTCTGATCTGACTAACCCCTTGACTACCAGCGTACTGCCCACGGCCCAACACTGTCGGGATGTAAGTCCCTGCTAACATGGCGGCAAAAAACAAAAACAACCCCCCCCGAAATATGAGACAAAATATACAATACAATATAGGAATACAATAACTAATTAAAGTAACAAACAGAGGAGGTAAACAAGAGGCTAATAATAAAAATAATAAATAGATCTAGGTTAAGAATCAGGGTTAGGACCTCAGGGCAGGTGGAACACGTAGGGGGAGGTGGGGGGGAAAGAAGAGGGTGGAATCACAGTTGACAATAAAAAAAATGCAGTGCACGGTGCATGGCGACCACTCCTCACACTCATCAGGGTCCATGGAGAGGCTCTACATCAGGTGGCCATTAGATGTCAATGCCGGGGGAACAACGGGGAAGGCTCGGAGGGAGTCTACGACCAGGGTCAATAGCCTCTTGGCTCGGTTGATCCCAGGGGAGGCCTGCACCGGGCCAACCAGGGCCCCCAGGGATCACAGATAGTTTGGATGGCCAAAGTGATGGAACCAGACAGCTTGAAACAATGGCCAGTCTGCACTGGACAGTCCACAGGCACTGGTGTCCAAAGCCAGTCCGAGACCTGTAGGGAGGGCAATAAGCAGCAGAAAGATAGTGCAAGTGCGCTGCCCCCCCCCCCGGACATGATGATACCGGCGGCCGACCCGCCGCCTGAAAACCGGGTCCCACGAGGGGCCAAAGGCAGCGGAAGGGTGGTGTAGCCGCACCTGCCCCCCCGAACATGATGGTGCCGGCGGCCAAGCTGCCGCCCATGAAGCAGGACCCACAGGGGGTGAAGGCAGCAGGTCCTCCGGCATGATGACACCGGCAGCCGACCTGCCGCCCAAGACCAGGGTCCCACGGGGGGGGGGGGGGAATGGTGGCGGAGAGATGGAGTAACCACGCCTGCCCCCCCCAGGCAAAGTGGCGCCGGCGGCCGAGCTGCCACCCGAGAGACAGATCCCACAGGGGGCGAAGGCAGCGGATAGGTGGTAAGGGAGCCGCGCCTAGCCTCTCCAGAGGACTGGCACCGGCGGCTGAGCTGCTGCCTGAAATCAAAGGTCCAAGGCCCATGGGGGGGGGAAAGGCAGCGGACAGATGGAGTCACCGCACCTGATCCCCCCCGACGAGATGGCACTGGCAGCCGGACTGCTGCTCGAAAACCGGGCCCCGGCAGGGGGCGAAAGCAGCAAACAGATGGAGCGGCCGCAAGTGGCCCCCGGAACCTCAGCTCCGGCGGCCGATCCGTTGCCCGGGAACTGGGACCCACGGGACCCATGGGGGGCAAGGACAGCGGCAAAATGAAACAACCGCGCCAAGCCCCCCGGCACGAGGATCGGCAGAAGCTGAGACGCTGGAAAATGGCGGTGGCGGAGGAGGGAGGGAGGCTACGGAAGCCTCCCAAAGCACAGCTGACCAGACAGAGGCCGCAGCAGAACAGGGAGGTAAGGAAAAGATGGAAGGAAAAAAGGGGGAAAGGGGGAGGGTTGCCCAAGATGGTACCGTGGCAGAAATGCAAAGGGAATCCTCCAAAAGCGAAGACCCGGCAGCAGCCATACGGCTGGGTGAAATCACGGCGTCTCCAACAGGTTGCGAGGTTGCGGTGATTCCCAGATAAATTACGCTTCCACTTCGAAACAATGGGCCCCTCTAAAGCCCCCCCAAAACCCCCTACAAAGCCTGAATAGCCCCATGACAAAAATTAAAAATAAAACAGATAGCAAGGCAGCGCTAGATAGTAAAAGATAGAAACGCTGGGGCGCAGTGAAGCAAAGAAGCTACCGCCGCCCGCCATCTTGATTGTAGCCAAATTTGTTGTTGTTCAGTCGTTCAGTCATGTCCGACTCTTCGTGACCCCATGGACCAGAGCTCGCCAGGCCTTCCTATCCTCCACTGCCTCCCGGAGTTTGTTCAAATCCATATTGGTTGCATTGATGACACCGTCCAACCATCTCATTCTCTGTCGTCCTCTTTTCCTTTTGCCTTCAATCTTTCCCAGCATCAGGGACTTTTCCAAGGAGTCCTCTCTTCTCATGAGGTGGCCAAAGTACTGGATCCTCAGCTTCAAAATCTGTCCTTCCAGTGAACATTCGGGGTTGATTTCTTTCAGGATGGATAGGTTTGATCTCCTTGCAGTCCAGGGGACTCTCAAGACTCTCATCCAGCACCACAGCTCAAAAGCATCAATTCTGAGGTGATCAGCCTTCTTTACAGTCCAGCTCTCACTTCTATACATCACAACTGGAAAAACCATAGCTTTGACTATCCTGACCTTAGTTGGCAAAGTGATGTCTCTTCTCTTTAGGATGCTATCTAGGTTTGCCATTGCTTTCTTCCCAAGAAGCAGGCGTCTTTTTATTTCGTTGCTGCAGTCGCCATCTGCCGTGATCAAGGAGCCCAAGCAAATAAACTCTGCCATTGCCTCCATTTCTTCCCCTTCTATTTGCCAGGAGGTGATGGGACCGGTGGCCATGATCTTAGTTTTTTTGATGTTGAGCTTCAGCCCATTTCACTCTCCTCTTTCACCCTCATTAAGAGGTTCTTTAATTCCTCCTAACTCTCTGCTATTAGAGTAGTATCATCTGCGTATCTGAGGTTGTTGATATTTCTTCCGGCAATCTTAATTCTGGCTTGTGATTCATCCAGACCTGCCTTTCTCATGATGTACTCTGCATATAAGTTAAATAGGCAAGGTGACAGTATACAGCCTTGTCATACTCCTTTCCCTATTCTAAACCAGTCAGTTGTTCCATATCCAGTTCTAACGGTTGCTGCTTGTCCCACATATAGATTTCTTAGGAGACAGATAAGGTGGTCAGGTACTCCCATTCCTTTAAGGACTTGTCATAGTTTGTTGTGGTCTACACAGTCAAAGGCTTTGGCATAGTCAATGAAGCAGAAGTAGATGTTTTTCTGGAACTCTCTGGCTTTCTCCATAATCCAGCGCATGTTGGCGATTTGATCTCTAGTTCCTCTGCCCCTTCGAAATCCAGCTTGTACTTCTGGAAGTTCTCTTTCCACATACTGCTGAAGCCTGCCTTGTAGAATTTTGAGCATAAACTTGCTAGCATGTGAAATGAGTGCAATTGTGCGATAGTTGGAGCATTCTTTGGCATTTCCTTTCTTTGGGATTGGGATGTAGACCGATCTTTTCCAGTCCTCTGGCCACTGCTGGGTTTTCCAAATTTGCTGGCATATCGTATGCAGCACCTTTACAGCATCCTCTTTAAGATTTTAAAGAGTTCAGTTGGAATGCCGTCACCTCCACTGGCCTTGTTGTTTGCTTTCTAAGACCCACTTGACTTTCTTGGCCTTGTTGTTTGCTTTCTAAGACCCACTTGACTTCACTTTCCAGGATGTCTGGCTCCAGGTCAGCAACTACGCTATCTTGGTTATCAGGGACATCCAGATCTTTCTGATATAATTCTTCTGTATATTCTTGCCCTCTCTTCTTGATCTCTTCTGCTTCAGTTAGGTCCCTACCATTTTTGTCCTTTATCATATCCATCTTTGCATGAAATGCCCCTTTAATGTCTCCAATTTTCTTGAATAGATATCTGGTTTTTCCTTTTCTGTTGTTTTCCTCTATTTCTTTGCACCGTTCATTCAAGAAGGCTGCCCTGTCTCTCCTTGCTATTCTTTGGAAGTCTGCATTCAATTTTCTGTATCTTTCCCTTTCTCCCTTGCATTTTGCGTCCCTTCTGTCCTTCGCTATTTTTAGGGCCTCGTTGGACAACCACTTTGCTTTCTTGCATTTTCTTTATTTGGAATAGTTTTCATTGCAGCCTCCTGTACAATGTTACAAGCCTCCATCCATAGTTCTTCAGGTGTTCTCTCCACCAAATCTAGTTCCTTGAATCTATTCTTCACTTCCACTGTGTATTCATACGGGATTTGACTTAGATTATACCTGACTGGCCCAGTGGTCTTCCCTACTTTCTTCAGTTTAAGTTTGAATTTTGAAATAAGAAGCTGATGATCTGAGCCACAGTCAGCACCAGGTCTTGTTTTTGCCACTGTATAGAGCTCCTCCATCTTTGGCTGCAGAGAACATAATCAATCTGATTCCGGTATTGTCCATCTGGTGATGTCCATGTGTAGAGTCGCCTTTTGTGTTGTTGGAAAAGAGTGTTTGCAATGACCAGCTTGTTCTCTTGACAAAACTCAGTTAGCCTTTGCCCTGATTCACTTGTAACTCCAAGGCCAAACTTGCCAGTTATTCCTTTTATCACTAGACTCCCTACTTTAGCATTCCAATCCCCTATGATGAGAAGAACATCTTTCTTTGGTGTCAGTTCTAGAAGTTCTTCTAAGTCTTCATAAAATTGGTCAATCTCAGACTCTTCAGCACCGGTAGTTGGTGCATAAACTTGGATTACTGTGATGTTGAAAGGACTGCCTTGGAATCGTACTGAAATTATTCTATAATTTTTTAGGTTGTATCCCAGCACTGCTTTTCTCACTCTATTGTTGACTGTGAGGGCTACTCCATTTCTTCTATGGGATTCTTGCCCACAGTAGTAGATGTGATAGTCATCTGAACTGAATTCACCCATTCCTGTCCATTTAAGTTTACTGATGCCCAAGATGTCAATGTTTATTCTTTCCATCTCATGTTTGACCACATCCAGCTTACCCTGGTTCATAGATCTCACATTCCAGGTTTCTATGCAGTATATTTCTTTGCAACATTGGACTTTCCTTTCTCTTCCAGGCACATCTGCAGCTGAGTGTCCTTTCGGCTTTGGCCCAGCCACTTCATTAGCTCTGGAGCTAATTGTACTTGTCCTCCACTCTTCCTCAGTAGCATGTTGGACGCCTTCCGACCTGAGGGGCTCATCTTCCAGCGTCATATCTTTTAGCCTTTTGTTTCTGTCCATGAGATGTTCTTGGCAGGGATACTGGGGTGGCTTGCCAGTTCCTACCCCAGGAAGTCTTATTACAGGCCTCATTGTCACCAGTGTAATTAGCCTTACAATGATGAAAGCACAGTTCAGCCTGTTTTATTTTGTAGCCTCACTGATCAACTGGGACACAAAAGTAGAAATGTGCCCCATTTATAAGATATTCCAGATGAGGCAACTATAGGAATTATAGTCCACAAATTATACGCCTCCACTTTTTAATGTTCATAGCAACAATATCTAATATTTAAGTTTTCCTTAATTTCAACCTGACGTTCCAAGTTCTGAACAACTCTGCTTACCATTAGAGTCCCACAACTGTACAGCTCCTCAACTAAAATGCTTCCATTATGGATCAGAATTCTGCAGCCAGATTTTTTACAAGACTGAGCCGACTGTCTAACCAGCGAGACCAGCCCCGAGCTCCTGGCCCTTCTTCTCCTCCACCGGCAGCGGCGGCTTCGGTGAGGCCGAGGACCAGCTCCAGGTACTCGGAGCTGGCCTCGCTGAAGCCGCCGCTGCCGGAGGAGAGGAAGGAGGAGCAGTTTGGAGGAGGCAGCCGCGATGCTGGGTCGTGGCTGCTGCCCGATTCCGGGGCCTTGCACTGGGGCCCCGAGCTGTAAGTCAAAGCCTGCGGTGCAAGTCAAACAGGCCCCTTCTTGCTGCAAGTCAAATATGCTGCAAGTCAAGCAGCATGTAAGTCAAGGTTCCACTGTATTTAGAATTTGCTATTATCTGCAGATTTCAGTATCCGCCAGGAGGGCAGAACTAATCCCCCAGTGACAAAGAGAGCTTCGGCCAGAAGGTCAAGATAACATGGACGGAATTGATGAAGGAATGCAAAAGGGCACATGCCTTCCATTCCATATATCCCAGATGTTACCTTTTTTGAAGTTATGGAGTAAGAACTGCCAAACCACTCCAGTATTCCTGCCAAGAAAACTCCATGGACATGTGGTCACGAAGAGTTGGTCATGACTGTAATGACACAACACAGAGAGAGAGAGGGGGGGGAGAGAGAGAGAGCTCACTTTGCTTGATCTGTTTCTTCTAGGGCTAGGCTACATTCTTTGCTAGCCATCGGTAAATGCACTATCAGCATCCTATCATACCTTACTGACAGCCACGCGTACCGGCCTGTGGAATCCTTCTATTGAGTGTGTTTTCAGGATGGCGTTCATTCTCCAGTCCACTCCAATGATGTTAATTTTCCCTCCGTTGGACCAATCCGACACTGCAATCCTATTGGTCTGTAGGACAGCTATCCCATATGAATGAGGCCAGGTGACTTTGGGGGATTTTAGTTCATGGATCAGTTCCCCATCTTTGGTGAAGAGCTGGATGGTTTTGGTCCCGTTGGTAACAAGTAACACGCCATTTTTCATGCAGGTGACATCTCCCAGTCCCTTAACGGGTTCAAAGCCATATGGAAATCTGTGCTTAGGGTGGCCATCGGCACTGTACACCTGGATCTGTCCCGTGCCACTGTCCTTGACTGCCAAGTCACCATCTGGAGTTCTTGTCAGACTGGTTGGCCAGATCAGTTTCCCTGGGATTGTCCCAAAACCTCCCAGGACTTTTTCTACAGTATTATAATAGATCTTCTGGATCCCGGACAGTTTCCATTTTTTATTAAACCTGAGAGCTTGTTCTATCTAGCAAACAGAAAAACAGAACGGGGAAAAGAATAAAGAATTCAGTGATGCCACATAGGCTTATACACACATGCATGCACATATGCACATCACACAGATTCATACAGGCTTACACTCAAACATGCAATTATAGCTAATCATAGCATGGGAATACAAAACAGAACAACTTTGGAAATCACCTTCATGCAATTAGAAGTTTACTACTACGTTTGGCCCAGGATACAAAATTGTGTTTTAAAATGTTTGGGCTAATTTTATTGTGAGTTTCTGGATAATTTTAATGTTCTTCCATACCCATCAAAAACAAGCACTCCTCCAAGTGGCCTGGAAAAGCTGTCAATATAAGAGGAACTCGTGTGTACAGTGTATTCTTTCTAGCTTATTATGAAAATTTACAATAGAACAACATTTAAATGACCCCAGAGACTTAATGGTTGATAAGCTTAAATTAGTAATAAATAGCAGATATAGTTAGTGATCAGTCCCCACCCTGACGATGTACACTGGTTTAAGGACAGGGGGATTGGGGATTAGGCCAGGAGGTCATCTCCTTTCCAGCAGTGGTCACCCAAATATCTCGGGTGGAAAGTTGGGGGAAATGGTCATCTCATCTTATTTATCCCCAGGATATTTTAATATCGGGTATAGAGTACTTCCCTTCATGTCTGCAGGCTTTGTCGATATGTATTTGTGTGGACTGTAAAACCTGTAATTGGGTATTTTCATCCCTGAGTTTGTCTCTGAACTGTTTCTGAAGGTCTCATAAGATCCGAATGGACATACAATTAACCCCAATGTCTATGGTTTGGGGGGAAATGGAATAGTGTGAAGGGAAAGAAGTGACTTGCCCACATCTCCATCTAGCTGAGAAAGCATTAAGCGTCCCTGAAAAAGCCAAGCCAAGCCAAAGAATTCTGAGGCTGGAGGGACACCTAGCGGGCCATATGGTAATGTCGTGGAGATGAGAATTATGGGTCAGTCTAATTTTGACATGCAGTTGAACAAAGTTTAGAGCAGTGGTTCTCAACCGGTGGGTCCCCAGACGTTCCTGGACCGCAACTCCCAGAAATCCTTGCCAGCTCAGCTAGTCATGAAAACGTCTGGGACTTGCAGTCCAGGAACATCTAAGGATCCACAGGTTGAGAACCACTGGTTTAGAGGATTTTTCACAATCCAGATGGAAAGGCAGTAATCTTTTTAAAATGTCAGTGAAACAGAAGCGGACACATTGGTCTCTTGTACCTGCCAAGGACAAATCGGGTAGGTCCACATCCCAATGTGATGTCCCTAGGGCTCTCCTGGAGTCCTACTAGTGACCCAAAATGAAGAAAAGAAAAAAGAAACCTGAAATGACCGACAGCCCACTTCTGTTTTATTTTATTTTTTTAAAAAACTAGCATCCTTTGCTGTTCAATGAAAAGGATGTTGCTTCAGTCTGTTTATAAGTGTCAACTACTGGACCTGCACCAACATTCCCTTTTCCCTGGTACCATTTCTACAGTATATTTGGCAGTAGAAATTGGGGTGGAGACTGGAAGGAGACTGAAACGTTTGGCCTATATAAAAACATCTGTCCCTGTGGACTACAAATCCCATCAGATGTATCCACTGCAGAGGGAGTGTGGAAATTTCAGTCCAGCAGCATCTGGGTATGTGTGTGTGATATGTTGCCATCCCATTGATAGGAAATAGGGTGTTGTTGTTGTTGTTGTTGTTGTTGTTGTTGTTGTTGTTGTTGTTGTTGTTGTTGTTGTTGTTGTTGTTGTTGTTGTTGTTGTTAGGAGATGGCACATGTCAAGGGAAGGGCATCTCTAGAAATCCAAACGGTGAGTTCAGTGCAGGTAAGTTCTCAAGCATGTATCTCACTGGGAAGGGTACCCTTACAGTCCACTGTGGTGGCCCTTTATTTCATTCCCTCCCCTCCCCCTACTATCTTCCGTGGTATTACGTTTCTGGGCCAGTTGTCCAGCGTTGAGAGTACAATAAAGTAAAAATTACCTCTTTGTGCATGGTGTGGCGAAAAGAAGGAAGCTGCCCTGACCCCTTGACAGCCAGGAATCCTGGTTCACTCCAGTTCTGGCGGGGTGTTCATTGAACCTACATCCTCCATTTCTCTCCTGTGGGCTCTCCATCATGGCTTCCTCTTCCTTCCCTTTCTCTGTCTCCCTGGCCCTCTCCCTTAACCCCCATTATTACATCAGTGTGACAAAATGTTGAAGGTGCATCAAGCATGCAGGACCAGGACCAGGATCCAAATAAGGCAACAAACCAAAACAAACAAACCTGCACCTCTTCATCTTCCAGCTCCTTCAAAAAATAAGAATCTAACATCGCTCCTCACACAAGGATGGAGTTGGTCTTACAAATGTAAAATGGGATAGGGAGGGGAACAAAATATGAATACATGTTTTTAAAATTATGGGTTTACATTTGGCTTAACAAACATGAATTTCTGTTTGTCTATCTATCTATCTATCTATCTATCTATCTATCTATCTATCTATCTATCTATCTATCTATCTATCTATCTATCTATCTATTTATTTATTTATTTATTTGACTTTTATACTGCCCATCTAGCCCTAGGGCTATTCTGGGCGGTTTACAACATGGATCACATAACAGGCTAACAAAGGAATACATATAAAACACCAAAATATATGATATTTGCACATGTTGCCCTTCCTCAGAACAACTTGGAAAAACAGATATGGCTTTTCCTTGACGCATCCTTGTAACAATCCGTAAGATGAGCAACAGTCCTTGAGCCACAATTAAATATATGTTCTCGCCAAAGTAAACTCCAGTGAGGATGGTTTCCAGTTAAATGCTGAGGCTGAGGAACTGCAGGTCTATAGCTTCCACAGTCTCCAGTCACCATGGAAATATCCACATTGGCTGCAGAATTATGGATTTTGCAGTCCGAAAAACCATTTCTCCAAGCCCTGGGTACATTTCTCTATAGCAGCCTGTGAGTGCAAATGTAAGCTTTTTAAAAATAGGCTGCCTTAAAATCATTCAGCTATTGAGTTATGCATAGGTTTATTATAATTTCTGTGCTGTATTTCAAAATTATATGCAGAGGAATATTTTCAACTATCCTTGACAATCGACAGATAAATAACAGAGAATACCTACAGCTGTTCATTGCCTTTTGGGCTAGGGAGAGTCACTGATAAAAACCAACCAACCAACCAATCATCTGGGATCGACAAGTGGCAGTGATGATGGTCTATAATCTGTATGTGTGTGTGTTGTGTCGTTACAGTCATGACCCACTCTTCGTGACTCCATGTCCATGGGGTTTTCTTGACAGGAATACTGGAGTGGTTTGCCAGTTCCTACTCCAGGTGCCTACAGCACCTGGTATTCCCTGGTGGTCTCCCATCCAAGTACTAAGCAGGGCCGACCCTGCTTAGCTTCCGAAATCAAGAGAGACTGGATGTGCTTAGGGTGCTTTTACACGACCTCTAAGATCTGCTGGACATTAAATTCGGACCAGAGATATTAGGGGCTTGTCGCTCTTCCTGTCTTCCCACCCCCTCCGCACTTCCTGGCTGCCGGTTGCGTGAGGGGAGGGAGAAAACAAAGGAAGAAAGACCGTGGTTCACCTCCTTCTGCCTCTCGCTCTTGCCGGCTCTTGCCCCGGCAACATTCCAGTAGCTCTTAAGTAGCTCTTAAAGGGGCGGGAGCCAAAAAACAGCAAACAGAAGCGAGGAGAGCCCTGCACTCACTATCGTTGCACCGCATCAAATAATGTTCACCTCCAGAGAGCAGGTACTTGAAAGGTGCGCTGGGACGCGCTAAAGTGGGCGTGGTCGCACTTAATTGCCTGTAAACTCCGGAGCTGGTGGGGAAACATTTTTAAGCTCCGGAGCTGGGAGCCATTTGCCCCGGAGTTTAGGGGTCGTGTATAAATGCCCTTAGGGGATCTAATCTCTATAGGAGCTATCTCTCCCAGATCACAATGAAGCTGTTCTCTGTCTCCTCTAGTCAATGGCCTTTCACCAAAGCAATAGACCTATTCAAGGAGCTTTTACTCTTCTGAGTTCCCCAGTTATTTCCGTCCTCTTGTACAGTGCATTGAGAAATAAGTTTTGACCCATTTCAAGGAGACATGCTTACCAAGCACCTGGATGCACGGCTGTTGCTGCTGAGATCTGAGTGTGGGGACTGTTCCCATAGCATCCTACCCAGAAGAATGATCTCATGTATCGCCTTGCAACAGGATACTTCATTTCTCCAGCCTTCAACCCTTTGTTCTGGCTTTCTCCATCTCGGTTTTCTGTTCTTCGAAAGGAAAGGGTAGCCTGCCATTTAAGAGAATGAGGCTAAAAATGGTTGCCTCCTGGCTGTTACAGTTATCTGGGGGGGGGGGAAGCTTGCAAAAGCAACTTTTTAAAGAAAACTACAAATGGTGGTGCTAGCCAGATCTGTAATTTAAAAAAAATATTGTTCATGCTTTGCTGTGCAAAATTATTGTTCTTAAAAGGAATTGGGACATCTGTTCAAGACTGGGCAGAATTAGATTTCCCTTTTATTTCTTACCCAGTCTCAGTCTTATTCCACCATTTGTTTCATGCAACATTGCCAGTCAACTGACCTGACTGATTCAAAAAGGCTGTTATCATTTTCTCGTTATTCCTCAGCAAACACACGTGTTTCTTGCAAGAGTTGTGTGAATTTGTATGCCTGATGTTTTGGCTGCCTTTTCATGGGTGGAACCATTGACTCCAGGGGCGTATCTGGGGGGGGGGCAGAACGGTACATTTGCCCGGGGTGCAGCAATTTGGGGGCACCAGGAGAGAGAGCAGGAGGAGGCAGCCATGTACCCTCCCGCCACCCAGCAGTCTTCTTCCTTGCCTTGGTGGGAGAGGTGTAAGGCATGTACGCTACCACACATGCGAACACACATGAACCCACCCACCCCACGCCTGCAGGGTTCACACACACACACACACACGTTGCTGGGGGGGTGCGATGTGGGGGGGGGCAGCAGGAAGGGCACAAAAATGAACTTTGTCCCCAGGCGCTCCAAATCCTGGCTATGCCTCTGATTGCATCTGGAACGATTCCTTTAATTTCAGAACACGAATACCCACATAATTTGCTTACAGATACAGAGATATACCACCATTGGCTTACTTGCCATGCAGGGATGTGGTGAGGACTAGCATGCATATTCCTTGATCCTTATAAAATTTGCGATAAATTGCATTACTCTTTTTTGCCTTTTTTGGTGTATGTGTGTTCAGGAATGAAGTAGATTGTGAGGTGTAAATGAGGCCCATTTAACTCCCAACCTCTGGGTCTGTTGCCAGAGACCCAAGCCATTGACTTATCCAGAAGTTGAACAAAAACAAATTCTTCTCAGTCTGCACCAGTCACAAATATTCCCCAGCACTGAGAGGATCATATTGTACTATGTTAAAGACTAGGAACCTTCTGAAAAAAAGAAATGGCAACCCTAATTCCTCAGTAATACAGCTGACCACACAGAGATTCAAAGCCAGACTTTGAGGCTTAACCTTTCATTATTTATTTACTTATTTTGAATATTTTTTACCCTGCTTTTCTCCTTGGAAAAAGACCCAAGGCGGCTTACAGTATTGAAGGACAATATACAACCCAGAACATTTAAGACATATTCAAGATTAAGAACAATGCATTTGAAGAGGCTTCTTACATGAAAAGGCAGTATTAAAGCTAATGAGGGCATGCAAACAATTAAAGAAGAAAAATCCATTGTGAGAGATGGAAATTAAAATGTAAAGCACAGGTATTATTATGAATTCAGTCTAAGCAATAATGCTTGACAATCAATCTCAAAGTGACATAGTAGGTAGTCCCTCATTCAGGGAAAGCTTGCCTGAAGAGAAAGATCTTTGCCTGCTTCCGGAAGGAGAGCAAAGATGGGGCAGTCCTGGCCTCCTGTGGGAGGGAGTTCCAAAGTCTGGGAGCAGCAGCAAAGAAGGCCCTTTCATGTTTTCTTCTGAGACATACCTGTGAAGTTGCCAGGATGGAGAGAAAGGCCTCTCCTGATGGCTTTAACACCCGAGCCCGCTCATACTGAGAGATTCAATCTTTGAGGTAGTTTGGACTCAAGCCATTTAGTGCTCTGTAGGACATGGAGTCATGAAGAGTCAGTCACGACTAGAGATGGGCACGACTTAGCGGTATTCCCGTTTCCGTTTCCGTTACTTGGTTCCGTTACTCTACGGAAACGGTAACGGGAATTACTCTGCCAGAATTCGAGCTCGAACCGACTAAAGAATAATTTTGGTCTGTGCCAAGCGGCACAGAAAAAAAAGTTTTTAATTTTTTTTAAAAAAACCGATTCCCGGCCAAAAAGCAGGCGGAAAAATGCCTGCTGTGCCTCAGGGCACCTACCAGAGGGGTTGTTTCTGGAGGTCCCCGGCCTCCCCCCCTCCTCCATCCTGGGCTGCTCTGGTGGGACTCGCCTCAGGCTCGCAGCAACAAGCCGCACGAGTCTCACCGCCGGCCGCCGCAATTCAAGCACAAGCGGCACGGACAGCACAGGAAAGAAGTTTTAAACTCTCCCCCCACCCATTCCCGGGCCAAAAAGCAGGCGGAAAAATGCCTGCCTGACTAAGGGCTCAGGGCACCTACCAGAGGGGTGGTTTCTGGAGGGGGGGGTCCCGGCTTCCCCCCCTTTCCTGTCCTGGGCAGCCGGACTCGAGTCGCCATGCCATGCGGTGCGGGCGGGGGATCCAAAATGGGGCGGCGACCGCAATATTTTTTTCGAAATCATGGTCCAAAAACACACAAGCACCACAGAAACATGCGAAAATTTATAAACTGCCAGATTTTTCCAGTAGCAGTGGGTTTTTTCTTGCAACAAAATGTCTCTCCTCTCCTCCTCTGTCCTCCATTGATTTTATTTTATTTTATTTTATTTTACACCTGTGCAATGATGGGCTGGCCAAGTGGCCATGTGGGAGTGGACCATGCAAATTTTTGGAGCCATCCCACCAATCGCATGGCCACTTGGCCACTGAGACTTCTGGGATGTGCCAAAAAGACCACTAAACCCTGCCCTAGCCCCCTAACCCTAACCCTAATCCTTGACTCCTTACCCATATGTCACAGTACACTGTCTTCTTAGTGGGTCAGAGAGGCACCCAGAGGTGCAACCCACTAGCCCACCCTAACCTTACCCGTCACTAGCCTAACCCTAGCCCTTGCACTAACCCATCTTAACCCTAAGCCAGATCTACTTGCATTGCACTACGCAAGTACGATTCCCTTCTTTGTGGGACACGGCGGCGGCAAGAGCCTTAGGCATCACCCTATCCAGGGTTCTGCCTGCCTGTCCACACAGGTCTCATAGCCTGCAACTGGTATGCATATCCATATGGCTATGCATGCCCTTTTGCAGCAGCAGGTGAGGAGAGGAGACCCCCATGTTGAGGGGTCTCTTGGAGCCTGCTTCCCCTTCCTAGCGGGCCAGAGGAGACACCCACCCCACAGAGGTGCCTCCAGGAGCCTGCTACCCCCCAAAAAACCAGTACTAATGGAAACAAAAAATGAACCGACTAATTTTTGCGAATTTTCGCGAAAAACGGAAACGAGCCGAAACGGGCTGCCTCCGACACACGACAACTCAAAAACGTCATTTTCCCTAGTCGTGCCCATCTCTAGTCACGACTGTAACAACACAACACACACACACACACACACACACACAGAGAGAGAGAGAGAGAGAGAGAGAGAGAGAGAGACAGACAAAATATTGACCAAGTTTCTTTTTACCCCCCAAAAAAAGGAACCAATCTTTTTATTGCATGTGGGCAAGATTTCGGATATGAACAGTAGCTTGGGGTGGCCTTGCTCTTCCTATACACCAGACCTTGAGAACCGTCACCACTCCAGATTTTTTTTAACCACAACTCCTAGAAATCAAACCCTGTGTTGCAAAAGACAAAGGACAGTGTGAGTAGTATTAAAAAACATCTTGAGTGCCCATTGTTCGCCATGACTGCATTAGCCCCTAATGCATCCCCGTCCCTTATCTGTAACTGCTGTGGACTGCCACTTCCATCCTCAGAGGCAGACGTTGATTTTATCTTTGAAATACAGTTCTAAGTATGTCAATTTTGTAAATGCTTGCAGCACCATCCCTCTTGCACCAGTTCCTACTTTCATAGGACTGTTTATGCAGTAATTAGGAGTGCTAGGGTAGAAAAATTATAATGACATGCATTTTAAAACTCTTCTTGCTACTTCCATAACAGCTGCAGGGCCAGCACGCGACGTGGGCCTTAGGCAGATGGCCAGAATGCGCCTAAGGGCGGGAGTACCAGGGGAAAATGGAAGAGGGAGAGGAGAACAAGGAAGGCAGCAAGCAGCTGATGATGATGGTAAATAGGCCTCTGGTTTGGGAGACCAAAAAGTCATTCAGTCACAACGCATATTAACTAATGTCTACACAAAAAATATATTCTTTTATTTCTCTTCCATGCATTTCCAGACATGGACCCTGGAGTGGACATTGATCAGCAGCCTGTTCGAAGGGAGGAACTTCAGAACCTGATTGCTGTTGTCCAGGATTTGGCTGAAAGATGTAAGCCTAGCAAGTAGATATGAGTCCTTTTAGCCTGTTAACCTTTACATGAGATGGCCCAAAATTGTGTTTCGTTTAACCAAGTAATGTGTATGAAGGAGCTGTTTTTAACTTGAAAAATGGTTGCAAAAAAGGAGGACTTTTTGGATGGCATGGTGATTTCATACACCAATAATCTGATACCAATCAAAAACTACAGGGGAAATTTAATGATTACTTAAGGCTTGCGTTTCAGTTTAGGCTTTCATTCAACAAACAATAATGGCTGTGCATGGTATGCAGTTATGCAAATTTTTAAGGCTGCAAATAGTCTCATTTACACTTTGATTTTCCTTTTCAAACCTACAGTGGCTGCACTTGAGGAGGAATTCAGAACCTGGAGGAATGGGCAACAAAGACGAAGAAGGCGCAGATAAATTTCATTTTCGTACTTCAGTTCATCTGTTTAGGTGCCTTAAAGTTTTGGTTCAGTCAGCTAACGTTTACCCCTGTGCTATGTTGTTTGCACATTATAGAATGTTTCTTTAAATTTTAGGCTCTTGTTGTAAAGAGCACACTGAGTGTTCATGTATTCTCAATGAGAATAAATTACTGTTCATCATTTCAAAGTATGTTTTTTCTTTACCACAAGGGATTATAGAGTAATCGATTATACTTACATCTCTAGTGTGTTGAAGCATGAAAACAAATTAATTTCCGTTTTTTTACACAAACAATGGTGGAACACATTCTTTTATTTCACGATATTTTCAAGGTCTTTTTTGCCTTTCATAAACACCTCATCTTAGCATGATTACATTATTGACGTCATTAGGTGTAAAGGGTTTAATATTAGGAAATTCACAATGTAGGCCACGGTTTTCAAGCCACATTTATTTTAGAGAAATAGAGGAAGGGACATTGTAAAAATTCAGCTAATTTCTAAAAAAATTATTTCTATGTAGTCTTATTATAGTTTGGCATTCCTTACAGTGCCTAATGGGTTCTACTGTACCTTGAACACCTGTACCTACTGAAGATGGCTTGTCTAACTGCATAATTACAGCAAAATAATTCTTTGCCAAATAAAACACGGAAAACTAATTCCTACATGAAGACGACTTTATAAGAAATAATAATGTAAGAAGGTACTGTAAATATTTTAGATATACATGACTCATTTCCTTTAGCTGAAAAGAAGGCATACATATTCCTATTATTAAAAGGTGCCCATAAGGAAGAAAATGAACAAGAACTAATACAGTGGACCCTTGTATAACAGACAGCTTATATAACATAAAATTTGTACAACATAAAAATTTTTGGAGATAGGAAAACTTTGCTTAACATAATCGCCTATGGGGAAAATCCGTACAACATAAAAATGGGATCACTCCGTTTTCAATGCATTCCTATGGGAATTTGTATAAAGGAAATCTTGCTTAACATAATTTCATTTGGAACGAATTAATTCCTTTATACAAGGTACCACTGTACTTGAATACAATATCAGAGGAAACATAAAAAGAAGGAGATACACAACAAAACATCTTTATTGCTATGTAAGGAAAAGCTACCAAATATGATTAAATATGTTACTTGGTAGCACGTTCACTATGGAGTGTATAGTTCCCTTTTCTTACGGATTCTCTTCTTGGGTGTTCTAGAAATGTTATTATCACCATGCTCCTTTGTTTCCTTCTTGGCTATGAGGTAAGGTGACGCTGAACAATCTCCAGGATTTACCCTTCCCCCATCAAAGGGCACACAGGTGGAATGTTTATCAGCCGTAATCCCAGTTCTTACCCTTTTCATTGGCCCACGTGGAGTACTATGACCTACTATATCATCGGGATACAGACGTGTAATTTCCGTCTCTGCCTGTAGAATAGACTGGGAGCTTTCCCTGTCCAAATCACTATCTGTGTCATTATCTGATTCCTGAGCTACCACCAAGTCACAATCAGATTCTATCTGTGCTGGTTTATCAGGGCACCGGCCAGTATTTGTATCTTTGGACAGGTGTTCAGTTGTATCAGAGGTACATTGTATGCTGGGAGTTACAGCAGTTGTACTTCCATTCTGACTTCCCTTCTCACCCACTACAGAGCCTCGCCCACGTGATGTTATGTAGTCAGTGAGTCGCTGAAGAGATGTGGATGCTACTTTTAAGTTAGAAATAACTTCATTGTGGAATCTCTTGTCCTCCTCATCACGAGAAGAGCTTTTTTCTGCAAGACTGGTAGCATTGAGCTGTACCCAATTCACAAACCCGGATAGAGTGTTGTCTAGTCTGGCTGCTGCAGTGGCTCTCTGTTTTCTTTTTCTCAGCATAGCCAATCTAGTTGCAGGGTCTAAGGTTGCCTCGTAGTTAGTAGTATCATTGCAGTCTGTAAAGTTAAAGAAAATAGAGGAAAAAGTTTCGGTTTTAATAAGTTAAGTTGGGAAACAACAAAGTTTTTCCTTATTGTCATCTTAAGGAACAGTGTTCCTCGACATATCCAAATGTACAGTGCTTAAAGATGGGAAAAAATTGCGGTGCTGAACACAGCTATTGTGAAGCTTGATGTTTCGTATCCCATGTATGTGTACCCATATTAAAATAATCATCTGTTACATCCACGAGATGCCCAGGGTCTCTGGGCCAGGAGTCCAGACCGCCTGGGCAGTCCCAAGGGTTGGGCCACTAGCCATGCAAGCAGCCTTCCATCGCTTGGAACTCAGCTGGCCAGGGGTGTCTGTGGACTTCCGCTTGCCCATGGCATCACAAAGAACGGGGGGGGGGTCTGGCAGAAGCTTCATTCCTGAAACCCAGATTGTGGTGGTGGTCGTTGCTCCCCAGCCCCAAGGAAAAGGCTCAAAAGCCCCCCCCCCCCCGTTGCTGGCTGCCTGTAACAGTTACTGGCAACTAAATTCTTATGCATATTTAGGAAGAAATGTTTACGGTTCATAACAATTTAACAGTCTTTTTAACCCCTAAAAAGTTTTCGGTGAAACTTACCCCTCTTCCTTTGTACTGCTGCCGAGTTAGCGCTGCTGTGAGAAGACGAGAATCCAGAGGTTGAAGGTTCACATCCGTCAGTTGAATGACTATCCGCTGCATTGAAAGCAAAGTGATTAAATTAAAGATACATCGAGGAATGAAAAGCTTACTGTGGCTCCACATGGTATAAGTTTACCGGCTAAGTACGCAGCTGTCCATTTCACTTTTGTGGTTACATTACAGGAACATGAACTACAAGTCAAGAAGGGTACTTCTGAGGGCCAGTCTAACATTTTAAAAATAGCAGTATTAGGACACCAAATAGATAATTTACTTGCCCGTTGCAGAGACATCAGAGGTTGCCGACTGAGTAAAATCAGTGGATTCAAAAAGGTTCAGAGTAAATATCTCGTCTGCACCTCCCTCCATTGCATCGATTCCTAGTGAAGGGAAGTGTATGGAGGAAGCAGTTAAAAACAGGTTTTTGCTTACACCCCCCCCTTTTTTAAATCCCATTCATTGAGAAAAAGGCCCCGGATATCCGGTGATGGGCTGCCCTGAAGTGGAGTGTCTCGTTGCCTCGTGGCACAGTTACTATACCATTATAGACCAGTACTTGTAAATCCACCTCGTTCTTTTATGAAACACTCCAGTTGTAGCAGGACCACCACGATAATGTTTTCAACCATTTCCTTGACATTATTTCTCCTCGAACCCTCCGTTAATGCAGGGACAATGTATTAATAATGAATTACACAACTGTGCTTTGCTTAAAGGCAGTCTTGATACATTACTTTTTATAATGTAAGAAAATCGATAATCTGATTTTCCGAATTTAAAAAAAAAAGGCTGGATACATTGTGTCAAGATGTTTCTACTTTACTATCCTGTTATGTTAGCGTATTAACAGCACATGGCGGTTTCGTTCCCTGTAAGGACGCAAATACCAACCTCAGACATGCATAAAATGGGAAAAAACACTGGAAATCTTATGTCTCTTCGGGAAATAAACATTGCATCGGTCTTTCGTCTTGGGCTATATAGGAAATGGATTAAATTGAAATTAAAAGTCCCTATACTAAATTAAGAGGTTAAGGGAAACTTACCAGCTCCGTTCGCTATCTCGCTTTCAGTAGTCCGAAGGGGGTGAATCGACGTGTCCGTGCGGAATATTTGGGCCATTTCATCGAACCAAAGGAATTTGGACCTTCCCGACCCAGACGTATTGTTCTGAAGAACAGCCTGTTTATAAAGTTTCCTCAAAGATTTCGTTTTAGTTCTACATTCGTCCGCTGATCTCTTAAAACCAAGTTTGAGGAGTTCAGTGGCAATCACCTCAAATATCTCATAATTTCTCTTGAGTGAAGATAGGGCATACTTTATTTCTGCCTCCCCCCAAACCTTAATAAGCGCTGAAGTCTCTGCATTCCCCCATATAATTCCCCTTTTTCCCCTCACAGACCTACTGCTCCCTTGGGATTCCTCAGAGCTGTCCTCGTGGTCCATGTTCCAGCCAAGACAAATGAAATGAAAAACAACAACTCTTACCTATTTGTGTGTACTGGTTTTGTGAGGGGCGACTCCAAATGAGTGGCTTCCTGTTGCAAGTTTGCTGAACACAAGTAATCTACATATGTAAGGGAAGGTGCTAAAGGTAAATTGGAGGGTACTGATTTATGGGTCTTTCCCAGGAAAGCAAAGTATTGAGGTAGCCCTCCCCCTTAACTTCCTTAGTAATACAAAGATGCAGGGAGCATGGTATTGTTAAAAAAGCTTTTTATTTTTATTAAGCATCAAGCTGTTGAAGGAAACATTATTTGTAAAGGGCTGGGTTAGCAATCCTATTGGAGTAAAAGTAACAAAACATGCCTTCAGCATGCAGTAGATATACAACTACAGGTCAGAAAAAAGTACACATCAATGCATTAAAAGGAAAATAAACAAATATAAACTGTGTCAATTGTGGATATTGCCACTTATTTCACATGAGTGAATAGGTAGTCCGCAATTGCGGACCTTATTGCTTCTGCCTCAGCTCTGTAGGGTGGCCCCCTACTGCAGTCAATCTCACTATCGTCTTGTGGAGCTGTATCTGATGCTTGTTCTATGTACTGCTCAAGGTTAGGGATCAAGTGTTTCTTCTTCTCACAAATGTTGTGCAGTATTACTGCGGATGCTATAATGGAGTTGACATTTTGAATGTGTGCCTCCATCCTGACAGACAGTCGCCTGAACCTGGCCTTCAGGCGTCCGAAGGCACGTTCAACAACATTTCTTGAACGGTTGAAAATCTTGTTGTAGTGACGCTCACGGTCATTTCTGGGGACAGCGTAAGGTTTCATTAGCCATTTGCATAGAGGATACGCGCCATCCCCTAATATCAGTGGTGGTATTGAAACACCGCCGTAATTGAACATTGGGTTACCAGGAATAAGGGATCCTTCCTCCATTTTTTTAAATAGCAATGAAGATCTGAAAACATGCGCGTCATGATTTACTCCCGAATGACCTGCCAGCATTGAAAAAAAAATCCCATCACCATCACAAGCGGCTTGGAGAAGTACTGAATGAAAAGATTTTCTATTAAAGTAGGCCGGCCCCTGCAATTTGGGCGGGGTTATAGCAATATGCGTTCCGTCCACAGATCCGAGACAATGTGGGAACCCCAGTTTGCTCATAGACGAGGTCATCTGAAACAAATGAGAATTTCTTATTTAGGACTTGGAAGTAGCGTACACATAACACGCAACATAAAAAGTAGACGCTCGAAAGTATGCAGTATGGCCTCGGAACACTAATCAGTAACTGAAAATTTATTGAAAAGAATAAGTAATCACACACAGGACTGGGATACATATTGAATTTGCAGTGGTAATGAAATTGTACCTCAGCAGCAGTGAAAATTGCCATAAATACCTTGTTAATGTCTGAAACACGGACCTCTTCTTTTAACAGAGTATGCTCTATCGCAAGACACACCTCAACGACAACTGTTGCAATGGTAGAAGTTCCCTTCTGGAAAACTAGAGCAATTGTCCGGTAGCATGATCGGCTTGCAAGAAAGTAAACGCCAATTGCTACACGCTCCTCCACTGGTATTGCTGATCGCATGACGGTGTCCTTCCGCATGAGATAGGGCCGTAATAAGTCAGCGATCTCAAACAGCGTCCGGCGGGTCATTCTAAAGTTCTCAAGCCACTGGGAATCGTCCCAACACTCCAAAACTGTATCGTGAAACCAAGCAGAACGCCCAGGGTAGCTCCAACAAAGTTTTGGCATAGGGGAAGTTCTCCTCCACTCTGCCACCGACCAAAAAACTGTTTGAAGCAGCGCATCAGCAGCTCGATGTAACTCGCTGCTGTCCTCTCCTAAGTTGTCGGAACGGCGGCGCCTTATCAATGAAATTGAGTTAAGAATAATATGTACGTTCTGTAAAACGGCCAAAAAAACATGATCAGGTAATAAGGAGGAAACCATCAATCTCCGGGAACGCAAGCGGGAGGGAGGCATGGCGTCCAGGTTGTTCTGGTGGCTGTCGATAAGCAGGAAGTCCTGCTACGTGCGGGAGACAATCCATATGTGGCTTACTGGTCAGTAGGAGGACCAAAAAAACCCGTGTCACAAGAAGCCACCTAGCGTCAGAGGGGTGAAAGGGCAAGTATAAATGTAACTTCTATGGGAAAGACCAATGCAAGTGGTAATTTACCGTAGAAAGCACCGAACGGAATCAGAGTGCTATCAATATAAAATTAGTACAGTGCAATATCGAAAGACAGGGCGAGAACATGAATGGAAGTTGTATGGATCTTGAAAAACCACCCGGAAGACAGGGCAAGGATTCGAATCGAGATGGTGAGGAAAGACTCCTTACGAATTGAACAACGTGGCCCGTGAGTACTCATGAACAGGGGCAGCTTCGGTCTAACATCACGTGACGAACGCCGGAGTCAAACCGGACGGAAGTTCAGATCGCCCCGAGGTGGGACGTGAAATAACCGCCAGAGAGAGAGAGAGAGAGACAGACAGACAGAGAGACAGACAGACAGACAGAGAGAGAGAGAGAGAGGTTAAAACCAACATTTTGAATTGTGCCCAAAAACTGATTGGCAGCCAGTGGAGCTGCTTTAATAGGGGTGTAATGTGATCTCTGTAACCCGCCCCAGTCAGCAGTCTGGCTGCTGCATTTTGGACCCACTGAAGTTTCCGGAACCTTTCCATTGGCAGCCCCACACAGAGTGCATTACAATATTCCAGCCAGGATGTCACTAGGGCATGTATCACAGCGGCCAGGGCAAGTTTCTCAAGAAATGGACATAACTAGTTTTGTTTTTCCCCACACTTGACATTTTTTAAAAAATCTCTATTTATCTTGAAGATGAAGAAACTGGCAGATTGTGACCTATTCTGGATATATACCAACAGTATTCTCATGCCTATATACTTTTCTCTTTAATTGCATGGGTTTGAGCTGCACAGTTTTGATTATACATGGATTTAAAAAAAAAATCCAACTAACCAACCAGTCCTGTGTCCCTGGCCACCGTGAACCATGAACATCAGCACTGAAGTTGTCAAAGTGCCCTTCTTATTCCCAAACACAACATCACTAATTCAGTCTCTAGATGGGGTATGTGTGTCATAAGGTTGTTTAAGGTGATTGCACGTGGTACATATAGAAAGGATAGTTAACACTGCAGAACAGAACCTTGATAGAGAAAACTGGTGTGTGCATGTGAGTCAACTGTTCGTGCTTTATAGTTTATGGGTTTGTTTGTTTTTGGAGGGCCTAAGAGCCTTACAAAGAGAAGGTGGAGAGGGGATATGATGGCCATGTTTAAATATCTGAAAGGATGTCATTTTGAAGAGGGGTCTGGCTTGTTTCCCATGGCTTCAGAGACTAGGACTCCATTTGAATATTAGGAACAACTTCTTGATGGTTAGAACTGTTCAGCAGTGGAATATGCTGCCATGGAGGATGATGGAGTCTCCTTCTTTGGAGATTTTTAAGCAGAGGCTGGATGGCCATCTGTCGGAAATATTGTGATGGGGTTCTTGCATGGCAGGGGGTTGGACCAGATGGCCCTTGAGGTCTCTTCCAAATCTATGATTCTATGATTCTAAGAGTTATACACTTATTTTAAACTACACAGGGATCCAGGGCCCCGGCCCCCAGAGTTACTGAAGGGAGAAATGTACTAGTTAGAGATGGGCAAGAAACAAAAAAAATGGCGTTTTGGTTTTTCGTTTGTCGTTGAGAGGTCTGTTTCGGTTCATTTCCATTTGGCGCAAATTTTTGGAAAAATTTTGTTTCCGTTTTTTGTTTTTTCGTTTGCTGTTTCTACCCACCTTTTGCGCTATTTTTAAAGCATTTCCGTGCGCAGGCGTCCCCCAACGCCCCAGTCCAGAGGGAAAACACTAAAAAAAATGGATGCTGGCAGAGACACAGTATAGACTAGGTACGCAGGGAGGCTGCAAAGGCAGCGGCGGGCATTGCCCAGGGTGCAAGGCAGCTGCAGAGTGACTGCACTGCGGGGCAAGGGAGGGTACTCACCGAGAGGTATGCACGCACGCACACAGGGAGGCTGCAGGACTGAAGCTAGAGTCGCAGAGACAGCAATCCCACGCTAACTCCCACCAGGGACTGCAAGGAGGATGGGGGCTGCCAGAGCTTTTTATGCCCTCTGTGGCTGCCAGACCTGCCCAGTCTGCAACCTGGGCAAGCTATTGGTTGAACATGATCCCATCACATGGCTTGCCTCCATTTTGTGGCTGGTGGCGACATCCATTTTAAAGGGTAAAGAAAAATACATTGTGATGGGAGAAGACAAAAACAAATGTTTTAAGGACCCCAACCCCCTGGTAGGTAATAATTTCAAATAATTATTGCATTATCGCTGCGTTTTTACAGATGTCCAGGGTGTTTTAATACCCAAGAAATCAATCAATATTAGGCATCTGGGAGCCATTTTGGGTCGATGTTCCCTAACTCCCCTTAAAGGGAAAAAAATACAGTGATCTGAGAGAAGACATAAATGCACCTTTTAAGGACCCCAACCCCCCTGGTAGGTATTATCAGACAATATAAATGGATGTCCAGGGCGTTTTTTCACATTTAAAACAGCTCATTTCATTGCGCGTCGCCATTAACGGAAACGAAACATAACGACCACAATTTTTGTGGTTCTGTTCGTTTCGTTGCATTTTCATCACAATTTTCGTTTGTCATTTCGTTATGTAATGGAACGACTAACGAATAACGGAAATGAAAAAATGTTTGTTCCGTGCCCATCTCTCGTACTAGTATTTCTAGCCTGGCTGTTTGCTGTGTAAACGGCATCCCTCTATTGCCTACTTCTTGTAAATTGTACAGATTCAGTTTTTTTAAGTGTCTGTTTTCATCCAGACTTTTTCACAATCTTGTCTTCTAGCAGCATAACTATTACTGACTCTGCCTGCTTTATCTCAGTTTCTGTTGAGAGATAAAAAACAATTGCAATTAATACTCAAGCAGAATGTTACATATCTTCTTTTTGGACAGCCAGCTCCTGAAAAACATTCCCTTTCTGAAGATGCACCAAGTCAAATGTTTGTGTGTCTGGAAACCCCGCTGGGATCCTTTGAGTCGGAATGGGTGACGATGGCGGCAGGGGCTCTGCATTTTTTACATCTACAAACTGTTCTCTTAATGAGCCAGGAAATGCCTCAGGTAGAGTGCAAGATGTTCTCAGCATGTTCCCAGAGGGAGGGAGGGAAATAAATAAATAAATAAATAAATAAATAAATAAATAAATAAATAAA
>JAHTLZ010000237.1:11005692-11020146 GCA_023846285.1 Phrynocephalus versicolor | reverse complement strand
ATGTATGTATGTATGTATGTATGTATGTATGTATGTATGTATGTATGCATGCATGCATGCATGCATGGAGTAGTGGCAACTCATTATTCTGGGCAGTGAACCAAAAATTAAAACATGCAACCATGATTAAATGAACAAATAAGCAGCAATATAACAGAGTATGAAAGACAAAAAGAATGATTGTCATCTAGTGACAATCATTTCCTCAGAAGAGCATGCCACATGATGGCGCTGAAAAGGCCCAATTTCTAGTTGAAATTCTTTCCACCTTTCTTGGAGGGGTCACTTGAAGAAGCGAGGTCTGGGAGAAATAGGTAGACCAGGTAAGTAGGTACACCAGGAGAGATGCTCAGACAGGTGATGAGGTCCCAAGTAGGTCATGAAGTTAAACATTTCTTGCTTTTTAAATTCACTATACTGCAGTGGTTCCCAGTGCAGCCTCTTTTTATGATGGCTGAGAAACCTGCGAAACACCTCTTCCAGTTGCATAAAAAGGCATTTTACTGAGGCAAAGTCTTCTCAGAAAATAGAGGCTTCTTTGACCTCCAAGGAGCCTGTCCCTCATTCATACACATTTAAGATCCCATTCTGAAAAGTCAAGGAATAAATCTAACAAGAGCAAGAACACATAGAAGATGGACTGTTAAACCTCACCCCCCAAGAAAACACCTTGCAATCCTCTTGGAGGGTCATGACCCCTCCCCCCAGGTTAGGAAACACTGCTTAAGCATGATGGTTGAAAGGCTAAAATGGAGCATGGCAGTGGGCAGTGAAGAAGCCACTGCCTGCTCACATTCAAAGGGGCAAATATTTCAATATTTTCCTTCTGACCCTCCTTCAGGAAACAGTATTAAATGTGCTTTGGTTAGGGATGATGGCTGTTTTGTGATATGCCATGGGAAGGTGCTGTGTTGGAGATGGATGACTTGAGTAACCCTATACCTTAGAACTCCTAAAGATTCTGGAATATGGGTTCTTTGATCTGTTGATTCAAAATGTGCTCATGGTGGATCCTATGATTTACTAGTAGCTTGGATAAGCTCCTTCTGGATTCCATGACCGCTTGCCATCCTAGCTGGAGGATTCCCGTAAACAATGGTCCCAAAAGTAATTTTTCCACACTTTGTCCACATTTCTGATTTACTCAACAAACAGACTGGTCAATTTAATGTCGCTTGTGCTTTTTGCCTCTGTGAAAGTCAATTGGGCCTTCATATCTTTTTAGGGTTTGGGAAAAGAAAGGTATACCAGCTCAGACAAGACAGATGAGTGTACGGTGCCTCTAGGGCCCAATTTTCCTGCTGAGGTGGAGCTCACTTGCTTGTGCCGTGCTCGACAAACCTCAGTGTTGGATGCCAGCTGCACGGCGGGTGGTGTGACAAGCTGATCTGGAAGTCTCACTGTACACCAAAACATCTGGTTGCAATTGGGCTGGCGACGGGGCGTTGTGGAATATTATGTCATGGGATGGCCCCACTCATCTGGGCTGCCAGATGCATGAAGAACACTTGGAAAGCATTAGGTCTAGAATGCAAAAGAGGGGCCCGAGAGAGGGGAGGAGAATACTGCATCTCACAGGCTTTGATCCCACATCCACAGCGTCATAGTAAAAGTAACACTGGTACTAGAATTAGATCATGTGTATGAAACACGATTCAAATATTTATACCAGGGGCATTAATAGCATTTAGCAAGTGTGGTATTCCATTAATGCTATTTTGGCAATGAACTTACAGTAACCCTGTCATAGCTCCTGCGGGAGAGGTGGGGTATACATATATTTATTCTTACTATTAAACTATTAGTAAATAGTAATAAATAAATGTCCAGCCAAATTCCAATTAAGAAACCAAGCTTAAAGGTAGACTGATAACTTGGGCTTTGGTTTGTAATTTAATCTGTGAGGGTTTTTAGAAGGCATTAAAATCCAGGGTTCCCAATAAAATTTTATTTTTCATTTCCCTGGCTAACTTTGTCAATTTCCCTGACTTTGTGTTGAGTTTAGCAGGGGACAAAGCTTCCATTACATACACAAGCATGATCCAAACACATTAGGCTGGTGGCTAGGATTACAGCTTTGAAAAACGTGTAGCTGAGAAGAGGAATTTTTATGGTGTTTCAGTTTTATTCTGCCACTTCTCTATTCCAGTTGCCACAAGAACAGATCATGCTGTTGCTACAGCGAGTCAAAAATCCACTGTCAGAATATATTTTAACCACCATTTCTCTGACTTTCCCTGACTTCAGACCAATTTCCCTGACTTTCCCTGACCAATTGCCATTTCCCTGACTTTCCAGAAAGTGGCAACCCTGAAATCACAAATGGGAGTCTTCGCGTTCATTCTCACCTTTGGTGTAGCAAAAAAGTAAAATAAATAAAATGTGACTGTGCAATTTGCAAATGAAAAGCAGCTGTCTAGGGGGCAATGCTTCTCTGCAACTTACTCTTAGCAATGTGCTCTCAGGTGTGGTCCCAGATCTGGTCTGGCTGTGGCAAACCGAGGCTCAGACTAAAGAACTGACTTTGGAAACAGAAATAATACTGTGACTTCTATGACCGATGATGCTGACACTGATGGCGGCTTCTGAAACATTTTAATAATCTGTAGATACAGTATTTAAAATACTAAGTGTGGAAGCACATTTAAACAAAGCCACATTAATTTTTTTAACAAAACATGCTTTGCCATTCAATGTAGCTGTAACAGCTTCAACAAAAATTACGTTTCCGTATACAATCTGTCTTTCCATACAATCTGTATGGAAAACATTGATGGTACTAGGCTCTTACTCAAATGATAAGATAGGACAGGTGTGTATAAAGAGAGAGATCACTTGGAGTATGTTATGGTATTACATGGCCTGCCACCTTTGTGAGTTTGAGCAAGGTACACAGTTCTAGAGCAACGACAGTCAAAGGGGCTGATAAACTACCTACAAGTATACTGTACCTAGAAAATCATGAGATGGTTGCCCATAAGTGGTAATTTACTTGATATGATTATCATTATAAGTATATCATGACAGTCCTTGTGACTCATAGTAGCATCCTGTACCCTATAGTGCACCACACTGTTTACTTTTATCAAGGCTTGCATGCCAGGTAGGGTGGGGTAGAAAAGTTACCCGCTTTCTTTCCTTTGTACCTATTAAACTGCTGTCTCTGTTGACAAAAATACATATTTGGGACGTGTTCAGCATTTTAATGTTCTGAAGCGACATTAACTACATTTATGAACATTATCAATGTGATGAATAATGGTTGCATTTGCCCACAGAGAGCCCCCCCCCCCCAGTATTTAGAGCAGTTCGCACAAAAATGAATGGATCTGTTGGTTGATTTTGATGCATGGTGACAAATTATAAATGGAGGGATGCACTCAAATATTTATCTCACCTTCTGCTATCTCTGTCTCTTTTCGTACAAAGACGGTTACCCTGCTTTGCCATCCAGAAAGTGGGAGACCTGGAGCAAGTGATAAAATCCTTCATCTTACCAGCAGCATTAAATAATGTTCTGAGTAAATCAAGACTCAGTGCTCCCTATTACCAACTATGCTGCGATAATATGCTTGTGTCATTACCTTCCATGGAAACAGTGCTTTTGGAATTGTCAGAACCCTCGGAAGGAGATTGACAGAATCCAACAGGCCTTTCAAGTCACACAACTTCCAGTCCTGCTCTTGTGATCCATGGCTTGGTTTTACTGGCCCTGGGCAATCGTCAACGGCCCGGAAAAGCCAAAAAACACACACGCTCCCCACCCCTCTTGATGCTCCTAGCAGCTGGTATTCAGTAAAGGAGAAAGGATTCATGCCTCAATGAAGATGTGAACAATTTCTGTGCATGTGGGGATGATTAATTTTCATCGTGCTTAGAAGGTGTCTCTCTGTGAGGGTGAGTCACACTTGTGTTAAAATAACCTGATGACTCAATTTGACACAGGGGTGCTTATCCAAGTGTGTGCTGGAATTCTGTTCCTCTTTCTCCAGTCAAAAGCACTCAACAGTAGGGGCAGAGGAGAAAGTTCGATAAGGCTGAAGCTGTGGCCCTCCCTGAGATATTTATTTCAGTGCCCAAGTGATAGGATGCAAGTACCATAAATGAGCTGAGTAGCTAGAGATTTATTGACACTCTTACCTTACTCATTGCAAAGCCCTCCAGAAACAATTAATGCCTTGCATGACTCTTGCAAAAATTAGAGGGGAAAGAGGAAGGGAGGGAAGGTAAAATACTGTAGCATTTTAAAGACAATTAGATTTATTTCAGTGTTCGGTTTCATAGAGCAAAGTCCACTTTTTCAGACACCAGGAATAGAAATACAGTACACATTCTTTATATCCCGAGGATGATCAGTGTCAGGACCAAGTGAAGATATAGATAACAGATAAAGTGACAATGGCTTGTTAACACTGGGATGGAACTATCAAATTTCTTATTACTTAAGGTAGAAGGCCACAAGCAGGGTGATAGGCAATAGGCCAGTACCTGTCATGTAAATGTTACGTGTTTATGGGGGAAAGGTCAGAATCACTAAAATGTCCGCAACAGTTGAAGCTCGGGGAAAAACCCATTCCCCCCTCCATTTTTTTCCCAAAAAAACCCCACAAAAAACACAGAATGTTTTGGAAAAATTGAAAATAATGCTACACTAGCAACCCCCTCTCCTTTTACAGCTTGAAGGTCATTGTTACTTTAGGAACATAAAATATTACTATGGACAATTTGACTTGACATAAAATTAACACCACTAGCATAGTAAAATATAGTGTATCCAAACAATTATTATGAACAGAATTTATTTTTAAAATAATATTTATTGGTAATTGAAAGTAACAAATGGAGTAACAATTTCCTTAACTGTTTACTAGTTTATGTGGAACAAACAACCCTCTACAACACAATGTTTAAAAATCAAGAATTGACAATTATTCATATTTCCTCTCCACAGTATTAAACAAAAACAAAATAAAAACCTCATTCTCCTAAAATTAATGGAAGACGGGGGAAATGTATAGAAGGAAGTTGGACTAAGCTTCAAAAATAATCCATAATCAGTTTTTCTTTTTTCAGTTATTCCAAGTTTTTAGAAAAAAGCAAAAAAGGCTTCAGAGTCCTGGTGTCTTTGCCCAAACCCTGACAGTCTGCTGAAGCCTCTTGCACCTCACCATGTCCATAGATCTAGGCCACGTTGTTCAGGCTCTACAGAGGTCTTGGCCTTGCATTTCCAAGTTGCTGCACTCCAGAAGGCTGCTGTGCCACTGGTCAAGGCTCCAGAACTCTCTTTCCCAGCCTGCTTCTTGGGGGACTGTAAAGAGCTACAGGGGGTTATCAACCAGTTCTGGCTTTGTTTTCGCATGTACCATGATGCCTATCTGACAGAACAAAGATATCAGTTTTCTGCCTGTCCAGCATTAGCCTGGGTGTCTCTGCTGTGAGAGTCTGACCAACCTTTTTGAGAGATGCTTGGGGATGCCTGTACTACAGGTAAAACTGTGCTCACACGACCTGGGTTCAATCCCTGGTAGCAGGCTCAAGGTTCACTCAGCCTTCCATCCTTCCGAGGTCAGTAAAATGAGTACCCAGCTTGCTGGGGGGGGGGCAATGTGTAGCCTGCACACTGTAATTAAAATTGTAAACCGCCCAGAGACTACTTGTAGTGGTATGGGGCAATATAGCAAACGGTTGAGCTGGCTCTGCGATGGCTGAGACAGAGTCGCAGGTCAGTTGAGGACTAGGAGGTTGAATTTCACCTCAGGGCTGATACTGTTTTGAATGAGGCGGCATATTCTTTCCATTTTCCAACTGGCTTGAATGGTGCTCTTAAGGATGAGTTAGCTCTTACAATGAAGACTGTTTTTGTAACAGTAAAGTGGCACATCCACTGCTTCAGTGTGTATGCACTGCAGACTGGCTGCTAGGACAGCACATTTGGTGGCTCAGGTGTACTGGTGGCCAACATGGTGGTCTGACATCCATCCATCCATCCAGTCCTGTGATGTCTCCACGTGAACCAAAGTACCTGGCCAACATCCCCAAGGGTTCTGGCAACCGTTACCTACACCTCCTCACCCATGGTCGATGACATTGATTTTATTGGGGACTTTGCTCCATCTCAGGGTCACACAGTATTTTGGTAGTGGTGGACATACTAATTCAGATGCTACATTTCACAACTGTGCCCAAGTTACCTAGGCTGGCCCAGACTGCTCAGCTTTTCCTCCCACATACTTTCCGATTCCATGGCCTTCCTGACACCACTGTCACCGATTGAGGAACACAGTTCACTACCAGTTTCTGGACAGGCTTCTTGAGTCTTCTCGGCATTGATAGGAAGTTGACCTTGGCAAACCCATCTGGAAATGGAAGGGCAGAGCGAGTGAACCAGATCCTCAAGCAATACCTGGTGGCTTTTTATATTTCCATCAGGATGACTGAATAGATCTACTGCCCTTGGCAGAGTTTTCATACACCAACACAGACAGTTCCTTGACAGGACTGAGACCTTTCTTTGCAAATTATGGACACCATCTGAGGGACCATCTGCACACACCGACTGCCTCCCTGGTACCTGCAGTCGCTGACTGCCTCCAGGTCCTGCACACCATGCAGGTGGAACTCATGCCACTGGAGCCAAAGCCACCTATAAAGTGCATGAGGATTGTTGGCAGCGAGAAGCACACTGGTTGTTTGGGGAACAAGGTTTGGCTGTCTATGGAGCATTGCCGTTCTCTATGCCTTTCTGCTAAATTAAACTACAAATTTCAAGGACACTTCTGTATTACCTGTATTACCTGGCAGATCGACTCAATCACATACAAGTTGGACCTTCCAGCAAACCTCCAGATCCACCCTGTATTCCATGGGTCTCTAATGAAACCATACACAGCTGATCCATTTCTTGAATGCCGAGCCTCACCTCCTCCACCCGTGCAAGTCCAATGCTAAAAGGAATATAAGGTGGCCAGGGTTCTGGATTCTAAATACTGTACATTCAAGATAAGCTGCATTACCTGGTAGACTCGAAAGGCAATGGTCCTGACGAATGTTCCTAGGAGTAAGTACAGAACTTCCATGCTCCTGCCAAGCTGCGGGCCTTCCACTGGCAGGATCCTGACAAACCTCAGCCTTGAAAGGGTCTACTCTACTCTTTCAGAGTAGACTCCTATCCAACTCACAATCATCAGCCTTTCATCCTTCAGTTGGTTTACTCATGGAAGCTTCAGAAGAGCTTAGGAAGTCTGAGTTTGGGCTGGTGTCTCCGGCGGAGGCCTCCAGAGCCATGGCTTGTTGCCGGCCGGCGGCCACTCCCTTTGACCCTTGCCTGGCCTGGCTTATTAAATCTGCCTGAGTGGGTTTCTGCTATTGCCACAGCCTCTTTTAGGGAGGGATGCTTCCCTGCCCGTCTGAAGGAGACCGTGGTGAAACCCACTCTTAAAAAACCTGGCATGGCATCGGACGATTTATCCAGCTATCGTCCGATTGCCATTGTTCCCTTCCTGGGCAAGGTGGTTGAGAGGTTGGCTGCTGTCAGGCTTCAGTCATATCTGGAGGTTAATCGTATCCTGGATCCCTTCCAGTCTGGATTCAGACCTCTTCGCGGAACTAAGACTGCCCTGGTCGCTCTGCTGGATGACCTCCTCAGGGAAGCTGACAGAGGGTGTTCCTCCCTGCTGGTTCTCCTTGATCTGTCAGCTGCCTTTGATACCGTCAACCACGGTAGCCTGTTGGTCCGGCTTGCGGAGGCGGGAATCGGTTGCCAGGCCTTGGCCTGGCTCCGTTCCTTCCTTGGTGGCTGGACTCAGTGGGTTCAGCTGGGTGATGATTTGTTGGCTCCTTGGACTCTCCCTTGCGGGGTGCCCCAGGGGTCGGCAATCTCACCCATGCTGTTCAATGTTTACATGAGGCCGCTGGGGGAGGTCATCAGGAGATTTGGAGTTCACTGTCATCAGTATGCTGATGACACACAGCTCTATCTCTCCTTTTCCTCGTCTGCAGTGGAGGCAGTTCGCTCCCTCGATCTGTGTCTGGAGGCCGTTCTGGAATGGACCAGAGATAACCGGTTCAAGCTGAATCCGGAGAAGACGGAGGTTCTGTTCTTTGGGCCGCTCTTGTCTGGGTACAATGGCCCCCTCCCTAAGCTGGGGGGTGTTTCCCTCCAGCCTACAGACAGGGCCAGGAATCTGGGCGTGGTCCTGAACTCAGCCCTCTCCCTGGAAACCCAGGTGATGGCTGCCTCCAGGGCCACTTTTATCCAACTCCGCAGGATCGCCCAGATCCGCCAGTACCTTGATGAGTCCTCCCTGAGGACAGTGGTGCAGGCCCTGGTCATCTCAAGGATCGACTACTGCAATGCCCTCTACGTGGGGTTTCCCTTGACTCTGGTCCGGAGGTTACAACGGGTGCAAAATGCGGCAGCCAGGCTGGTGGTGGGCGCCCGTAGACACGAGCACATCACCTCAGTCCTGGCTCACTTGCACTGGCTACCCGTTGTCCTCCGGATTAGGTTCAAGGTCCTGGTTTTGACCTTCAAAGCCCTCCACGGCCTGGGACCAGAGTACCTGGCGGAGCGTATCTCTCAAAGGTCAACTGGGTCCAGACCCACGAGACTGGCGCAGGCGTGCTCACTGAGGGTGGCCACACCCAGAGAGGCGCGGAAATCGCATACCCGAGACCGCGCCTTCTCTGTGGTGGGCCCCTCGCTCTGGAATCATCTCCCCAGTGAGCTGCGCCTGACAGAGTCCCTGCCCGCCTTCAAGAAGGCTTTGAAGACCCACCTCTTCAGGGAGGCGTTTGGCGACCTTTCCAGTTAGTTTTTTCTTTTCTTTTTTTGTGCTTTATTGATTGGGTCGTGCCGCCATCTTGTTCCCCCGCATTGAGTATGCTCGGGTCTGCCTTTTGTTTAATGTTTTTATTACCTGTTTTATTGCTGTAAGCCGCCCAGAGTTCCCAGTGGGAAGATGGGCGGGATACAAGATAAACAGATAAATAGATAAATAAATAAATAAATAAATAAATAAATAAATAAATAAATAAATAACAATCTACATCTGGCTGTAATTAAGCACAGGTGAACTTTAAGGATACAAAATGTTTATGGCAAGCTGAGAAGATGTATGTTTTGAGGGATACCCTGGTCTCCTCAAAGGGTACCATTGTTTTAGATTGTTGTGCTCAGATTATAAAACCATTCCAACCTTTTCCCTTCTGGGAAGGCAAGGCATTCAGGGAGGAGAGTGGGCAACCCCTGGTTTGATGATGACTGCAGACAATTCAAAAAGGAAATTAAAAGACAATTTAATTTCCTGAGGAACAATGATGCAGTCCCTCTACCACAGCGCTATCTGTTCCTGTGGAAAGAGTATAAAAAGCTTCTTTGAGAAAATAAGCTTCCGAATACTACACAGCTGTGGGATGAATTAGCACATGCTCCCAAAAGTAACAACAGGCCTAACTTTTGGCATGTCATGCAGGCACAAGACACACCGATTAACCCCGTACTGACTTAACTACCTCACACATGAATGGGAGCTACACTATCAACCCATTTTTTCATGGGGTCTGGACACATTGCAAGCAGATGACCATGCGCTACCTAAATGGGCCCTTCATCTGGGAGGAGGCAGTAATTCTGCTTAAAAACCTAAAAGAGGGGGAAGGCCCCAAGAAGGAAAGGAATCCAGCTCAACTTCCTGGTTGATTATTGACACGGGTGTTTCCCAGTGCTATTTGCCTTATTTACCTGTATACATAGAGCTGGGGATTTCCCTTTAGAATGGTTTAAGCCATTCTAGATACTAGAAATTGCTCCCTCATAAACTGTAGGCAAGGCATCTTTTGACAAACTAGAAAACTGGGTGTCCTCAGAGAATCTCTTCGCAGAAGAACAAGCAGGATTATTCTGTGGCAGGTCTACGGTTGACCACTGATTTTTATTTCAACATCTAGTAGGGAAATACACCCCCCTCTCTTTTTGTGGCTTTTGTAGAATTGAAAGCAGCCTTTGGAGCAAGCTGGAATACCTGAATCTAGATGGCAGATGAATCCAAGGACTGTATGAGAATACCATCCTATGAATAAGAGACACCTCTAATGGCAACCTGTCAGAACCAATTCCTGTAAACAAGGGAGTGTGTAGAGACGTTTATTAGTTTCCCTTTTATTTAACTTATACCTACCTGAGTAGTATCCTCCCTATCTAACCCTATTTTCGCCACCTTATATAAAGGACAGGAATATATCAGTACAGTGGTACCCTGTATAAAGGAATTAATTCGTTCCAAATCAAATTATGTTAAGCAAAATTTCCTTTATACAAATTTCCCATAGGAATGCATTGAAAACAGAGTAATCCCTAATCGTGACCATTTATATGTTGTATGGATTCCCCCCATAGGCGATTCTGTTAAGCAAATTTCCCCTATCTCTGGAATTTTTTATGTTGTGCAGATTTTATGTTATACAAACTGTTTGTTGTACAAGGGTCCACTGTACTATTGTTTGCAGATGATGTTATTATTATGTCCTAGGTGGGGATGTGAAGACTATTATGGACCTTAAGTGCTTATTGCATCAACAAACATATCAAGGTAAATGAAACCAAAACCACATTCAATTTTTTGGGAAAAGAAAGAAATTTTGGGAAGGAAGAAATGCAGATGGCCACTGAACAGGAAACGGTTTGAACAGACCAACTCATATAAATACTGTACCTTGGAGTAACATTGAAAAACTCAGGAACATGGTCAAGTCACTTGGAATCTGCATCTCTATCAGTTGAGGCATCCACCCAGGCTATTCATTGTTTCTTTTCTGGCACTGCTACTACAATTGTATCAGGGCAAACAACTTCCTCAGATGCTTTATGGAGCCTCGGTGTCGGCTTTTTCAAATATTGCAAAACTGGAATCTGCCAAACACAGGTTTTGTGGTACCAAAATTTGATTCCTGGCTACAGAATGCTTATATATTTTACTATTATTTTATACTCTTTTTGCTTGCATATATGTGTTTTATGAGATTCCAAATACTGTTTTAAAGACTGGTTTAATCTATGCTCTTTACAGCCTGATTGGCTACAAAGCAATAAACTAAGTATTCATTTTTTACATGATAGGCCATTATTGATCATTAGATACATGTATAATTATATCTATCTATCTATATGTATCGGAGAGAGATAAGCACTGTCATGGGAAACTTTTACCTTCATATATTTATATGTAGTTACATGGATATTGGCATGTGTGTTGGAAGTTGAGGAAGATACTTAATGTGTGTTGGGAAGGGCTGCATAGGTGTGATTTTCACACACCCCGGGCCACTGTCTGTCTAACCAGCCTGCTCAGACAGAGTGGTGAACCAGAATATGGTTCAGACCAAAGTGGTGAACCACCTTGGAACCAGAACCACCTCCCACCAACCTTCCTCAGACTGAAGAAGCTACTTGGATGGGTAGAGAAATATTACAACCTAGCAAGAAAAGTCCAGTTGCCATGACTCAACTTCCAAAATAGCCTCACTGTGATGACGGAGAACCTTCACAGACAATAAGAAATACGGACTTTCCCTTATATCTGACATAAGCCTCAGTAGATAGTTGGGTCTTGAAATGCATTAGCTCCCTGCTTCTACTGAAGGCAGCCATCACCAAAGTATTGCAGGGGGGGAAAGTGTAGAATCCTCCAGCTAGTTTATGGTTGTACAAGGAAAACTGTGTACAAATTGCTGCTAAGGAGGTGCTGGTTACATTCCTGTGTACTTGCTCCATTAACGGGCAGCCACTTACCACCAGCACTATATCATTTTCCTTATGCAGACGTGAGTCAGCAATGGGATCCTGGCCCATGTTAAATAAATCTCGGTTGCATCTGGATGAGTCACTGGGAAGAGGGTCACCCTTAGGGAGAATTAAAGAAGATTGCTTGCAGCCACACCTGCCTTGGATGGACATACCTGAAAGTTTTTTTCCAGCTTTACTTGGTCTGTTTGTATTGGGCTGGGCCAGCGGAAAGCCGTCCAGCTAGAAGAAGGGAACCAGCTAATAAGGATAATAATCCGAAGTGCAGTCAAATTGGTTCTGACATATAGCGACCCTTGCCAGAGTTTCCTAGGGAGAGAGCACTGAGAAGGGCTTTTCCATTCCCTTAAGGAGACATTCTGGGACTGCGCAGCTTGCCCCAGGCTGCCAAAAAGAACAAGTCTGGTTATGTGCAAAATGATATGTGCAAAAAAGCTGGAGTTTTATGCTATGTTTAATTTGAGTGACTTTGTGTGGTGGTACTTTTCTAGGCTGCAGTGATGCCCAGCCCACACCAGCCATTCTTTCTAGCCCAGTGATGGCGAACCTTTTAGAGACCGAGTGTCCAAACTGCAATTCAAAACCCACTAACTTTTTTGCAAAGTGCCAATACAGCAATTTAACCTGTATACAGGTGGCTATGAAGGGGCGATGTTGGGTGCCCACAGAAAGGACTGTGAGCGCCACCTTTGGCACCCGTGCCATAGGTTCGCCATCACTGGTCTAGCCTTTGACTTCAAAGAGAGCCCTGCCTCTCTGCTGAGTCCTTTCTTCCTCTCTTTTGCTGGTGGAAGAGATCCGACGTAGCCTTGAGTCCTTTCTAATCAAACACACACACTCCTCCCCCCTGTAGAGGCGGATCCACAGGTAAGCATCTCTTCACGGTTGTCACCCTGCTCAAGCCAAGACGCGTGTGTATACCATTCTTTCATCTCTCTCTCTCTCTCTCTCTCTCTCTCTCTCACACACACACACACACACACACACACACACACACACACACACACACAGTAGCCAGATCTCCATTGGCTTGCAATCTGCGCCACGCTGATCACGGCATAGCTGTCCCCGGGCGTAAAAGTAGGCTTCCGAACACACTTGCGGTGGACGGTGCCTCCAGCGTTTTGCAAAGGCAGCCAGCAGTCATTTTGACGCCTCCCCTCCCCCCCGACCCCCGGACTTCGATGCAGGAGCGGTGAGGAACATAAGTCGTCGTGTGCTCAGGTAGTAGTAATATTACTCCAGGAATCACACGGGTCGTCCGGAAGGTTTTTCTTCTTCCCGGCCAATCAAGGGATGTGGAGGCGGCGGCGGCGGCTCGGGATTGCACCCACTGGGGCTCCCCTCCTTCCCGTTCCAAGGCAGGAAAGGGGCCCAGGAGGAGGAAGAGGAGGAAGAGGAGGACGCCCCCCCCCCCCACGTGCGAGCGCCTCTGCCATTTCCCTCGGAGGGGGATCCATCCCAGCCAGCCTCCCGGTCCGGGCAGGCTGGGCGGCGCGGGTGGCTTCCTTGGCCGCCACTGCTCATGCGCGAGCACTTCCCGTCGGGGAGGGAGCGGGGTGGGTGGGGGGAGAAGAGAAGAAGTAAGTCGCCACGAGGAGGCTCTGCACATGCCCAGAGGAGTCGAATTACCTTGCCCGGTCGTCGTCCGCCTCTCGAGCTCGTGGCCCCGCTCGGGGGTTGTGGTGGTTGTCATGCCTAGTACCCTTGGGTGCTGCTGCTGCTAATGCTAATGCTAATGCTGCTGCTGCAGCCGCCATAGCCATAGCTATCATCCCTCGCGCCCCCCCCCCCCCCCCCCCCCCCGGGCCAGCGAGCTGACAGCCGCCGCCGCCGCCGCCCGCGAACGAAAGGCGGGCCGGCTGAAAAGGAAAGCAGCCCCGGGCGGGGACGCACGGCGGGGCGCGCTCTCTCGCCCGCCCGCTCGCGCGCGCGCGCCCGCAGACCGGGAGGCGGGAGAGGCAGGAGAGGGAGCCCACCCCTCCCTAAGCTATTGTTGTCGCTGAACCGAGGAGGAGGAGGAGGAGGAAGAGGAAGAGGACGAGGAAGGCCGGGAGATGGAAGATGGAAGGAAGCGACGGTGGGGTAAGTAAGGAAGCGCGGGGGGTCGCTCCGCCGGCGTTGGTTGGGCTCCGCGCCGCCTGGCTTTGGCCGCCTTGGAAGGACGCGAGCGGACCCGGGGTTTCGTTTGGGATTCTTTACAGAAACGCCGCTTAGGATCCGATCTCTCTCTCTCTCTCTCTCTCTCTCCCTCCTCTTCCCCACCATCCTTTCTTTCATTTTTCTGCACCGGCGGGAAGGTGTCGCCGCGTCCCCCCCCTCCACCCTCCCCCAAGCTCAGGAAGGACTCGAGCGTCGGTCAGCGGGCGAAGAATTGAATGAATAAAGGACTGACTGAATGAATGTATGAATGAATGAGAGCGAAAGGGGCATAAGTCATGTATAGGGCGAAGCCCATTCAGCTTTTGCCCTTAGGCGCGCCTTGGCTTCTTTGGCGTCCCAACTTTTTGAAAAGGACGTTTGCCCAACCTGGATAGGTGCTCAGGGAGCGGGTTTACTTCCAGGTGTTGAAGGGTGGCTGGGACAGAGAGAGAGAGAGAGAGAGAGAGAGAGAGAGAGAGAGAGAGAGAGAGAGAGAGAGAGAGAGAGAGAGA
>JAHTLZ010000237.1:10977272-11005682 GCA_023846285.1 Phrynocephalus versicolor | reverse complement strand
AGAGAGAGAGAGAGAGAGAGAGAGAGAGAGAGAGAGAGAGAGAGAGACTGGCCGACCTTGCAGGGGTATTTTGAAAGGGAAACGTTTGGGTTTAGGGAGGGGGGGCGTTAAGTGCTGCCTTTCAACTCTTCCTGAAGCAGCATGACTTTAAAAAGAAACTTTTAACAAATTTCCACAGTACCCTGGCTCTGAGTGCATGTCCTGGGATGGCTTTTAGAATCCTGGACTCCCCTCTAGCCTTTTTCGCAGGACGGGCATTGAAGGGAGAATGCTGCCCTTTCAATAGGAGTTGATGCTTCCCTGTGTTGATGCCGAGCAGTTAAGCGGGATGGTAGGCCTGAGTTCTTTTCCCACCGTAGACTTGGCATACAAGTCGGGATCAGCAGCTTCAAAATATAATGCAAAACTGCTTCGGCAGCACAGACGAAGTTGCAAGGCATCAAAATTTTGCATCTTATTTACTGTGGTTGTAGCAGAGTTGTGGTTCTCAACGTTTGCTGCATAATCCGATGCACAGCTTCCTTTGGGACATGATGAGACTTACTTCAGGCTTGGCAAGTATAGGATTAGTAACTGAATTATACATTTTGGAGGTAGGATTTGTCTCTTGATGAGCACTTATGTTTTTAACCCTTTAGTAGTTAATCGGTTTAAATTTACAGTACAGTGGACCCTTGTATAACAAATAGTTTGTATAACATAAAATCTGTACAACATAAAAAATTCCAGAGATAGGGGAAATTTGCTTAACATGATTGCCTATGGGGGAAATCTGTACAACATAAAAATGGGATTACTCCATTTTCAATGCATTCCTATGGGAATTTATATAAAGGAAAATTTGCTTAGCATAATTTCATTTGGAACAAATTAATTCCTTTATACAAGGTACCACTGTATATTTAAAGAGTGGTCTCCTAAAAGCACTTGGTCATGCACACTGGAGTTTGAACTTGCTTGGGCCATGCATCTTGTCTATGCTTGGAAGTCTTTGTCCCATACGCACTTCTGGGTTTTTTTTTTTTAATTTGCTAAGAGCATCTGTCTGTCCCTATTCCTATTCATGATATGCGCATTTGCCTTCCTGACTAATTGCTTGGATCCCATATTTAGCTCAAGAGATAAGTTTAACCTGTCCCAGTAATGAAATTGGGGAGTTTTATTAAGAGCTCTTTAAAGATTCAGAATGCTTTTTAAAAAAGGTGATCATCAGTGACTGCCAGTGAAAGAAAACGTTTTCTAAGGCAACTGATGATGAGTTAGGCAACAAAGTTAGGACACTGTTTCCCTTGGCAACCATTTGGAAGAGGAAAGGCACACATTTCAAGAGATCGTTAAGAAAATGAAAGGCCAGATTCTTGATTTTGGGGAGCGGTAACTTTTGGGGGCCCAAACCTAACACAGAACAGTGCTTCTGCTCTAGTAATATTGTCAGTCCAGATTCAGAAATAATCTCATGACCTCCTGGTGGTAGCCAAGAGACCCTTATTTCTTTGAGAAATGCCCCTCTGCCACTAGTTCTGGCTCACCCCCATGAAATAAAGCAAAAGCAAAAGCAAAGTGTTCTGCTTATATACCACCCCATACCACTTTAAGTAGTCTCTGGGCGGTTTACAATTTTAATTACAATGTGCACGCTACACATTGCCCCCCCCCCAGCAAGCTGGGTACTCATTTTCCTGACCTCAGAAGGATGGAAGGCTGAGTGAACCTTGAGCCTGCTACCTGGGATTGAACCCCAGGTCGTGAGCACAGTTTTACCTGCAGTACAGGCATTTAACCTGTAGATAGATAGCTACTGCGCCACGAGGCTCCGCTCCCCAAAGTAAAGAAACTGGTCCCTTGGCTCAGTTTTTAACTGGGACGAGTCCTTGGTTCTTTTCTATTTAGAAAAGGAAAGAAGAAAAACTCTGGCAGTGCTTGGGTCCACTCGCTTAGCCAGACTGCTTTACCCAAACCTGCACCATGTAATCACTCAGACACTCACTGAAAAAACCCCACAAGCTACATATTTTGACTTGCCAGTGCTTGTTGGCACTCCAGAACAGAAAGAGGGCTCTCTGTCTCCTGATTATGTGTCTCCTGAAGGCTCAGAAATGTGTGCCTCTCCTTTATAGGTGTGGAGGAGGCCAATATTAACAACTGGGGTGTGATTGTTGTGGCCAAATATGATAGCTAGCTATGTAAAGGATGGAGTGATCCAGCTTGCTCCTAAGTTCATAGTGACAGTCTGGTTTTGGCTCAATGCCTAGTCTTTCGTTTGGTTGTATCGAGCTCAGCTGCACCTTTGCTTCAGAAGTCGTTGAATAAATCAGTACAGTGGAACCTTGACTTACATGCTGCTTGACTTGCATCATATTTGACTTGCATCAAGAAGGGGCCTGCTTGACTTGAGTCGCAGGCTTTGACTTACATCTCGGAGCCCCGGCGCAAGGCACCGGAATTGGGCGGCAGCCACGACCCAGCATCGCGGCTGCTGTCTCCAAACTGCTCCTGCCTTCTTCCTCTCCTCCGGTAGCGGCAGCGGCAGCGGCGGCTTCGGCGAGGCCAGCTCAGAGCACCTGGAGCTGGTCCTCGGCCTCGCTGAAGCCGCCATTGCCACCAAAGGAGAAGAAGGGCCAGGAGTTCGGGGCTGGCCTTGCTGGTTAGACAGTCGGCTCAGTCTTGTAAAAAACCTGGCTGCAGAAGTCTGGTCCACAATGGAAGCATTTTAGTTGGGGAGCTGTACAGTTGTGGGACTCTAATGGTAAGCATAGAGTTGTTCAGAACTTGGAACGTCAGGTTAAAAATCAGTTAAACTTAAATGTTAGACATTGTTGCTATGAACATTAAAAAGTGGAGGCGTATAACTTGTGAACTACAATTCCACTGCCTCCTCCTCTCTTTGAAGAGACATTTCATTTACATCCCCGGAAGGAATCTCCTATCCCAGTCAAATTTGTGTTAAATTGCTGTTTTCGTGGGGTCTTTTTCATCATCTGGAACAGATTAATCCACTTTCCCATTACTTTCTATGGGAAAAGTTCATTTGACTTAAGTCATGTTTGACTTAAGTCTCGACCTCTGGAACGGATTAATGACGTAAGTCAAGGTTCCACTGTAACAATATTTAGAATTGAATACGACCCCCTAGAGTTACGATATCTTGGAAAGCCTTAGAAGAATTCTGTACCGTAGGTCAATATTAGCATTGCCATCAGCCAGAGGATGGCACAGGGTTGGCACCGAAATCATTGCACTAATGATGTCCTTATTGTACTTTTGGGCTGTGTTTTGTAAGTGCTTCTACTATGATCCTGATCAGAGAAGTTAAAAAAATTGCATGAGATCATCTCAGTAGATACAAGCATCTCTTTCTGTCTGCACCTTGTTATTCAACTCTTGTGGGACTTTGTGGAACTGATAAACAGCAAAGTAACTTCCATGCAGAGTTAAGATAGCCATCCTGATTAGTTCCTCTCCAAAATGTGATCCTCAGGCTTGTACACAGTTTGGATACAAATGACAAGACAAGAGGGAGGAGTGGCTTTTGCCCCAGAAATTTACATTAAATGGCAGAAAATTGCAACCAGACTTCCTTGATTTTCCTATACTTTGCAGCTGAGGCCATATTTCCCCCCATGTTATAACCCCACATCTAACCAGACAATCCTCTTAAGGCTGTTTGACAGCACAGGAAATCACAGGGCGGCCAGCACAGATCTTGTTTAGATTCTGAGTGACTTCTGAGTTCCATTCAGTTTTAAACGAATAGCCAGATCCCGATAACAGCCAACTCACTGCTGCTGCTAAATGAGGATACTAATGCATTGCTAGAATAAAAAGAAAGGCACCACACACAACCCAAGTATTTCTGCTCCAGAAAAAGCTCCTAAGGGAGTCACTGTAACAAGACATTGAAATGAGATTGCACATGATTTTCTGCTTCAGGGTGGGCAAATAATTTTGAAAAAAGTGAATTGGGTGTCTCCAATACCCATAATTAATTTATGGTAGGGTTTTTTTACAAATCAGATTGAAGGCATACCCCCGTTACTCTCCCATCCTTTTCTCATGTATTAATACCAATGCATTCGGTGTTTTAGTTACACGGGAGTTAAGTTGCCCTCAGCCACATACTATAATGAAAGGAGAGGACAGGTTTTCCATAAAGTTAGCATGTGCCAATTTGAGTGTGTGCACTTGCAATTTAGAAACCATCCAGTCTGTTGTCCAGGTGCTAACTGCTGATGGGCAAGTTCAAGGCCACTGGAGAGCTCTTCTAATGGGGGACAACTTCAAACAGAGACCTATATACGGATGACTAGGACATGCCCTTATTTTACCAGTGGTGTGGGAAGGAGCTGCAGTCTAGGAGCCTCATGGTGCCGTGGTTAAATGCCTGTACTGCAGGTAAAACTGTGCTCATGACCTGGGGTTCAATTCCAGGTAGCCGGCTCATGGTTGACTCAGCCTTCCATCCTTCCAAGGTCGGTAAAATGAGTACCCAGCTTGCCGGGGGGGGGGCAATGTGTAGCCTGCATATTGTAATTGAACTGTAAACCGCCCAGAGACTACTTGAAGTGGTATGGGACAGTATATAAGCAGAACACTTTGCTTTGCTTTGCTTTACTGTAGAGCTGGGGAATGTGTGGCCATCCAGATGCTGCTGAAGAGAAATTATTTAGCATAGACAATATTAAAGGGGAGAATCGTACGCTGCTCAGCCCTAAATGTGGCCAAATGCTTCCATGCTGCCATTTGGGACCTAATATGGTAAGAAGGAAGGCATTGCTAATCCAGTAGAGCTTCCACCCAGGTAGATATGGATAAGCCGCTAATGTAAGTCACTTTGAATAGTTGTGGAAAGAGTCCCCAAATTATCAGAGTTGGAGGATTTCTGAATAGCTGCAACTGCATTTTACTACTTTTTTTTTCTTACAACCTTTAAAAAATTGTTCTGAGACGTTCTGTGGTCTGCTTTTAATGGGATTAGCCTTTAGAATTTCACATCATTTGTCCCCAGTTTGTCTTTTATCAATCAGAACTGCTCCTAGACAGTTAATCTTGTTCGACTGGTTGCCTTATTGTTGTGGTAGGAAACCACTTCCTGCCTGATAGGGATTGGAGGAACCAGTAGTTTTTCAGTGGGGTTTTAGTGAAGGTCTAAAAAAAATGTTAAATGGCTATGTGTATTTACTAGTCATCTAACCATTCTAGACTTGAGTGAAAGCATTCTTAACAACTAGCTTTAAAACTTTTATTAGATGACATAATGGACGGACTCATTCACAAGATGAGCATATCTAAATTGCACTGGTCAGATCCAGTGTAACCAAAAGATAGAGAGGGCAGATGCAGAGATATACCAAGTAGAAGAAGGAGAGGTCTCTAGTACTTCCTAAGCTTCATGCTCCTTCTTTCACTGTGTTGGATGGTCAGTTTTCTTGTTGACCTGCCTGCAGCTGATAGGGCTGCTTCCATCCAGAAATGTGAAGAAGGAGGATGCAGTTTGAAAACTTGTGGGGTGTAATCGATCAGATTGCTTTGTGTGACATTTTCCAGAAGACTCTCATTTGGTGGACACTTAGTGGCAGCATATGTAGCAAGTAACCTGGAGATAGCCACATAGCATCTATAAGTCTCATTAGTTTTTAGTTTCCGTAAACTTTTGTGTGTCTAAGCACACTTTGCAGAGAGAATGTCAGATATGCAGAAGGGTATATTTGCCCCTCTCGTCTTTTCAAAATACAGTACAGCGGACCCTCGTATAACAAATGGTTTGTATAACATAAAAGCTGTACAACATAAAACATTCCAGATATAGGGGAAACTTGCTTAACAGAATTGTCTATGGGGCAAATCTGTACAACATAAAATGGTCGCAATTAGGGATTACTGTTTTCAATTCTTTCCTATGGGAAATTTGTATAAAGGAAATTTGCTTAACATAATTTCATTTGGAACGAATTAATTCCTTTACACAAGGTACCACTGTATTTGCCTACTCAAAGACTTAACATCTTTGTGTTTCTTGCCCTCCTCGTAAATGAGAACCTTGGGAGTCACAAAAGGCCATGACTGGGCTGTAATATTCCACCTGTGTAAATATCGAGCAATTCATAAGAGTTCATAGGAGAGGTGTCACAATCATTCACCCTTTGTTCTGAACTAGAAAGAAAATGTCCCTCCCCCATCTTGCATCCATACTCCATGTCTTTATTGTTAGTGCAGCATCAGCGGTATAGAAGGAAGGTTGACCTGACGGGAGAGGTGGAAAGAGGTCATTGCCCTCAGCCATATGTTAACTCATTTCCACTAATGTGGTCAGAGTGGGTTGGGGGGGGGAGAACTCTTGCTTTGCAAGAGATGTTGGCAGCAGATCTGTGGAGGTAAGCACAGTAAGTTGGCCAGAAAGATGGAGAAGTGGATCCTGGATCAAATCAAGCCAGAACTATCTCTTAAAGCAGGCATGTCCAAAGTCAGGCCCGGAGGCCAAATGCAGCCCGTTTTCAAATTTTGAGCAGCCCACAGCCTCTTCTCCCCACTGGCTCAGCCTGTCATGCATCCCTGCCAGCTGGCCCCTCCCCATACCAGATGGAGACATCAGCTTGCAGTTTTATGGTTTGCCTGACCTCCCTGCCTCTGCCCGTCCCCTCAGCCACCTGCCCAGCCTACCCCCACCGCGGTTCCGTTTCTTCAGCATCTTCCCCGTCTCCTTGCATGTGGCTTGTCCAAAGTCCAGCCTAGGGGCCAAATGTGGCTGAATAATTGGCCCCACACATTTTCACCTCACCAGATCTGGCCCTCCTTGCAACAAGTTTGGACACCCCTGTCTTAAGGCAAAAATGTTGGAACTGAAGCTGTCTTGCTTTGGGCACATCCTGAGCAGGCAAGAGTCTCTGGAAAAGATGATGGTGCAGAGGGAGGGAGCCAAAAAGGCAGCAGGGAAAGAGGAAAACCAAGTACGAGATGACTTCATAAGGGAAGCCACAGGCTTGAGTCTGCACGAGCTGAGCCCTGCTGTTGAGGATGGGACATTTTGGAGATCACTGATTCATACAGTAGCTATAAGTCAGAGACAACTTGATGGCACAGAATGGCGAGAACAAGCAAAGTCAAGCTGTAAGCGAGATGCTGGCCCAAACCTGGGATCTAGTTCAACATCTCCCCCAGGAGGAAGAAAGGGAGGAAGTAAGAATCTCCATGAGCATGAAAGGAAGGCCAGCATGGAACAGCAGATTATACGCCCTGTCTGCTCAGCTGAACCTGCATGGTATCACCAGCCTTTACTGTGGCACGAGAAATAGAGACTCCTATAAGCACCTTGCCTTGTTCCTCATAATTAAGATGCAATAACAATAAATACCTGGTGATTTGCTGCCCATCTCCAAATTGGTTGCTGCGGCATTTTGCCAGATGGCAAAAGCCAGGCCTCTATAGAGGGCATCAGAGGACAGGAGACACAGATGGCGATGGCTGGAAACCCAGGCCTTTAGTGGGTTTCCCGGGTGAGCAAAGGTTGCTGAGAGCCGGCACCTGCAATTGTAAGCACAAGTAAGCAACCTCCTGCGCTAACGCTAGCTCCTCCTCCATTTTACCACAGCATTGCATGTGAAGGGGAACGTGGAGTCAATGCAGGGGCCTTTTTAATTGCTTGTGGTCTGACAACAGGTAGAGTTTTAAAAACAAGGTATATGTTTTTGGGAAAATGTTTCTTTATTTCTTTATTTTGAATATTTTTACCCTGCTTTTCTCCTTGGAAAAGGACCCAAGGTGGCTTTTACAATAATGAGGGACAATATACAGCCTAGAACATTTAAGACATATTCAAGCTTAAGGACAGGGAATTAGAAAAGGCATCTTACAACTTTAAAGGGCAACATTAAAACTAAAAAAGAGCACACAGACAGTTAAAAGGAGAAAAAACCTCCATCATGAGGGATGGAAGCTACTGGTAACATGGAAAACACAGGTGTACTTATGAAGTCAGCCAATGCAATCATATATGGCAACCCATCTAAAAAGTCACATAACTGGTAGTCCATAACTTCAAACGGTTTGTAGATTATTTTGATAGAATGCCTGAGTTGATCAGTAAGTCATTTCATTTCATTCCCATATGTTAGCATCTTGGTTATATGTTTTATTTGTTTTAATCACAACCAAGGTTTGTAAGTAGGATCATAGTCATGTTTATATGTGTGTGACAGAGTCAGCCCTTCTGAATTTGCGGTGTGATACAGTGATGGACTAAGGAGGCCTGGGTTCCAATCCCAGTTCAGTCATGGAAACTCATTGGGAAGGGCATGGAACTGGTAAAACCACTAGGCTAGGGTCACTATAGGGCAGTGATGGTGAACCATTTAGAAGCCGAGAGCCCAAACTGCGCTTCAAAACCCAATAATTTTTCGCAAAGTGCTAATAGAGCAGTTTAACCTGGATACAGGTGGCTGTGAAGGGGCAATGTCGGGTGCCCACAGAAAGGGCTCCTCTGAGTGCCACCTCTGGCACCCATGCCATAGCTTCGCCAACCCTGCGATAGGGTTTAACAACAACAGCAGCAGCAGGGTCACCAATACAAGGCTGCAGGCCGATGAACATTTTAATACAGCACAGGACTTGGTTATTAATTCTTTCCAAATGTTGTTCTGACCTGAAGTTCCTATGATTTGACAATTAGTTATCTATGCAGCTGTCACATCAAATCTACATTGTAGGGGTGTTCTTTGTGCCGGACCGCTCTTGAAAAGTATCCAGAAGGTACAAAAAATGTGATAGCTAAGCTGCTTTTTGGAGCAATAACATGTTACTGAAAGATCCACTTTGCTTTACAATGGTTTTCCAGGCTTGATTCTAAGTGTTGGTTTTCATGGGAAAGTTTTTCACAGCTTAGGGCTTGGCTATTAGAGGGACTACTCTCTCACTATAAATCAGTTAAGGAGATGCCCTTGTCTCCTGAGTGCACATGGAAGGAATACTTCCTTGATTGCTTCCATGCCATGGATTACTATTCCTTCAGAATGAGGACTGGTATCCAATTTTTCAACTTTTCAAAAAGGAGCTAAGACAAATTCTTTCTTGGGATTATTAAAAATGGGTTTTAGTGCTTTGAATGTTATTTACATGTTTTAGCATGGTTTTATTTTTGTTTTTAATGCTCTTCTTTTCTGCATCTAGATGATTACTGTGGAAAGGTAGCAATGGAGACATATGATTCAAAAGTAGCCATGGGTGCTGAGACTTCCTTTGAACAGGTGCTGAAGGCTTTGGTTACAGAACCAACCGGCTCAGCAACAACAGATGCAGGGAAACCTGGACAGTAATTTATCCAGTTTCTCATATGAACTTAAGCTAGATATGTGTTTTTAAAATATATTTAATAGGTATAATAGTTAGCTGGATAGCTCAGGGAGGGAGGTATCCAGCTGTGGAGCCAGAAGCTGTGAGTTCAGTTCCCCACCTTGCCTCCTGGGAGAAGAGCCAGACTACAAAGGCCCAAAATGGCTCCAAGAGAAACAACTGAAACTGGGAAGCCTTCAGCACCTGTTCAAAGGAAGTCTCAGCACCTATGGCTACTTTTGAATCATATCTCTCCACTGCTACCTGTGCTGATGATGTGCCTTCCATTCTTTCCCAGTTTCAGGACGGTGCCATCAAATTATTTCTCTGTCAGTTCTTCTTCTTGTTGTCATTTGGTTTTACAGTATATATAACAAAGAGGAGTTTTGATTTGTGTCATTTTAACATATTTATTTGGGGGGGGGATCACACCCATATATGGGATATAAATCTATTAAAAGGACAGCAAACTCCTTCCATTGACATTGGAAATTGTACGTTTATTGGGGAAAGGTTTTTGTCTTTTTTTGCATATGTTGCCCTATATAGGTTGTTGTAGAGGAACATTTTACTTCCTGTTGAGGGCTGTAGCTCTTAAGAAAATGGGGTTCAGGGCATAATTGAGGTTGTTGCTATGTCTGGAAGTTGAGTCATGGCAACTGGACTTCTTTTTCTTGAGAGATGCGTTTTGCTGCTCATCCAAACAGCTTCATTAGTCTGAATAAAGCTAGAGTGAGTCCTCCATCTTATAGTCAGCTTTGACCTCCACTGCTCTAAAATAAAGAATAAAATAAAATAAAATAAAGATAAGCGCCCACCCAGCCACCCTTGGGGCCAGGTCGGTGCTCCTTTTTTATTTTCTTATTTATTTTATTGTATTTTTATTGGGTTTTTGTTTTTTTTAACTGTCGAACACGTGGCCGCCTAACAGCTGTAGCGCGGCCGGTCAGCTCCCCCCCCAGGAGGACCGGCCTAGGAAGGACCACTCTAGGACTCAGGTAGGAGACACCGGCGAATGAAACGAACTGAAGCGAAATGGAAATTTCTGTTTCGTTTCAGTTCATTTCTCTTAGAGGGGGCAGTTCGTTATTCGTTTTGTTACATAACAAAATGAATAACGAAATTAACCAAAAGTTCATTTTGTGCCCATTTCTACTCCTGAAATTTTAGAAAGCACCTAAGAGCCTTGCTGCTTAGAGAAACATTTCAGGATATCCTTCTTTTGTAATTGCTCTATGATTCACTTATTGCTCTTGTGCTCTGTGTGAGTGTCTTTTTAATACTACTGTTCTGTTGGGTGGGATGGTTGTCTTTATTATGCTTGCATTTATCTTATCGTTGGATGCTGCACCGTGTAGTATCATGTGACTGGACAGTGCGGCATAACATTTTAATAAACAAACAAACAAATCAATGAATTCTATTACTGGCGTAGTATTCCTTCCTCTCGACACTGGCAAAATTAAGAATACATAAATACATAAATGAACTTTTGGTTTGTTTCGTTATTCGTTTAGTTATGTAACGAAATAAATAACGAACTGCCCCCTCTAAGAGAAACAAACCAAACCAAAATGGAAATTTTCATTTCCTTTCAGTTCATTTTGTTCGCCGGTGTCTCCTACCTGAGTCCTGGAGTGGTTCTTCCTGGCTGCATGGAGGGGGGAGTCCAGAAAAAAAAAAGCTGACCGGCCGCACTACAGCTGGTAGGCAGCCACGTGGTCAGCAGTAAAAAACAAAAAACAAAACAATAAAAATAAAATAAAATAAATAAAGAATTTTTAAAAGGAGCACCGACCCGGCCCCAGGGGTGGCTGGGTCGCTGCTCTAAATAAAAATAAAAAAAAGAAAATAAAATAAGCACCGACCCAGCCCCTGGGGCCACACGGTCGGCGCTTAAAAAAAGAAAACAAAATTGAGGCATTGGCCCCAAGCCAGCACCTCAAAAAGCCCCTGCTGCAGGCGCCAGGATTGACGGCTGCCGGATCGGTTTGGGTTCATACAATTTTTTTAAAAAAAATTCGTTTGAACCCAAACCTGAACTGAACCAAAGGTGGGTCCGAAACAGACGAACCTGAACCATGAGTTTTCTGTTTCGTGCCCACCTCTAGTCAGGAGGAGGGGGGGGGCTGGAGCACCTCCACAGCCAGGCAGCCACCAGTGAGCAAGCCTTGCTCCTGGTCCAAGATTTCCCAGCCTCCTTTGAGTTGTCCACCCACAGTACCAAAGCCTGGGAAGTGTACAGATGGTCGATAACAGAGAGAGAGGTGCTCTGACAGAGGCCAAGATTTATAACTATTCGGGGCTTTATATGTCAGCATTAGTACCTTGAATTTGGCACAGATGCCTATAATCAATAAACAATGGACCACATGTTTTCTTCTTCTTAGGCCTTGCAATTAAATCACACACACACATACATATTTAAACTGATAGTGCTGTCCATTCCTTTAATGGTGCAAATGTAGTAGCAGTTAGAGAAAGTCTTACAGCCAAAGTACCTTTGTTGGCACAAAAGCTGTGAATACTTGTGGTTGGACAAATCTCTTAATCCCTAGTAGCTGCTGGTTTTATTGGGACTTCCACTAGCGAGGTCTGTTGTTGTGATGAGGATTACAGTTTCCACAGGGAACGAGTGTATCTGTTGACTAGCCAGACAGCCTGCTGCTCATGGCAAGCTTCCGAAGCAAGCAAATAACAATATGGGGGAGGGGAGGTTTTTGTTTTAGTACCCCCCCCCCGGCTGTTCAGCATTAAATATGCTGAGAAATGGCGAAGTGATCACCAAAGTTTTGGCAATCCTGGTCTCAAAGAAAAGGCAAGCTTTAGAAATCCCCAACTTGTTCTCTGGCTTGGATTAAAATCCAGACTGGAGAAGCACATGTTATGTACTGAAGAACTGCTTTCAGGGAATGTGCTTCGGCATACCCAAGGCCCACCCCATCAGAAGCGTCCTCCACACGGGCAACTTTGTTGTTTTGTTGAGTAATCTTTGGGTATGTGTGTACTGTGTGATTAGTCTTTGGACATACGGGTCTCTAATGGGAGTCTCAATGGTCAGGAAATTGTTCTTCAGTAGCAGTCTTATTGAGATATCCCTTCAAAGAAGATACTTGTGTAAAAAAAAAAAAAGTTACAGAGTTTGTATTGGTTTTCCTCGCTCCTAACACTTGGGCTAACTTTAGAATCATTGTGACGTGACCTGCATGTTAGGAGCGTGCCTATATCCTCTCAGATCTTGGTGAGCAGTTTTATTTTTGAAAAGTTAGGCCACTTTATTAAAAGACCCCAAATACCTGTTTCAGAATGTGCCAGGGTATGAGCTTCCTCCCAGGGTGTCATTTGCTGAATGTGGCTTAGTATGCTTTGAAAATGTGTACATAAGAAGAGAAATTATTCAGTCTTGTAAACTGTTCACAGGTGTGCTTACTGAGAAGTAAGTGACCTTCCCCAAAAAGTAAGAATAAGCTGTCTTTATTTCTAGTATATTTCATTGTAGGGCAGTTTGTGGAAGAACACCACACTGAAAAGAGAGGGTGGAAGTTGTCGATTGGCATTGAAAAAAAGTCCTCTCTCTCTCTCTCTCTCTGGCTGTCTCTGGCTCTCTGTGTATGTGTGTGTTGTGAGAGGAGCAAGTGTCTTGCTTTGTAGATTGCGTCAAGGCCAAGGTGCTCTTGAAGAGTTTTAGAGAATTGCCAGTGGAATGTGTCCCTTTGAACTGAATGTGTTTTTCTTCTGTATTTTTGTTTGTTTGTTTTCAGGGAGAAGCATTTGTTTGGGTTAATGGTGCATCAGCTCATTCCCAGAGTGTGGCCAAGGCCAAATATGAGTTTCTATTTGGCGGATTGGAGAGTGAAAATATTTCTGAGTCTGGTAAGTGCTGATCATTGTCCTCACCTCTGCACAAAATGTTTTTTTTTTTAAAAACAAACAAACTTAAAACCACTGTTGACTCTTTGATATGGGACTGATGTGTAGGATTTGTGATATTGGTTGAGAGTTCGGTGTAAGCAGGCAGTAACTCTTGTGTCCCTTACCTACAGTTGAAACAAACTTGCGTAAAGGAGCCCCTTGTCTCTGGTTTGCCACCCTTCATTCTCTCTGCACCAGCTCTGATGAATTCCTCTTAGCAATTCGCATGAACTTAGAGGTGCACCTTACTGAATGTATGTGTTGAGAAGCAATTACTTGGGTTTCCAATCTGTGATTGTGATGCAGCTGATCACTGTAGTAGCCATAGAAAACTTTTCTAATCAAACTGGGAAGAAGTGGTGTGTGTCAGCCTTAGTTTGCATATATGAAACAGCAGTATGCCAACAATCCATTATGCTGTTTCAAGGGTGGAGAAACTTTGGCCCTCCAGATGTTTTGGGCCACAACTCCCACAGTCCTTTATTATTGGCAATATAGGCTCGTAATTCTGGTAGTTGCAGTCCAAAACATCTGGAGGGCCAAAGGTTTCCCAACACTGCTCTATTTTATTTTAAGGGTCTTGTGAATCAAACTGAATCCTGCTTTTGGAGAAGGCAGTAATGAGAGTCTGTGCCAGATGAATCAGACAGCAGTCGATACCATGACAATGGAAACAATCCTTTTTTTTTTTACTGTTCTTATAAAGTTAAATCTGGAGTGGAGCTTCACAGATGCACCCTCCCCTCACCCAAAAGGTTTCACAGAGAAATAGTCCCAGTACCTCTGCTTGCTCTTGGATCTTCTCTGCCACTGTACTGGAGAAGGTATTAGAGCAGTGGTTCTCAACCTGTGGGTTCCCAGATGTTCCTGAACTGCAACTCCCAGAAATCTCTTCCAGCACAGCGAGTGGTGGAGGCTTCTGGGAGATGTAGTCGAGGAACATCTGGGGACCCACAGGTTGAGAACAACTGCATTGAGTGTCAGTTGGATAGGTTTCACTGGTAACAGTCCTATAACCAATAACCAAGTTGTTTTATTGAAGGCTGTTTCTTTTAAATAAGTGTTTCTCAATCTTTTTTGAGTCACACAACCCCCTTTTACAATGGCCAAGTAACCTACAACTCCCCCTGCCATGTTTGCATAACCCTTCCCTTCTCAGAAAGTTCTTTCTCCCCCAAAAGGCCTGTTTCTCATACATACATGCACATGCTGATTTTAATATCCCACTCTGAAAGGTCAAGGCAAAAATATTTAATGTCCCCACCTCATACGAGATGACCAGTGCCCTCCCCAAAAAATCCCCACTTTGCGACCCCTTTGAGGGTGATGTTCCCCGTGTTTGGAAACACTGCTCTCAATGTAGGGTGTGTGTGACTTTGACACCCAAAATGGGTTGGGATACATTTCCATCCAGACATTTCCCCTTGGCTATCGTAGGTGGGGGATGGTGGCAGATGAAGTCTAGGACATCTGGAGGGCTAGAGATCTCTTGCCTCTGCTATTGGTAGAAAGAAGAAAGGTATGAAACAGTCAAGTGAACTGGAAGGAGGCAGAATGACTACTGCTAATCTATATGTGGAGCAGTGACGGCAAACCTTTTAGAGACTGGAGTGTCCAAACTGCGATTCAAAACCCACAAATTTTTCACAGTGCCAATATAGCAATAGAAATTTAAGCAATTTAATACAGGTGGCTGTGAAGGGGCGACATCAGGTGCCCACAGAAAGGGATCCGAGTGTTACCTTTGGCACCCATGCCATAGGTTCGCCAACACCGATGTAGGGTGTCATGAAGCTTGGAGATGATACATCTCCCACATGGTTTGTAACCTGTGATGGACTTTTCCTACAGGAATCTGTCCAATCCCCTTTTGAAGGCATCCAGGCCAGATGCCATCACCACATCCTGTGCAGGGAGTTCCACAGACTAACAATGCGCTGGGTGAAAAAATATTTTCTTTTGTCTGTTCTTACTCTCCCAGCGCTCAATTGGAGTGGATGTCCCCTAGTTCTGGTATTTTGTGAGAGTGAGAAGAGCTTCCCTCTATCCACTTTATTCATGCCCTGTATTAGTTAGTACGTCTCAATCATATTCCCCCTCAGGTGCCTTTTTTTCCAGACTAAAGAGCCCCAAATGTTTTAGCCTTTCCTCATAAGGGAGGTGCCCCAGCCCAGTAATCATTTTTGTCGCTCTCTTCTGCACCTTTCCCAGTTCCACTATATCTTTTTTGAGATGCGGTGACCTGAATTGTACACAACACTCCAGGTGGGGCCTTACTATCATTTTGTATAATGGCATTATAATATTGGCTGTTTTATTTTCAACCCCCCTTTTATCTGAGCCATTAACTTGTAGTTTGAGAACAATGTTTAAATAAGTACGCGTATTGTGTGCTTTCAAGTTCGTATTGACTTATAGTGCCCTTAATAAGGCTTTCAAGGTAATTGAAATATTTTAGGAGTGGATTTACCAGGTTTACCCACCCCACCCCAATGCATGACTTTCCATGGCTGAGCAGGGGTTCGAACCCCAGCTTCCTGAGTCCTTGTTTATCACTCTAGTATTTTGCATTGAGCATGCATATCTAATAACCACTTCCTTGAGTTCTTTTCCTATGTTAGGTTAACTGATATCTTGCTGCTGGGAAAAAAAAGTATTTTGGGGGCACCACAGAATATAGTGAAGGAAAATGGAGTAGTAATTATTGGCAATCCAGGCTTTTGAAGGATTAGCAATGAGTGGTACTATGAACGTGCAGAGTTTGGGTTAATAGGCTTTTGGTTTGTTCAAAAACAGTTTGTGATATAGTTAGAGCAGATTGTATTTTCTTGTGAGACCCGAATGTTGTAGAGAAAACCAGTTAAGGAAAATTGAAGCACCCCTGTCAAGACATCTAACTTTAAAGACCTACATTGCAAATGACCTCCTCTGACACTGGTCCTAAATCATGGAACTCCTTCCCACAGGAGGCTAGGCTGGCCCCGTCTCTGTTGTCCTTCCCCAAGTGGCCAAAGACCTTTCTCTTGAGGCAGGGTTTTCCTCAGTGGCTGGCTGCTGAAGAGGAGGTTCTTAAAATGGAGCAGTTGTGCTTTTGTTGTTTTTAATGTATTTTTAGAAATGTTTTAAGCTACCAGTTTGAATATTGTATGGGTTTAATTTTTTTAACACACTGTAAAAATTCATTGTTTTTCAAGCTCTTAATACTTTTTGGTTTTCAAATTGTATGTCTCTTCGTTGCTTTTCAGGAGAAAGGCAGCATATACACCAGGGGTGCCCAAACTTTTTGTAAGGAGGGCCAGATTTCGTGGCTGAGAATGTGTCAGGGGCCGGTTGCTCCCCAACCCTGCCACCCCACTGCAAGCCCCACCCGCTTTCTTTTAAAAAAACATGGGGTGAAGGAGGGGGAGGGAGGGGTGGGCCAGCCAGCTGCGGGCCACTCAGAATGGCCTGGCGGGCTGGATTTGGCCCCCGGGCCGGACTTTGGGCAGGCCTGATATACACATTGTAAGTAGATAAATAAATAAATAAATCGGCAAGTGTGTCACCCCTCAGCAAGACGTTCCTACTGATTTGTCATCATGTAATGTAGACTGTCTTCCTTTTTGTCCTGCAGTGTCTATCGGTACCTGACATGCAAACACAAGTACTTGCAGACACATCTCTGTTTCTCTCAGTAAGCGTGTAAGAAGTCCAGACCACATGCCTGTGGTGTTTTAACAAGTTGCATGTATACTGGGGAGCTATGACTCAAGGTTTCTTAGGGTATGTAGATGAGCACTTAAAGGCACACATACTGTAAATTGTTTCTCATTTAGCCTGTGGGGCCCTGTTCTAGTTATCAATGGTGGTGTCGTCCTCAATCTGTGTTCCCAAGTTATTAATTTAGCTGACGAGGAAATGACACAAAGACTCAGGCTTGGTAAGCTTTGCTGTGTGGTGGGCTGCAACTAGGCTCCAGTTTGTATATGATGTGCTTTGAAGCAGAGGTGGTGCTTTGAAGCAGAGGTGGTGAGTGGTGGGCTAGGGGAACCCCAAGTATTCTGTGGGGAAGGCGAGAAGCTGAAGACCAGAGGCAAATGCAGAGTCCCACAGCCAGACAGGAAGTTGGATCCAGAGGCAACAAATTTGCAGTGGGGGAGGCAGTGTTACGTATGTCAAAAGACTTGAAGTGGTCATGATCCAAGGCAACGACAGTCTGAAAAAAGGAAGCAGGAGAGTACACAGAGCCATTTCACTCTGAGCACGTTCCACAGATCAAATCAGTTGATAAACTGGCTTGGCTGGAAGGACTTTATAGGGCCTGTCCTGACTGACATGGGAAATCAGCTGATCCTGTTCAAGTAGGGAGGTCAGCAGATTTCCCTTCTGCTGAAGCTGCAGCCCAGTCTGTCTGGCTTCTGCAGATCCCGTGGTGGTACAAGAGGTGAGGACCTGGAGACTGGCGTCAGGTTCAAGACTGTTTCTTGCAGTATTGGGTATTAGAGGAACACTTGGTGCTGCTTTTCTTCTTCCAGCAAAGTTCAGCTTAATGTGTGAGAAATGCTGTAATCGTATTGCAAATAGTCCTAACCCTAACCTTTTGTTGTTGGGCATTCAGCGATATAGCTGAGTCCTCAGATAATAGCAAGCCAGGTTTTGGTTTGATGATTTATGAGCTGTTGTTGGATCTGAAGCTGTTCCCACAACAAAACTGTGGTTTGCAGCCTGCTGCAACCACAACCAAAACTACAATCAAACGTCACAATTGGATTTTAACTTAGAAACAATGACTGAAATCCTGTTGCACGGTTGCATTCTCTGCACAGTGGGAATAATGTCATCAGCAGCCGATGATTAAAGGCTTTTTTTGCAATTTGTGGGTGTACACAGCTCATAAGCAATGTGATAAAGTTACATGCACCCTAAAATTGCAGATGGAAGCCTTTAATCATTGGCTGCTGATGACATCATTCCCACTCTGCAGGCAAACTCCACCCAATAGGATCTCAGCCAGGGACTTGTTCTTGGCCACTACTGAACCCAGAACTGTGACTTATCCTTGGCTTATTTCTTCAGCTGCGTGCCTGGAAAAGAGGAACTAACAAAAAGGGCAGGGAAAAAACAGACCCGAAATGGGGAAGGCCAATCCTGTGGGCTTATTAATTAGTTATGAATTAGCTGTACAGCAGTACAGAAACACCCATGTAAATAGGATGAACATAGCCATAACATTCATCTAGACTGGAGTGGGCACCTTTGACAGTAATGGGTCAGTTTTATCCTGCTAGCACCTGCCTCAGGTATAACCTGTGCCACTGTCCAAAGTTGGTACCAAATTACATGATTAAATGTGGATGATAGCTGATAAGTAAATGTGAAAAGGAAGCATTTGCCTGATTTAAATTGGGATTTCCTTGCGCACTGCTAACCATCCGTAGCAGCCTCTAGAAGCCATTTGAAACAAGCAAAATACTTTCTTATAAGACCACAGCTCTACTGCTGCTGAAATTTGGTGGACCATTTTTTTAGCTGCATTTTGGTAGCATGGTTTTGGGGAGGGCTTTTGGAAGCTGCAGCAATGGCATGGAGAGGGGGCTGCCTTTGCCCTACGGGCTATATGAACCCACACCTAGACATAAGTAAAGATGAGGTGTATGGAACAAGAGTGGGATGCTGATAGCGTTGTTTTCTCTGAACGTATGCTGGGACTCTGAATTTTGTGATGGATAATTGTTTTTAGAGAAGTTGAAAGTGATGGATTATGAAGCACAAATTCCGATGGCATTGTGTGGTGGCATCAGAGGTTTTGGGAGTTATAAAAGCCTGTAAGTGGATCTGTACATACCTTTTTGTTTCCAATCTTAGAATGACATGTATGAAGTGAAGATGGGCTGCCTTGTATTCAGTTCTCTGTGAGGAAAGTGGTAAGGAGGGGCTGGTATCTGAAGATCCGTGGAGCAGAAGATGATTGCTGCTGTCCCACGTTCTATCTGGTTGCCACCTTCTGCTCATGAGACAGTTGTTTTACATCATGAGGGCTAGTTAGTGCCTGTGTTCAAATACTTGGCTGTGTTTTTCCAAGCCTGTGGAAGAAGTTTCATGCCCTCCCTCATCCCCATAAGCAAGTCGTTCCCTGTTTTTTTGGAACTGGGAAAAAGACGTCTGGGCAGAGAAAACCAAAGGGGCATTTATTCACTGTCAAGGGAGAAGAATGAGGCCATTGATTCATTAGTGGAAACGTAAAAGCTTTAGTGTTCCAAGTGAGGAAAACTCTGAAGTGCCTCATAAGAAATATTTACCAACTCACAGAGCTTGGCTTGTGTGGTACAGAGTTTTTTAAAGCTATATTTGTTTATGGGACACTCTTGAACTAAAATTATTCTACTTGTCTTCCCTGCAGCTTAGATTAGTAACATCATAATTGTGATACTCAGTATGCACAGAGAGAAGGGGAGGGAGGGAGGTGTTTGACAGGATTACTTAGCAGTTAAGGGCATTAAAGAACTTGTCTTCAATGAAAGAAGTTGCTGTTGATCACTCATTTTATCTCTTAATTGGTTGGTTACATAAACATGGGTATGTCTGAAACCATGCAGATGTCCTTTGAAGATACTGAAGGAAGTTTAAGTAACTTTCAATGAAACAAAACAACAACAGTATAAGAAGGGCCATCTATATTTATTTGCTTTGTTTTAGCTACACACCAGCAAAAACATGGCCTTAAAATAGTGTGCCTTCGAAAGTGTGCTCTGCTTATATACCGCCCCATACCACTTCAAGTAGTCTCTGGGCGGTTTACTGTTTTAATTACAGTATGCAGGCTACACACTGCCCCCCCTCCCCCAGCAAGCTGGGTACTCATTTTACTGACCTTGGAAGGATGGAAGGCTGAGTCAACCATGAGCCTGCTACCTGGGATTGAACCCCAGGTTGTGAGCACACTTTTAGCTGTAGTACAGGCATTTAACCAGTGCGCCTGTGTGTGTGTGTGTGTGAGAGAGAGAGAGAGAGAGAGAGAGAGAGAGAGAGAGAGAGAGAGAGAGCACAAGCGTGTGTTGCAGTCCAACTGGGTCTGAACAGCCACACATTCCCCATCCCTGTACATACATGCTTCTTTTGGAGAGAGTGCCAGCAACTCAGTGGGGGTCACTGGAAGCCAAAAACCATTTTGCCCAATGCTTCTAATTTACTAAAGAACAGTTCTCTTGACTGTTGGAGGCAAGGAACTGAATTGGCTTCTTGTACAGAGACGAGGGAACTGGATGAAAATGCCCAGCTGCTTGCCCCACACAATGCTCTGCTCTTCTGTTTCTCGGTTCCACCGCTCTCAATTACCATCTCATTGTTTCAGGATCCCTTTCATTTGTCTGTGCCCCTTTTTGTTCTTCTCTTCCTTGTTCCTCCTCTATCACTTTTCTCCCCATCTTCCACCTGTCTGCTTCTGTTTCCATTAGCCCTCTGCCCCCCCCCCCATCACTTACATCTCTTTCTGCTTCCCACTTCATTTTTCTCACTCCTCCTACTGGTTCTTTTTCCTTTGTGGGCCATAACCAGGTGTCAGTACAATGATGTTTGAAATGTTGGAACTGGACATAAGAACATAAGAAGAGCCATGCTTGATCAGGCCACAGGCCCATCTAGTCCAGCTTCCTGTATCGCACAGTGGCCTCACCAGATGCCTCTGGGAGTGCATGAGACTAGATATCTGTCTCCTGATACCTCTCCCCTGCATCTGGCCTTGAAGCACCCTGGTTTTAAGCATGGAGTTTACACATCTACATCATGAATACAATGCATGTACAGTGGCATTTTAAGCATTTTTAAGAAGATGCACATTGCACTTTTGGGGGTAATGGTTATTTTGGAAGATGCAGGGACACCAGCGTTCAAGAGAGGCAACATGTTCTTTTCCCAGCAGTGGCAAATATTTTATTTTCCTCTTTATTTTGCTTACTGGACTCATGGTTCTCATTTCCGTCTGAACTCAGTTTATCGAAGCAAATGCAACTAAAGTAATTATTGCCAGTATCCTAAATGCAGGCAATCTATCATGTCTTCAGGCTGCCCCATCTTTGGTTTCTTGAAGCCAGTTCTTTTCTAGAGGGTTCATAAACAAGTTCCAGTGCATTTTAAGGTGTTAAAAGAGAGAACAAGGTTTCTTAGCCATTCAATCAAACAAACAACACAACTTTCAGTAATATTTTATAGATATAAAATATTAGCTGTCTCTCGATGAAGTCTGACTTCTGGAAGTAAGTCATAGCATTCCTGTAATAATCAAGTCCACCTTGCATAGAACTTTTCACTCTGTCTAGGACCTGCTAATTCATGTGAATAACCTTTTGATAAGTCCCATTCCTGTGTCAATGAACCATTGTGACTCTGTTTAATTATCTATGTCCTCATCCGGACATGTCTGCCATCACCATGTGGATAAATATAGGAGATATGTCTGAAGAAGTGGATTTTGATCCATGAAAGCTGAAACTGTCATAAAACAATGTCTTTAAAATCCCTAGACATTTTGTTCTCCCTCCCATCTCTCTCTCTCTCTCTTTTCCTTTTAAATTTTGCCAATATCCATCAAAATAAATTTTAGTTCATGATATAATTGACAATCTGAATTTTATGCTAGTTGCCTTGGAGGCAACGTTATCCCTTTCTAATCTGCCATAATGTGATTTGGGAGGAAGTACAGTAATGCTTTGTTTGTGTGTGTGTGATATGATTAGGTAAGCCAAGTGCTTCAGATACAGATGGACTGCAGTTCTCAATAGCCTTAGCCAGCAAAGCTGGGAGACAGGAAATTGCGTTCCAACAACATCTGGAGAATTGTGTGTCCACCATCGTCTTTGAATACATCAGCCAAAATCACGTTGAAGAAGATCATGCACATGTGGTCATCTGTACAAGACATTTAATCTGTATCTCTCAGAGCGGCTCCTCCCACACAGAACTGCCTGAGTCACCCATTCATCGCTGGTGAGATAGCTGAGGGTCCTGACCCTGATAAAGGCCCCAAAAAGTCTTGATGAGCAATCAGGCCTTCTCGGTGGTCCCCCTCAGCTGTGCAACACACCCTGCCTGCTGAGATCTGCCCGGCACCCTTGCTCCCAGCATTCAAGAGCCAACTGAAAATCTGGCTGTTGAAGCTTGCCTACTCTGAGCCAACCAGCAACTGGCACATCTGAATTTCTATCGTTCTGCTACTGCTGAATCTGTTTTGATAGGTCTATTGTACTGTCTATACCCCTTTTTGACTTTGGCTGCTTTTACTCGACCCCTAAAATCCGCTGCAAAATGTTTGCACATGCGGAGCATAAAATTGTTTTCCCACCAGCAGCGGACTTGAAAAAAAATAAAGTATGAACATGCCCACTTAAGCGCGCCCAGCGCATTTTACAAGTACCTGGTCTGGAGGAGGTAAAATCCTTGTTGCTGTTTTAAAGCATTGCATGCCTGGCCCTCCTCTGCTTTTTGTTTGCTTTTGTTGCCCCCCCCCCCTTTAACAGGCAGGAATCCTAACAGGCTTGAACACTTAGCTGCTGCCCAAGGGCAGGCGGAAGTGAGCCTGCATTTTCTCTCTCTCCCCTCACCGCAGACAGAAGCAATAGAATCAGAGTGCGGGAGGTGGGAACACAAGAAGCAGAACAAAAACCACATTGGGGGGACCTGCATTTAAGCTGCCAGCGGATTTTAGGGGTCGTGTAAAAGCAGCCTAAGTTCTCATTCTCTGTTGTCTACTTATGCGTTTCTGAAACTGTGATTTTATCTACACATGGTGGTCATTGTGATTTTTTGTTTTTGTTTTTGTTTGGATTCTGATTTGTTTATATGTTATAGTTTATGCTAAGGTTGATTTGATTTGATTTTTTTTAAATATTCATACTGTATTGTTTTATATTCTATAATTTTGTAAACCTCCCAGAATGGCCTTCAGGCCAGATGGTTTTTTGCACTATGGAAATAAAGAAATAAATAACATTTAATTTACTGTCTGGGCTGGGCATTCAGTTGTTTTCCCATCAGGAGGATGTTGGGAAGCATGATGGGTAGCCAGCTACACAGATGGGATGGTGTGTATGATTGCACATTTATGCTGCACAGTCCGTACAGGATTCTGGCTATAATGTTCCCTAATATTTATAGCACAAAGCAAATCTAAATGGATGCCATGGCACATACACCCAGATAAATGTATATCATATACTTGTCTCGGTACCAGATTTTCTCTTATTAGAAGAGTAGCTGCAATTTTTTTTCTGTGAAATTGAAGCTATAAGTCTGCAAAGCACTCTCCAGATGCTGCAGTTACAGTCCACCAGGATCTGGAGTGCCACACTTTCCCCACCCCTTCTGTATATAAAGTAGTGAAGTCCTTGGATTTATATCAGTACAAATTGTGGCCCTCATCTGTATTTCTGTATATAAAGAAGCAATAGGCTTTGTGGCTTTGTTTGTAACACAGAATGACTCACTTTGAGTGAAATGGAATATTATCCATACCACCATTTTCCGATTATTCTTGTTATCTATTTAACTGCCTTCCATGCACCTCTCTCTCATATAAACTATGGAATCTGTAACACACGTACTTTACGTATATGATTTTTAATGCAATCTGGAAGTTGAGTCATGGCAACTGGACTTAAACTCACCTGAGTGAGAATATTCACAGACGTTTTTAATGCAAATATTATCACTCTGAATGGTCGGTTGTCCCTTGCTGGAGAGCATTAATGAGTCAATCAGAGCACACAGAATTGAATCAAGGTATGCTTAATTTATGGGTTTCCTATGATCCTGCAGTGGTCTGAATGGCACAGATAATATAATTTTAGATAGCTTAAACCACAGCAGTTGAGGAAATGGCTTCAGTAGGCAATGGCCTTATATTCCTTGCTTTTATTTCCATATCATATTTTATTATTGAGTCCAGTGCAGCATCTGGACTCAATTCAGGATATAAATGCAGGGAAGGAAGGGAAGGAGGCAGTTATTGGTGTCTTTATGAAGCCAGCTGCCTGGTTGCTATGGCAACTGTGTGACCTAACAGGGGCTCCAGGCCTAGCACTGCCAGAGACAGATGGCCAAACCCCACTAGGCTTTGCAGGAACCCATTAGTCCTCATTCTTCCTCACTTTCCGGCTGCACTTAGGAGTGCTAGGGAGATGGGAATGAAATTGCTATGGCAAGGACAGCATCCTGTCTGTGGGGAGTGGGGGGACCAGGAGCCGACTGCGGCTGCTAAGAAGGAGAGTCGGACAAGTTCAAGGGCCATGACAGTCGGAATGGAGGCCTGGATGGGGAGGAAATGGCTTATTCCTCTTGGCCCACATTGGGAGCCAGAGCTACTGTACCTATTCCTTTCCTGATTATATTCAGGCTAAAAGGAAAGGCACTTTTTTCTGTACCTTCACGTGTCAGTTTGACTGCAATGTGGAGCTGAATTAGGTTAAAAAATTATTTTGGGCCATAAGCAGCCTTCCTCCTTCCTTTTTCATTTAATGCTTTTTGCAGTTTATTTTGTTTAGTTCTGATACCCCAATTGAAGCTGGGTTGGGAGGAGAATTCTTAATGCTACAAGCTTCAGGTTTTGGGGACAAGGAATACAGCATTATGGCACCATGGTAGTGGTGGCATATACTGTACTTTGTGTAAGAACAGAAACAGTAATTGGTACTGAGGGACTGTAAATATTATACAATAGATAGCATCATATCTGGCCAGTTCTGGTAATGCATGCCCCCCTTAACTATAGTATATATTAAGCATTCACTATTATCTATGGATTTCAGTATCCATGTGGGTGGGTGTGAACTAATACCCCCCCCCCCCCCCCGATACGGGGATCGTACTGTATATGTGAAATAATATGAGGAATCATGGAACCATGAGCCACTCCACAGGTCATGGTGTTGAACAGGAGTCCCCAAGCACCACTACCATTCACACACACACAAGGGAAAAACCCAGAATTTGACTTCTTTTATCATCAGCTAACCACTTCTCACCCAAGTGCAAAGCAATGGTCAGGGCTGGTTTTCAAGAACTGTGAATTGTGTTCAGCAGAAGAAGGTATCCTATGGACCAGGGATGGTGAACCTTCAGCCTTCCAGATATCCTGGACTGGAACTCCCAGAATTCTCAGCTCGTATTGACAGTGATGAAGGACAGTGGGAGTTGCGGTCCAAAACATCTGGAGGGCCAAAGCTTTCCCACCCCTGCTGTAGACCATCTTATCTGCCGCCATTGGTGTTGTCAGCCTTCAGGCTGCCCAGTATTCAGGCTGCACCATTCTTTGTACAGTACTCTAAAACTGGTTATTGCCATTTATATATCTTGTGTTTACATGTTCTTACTACATATTTTTTTAAAGTAGTATTAATGATTTCACAATAATATCCAACCACCCCCTGTTCAATTGTGGCCCCAATTATGCCCATTGCTTTAACAAGTGATTTGTCTGCTGAACAAAATACATGATGTGCAATAATATGAAATGCTACCTCTCATTTTTCCTTGTGTTCTCTTCTTGAAAAATCGTACAGTGACAGAGAAGGTTTTGTGTGCTCTGTACTTACACCACAGCATTCTGTTCTGAGAAACCTGAAAATTGTAACCTCGTTCTTCTGCAGTTTTACTCTTTATATAATGAATGGTAGGGTAACTTATTGAGAAGGGTTAGCAGTGAAATCCCATCCCTAATCTTAGGATATCCACCCTTTTCACTGGTGAAAATTCAGCAAGCACCATCCACATGCCTTGAAATATATCTTAAGTCATAAGCACTAAAAGCACACTATATATTTTCTGTGCTCCCACAGTCACAACATAAAAACAGTCAGCTGGATGTAAATGTATATATGCTATTACAAAGTTGTTCTTTTTGGGAGTTTATTTTGTTGGGGATAAGATGATAATTTAGGAACGTGTGTGTGTGTGTGTGTGTGCGTGTGCGTGTGCGTGTGCGTGTGCGTGTGGGGTCCTTGCATTTCTAAGTTCATTGTCACCCAAAATGTTCTATCATGGTACCATGCCATCATTGTGTATCCGGTGCTGCATGGCGGGTATAAATGACTGTAGAATTATCATGGCTTCCTTTTTTTAAAAAAAAATTCTCCTTCGACTGATGTCTTACAAAGCAGTAAAATTAAAGATTAATGTGAATCATTAACAGATCTTAAAAATCCTATCTACTGGATCTGATGGGGTGGGTGGGAAGAGAGAAATAGCTTACAGTGGCTGTTTCGGTGTAAGCTGCTGAGGTGGGCTCATCTCCTTCAGCCATAGTTGGAATGAGACTGCAGTCTTCCCTCCAGTTTCATAATGCTCAGAATGCTTCTATTTACCTCACTGTGTGCAGGGCAGGGCAACGGGCGTCTTCTACTGCTGGTGGTGGTGCGGCTGCTGCCAGGAAATCTGAAACTATTCTAGTCTGATTCCAGTTGACTTAGAACAGCAGCCACTGAATTAAGCGTGTATCTGTATTAGATAAACTGATGATCTGTGTTGTTTTCATTGACCAATGGGTAACTGCTGGAGCTACAGTAATCTCTGTGAGTAGTCAGCCTCTCTGTTCAACCCAATTATAGCTATTTGTTCAGTGAAATGATAGGGTTTTATCGACACCCGCACCCGCAACATGTATGGTGAAATATGCCTCTCGTTTCCAAGATCTGTAACATGCTTGCTTCTTAGTCTGATGCTCGGTAAATTTCGCCACTGTGCTGCTTGTGATAGAGGTTATTTTGAGATATGGTCATTGACAGGCTATTAATGTATAAGATGGATCAAATTTTTCCAGTGCTCCATTAAGTTATGGGTTCTTTCAAGCCCTAGTCCTTGGAGAGATGCCAGCTGTTTCCAGGCTATATTTGCTTTAGCAGCTCAGATTTCTCATGCAGTCTAACACCCCAAGGCATAAATGCATTTGTTAGAACAAAATAAACTTAAATGGGAGTGCAAGGAGGTGGGGGGAAGCATAGTAAAATCGTTACCTGGTGTGCCTCTGTGTGCCTGCATGTGAAGCAGCATTTACCCAGTTCCTTTCTGCTACGTATGATTTTTTCCCCTCTTCAGTGGAGAACGGCTTAAATTTTGCTGGTCCTTTTCTGCTGTCGCTTATGAGGCAGTTATATTGGGGTTTGGGAAGAAGAAGCATTGACGCACTATGCCCGTTGCTTTAACAAGTTGTGATGCTGTGCAGCTTGATGGGAACGAGGGAGGAGTTTTCTTTAAAGAGGCTGGAGCTCTTTACAGCATTGCTACCTCAATAGAGCCAGGCACACATGCCTCTTTGGCATCATCAGCAGGAAGGAGACCTTGTAAGGAAGGAAATAACGGAGGGTCCGTAAAATTAGTGGATTCACTATAGATTTATTAGGGATTGTAGCCCACACATGCTCCTTGTTGAAGTGCCACTGGACTCTTTCTTGCTTTTTCTGCTGTCCTTCTGGAATTTTTCACATAGAGAGCTATTCTTTTCAGTGGGTGGCCAAACTAATGATATTTCTGTGAACCTCCCTGTGCGAAAGCACAGTGAAATGAGAGTGTTGCATTGCTGCTTTGATTCTGACTATGTGAGGGAAACAGGAAATAGAGATTTCATTTGTTTCTGGATTGATAAATGGATAAATGACTGCGTTCTTACCCAATTTAAGTGAAGGCATTACAGTGCCGCTTGGCACCAAATAATGACCAAACATCTGCAATTGTGCTTTTGAATACTTCGAATGTTTCATGTTACAGTACTTTGTTGTAATCTTGAAACTGATTCTGCTAGGACGCGAGCATTATTATCTCTCTTTAGCTTTGGGTCACTTGTGTTAGGCTTCCTTTTAGTTGAAGAAGATTTAGTTGCTCCATTTTGGATGCAAGTTGCCAGTTCTTCATTGCCCCTGAAAAATTAAGCGACAGTATGGTGCAACGTCATCTGAAAGCACAGGTGTCCTTTCTGTTCCTGTCAGTATGACCTCAGGTCCGCCATATAAAGCGTTCCCCAAGCAATAATTGTTTCATTGTTCTCTATGAACCGTTCAGCACATGGCGCTGGGATGAACAAGAAGCAAGCTGCATATCAATAGGCTACCAGACCACAAAGACATCTTAACAAAGAATGTCTAGGATACAGAACTAGCAGCATAGATAGCTCTACTTTAAAACTTGCCTCTGCTGTTAGGACTCAAATATGTTATG
>JAHTLZ010000237.1:10960750-10971266 GCA_023846285.1 Phrynocephalus versicolor | reverse complement strand
AATAAATAAATAAATAAATAAATAAATAAATAAATAAATAAATAAATAAATAAATAAATCTCCAGGCTTAAAATTGAGGTACTTCGAGGACCAGATGCAGAGGAGTGGTATCAGGAGATAGATATCTAGTCTCATGCACTCCTGGACGCATCTGGTGGGGCCACTGTGAGATACAGGAAGCTGGACTAGATGGGCCTCTGGCCTGATCCAGCATGGGTCTTCTTATGTTCTTATGTTCTTAACCAAGCAACAAAAGTTCTGGTTCGAAGCCAGTAGCAAGCTGCTTTTTTGAAATGGTAGATCTATCCATCATTACTCATTTTGATTATTCAGGTTATTCCAAAGCTGGTCAGAATGTTCAGCCTGGCTTCCTGACAGTAAGCGAGCTATGAATGAGAATGACACAGGAAATCTGAGTGAGCCCTTGGCATTACAGCCAGCAAGTGGGGCAATTAGGGTTAATGGAGGGACCAGGGAAGTGAAGGAGCTTCTTGGTGGGAAAGTGAGGCCTGGGATTGATCGTAATTGAATGTGCAGGCAAGGTAAGAGGCTCATGTAGCAGCAAACGGAACAGTTCTGAGAGGCTTTTGTGCTGAGGCATATTTGCAGTGGACAGAGACACTTGAGTAATACCAGTCTGCCATTCTGACTGTGAGTTCTGAGAATTACAAACAAATATGTCTGGAGGGCCCTGGGTTGAAAAGGGTATTTTACTTCATAGGGTGACTTAGCAGCATCTTCTTGGCCTTGGTTGCCTCTGTGAAATAGGCTTCACCTGAGTCAGTTCTTCATTGTCCTGGCAAATACACTGTTAATGCGTGGAAGTAAGAACCAGGCTTAGCAGGCATCCTCTCCATCATCCAAGGGACTGTCCATATGACCTGGATGCTATTATGTGAACAGGTTCTGGTCATGTTAAATTGTTGTGCACCAAGAGGTCTGACGAGTTCAAATGAATAGACCCTACTTTTTCATAGTTATTTAGATTCATAGGCCTGCTTCATATTCAGTGTTGGGTGTGTAGAGTGAATCAGATCACAGGTTCACAGGAGAGGCATTCCCCTAATTGCCCTGCTAATTCCCTCAAGATCTTCAGCCCAAATTTGAACAGCTTCTCCTTCCTGGCCGCTTTGTTACCATCTCTTGTAAAGCTCTGGCTTCACCAGCACATCCCTGCACAACCTGCCAACCTGAACGCAGCCATTTCCGGTGACCCACTTGAGCCTCAGTAGGGGAGACACAGTCAATCTGTTGTCACCCTTGACTGAGATCATAAATATGGGGTGGGATCATTGACAAACAGCACCCTACAAGTATGAACTGTATTTGCATGCTATGTTTCATTTACTGTACTTAAGGAAGCATACACGATTCCCCTCAGCCCACCCTTGCGATTACCCTTTCAGGTGAGGGAATATGAGAGAGGGGGGGAGGCTAGTGGGAGATCAACCACACACAAACAAAAATCCTTCCTCAGTGGAGATTTGGCCTAGGCCCTCTACTCTTAACTAACAATATATCCCTATTGTCCTCTTAGAATACCTTGGTTTACGAGCAGAATCCATTCCGGAAACATACTTGTAAACCAAAACACTCTTATATCAAAGCAAATTTCTTCATAAGAAGTAATGGAAACTCAGATGATTCATTCTGGGGTCCTATACTGTGCATACAAAATGCCAAAACTCACAAAAGAAGTTGGCTAGAAGTCCAACCACACTATGGTTTAGGTATTTGGCTGAGGAATCTGCTTTGCTTGGGACTAACAACTGGATTTTACTCTGCATTTTTAATGTTATTTTAATAATAAAGTGCGATTTATAGTCCTATATCCACTTGACCAGCTGCCCCATGACTAGAAATGGTTTGAAAAAATAAGAAAGAATGTTGAAAACACATTAAATAAAAATATAAATATAAAGAAGAATAAAACCCTGACCTGCACTCCCCTTTGAAAACGTTCCTGGCTGGTGCAAGGGAGACCTTCTTTCCTCTCTTCCTTCTGCTTTGGAGGCTGCCTGAGACAGAAGGTTATAGACAGTCACTCACAATCCAGCAGGGGGAGGGAGGGAGAGAGAGCCACCATTGGCTCACTTGTGATCATGTGACCTGCACTAGTGCTTGTATATCAAGACATTGCTTTTTAATCCAGTCAAAATTTAGAACAAATGTTTGTATTGCAAAATGTTCTTAAACCAAGTTACTCTTAAACCAAAGTATTGTGGGCAACAATCACAGTGTGAATCATCCAATCAGTTGTGAATGCAGAACTGCACAACTGGGCAGTAAATTGCAATGTGCATTGCACAATCAATCAAACACTGCCTGCCTGGGTGTAGCTCCTTCCACACTTCATCATCTGTAACTGTATGTTACATAACTGTACCTTCAACAGGACTTACACCCGTTAACAACCTTAACCATGTAATAGTTACACATGAGTGAGTGGCAGGAAACAGCACACAAAGAAGAGCATGTTCCTATGGCATGCTTCCAAAATGTTGACCATAAATTAAGAAATTGGGAGTTTTATATCCTGATGTAAAGGTCTGCTAGGCTTTTATTGAGAGACTTTATGATCTACCCCAAACCAACAGGTGATGGCATCTGAAGTAAAATTGTTCTTTTTACTTGCTGAACTCCAACAATAAGTCTCAGCTAGAGTACACCTGGTGAATCAGTGTGGAGTTGATGAATCAACATGTGTATACATTCCACTTGTTTAGGGAGCTTACTCTAGCTGCACTTTACTACTGGATTTTAGCCATTAATTTCTGTATGCCAGCTCATTAGGGAAGCTTATGGAGCATGTGTGTGTGTGTGTGTGTGGGGGGGTAAATGGGCATTTGGTCAAACAGCTTTGCTACCCAATCAATATTTATTGCTCTAATAATAAAAGGACAGATGTCGGCTGGGATGTGACCAAAGGGACCTGGTCTCTGTATCGCTTTCTCAATGCATCACTTAAACTTTGGCCTCTTGAGGACAACCTGAATGTGGCAGTGGTAGGCAAGCGAGAGTTGGAAGCAAAAGAGACTTCGGCTTGGCTTGTTTTTATCTTCTAAGTTTGGTTTTGCAGTGCCCTGTGGAAATCACACTGGGCCCTGAAGAAAGAGGTCTTCTCTTGTAAACTCTATAGTAGAAGGATACACACTCTCTCCGCTCTAGTCACTCCCTTGATTGATTTTGTAGAGCTTCAAAGCCTCGCAAACCATGCTGCTTGTGAGCAGGGCTGGTGCTAGGTTTTTTTGCACCCTAGGTGAGGGGGGGAAACAGGGCAGGGGGCGGGGGGTGGCCAGGGTGGTGTTGGGCGGGCGGCGGGCGGCGTGGGGGGCAGATGGCGGGGGACGGCGACGGGTGGGTGGGTGGGCGGCGATGGATGCGGAGGGTGGCGGGCGGGCGGCGACGGGCGGCTGGCGGGCGGTGGGGGGAACGGGTGGCGGTGGCCAGCAGCGGCGGCCCCGGCAGGAGGGCAGCAGGCTGGCCAGCGTCCTCTCTCCATTTTGGCTCCCTAGGCAACTGCCTAGTTCGCCTTAATGGAAGCGCCGACCCTGCTTGTGAGAAGAAGGTTCCCCAGCAAGTTGCCTTGCCTCTTTCAAATATCTGAAAAAAGGGATGGTCTCTCTGTAGTCCTGATCTATCCCTTGTGTTCTGTGAGTTAGCTGAGATGTTGAGAAAAAATGCCCTGAAGCTTCAGAATCTCCAGGCGCTTATCTGAGATAGAAGCACACAATGTGTGTATGCGTGTCTCTCTCTCTCCCCCCTTCCACTCCTCCCTGAACACAGTGAGCTGATGTTTCTGAGTACACATCATAACATCACAGCCACTTTTGTTTCTACTCAGTACTGGAGGATGGGCAGGCAGTCACAGGGAAAGACAACTGTGTTTGTTCTCTCATCAGCACAATTGCAACCAGACATGTAAGCCGCTGGTACGAGGTGATCAAAAGTGCAGAGCTGTTCATATGTGTGTGCACCCGCAAAAGATCTATTCATTCCCCACATGCCTGTCTTGCAAAAGAAGCTGCAGTGATTTTGTTTGTGTGTTTCGATTCCTAGGCTCATGGAGGAGGAAGACACTGTCAGTGACAGAGGGGAAGATGTCCTTGGGCAGCCGCACTCAGAAGTCTCAACAGATGTGTACAGTTCACAGTTTGAAAGCATCCTAGACAATGCGTCTTTATATTATAGTGCCGAGTCGCTGGAAACGTTATATTCTGAGCCTGATAGTTACTTCAGCTTTGAAATGCCACTGACTCCAATGATTCAGCAGCGCATCAAGGAAGATGCTCAGTTTTTGGAAAGGACTCCTGATGGGGCGATCAGGAAAGGCCAGTGTGATGGAGTGGCCAACGGACCAGGAGATGTGCGGGAGACAGACATCACAGAAACAGATTCTTTGGAAAGGTAAAGTTCAGATGACTTTCATAATACAGTGTCTAGTTCTGCTGCTGCTGCGCTTTCTTATAGGTGACTGAGATGAGCTTTTAAATCCTAATCTGTTAGCTGAGTGACAAATCAGATGCAATGTGACATGTGAGCAGATGCGAGGAGAACCTCTGTGCTGTTGCATGGATCTCTGTGTTCTCTCTGGATGGGGGTGTAGAAATGACTTTGGAGACCCTTCCTGGAGGCTGGCCCCTATAGTGACAGAGGCATATTTTGGCTTCCATGGGCTCCAGGAAGTGAACATATTTCTCTTTCTTCAGCTGCCGTGCTATCTGTGAACCCACTTATTCTTACAGAAGTGTACAAAAGTCGCTGAAAATTATGTCTTGTGTTATCTGCGTAGTCTAGCTTTAGGTTCTATTCCTTGATCACGCTGGAGCCTTGCCGAAACCCCAGGAAATTTACAATATACAGTCCCGAACATTTAAGACATATTCAAGTTAAGAACATAGAGTTTAAAGAGGCATCTTAGAAGATTAAAAGGTAACACTAGAGCTATAAAGAGCACGCAAAAAGAAAAATCCATTATGAGGCATGAAAAGCAACATGGAAAACTCTAGTGTTCTTATGAAATCAGTCAGTGCAATCATGTATGGCAGGCATGTCCAAACTTCGGCCCTCAAGATGTTTTGGACCACAACTCTCACAGTCCTTTGCCATTGGAAATACATGCTTGGAATCCTGGGAGTTGTGGTCCAAAACATCAGGAGGACCGAAGTTTGGACATGCCTGATGTATGGTAATCCCTATAAGGTCACATAGTAGGTAGTCCCTCATTCAGGGAAAGCTTGCCTGAAGAGGAAGGTCTTTCCCTGCTATGTGTGGCAGTGTGCGATAAGATAGACAGGTAAAATGTATTAGGTCTGCACATTTGAATACCTGAGGCTTAGTCCTTTACTTGTCTGTTTTCTGTGAACATGGAAATGTTGATGCTGGGGAAACAGAGTGCAACCTTACTGCAGTGGGTAACCCTGTGCTGCATCATCTGTTTAAGGCAAGGGTGGGGAACCTTCAGACCTCCAGATGTTTTGGACTTCAACTTCCAGAATTCCAAACTAATATTGCCAATAATAAAGGACTGTGGGCGCTGTGGCCCCAAACATCTGAAAGTTCCTCACCCCTGGTTTTAATGGCTGAATGATATAATTTTTCTGAAGTTGCCTGGGACTCAATATAGAGCACTACATGGTGGCATTTATTTTCCCACAAAAGTCAACATTTTCTCATAGAACCTATTTATTTAACAGCCTTCCCCAATATGGGCTCTGTTATACGTTTTGGATTGCAATATTAGCATGCTGTATCATTACGGAAGATTGAAGTTGTAGTCAGACCACACCTGGAACCCTCCCTACTGAGGAAGGTTGCTTTAACACCTTACTGTACCTCTTGATCTGAGACAAAAGTATGAATACTAGTATTTAAATACTTGAAATATTTTTCCGCCTTTCCAGAGAAAGATTTCCCAACTAGGGGCAGCTGAACTGGCTCACAGTCACCCATTGTTTTACCTCTCTCTCTCTCTCTCTCTCTTTAAAAATGTAATCTTTTCTAAGCAGAGATTTGCCTCTTTTGCTTGTGTTTCTTTGTAAAGTTCCATGTATAAAAATGAAGCTTTAGAACAGGGGTTCCCAACCTTAGGTAAATCATATTTTTTTTGGACTGCATCTTCCAGAAACCCTGGCCAGCAGAGCTAGTGTTGAAGGATTCTGGGAGTTACAATCCAAGAACACCTGGGTTACCCAAGGTTGGGAACCATTCTGCTAGAAGCATCATCACCTTGACAGGCGTTTGTGACCATTGTGTCATCCTCTTTCTCTCTATTATTGATCCAGTAGCTAAAGCACGGTACTCATTCTATTTTTAGCCTTTCCCTTAGTTTGATTGCCTGGCGTCGGGAAGATGTTCCTGATGTTACAGGCACGCTGTTACCTAATTTATTATAAGAATAAGAATTATCCCAAGATTTTCCTTCAACTACAAAGGTAGAACTGCTGGCAAAGGCTGATCAGGCATTTATAAGAAGCTTAACTTTCTACTTTCTCTCTTTTATCTTTGCCGTTAGAATGTCTTATCAGCAAAGCCTTCTGAATGCCATGTTTCCTTCTCTTTTTCACCTTATGGTAAACGAAAATGATTAATGAATGGTAAGCTGCTAGTGGGGCTATGAAGTAGTGCCTCAAAGAGACTGGGAAAGTTTTTTTCTGTAACTCCCAATCTGCAGCCCTTATGGCCAGGAAACTCTAAGACGAGTCTTAAATAAATGATGAATGAAAAGCAAAGCATCTAACCTATGTACGGTGAATGCTGGTAGAAGAGCTTCTCAGTGGCATTTGTCACGACAGAATGAAAACTAGGACTCAACTAATTTTCTCGAGGGAAGCTGGGGAATGAGATTTAGTTTAAAATTAGAACATAAGCTAAATATACTTCTTGTTTCTCCATCCGAATGTGTTTTTAAGCTTGGCTGCATTCTCTGTTGCTATTTGGGCATTTGTGCCTCTTCAGGGTTTTATTTGTTTATAAATTAGCATAATTATATCTGCTGTTTTAAAAGCCATTTTCCACGTTGGAAGGCATTTTGTAGCCTCTGACCTATAATATGCACATTTGCCATATTATGTGCATTATAAATATATCTTCGTTAAGGACCTGCCATTATAATATGCAAAGGTATGCTTGGAAGAAAGGGCTATAAAAAGCATGTTATTCTTTGCTCAGCCTTTGGAATCCCTTTTCTTTAGGGATGGCTGACATTCTACTCAAGGGCAATGCCCTTTGGGGCAGCAAAGGGCATTGCCCTTGAGTTTTCTCTGTACGAGCAAATGGGCATGTCAGCTTTCCCAAACCTGGTTCCCTCAAGATGTTTTGGACCTCAGTTCTCATACAATATGGTTGTTGGCCATGCTGGCAGAGAATGGCGGGAGGTGCTAGTGAAAGTGTTGGGTGGGGGCACTGGGTTGACCAGAACAGAGATAAGTTATTTTAGGGAGCTATAGCTCAGAGAAGCCCAACTAACTGTGTGGTCTGGAGGATCCTAGGAGTTGTGTCTCTCCCCCCACCCCCTAAAGCTTCTGTAAGCTGTGTTTGCTAAAGTCTGGCATGTGCTGTAATTGCTGCGGATGAGTAAATTTTAAACTGTTTTCCGCAAAATATAATGTGTTTTTACTAGGTTCAGAAGTGCAAAACAAATCAAAATTTCCAATGAAATGGTAAGGGTATGAAACTGCCTCTGAATGGTAGGGCCCAGATATACAGGCTGGCCTGGTGGTGTCAAGCATGTATAAGACCCAGAAATGCACCCACTTGTCCTTTTCCAGATGGACTTGGTACAGATATGATGACATTCAAATGAACTTGAAACTTTCCAAGTGGTGGTTACAATGCCACTATCAGAACTAATCCCGAAATTGCTATCTGGTAGTACAGAAAGAATAAGCAAAAGAGAATAATGACCAGCAATGCAGGGTATGAACAATTGTGTCCTAGATGTTCTATTGTTATATGTTATGTTATGTTTTGTTTATTTATTTATTTATTTATTCATTGTCTATTGAGAGTTGGTGAGTTTTTAACCCAGTGTAAACCACACAGTATACTGTTTGTGGTAAATAGGACAGTATACATTGTAAACTGAATGAATGAATGAATAAACGGATACATTCAATTGTGTTTGGTCTTGTTTTCAGCGAAAGCAAAAGGCACAGAAAATTAAAACCTGAAAATATCTTGAACAACCGATAGGTGTCCCCTGTGAGCTGTGTTAGGAATTAAATTTGACATCCAGAACAATGTGCACTGTAACTTCTTTGGAGGAAAAAGATAATGAGGAGGCCAAGTGAATTTATAATTATGCTGCTTATATATCCTCCGTGCCTGGTAGGGCTTTGGGAGGTTGGGGGCCCAGTAGCTTACAGAGGCGGCAAAAACCAGGTGGCACCTAGGAGATCTGAGAAGAAAGGTTTTCCTGACCCTCTCCCCAGATTACACGTCTCAGTATTGAGTGGGATCTTTTGGGAATGTAACCTTTTTTTTTTTATAAAGGTGCCCCAATTTTGTTTTTGATCACCCTGGGGTGTTTGACAGAGAAAATGTAGGAGCTGGCTTTACATTTTATAATACACTGTGACTAAGTGTGTGATTGTGTGAGAGAGATACTTCGTGAGGCGGTTATTAAAGCAGCTTGCAGTCCAAATGCTGTGACAGAAGGGAAAGTTGTCAGCATGGCTCCCTGGAAACATCACACAGGAAAACAAGACTGTGAGCAGCTGAAAGTTGATTGAAAGCTGCAGAGCATGCAGTGCAACGAAAAAGTGAAACTTGAAGGTCAGCCTCAATGCGGGAAGGAAGTTGGTGACTAACGCAGATGGGATTAGGAAGGGATGCGGTAGAAAGAATTGTAACCCCACCTCTTGAAAAATATGCGATACAGATTTTCTCCCCATATAAAGGAGAAGGCATTCTTCCTAAAGACCATGTGACATGGTAAAGAGAACCCAGAGTACATCTCATGCCTGAAAGTTAATCCGGTCTATGTAAAACCAGAAGAAAGTTTTGGCAAAATCTGGGGAAGTGTGTGTGGGGGGAAGGAAGGACATCTTAGTATTTTATGTGAGACACCCTATATGTTACGTGAGGGATGGGAATGAGAAATGCTAGGCAGACAGGTCAAGGTAGTGAAAGGAAGTGGGGCGAAGTAGAATAAGGAAAGCAAAAACCTGGCTGGGTGTGGGGAATTGAAAAGAACCAAGGAAGAATTGTGAGAAGAGCAAAATTGTACACAAGACCACAGAATAAGATGAGTTGTTTATTACCTGTCATAAGAAAGTAGGCAGACAAGGCAGAAGTTGGGTTGAGGTTGCGAATGGATTTCCTTAATGTTCTGCTTACATACCACCCCATACCACTTCAAGTAGTGTCTGAGGCAACGTTTGGTGACTTTTACTTTGGAATTATTATGCCAGGGGTGGTTTCTAATGTCCCTGAAGCTTTAAAACCACACAGCTGAAATCACACCACATGTTTTAATTAACCAGGGCTAGTGCTAGTGCTTTTCCAATATTTACACGCACACCCAATATGCATATCAATGTAGTGTCAAAGATTATGTGGAGAGAGGATTTTTCACTCTAAAATTTCCAATGGGAGCGGTGTGTCCTTGTTTCCCTTGCACTTAGAAAGAGATTATACCCTTCTTGCAGGATCCCAGCTGTAGGGAAAATTTCCCAGTAGGCATCATGCAGATGGAGCAATTTTCATAGCACTGTACTTTATTCCTCCTCTTCCCAATGAAATGGAATGGTTGTTATTTCCTTCTGTGGCAGAAAGTAAAGAGGAGAAATACGTGGAGACCATTGAGTAGGAACTGTAACTCTTTTCTGCCCCAGTTCTATCTGCATGACTTTAGCCCTTGTTTCTCTTTCTTAGTCATGCCATCTTCCATCAGCCTAGCCCCCCTGGGCATTGGTCAGGGACCCAGGGGTGATGAACATTTTAGTCCAGTGGTGTCCAAACTTTGGTCCTCCAGATATTTTGGACCACAACTCCCACAGTCCTTTGTCATTGACAATACAGGTTTGGAATTCTGGGAGTTGTGGTCCAAAACTTCTGGAGGACCAAAGTTTGCCCCCCCCCCGTTTTAGTCCAATAGCCATTTTAGGCCAGCCTTGTATAAGGTGATTTTGGACACTCCTTGAATGAAGGGAATGGTCTCATTGAGACGAGGCATGGTTTCTTCATTTTGCCAGGACTTGAGATCCCATTAGAAAGATGTCTGGGCCTTAAGCTCATGATTTTCTCTAACCATTTCGCTCCTAAGAAATGTTGAAGGCCTCACCTCATAGTTTGAAGCCAAGAGATGACATAATATAGGCCTAACTAAGCACCGGTGGTGACACATGGAGGTCTGGATTGGTCCGACATCTAATAACTGAGGAAGTTTCACTAAAAAGCTTGATAGGGAAGAGTGAATTGTTTTTGTGTTTTAGACACTGAAGAATCTGTCAGAAGGAGCAGAGGTCTCTTTCTTTCTTTCTTTCTTTCTTTCTTTCTTTCTTTCTTTCTTTCT
>JAHTLZ010000237.1:10921664-10960740 GCA_023846285.1 Phrynocephalus versicolor | reverse complement strand
TCTTTCTTTCTTTCTTTCTTTCTTTCTTTCTTTCTTTCTTTCTTTCTGCCTCTGGCTATATTTAATGGACTAAATAAGACAGGCGGATTTTAGGTTATAGGTCAAGTGCCAATTGCCTACTTCTCACTGGGGAGTCCTTCATGCAGTTTCCCTAGAGGCTGTGGTGCAAAGGAGAGCCAGGATTCAAATGTTGATTAAACATCAGCTGATTGACAAGGGAGTGATGCGTGGCAGCAGTGTTACCCAATCCTTTTAATGAATGCTCCAAAGAGAACCAACCTTTCTCTGGGCAGTGCAGCTGTTGGAGGCTGACTTAAGGGGAGCAGGGCTTGCGAAGACCAAGTTGCACTCGCATGGCTTCAAAATTTAAAAAGGTGATTAATAGCTACTGGTTTAGGAGTCCTCATGGGCTCCTCAGTGTCTGGCTGTTTCTCTTCAGCCGGCCTATCATCTGCTGACCTTGACTTCTTTCAGTAAGTCTGAACTGGCACTCTGTGCATGGCTTTGGTGTACTTGCTGTGACATTGGAAAGCAGCATGCTTTTGAGGGGTGTGGGGGGGGGGGACAGGCTGGGAGAGGCCTTTCCTGTTCTGAAATAAATCAGCATGCAGTTTTAATATAGAGTTTTCTCTGAGTTTCCCCTAAAAGGAATGACTGAATTTGAAAAAAGGAAAAAAAAGGGAAACCTTCCTAACCACAGTTCATTTATTACATGATCTTGCTTCCAAATAAGGTGCAGCATCAGCTTCCAACACAAGGTCCTGAGCAGATTTGAAGCGGGGTGGGGGTGGGCAGGGAGTGCAAATCTGCTATTTCTGGTCAAAATAATAATAATCTACGTTTGCATTCTGTACATTCAAGGTACAGTTAGAATAGACAATAGTGTGTGGTGAAGGTTTGGCCATCACCCACAGTGGCTCATGGTTAACAAATTATTGAGTATAATCTGTAATATCTAGGAAGCATATTTTGATGGTTGAGTAAATGGAGGTCCTTGAGCTAAATCTCAGATTCCCACAGTTGCCAGCACAAAGATGAAAAAGAATCAGGAAAAGAAGATGGTCTAGTATGTCATTAGGAGTTGCCATGAAACCATTGTATGGGGCCCAACAGAAAATCAAAATGGCACCTTTATCCCATTGGATTGTACAGGATAAAACTAACCAGGAACTGCTTTTAGGTAACTCGGGTTGGAATGAATCAGCACTCTGGGGAGTGCAACACCCTAACTTTCAATCCCTAGATCTAGCACTTTCTGAGACACTCTGTTTCACTGATGAACCATTCATCCTAATGTTCTAAGGGCCTTTTCACACGACCCCTAAGATCCGCTGGCCACTTAAATTCAGACCAGAGATCTTAGGGGTTCGTTGCTCTTCCTTCCTCCCCACCACTCCACACTTCCTTGCTCCTGTCTGTGTGAGGGGAGGGAGGAAGAGAGGAAAAAAAATGCAGGCTCACCTCCGAAGCTGCCCAGAGCTCTGTAGCCCTGCTTCCTTCTCTTCTGTTTGCTTTTTTTCCCTCCTGCCCCTTCTCTTAAAGGGGCGGGAGGCAAAAAAAAACCAAACCAAACAGAAGCGAGGAGAGCCCCGCACTCACCAGATTAAATTCGGACCTGGCGATTTTCACCCTCCTCGAGCAGGTACAAGAAAAGTGCGCTAGGACGCGCTTAGGTGGGCGTGGTCACACTTAATTTCCTGCAAACTCCAGAGCTGGTGGGGAAACAATTGTAAGCTCCGGAGCTTGCAGCCATTTGCTGCGGAGTTTAGGGGTCGTATACAAAGGCTCAAAGTCATCCCCCTACCCATGCCCCTATCATTTGAACTCATTGGCTCCTCAGATCCATCCCTCTGGATGAGTATGGCTGACTGTAGTATGCCATACATCTGCACTTGGAGTGAGGCAAAATTCTTTTGATGGGCGACTATGCTCCCCATGGTTTGGATTATATATCAGGGAGGTTTGGTTCTCTGCATGGGCTTTCTATATACTGAATTAAGAAAGGAAAAAGAGAACTCTACAGGATCAGACTGGAGAAGTCAAATCTGTTGTTATTTTTTTGAGAAGTTGTCAGGCAAAAGACCTCAGGAGAATAGCAAGGAGTACTTGGAATTAACAGTGCTTCCTTTTCCTTTTCCTTTTTAAAACAATCAACAAATAATACCTGGAGGTAACCCTGCTTTAGGTTGCTTTATGGTAGAAATTTTGGGTAAATAAGGAGAGTAGGTGAGTGGATGTGCTTGTATGGGGATATGGGTGTATACAAGTGGAGGATCTGAATATGGGGTGTATGGGGAAGTACATGCATACATATGGAAAGAAGTGCAGGGTGCGGAAGTGGAAATGAACTGATATTAGGGATTTAGTAAAACTGGGCACTGGATTCCAGATTGAATTGGAACAGATGTCCAGACTGAGTTCTTTGTTACATAGCACAGCTCCTCTCATCTCTTGCTCTGAGGCCAGATGCACTTGGTCTCACAGCATGGCTGGTCTGATCTATTAGTCATTTCTATTAAAACAAAACAAAAAAGCTGCAAGCCTTTGCCTTCTTGTTAGTTAACTCAACCTTTGTTGCTCTCTGCCTAGAGGAAGGCAGAACTGCATTGGAACTCAATAATTTCCCCTCATATATGATGTTGACTACTCAAACTGTTTGGCAACATAGCCGATAAGTAAGATGTGTTCATAAAAGGGGAAAATGTTGTTGGCACAAGTAGATTTTTTAAAATCCAACCTTGGGGAATCTGAAGAACATGAGATACATTATACTCCATATCCTGCCCTGCTGCCACCCCTCAAACCTATTTTAAAAGGATTTATTGCATAAACACTGTTTAGAACAGTTGCCACCTTGCTTTCTGTGACAGAATTTAATGCAGAAGCAGTCGTAAAAATAGCTCAGAGTAATCTCTGAACCACTCTCCAAATGGTTAAATGTTAATGGGGGAGTGTTGTAGTATCAGGGGTGAGTTCATTCTATACACTGCTTGTTTAAACCTGGTCTCTTGGAGGGATCTTGTGGTATAAACTAAGGAGAACGGAAGGAAGTGCTTCAATTTGTTCCTGGTTTTGATTCCCTCCGCACTCCCTGCCAGATGTACAAAAGCAAAAAAAGACCCATACATGGTGTTTGAATGTCTTCTGAAGGAGCAAAGTGTAAGAGAAGCAGTCAGTGGAGAAAAGGACTGAGGAACAGATAGAAAGTGCTGATACCAGCTTTGTGCAGGCCATAATTGCCGGCTCACCGTTTTACAGCACAGGTAATCCTATTTAACCTTCTTCTCCTCCTCCTCTTTTTCATCCTCCTCCTCCACTACTACTATTACTACTCCTGGTACTGGACTGCTACTACTGCCACACTTTCATTTCACTCTCTGAATTGGCCAGATCTGTTAAGTTCCTTTTAAAACCAACGTTGCGATTTTGAAACACGTTTCTGATGAATTATTGTACGCCATGATCTTGTCATCTGTTACACAACATAAGTAACCATTTGTTTCTGCCTCAACCTGTTCTTGCATCTGTTAAAGCAACAATTCTAAGAACAGTTGTTTAGGAATTAAATAAGATACAGTAATGGGGTTTATTTCAAATCAGACTTTCCCCTCGTCTCCTGACCATTTGATTAAAATCAGCTTTCCCAGAAGCTATCAAGACCTCTAAAAATTCCATTCTGCTATAAATTTCACTCACAAAATTATAAGATTTGAGGTCCGGTTTAGCTGCTGAACTGTATAACCCAGTTATAGAGCACAATGAAACTTGTCCAGGTGCTGTGTAGACTAATATTCCCATGCTGCTGTAAATACAATTAACGGTTAGATTTTCTTCTTCTTACAAATGTTTCTTACCCTTGAGACAGGCGCAGAGTTATATCGACTGAAGTTTGTGTAGATAACACAAATCCACTCTGGTGGGTAAAGTAAAAAGGGTGCATGTTAAATCAAGAACTAAGTTTGCACATGATTCCAAGAAATGTTTTTGAAGTAGATTTTTAGGCTGCCACACTACTTCTTTTCAGTATAATATCAGAGAAAATGTGTATTATGAGATGTAATCCTATTTTGATCTAGGGATTAAGTTTGGTCATCTGTAAAAGTCCTCCCATAAAGACAGGCTTTGCATCTGTGCTAATTTGAATGTTCATTAGGAGTTTTATCGTGTTTCAGGAGCTTGCTACTAATTAGAAGCGATTTAAAATTCAATAATAAAAAAGACAACACGAATTAAAGACAATAAATGAGCAAGAGGGTATACTAGCTATGTTGAATAATGAAAACAGTACACATCAGCTCTCGGAAGACATGCATACACAAAATTCAGTCAGTACGAACACATCTATTTAACTGATTTTAAGTTGCTTTCCCAGTAGGAATGTACAGGTAATGCAGCTACAGACTTGCCAGTTATTTTTGGTCTGCAATACCCATAATCCCTCATCACTGGTTATGCTGGCCAGGAATTATCTGAGTCGCAGGCCAAAAACAACATCTGGAAGCCCACAATTTGTCACATCTGATGTCAACCCTTGAAATAACTTCTTGAGGTAGCAGGATACACCGTGTCATGGCCCATAGCCATTCAGTCTGTTTTAAAAAAAAACTGCCCAGAAAATGCTCTAGCAGCACTAAGGGACTGTATATAAATTAAACCAATAATGATGGTTTAAATTTCAGACTCATCTGACTAAGCCCAGTACTTTAATCATCATACCATAACTTATTGCTTCACTCCTGATTGACCATGAGTTTCACAGGTGTAACAGCCACACACATCCACCCCTGGGCCTTGGATGTGTGTGTGTTGTGTCATTACAGTCATGACCGACTCTTTGTGACCCCATGTCCATGGAGTTTTCTTGGCAGGAATACTGGAGTGGTTTGCCTTGGATACATACATCTTTTTTTCAAAACCTCAATCCTGAAAATAAATTGTGACAAAAATGTTTTGATACCAAAAGCCCCCTTGCACCCTACAGTGGCCAATATCCTACAGGTATATAGGATCCCTTATTTATTTTTTTTACTTTTAAAAAATAAATAGTTACTAATAATATTAGTTTTAAACATTGCATGCTGAGGGTGGCGTGTTTGCCCACTCTTGTGACCTTTGAGCATGCTATGCAATTTTGAAATGTTCATATTTATAAAATATTTGGTGATTTTAATAATATATCTGGTGATATAGTTTTAAACGTTCATGAGAAATCTGAGTTTAGATTGCTCTCTGTTATTATTTTCCCCTCCATATACTTTGCCTCTTGTTGCCACTTGACAGGATGTTGCATAGATAAAAACCATGGGTCTATCTCAAATGGAGTCTGCCCCTACTCATTCTGCAGGCCACACCTTAGACCTGGTCTTCTGCCCTGCAAATAGCAAAGAAATCATTTTTCTTTACCACCATTGCTTTGGCACAGAATCGCCCGGCGGAGTTTTTCCGAATAGTCAAGAATCTGTTACCTGCTGACCCACAGGTGGATGACACAGATCACTCTGAAGCTCACTGTGAAGAATTTGCACAGCACTTTTCAGCCAAAATTGTACAGGTCTGGGCTGACCTGGATGCTGCTCTTGAACCGGAGCCTATTAATAAAACTATCCCCCTTGCCGGACTTGTATTAGTGGATGAGTTTCAGCTCCTACAACCTGAGGATGTGGTCAGGACCCTTGGGGAGATGAGGGCCACCAAATGTCTGTTGGACCCTTGCCTTTCCTGGCTCATCAAAGCTACCAGAGAAGGCCTGGCAGGCTGGTTAGGGTGGGTAGTGAATACCTCATTACAACAGGGCAGGATTCCTGCATGAATGAAGGAGGCAATAGTAAAACCACTGTTTAAAAAGCCCTCTTTAGATCTAAGAATACTGAACAACTACCAACCAGTATCAAACATCCCATTATTGTAAGCCACCTTGGGTCCTTTTCCAATGAGAAAGGTGGGGTAAAAATATTCAAAATAAAATAAAATAAAATAAAATAAAATAAAAACCCCATTGACCACCTGCTGCTTTTTTGAGCCAGCAGTTAGGAAGCTGGCGGTCCTACTGAGCGGAAAGGGGAACCACATGACACTTCTGCATTTGGTTGGAGGTTTAAGGCAGCAAGGAAGTGGTCGATCCTGGTTTTGGCTCAGCAGGACGATACACGCAAGAGAACCATTCGAACATACACGCAATGATGCATGATCACTTGAAGAATTGCTCTCTGTTCTTACTGCCTGTCCTTTGTTTTTGTGGATTTTGATGAAGAAAAATAGTGTGGTAAAATCCTCCTTGCTTCGGAGTACAAGTGACAACTTACCCAAATTGTTACATGCACACACCCCAGTTGGTATGCACTTAATGAACAGCCATTGCAGTCATATACTGACTGTAGTCAAACTAGATATTATGCTTAGCATGTCTGTAAAAGAGGTGTGTTGGACCCATTCTTTCTTTCCGCTATATATCTTGCATTTAGCGTGCTTTATTTTGTGTTTGATCCATGGAAGGTAAATATGGACACACTTTACAAGTCTCTTTACCGAGGCACTCGTTTTTTTTTGTTTTCTTTTTGCAAGCATCATTGCTGATGTGAAAACATGTTAACACAGGACGATGTGTATTCCTTTATTGTCCCGTAAGCTCAGCAACAAGAGGTGTGTGTGCATGTGTGTGGTGTGTGGGGGGTTGGGGAATTAAGAGGTGCTATTTGTCATAATAAAAGACTTCTTCATATGACTCTGGCACAGCTTTGCCACTGAGCTGAAAGTGAAATCAGTGAGCTGCTGTGCCCTCTTCAGCTCATGGTTTTTTTTTTCTAGCAGTGGAGAGTTAGTTACCTTTGAAGTTGTTGTTTTAACTTTGTAAGAGTCTGCAGCACTTCATCTGGTTTCTCAGCTGCCTAAAACACACACACACACACACACACACACACGCTCCACTCATTCATTCCATAGATTTGATTCCTGGGACAGGATGAATGTATGTCCTGTTAGAATGGTCCTAAATTGAAAGTTTTGGCTCCTGGAAGTGACACAGAGCAGTGTTGATACAGCGCGTAGTGGTGGTGATCATGGCAGCAGTAAAGTGTGCTTCCCGCCCCCGCCTCCCCTCACTGATCTTATAAACATCAATTAGATCTATACAGTCCACATATGGACTGCATAGATCTAAATGATGTTTATAAAATCACTGGGGGGAGTCCACATATGGACTGTATAAGTTTTAGGCTTGTTTATCCTTTTACAGTTGATTCTATAAGGTGCCTGCAGTTTTATGGGCCCTGTGGAATGCTTGGAGGGTTTATTTATTTATTAATTTAGGGATGGGGATTGTATCAGTTCTATGCATGGCTGGCTGCTAGGAATTTCAGATATTTTTTCCAGCTCAGGATTATGGATAGACACCCAGGGGCTTGCAGATTCTTTTTTAGTACCCGTGTACCCCCACCTTCTTTTCCTGCCTTGTCGCTTCCTGGAGGCAGCTGTCTCTCTATGCTTCAAGGAAATGGAATGCTGGACTAGATAGTGATATAGCTGGGTAATCTGTATATTTAGAAACAGCAATTAATGCAAGCCTCTCCGGTATCTGTACTGTGGAATTCTCTCCGCCCCTGACTTTATCATCATTGTTACTCTGTGGCTCCGTAGGAGTTTAGGATGATAGTATCCCATGTTGAACCCTACTACAGCCCATATCCATCAAGCCACAGCAGAACAGGAAGAATGTGGCCAGTTAGCCAAAAGATCAGTGGTTCTGGGTTCCTACTTACGTTGAACAGTTCAATTATTTGTACAGTAGTAGGAACTTTGTGAGTACCAGTAATAACCAACATGTCACTTTGCTTCCCCACAACTTTCAGATCTCTCTTTTTGCATCACGTCTTGTAGCTTCTGCAACCGATGATGGAGACTATCTTTGGTCTTTATAGGCTGCTTTAAACATATTGGTTTTAGACAAAACCTAGCTCTGCAAATCACACAGCATTCAGACCTGCCCACTCCCATCTTTTCTAAAGGATGAAAAGAATCTGAAATCATGGTCTTAAAAACTTGAAAACACCTGTTGCAATTCGGTTTCTCGATTAAATCTCCAGGAAGTCTGTCTGGGGTGGGGGATTTCTGCAGACCTCTGGTGGCTGTAGTCTACCAATTCTGAAAATCCCAATCTCTACCCAATTTAATGAGAATTAAAGCCAATGATAATATGGTTTCCACAGTGCATCTGTTTGAAAAACAGGGGCACAAAAGCTTCCCCACCTTGCTGGGTTCGGCTTTTGGGTGCCTGATCCAACACTTTCCCCTGCTGGGCACTGCAGCAAGGGAAAGGAGGTGACTGTTAATTAATCCGACATCCAGAACGGATTAATTGGTTTCCCATTCATTTCAATGGGAAACTGTGTTTCGGTTAATGAAATTTTCACGCAGTGAAACGGCCCACAGAACGGATTAATTTCATTAATGGAAACATGAAATACATGTGCTGTGTAAGAAAACTGCTTATTCTATGATCAATCTTTCTTTTGGAAGATGGGTGGTATAAAAATGCAACAAATAAATAAATAAATACATAAGAGCAAGTAAGCAAGCTCTGTTTCATTTCATTTCTTTACGAGAAGTGAGTTTAAAATAAGAGATTGCACACGCTCAGGATATTTTGTCTTCTTTTACATCAGGATTGTTAGACGTTTTTGTTTTATCCATATCAAATACAGTGGTACCTTGTATAAAGGAATTAATTCGTTCCAAATGAAATTATGTTAAGCAAATTTTCCTTTATACAAATTCCCATAGGAATGCATTCAAAATGGAGTGATCCCATTTTTATGTTGTATGGATTTTCCCCATAGGCAATTATGTTAAGCAAATTTCCCCTATCTCCGGAATTTTTTATGTTGTACAAATTTTATGTTATACAAGCTGTTTGTTATACAAGGGTCCACTGTATGTGGCAATATTGTAAAAAATAGAATGGCAGCAGGCAGAAGGAGAAATGTTTATTGACAGATGAATTAGTGTGTCCGGTAATCTCAACTGGAGGGTGTGGTGGTCCAGGCACAAAACTAACTCCACTGTTGGAAATTGCCTGCTTGCTCCACATTATCACAAAGTAGACAGACCCTGGCTGGACTCTACCTTTCATTTTACACAGTTATATCTCAAGCAGCCATTCCCTCTATGGAACACAGTCCCCTTATGATGTAACTTCTTCAGACATCAAAAAGATCTGGAACATCCACTAAAAATTCCCTTCAGTCATATTGATTGGCCAATGGCAGGCAGAGTGTCAGGCCTTTTTGGTATGGAAATAAATTCTCTTCTTTTCTTTAAACCCCCCTGGTTCACACAAAAAGAGGACTTGCCGTTTTGAGTTTCCTATAATCAGACCTTTGCCAGCAACCCGGCCTATTGTAACTGTAAAAAGGAGAAGAATCTATGTAAACGTCTAGCCATTGCGGTTGTTGGATGTACTCAGAGTTTAGTCTTTGTTTAAAGAGAAGGAAAAATATGAAAAAAATTGGTGATGTGAATGACTGTACTTTGGGATTGCACAGGTATGGTAAGATTAGCGGAGATACTGAACAAGGACTCTGTTTGATATACTGTAACTAGGCTTCCTATACCTGGGGCTGTGAAACAGACTTTCAAAGACTTTTCAGTTTATACAGATGGCAAATATATTAAAACTTGAGGCAACAGGAACAAATGATTGCACGAGTTCAGCGTGGAGTTGAGAGATGCAGGTCTAAGTTACTCCTGAGCTGTAGTACAGGGACCGTGTTGGTGACTTTTGGCCGGTCAACCTGAGAGGGGGGTTGTTGTGAAGATGGAAATTGTAGATGAAGAGAGTTGTGTACACCAGTGCTCCCCAACCTTTTTATCCCCGCGGACCGGTAAATGTTTGATAATTTTTCCGTGGCCCGCTTGTTTTGATTTAATAATTTTGATTTAACCTCCATTTCCCCCCACCTTCGTCTCTGAAACCGCCTTCGCCTTCCGAGTCCCAACCACCCCCTTACCCCCCCTCCTCTTGTGGGCCTGCCTCGACAGGCCCAACCGGCCCCCGCCCGCCACCAGCCTCACCCCGTAGCCTCCCCACCGGCAGAGGACGAATCCTTCCTCCCCATCCCACCCCACCCCACCCCACCCCCCCACACCCACCAACCTCCGCTGGGAGACGCTGTTTCCCCGCTTCTCCTCCTCTTCCGAGCCTCTGCGTCCACCGGGTTCCGCCTCTTGAGGGCTGGGACAGGGGCGGAGTGGGGGGGCTCGCTGCCCCTCCACTGGGAGAAAGCGGGGCTGGCTTGCGCTGCCCTCCCTCCCTCCCTCCCTCCCTCCCTCCCTGCTGCTGCTGCTGGGTGGCAGGATCCCAGCAGGGCAGTGGTGCCTCCTCCTCCATCGCGTGTGTGGCCAGCAAGAGAGGCAGGCGGGCAGGAGGTTGGGCGTGGCTGTCCGGAGGGGGGCCCCGCGATCCAAAGCCGTTCCGGCGAGCCCGAAGGAGGGAGGGAGGGAAGAAAGGAGGGAGGAAGGGAGGGCTCGCCCTCCATCCATCCGTCGAAGGGGGTTGGGGGGGCAGCAGATGGAGGCAGAGAAGGGAAGAGGAGGAGCTGCGCACCCGCAACAAGCATGCCGGCCGCTCGAGTGGGGTGGGGGGGGTAAGTGGGGGGGGAAGAGCTACTGGGGCTTCTTCACTCCCCAAACCTGAAGGAATGAACTCCAGGGCAACCTTAGATTTTCAAGGGGCCACAAGCGCGTGGTGTTTTACTGCCACAGGGGCTAGGCTGGAGCGACTTCTCCGTCGGTGCTGAGCCTGGCGTCCCTGCGGTTAAAAACCGATCCTATGAATCTGTTGGGCGATCCGTCCCTCCGAAGCTCAGGCCCACCCTTCGGTCTCTTCTTGAATGTCACGCCTACCTCCGCTCACCTCCCACTGAGTCCCAAAGGCAACGATCCCCCGCGCCTGCTGGCCCTTCGCCGCTAACGCACTGGGGCACTTACCCAGCAGCTCCAGGGTCCCGTGGAGAAATTTCCAACCCTCCACTTGTGGGGCGGCCCCCAGAGCCCCCCGGACGCCATGCCTGCCCAGCAGGTGGACGGGGCTACGGCACCACCGGCGGAGCCACAAGGAGGCCGCCATCTTCCTCTCTCTCTCTCTCTCTCTCTGTCTCTCTCCCCCCCTCTCCCCCTCTGGGCCCCGCCTGCGCTTGCTGGGGCTGCCCCCTCGGAGTGCCTGAAAGGAAATTGCTGCCGCTGCGTGCAGGCGTCTCCGTGGTCGCCCCGACCAAAAAAAAAAAAAAGATAAACACCGACCGCTCCTCGTGAAGCAAAAGGAAAGAAAGCACTGAAAGGAAGGAGCGCCATAGAATCCCTGAACTAGAAACGCTGCAGTGCCAGCGCGTGAAAGGAGGGCAATCCCCCAGAGGAAGCTGCCTAACAAAACGCGTCTCCACGTTACAGGAGGCTGTACACGCGTCGGATTTCCACCTGCCTGCGGCCCGGTGCCGATTGATCCACGGACCGGCACCGGTCCGCGGCCCGGGGATTGGGGAACACTGGTGTACACCACTTCAAACTTATTGGCAATCAGATGGAACACAAAAATAAATATAAAATGTGTGCCTTCTTAATTGAGTTCTCCCCCCCCCCCATTAAAGGGAGGGCTTCAGTCTTTGCATTATATCTTGACATCCATGATATCACCCTCTTGTCCAGTTTCTGTGTTATATTGATGACACATAATTATAATTATTATTTTCCTCCAAATGCACGCTAAAGAATTAACAGGAAGCTAAGCCATGGTGAGCTAAATGCCCCATTTTCTTTAGCTAGTTTCTGAATGTTCTGACATATCCAAGATTTATAACCATATTGCTGCCTGCTGTTTCCTTTGGGAAAGTTAAGAGGCTTCATGCTACGGGTATTTGCTTTGTTGCCTGTCAGTTACATTTCTGAGCAAGACACAGCACCACCGGATGAAAACAACAACAACACCTTTTGGTGTTAATGAATAACAATCTATTGGCATCTTACCTTAGTTATGTGACCCCAGGCAAGATTGCAAGGCTCTTGTAGATGGCAGATGGTGAAGTTGAGACTGGCTTGAAAAGTGGCATGGTTAAAATTCTTTATAGGGACTTTCTCAGAGATGAAGGAGGTAGTTGTTACCAGTTTGTGTGGTATTCCTTCCATACACTGTACCTTGTTTCATTGTTGTGTCTTTCTCATTCCATTCCAAGCTATATTTCTTTGGATGCATTTTAAGATTGCAAGTCATAGGCAGGGACTAATGTCATTGAAGTGATCTTAATGCACTATTGGGGAAGCCTTTGACCCTACAGATGTTTGGACTCGGAACACCGAAGTCCTTTACCACTGGTCACACTGACTTGGGTTTCTGGTAATCCAAATTCTCCTGAAAGGCTAAAGATTTCCCATTCTTGCCCTACTGCAGTGCTTGAAGCTTTATACAGGGCAATAAATGAGATTGGGCAGTTTGAAATCAAAATAAGGTAGCTTTGTGGCATGGACATCACATTTGGTGCTGTTACCAAGGAAAGGAACCTCTAGCCCATGGGCCTAATTGATCCAAAGAGTTCCCTAAAATTGCTAGAGCTTCTTCTGTGCTTGTATTTAACTAGTCCAGAGGTAAGAGCTGATTTAAGTTTTGGCTGGTTTTGCATTGAAATGACTTTTGTTTTACTGCTCTGGAAGATTTTTCTTGGAGGAAACGCTGGTTAGAGGGTTAGAACGTTTTTGCATGGAATTGGGGTTCTGGTTTGCAAATTGGAAAGGTTTTGCACGCCTGATTGCTGTTGCAGCGGAGCTCCTTTGGCAAGGTTTATGGCTAGCTTTGTTTTGGTTCTAGCCTTTGCCCTTACCTGCAACTTTGTCAATAATAGATATGGGTGCTTTGTGCTTCATACGAGGCACAAAGTGCCACTGCCCCAGTGTACCTAAGCCTCATCCCCTCTCTCCTCAGCCTCCCAGTTCACTTACAGAGCTCCTTGTGCAGCTGATGACCAGTTGGCTGCCCGAGGAAGTGGGGAAGGGCCAGCCAGGCTCCAGCGTTAAATGATGTGCTATCAACAAAGAAAGACCCCAGTGATGTGTGGAGCTTGGTAAGTAGACCAAGCAGCCAGAGAGCTTGGGGATGAGGCTTAGGAACACTTGGGTCCACTTACAGGGCTCCTTGTGCAGCTGATGACCAGTTGGCTGCCCGAGGAGGCGGGGAAGGTCCAGCCAGGCTCCAGTGTTACTTGATGTACTATCAACGAAGAAAGACCCGAGTGATGTGTGGAGCCTGGTAAGTAGACCAGGTGGACAGGTAGAGTGGGGATGAGGCTTAGGAACACTTGGGCAGCTGTGCCTTGTTTTTTGTACGAAGCATGGAGTGCCCATCTCTAGTCAAGACTTTCCAAACTAGAATATGGCCAGTTACCCTCATACTGGCTTTATTGAAATGATCAAGTGTAAGATCTTATTATAGATGAAGAAGCTGTCCTCTTCCTCTGATAGTATTCATCATAGACATGGAGACACTGATTCCTTCATGATCTAAACTTACTGTGATACTCTCTATGCCCATACAGTTGGGTCTTAAGAGCCATAATTTCAGTTTGGAAGCATGTTGAGATTCAACTTGGCACTGTTTTGTTGTTGTTTTGCTTTCTGTTGTTTGCTTTCTGTTCCTTCTATACAGTATATAGCTGTTGGGTGTTAATCCATACAGGAGTGTTGTAATTCTTGCATTGATGAAAACTTGGTTATTGGCTGAGCTTCCCTAACATAATAGCATGATGGGGCTGAAGAGTCAGGAACTGCTATCAGTTTTTGTAGAAAATTTGCTGGAAGAACTTTCAGTGAAGTAGAACATAATTTGATCTATCATTGTATTGGACTTATGAAAATAACATTTCAGTGTTTCAACATTGGAACTGAAATATTTGACTTGATGGTTGGAGTGTCTAGCTAGAACTGAGAAGAGCTAAGTTAAATTCTCTATACTCATCTATGAAATGTGCTGTGTGACCTTCATTCAGTCTCTCCTTCATAGCCACAACTTCCATAACGCCTTCTATATCGTAAAACAAATTAGAAGATCGTGCAGATCTACTAATAACTCAGCATGTATGGTGTTTATATATACATACATTTATTGAAAACTTTCCACATGGTGTGAAAAGCTTTAGCTCTAGGCAGGAACTAGCACACTGCTGGGTGTGCCTGTTGAACATGAAATAAAAATTAGTTTTAGTTGAGTTTTGACTTTGCACAGCCAAAAAGCTAATTAATAGCTTTGTGTTGATTTAGAGTACAGTATCCTATCTATTTGTTGGTTGGTTTTGAACCCTACTGTTTCCAAATAAAACATACATGAACTCTTGTATACAACTTCCTAGAGCTATTAGCTGGGGGGAAATGTGTCTCATAATAACTACAACATGGCTACTATGGATTCTGACTTAATTCTCCTTTAAGAGTATAAAATGACTTTGCTGATTGAGACAACGTTGAAAATCGCCAGTATAGACTAATATCTTACTAGTGGTCATTCATTGTTACTAAAGAATTTCATGAAACAGCAATTTTTTAAAAAGAAATTGGCCATTTTCTATAAAATAACAGAGAACTGGAAAATATTCTATATAATTTTTTTTGGGCTCTACATTACTGGCTGCATTGACAAGCAGCATCATTGCATTAAGTAACAAGTAGTGTACCATAACTATTTTGAGACTTTTGTAATTTTTCCACTATGCCCGAGTATATGAATTTTATTCATGAAATCATGCATCAAATGTTTGATTTGTAGTGGTTTAAATAAAGGTGTCTTCTACCCTTGGATTTGCATAAAGTACCACACCACTCTCTCTGGGTATTTGTACACGACCCCTAAACTCCGCCGCAAATGGCTGCCAGCTCCGGAGCTTACAATTGTTTCCCCACCAGCTCCGGAGTTTGCAGGAAATTAAGTGCGACCACGCCCACCTAAGCGTGTCCCAGCGCACTTTTCATGTACCTGCTCTTGGAGGGTGAAAATCTCCAGATCCAGATGTAATCTGGTGAGTGCCCGGCTCTCCTCGCTTCTGTTTTTTTTTTTTGCCTCCCGCCCCTTTAAGAGAAAGAATCAGGATGATGATGGGGCTCCAGGCGGCTTTGGAGGTGAGCCTGCATTTTTTCCTCTCTTTTTTTCTCCCTTCCCTCACGCAGACAGGAGCAAGGAAGTGCGGAGGGGTGGGGACACAGGAAGAGCAACGAACCCCCAAGATCTGTGGTCCGAATTTAAGTGGCTGGCGGATCTTAGGGGTCGTGTGAAAAGGCCCTCTGTTGTTGTTCTGTTGCATTAACTGAGGTAAACTGATCTGAGATGTTTCTAGTGCCATTGACTCTGTCAGACCCAGAAAATGAGAGGATGCATGACTTTATGCAGTATGGTGCTAAGACTGCTGAACTTGAAAAATGTTGTAACTAAATTTGAAATGGAAAACAACAACAACCAGATATAGTTTACTTGGAAACTTTCCTAAGGAAGTGCCACCGAAATGAACTAGTTGTAGGATAACTTTATTAACTGTAAAAAAAGAGTAAAGGTAAGGGTCCCCCCCCCGAACTTACGTGCTAGTAGTGTCTGAGAGCCAGTGTTGTGCAAGTCCATGGCCACTTCTGTGCACTGAATACTGTTTACCTCCCACTGTTTAAAAGCCGGTACCTAATTATCAACTTGCATTTACCGGTACATGCTTTTGCACTGCTAGGTTGGCAGGAGCTGGAGTTAACAGCGGGAGCTCACTCTGCTGCGTGGCACCTGGGGATTCGAACCACCGAGCTGCCGACTTTGCAGTTGACAGTTCCAGCGCGCTCGCCCACTGAGCCACCATGCCCCACATTCACTGTAAAATATGCTTTTGATGGATTTCTTGATTTTGTTTATTGCAGGATGCATCTTTCCATAGACAGAACTACTTTCTTTTGCGGTCGAAAAGAATTGACCCTTGAAAAGCCTTACTCTCTTGCCCTTAATACTTTGTTTTTGTTTTTGTTTCATAGCAATGCAAGACTGGAATGTCCGACACCTCCGTATGCCGTAGGGGATATGGGAACGAATGATTTTCTGGAAAAAGAAGGGCACGAGCATTTGAGTCATGACTTCATCAATGGTACTACCAATGGCAACGTGGAAGCTGCCAGGAGGTTGGCAAAGCGGCTGTATCATCTGGATCGATTCAGGCGGTCTGATGTAGCAAAGCACTTGGGCAAAAAGTATGTCCTAGCTTGCCGCCTCAAATGTTATTTATAATGCATGGCGTGCTTAAGAACAGATGAAAGTGAACTTTCTAATATTGTGACCTGTTTTCCTTCTTTCTGTTGAAGCAATGAGTTCAGCAAGCTTGTCGCTGAGGAATACCTCAAGTTCTTTGACTTCACAGGCCTCTCTTTGGACCAATCCCTCAGGTATGATGCCATCTCCTCAGCAGCTTTTCTTGGGCTGTGTCTTCTCCAGTCAAGTGTTGTACATGTGCTTGTCTTAAAATGCATTCTGTCTCTTCGCGGTGGATCAAACAAAACCCTCCCTCTCCTTGTACGAAGCTGGCTTGCGTATTTTCCTCTGCAGAGTTCCTACTCCACGTTTGTTGTGTAGGCGTGACGTGGTAGACATGAGCCACAGGTTTATCTAAACAGATCTGAGACGAGGTTTTTGTCTGTTTGAAATCAAGTAGTAATAACCCCCATGTGATTCTAATTAGGGATAGGGAGTTTTGATTTCATGGACTGCAAGTCCCATTATTTTCCATTCTGGGAGTTCTACCTGGTGCATGGACAGGTAGAATGTGGCTCATGGAGGACTTGGTTAGGCCTGCTCCATCCAGACTTCCTGTTCATGCCCTATTACTAGCTAGGTGGAGCTAGGCCTAACAGAGCTTCAAAGCCTGAGACCTTTCTCTCAGGTGAGTCACATTTGGGTGTTTCCAAAGTCTCTCTCTGCCAGGTAGAACTCCCAAAATGGAGAATTACAGGATTTGTCCTCCAAAAAATCACAAAATCCCATTCCTATCTTTAATATACCCATTCCTATATTTAATATACATCTCCCCTTGATCCCGTGCTGTTGCTCCTTTATTTTATTTGCTGTGTGTCCACATACAGTGACCAGAATTCTCTTGTGCAACGTGATGCTGTGCAACTTCAATGACATTCTCGAACATGGGGGATTTATTTCAGGGGAATTAAAACCTTCCTATTGCCACCATGCCCTCCGGTTTGGAGGGATTCCTAGGGAGTGTTTTGGTCCTGAGGAGACCATTGGGAGCCATGGATCGGGGTGGAACTCTTTTAATGGCTTGAAACTTGAGTGTGATATTTTCTATTGTAGAGTGGCAGGATCTCTCCAGAGTGAATAATGCCAACAATTCAACCTTGGGTTAACTGTGGGACACATGTTGCTACACATGCCTTCCCTTTGCCACCACTTGAGCTATTTTAGCATGGGTGGTCAGAGAGGAGCTGGATTCGGAACAGGTAGATGTGTCTTGCCTGACCCACCTTGTTTTGACCAGTTCTACTTTGGCCTAGGCTTGAGTAGGGGTACAGGTACCCCACGGGCTATTTTTGCAGCCCCCAGAATGCCACGAAACTACAGTTATGGTTTCCAGTCATGGGATATTCCATTCATGACTGGACGTCCCTGAAGCTTCTTCATCAAGCCTGCAAGCGTTTGTGCCTGTGTTGAACAGATATGTGAATGGTAGATTATGCAGTTGTCTGATCTGGGGATTGAGAAGGGACAGAAATAACAGCAACAGTAAGAGATATGTGGGGGGAGGATTATTAGACAGGGCTGAAAGAATGAAAGAATTTGACAGATGCCTCCTTCTAAAAAAGCCAATACACCGTTCTTAATTGGCCAGGTTTTGCCAAAGGTATGACTTTAGGATGTGTTTTCTGTGTTGGGAGTCACGTTTAAAGCACGGTCAGGCTGTGACACAGGGATGAGAAATGTGTGGCCCTCCAGGCGTTGCAGAACTGCAGTTCCTACTATGTGTAGCCACTCCAGCCATTGGTGAAAATATAGTGGAAGTTCCAGTTCATCAGCAACCAGAGGGCCACAGGTTGGCCATGACTGGTCTAGCAAGCCATGTGTAAGTACAAAGATGATACCACTGCATCTAGAAAAATGATGTTCACTGTGAGTGGCTCCTCCTGTTCTTCTTCTCCAGGTTCCTCGGGTTCAAGAATTGTAACAGAGGTTCATATGTATTTATTTATTTCATTGAAGATAAAGACAATATTTATCTTAACTAAAACAAGATTATCTCACTTTTCTCCCCAAAAGGACTCAAAGTGGTTCCAGGGGCCCTAAGTTTGCATTTCTCAAAGCCTCTAACATATTTCTCATGGAATTTTAAAACTCCAAGGGTGGAAAACTGTTTTAAATATCAGAAACAAATTTTATGAGAGCTCAGAGTGGCTTGAGAGACACACAACATAAGCCTGTGATAAATGTTTAAACTAATATAAAAATTAATAATTTTTGCATGCTATTCTCAGAAAAGTAGGATTTCAAGTTCAAATCCTCCTTAGCTCTCAGAAAAAGCTATTGTCATTTTCTAGACTTTGCAAAAAAAACCCTTTGTCTTCCTTTTTAAAAACTGATACATTATATATGTGTGTGTGTATTTCTTTGTAGGATCTTCTTTAAAGCCTTTTCCCTTGTTGGAGAAACTCAGGAAAGAGAGAGAGTTTTAGTTCATTTCTCCAACAGATACCATCACTGTAACCCAAATACCATTTCCACACAAGGTAATTTGTTTTCACTTCATGTTAACAGTTTCTATTCCACTTGTCCTCAGGCAGAGTTCAAAGTGGCTGATGGCAATGCAATAGTGAAGCAATGCAAACATTTAAAATACAGTAAGAAATACACAGCTAATCATGGCAGGTTTTTTTTTTAAATGAAACCATTCACAAGAAGCAATTTCCAGCAAAATTAGAGCAGTTTTTCAGCCAAGTTTAAAAATGCTGACGGCCACAATTTGATTTTAGAACTCGCTGGAGCACATATTACTATGATTGCTTCGGAATGATTCCAGTGTTTTGCATTCTGTTCAGTTTAAAATTTGACGCAGAACAAGGAAAACATGGTAAACTCCATTCTGTAGGCAACAATTTAGATAGAAAACACAGCTTGTTGTCAGGCTGACACATTTGTTAAGGCTACTAGTTTTTATTAAAGAAGGGGGCAGTGCTATTATTTTTCTTGTCTCTGTTATGTGGAAAGCTTCCCCCTCACACTTCTATCTCCAGACCCCTGGCACATGGCTCCATCTATCTAGAACAGCTGGTCATTTTTGTGAGGAATGTAATTTAAAGAGCCACACAGAGGACAGCTGTGTGTATATATGGCTACCCAGTGCTCCTTTTGCTTCTAGGTTGTTCCCACTTAGATAGTTTCTTTCCTATTAGATTTTTATCTGGATGGATAGAAGGTGCCTAGAGAAATGAACTGTAGGCAAGGTTCCCTCTAAGCCAGGCATGTCCAAAGTCCGGCCCGGGGGCCAAATGCAGCCCGGTTAAAAAATTTGAGTGGCCCTCAGACTCTTCTCCCTGCTGGCTCAGCCTGTCACTCATCCCCACTGGCCGGCCCTTCCTTGTGCTAGTTAGAGACAGCAGCTTGTAGTTTTATGGTTTGCCTCTCCTCCCTGCCCCTGTCAATCCCTGCAGCCACCTGCCCTGCCTACCCGCTCCTGGCTCCGTTGCTGCAGCGTCTTCCCCACCTCCTTGCGAGGGAGGGCAGGATATGCGAGCAGTGGTGCATCTTGGGTGTGCGTAGGCCAATTCCCGGGCCGTGCAACAGCCGCTGGGCCCTTGGGCACCTTGCAACCAGAGCATTTGCGGCTGCTGCAGATGCGCATGGACCACGCCCTTTCTCCTCCCTTCAGGCTGAATGGTTGGCCCCCACACATTTTCACCTCACCAAATCTGGCCCTCCTTGCAAAAAGTTTGGACACCCCTGCTCTAAGGTGCGCGGCCACACACGCTCCGGTGCCTTCCTCGCAGGGGTTTTTCACCCCCATACACCCCTCACGATTGTTTGGGAAGAGTTGCTCATGCACCTGTGCACACGCGGAAGAGAACCCTCTCAGCAGGGACAAAAATTGAGGGCACGTTGACTGTGGGGAGGAGAACAGTGAGCAGAGAAAGGTTCAGACTTCTGTGGCCTTTGGCTTCTTTTGAATTGCAGCTCTTGGCTTTTCAGGAGCAGGTGTATGTTTCTAGATGTGTTTCTGTCACCACTGGAGACTGAACTATAATTTAAAACTTGCGTTTGCTTTTGAACTCCAGTTGGGTGCCTTTAGGTAAGTGGTTTCCACTAGGACCGTGTCCTTGTCCCCGGACTGGTTTGCAGTGTGAGAGTTGTAGGGCACACTCTTCTCACAAGGGGGAGAGGTGGAAACATGAAAATAGTAGAGATGTTTTTAACATGGATAATTATTCTTTGGTTTATACATTGCCCCATACTCTTTACCGACCAGCATCTGGAATCCTTTTCTAAACACAAACATTTATATCAGCAGTCTAGCTGTGACTTGTTGGTTATTGGATTCAGACAACAAGGATGGGGACGTCACTCTCTGTACAGGCTTGTGAGCTTTCCAGAATGTGTAGAAACTTTCAACCTACATGCATTTGTACAGTAACTCGAGAAATGGTGCTAAAAGATCAAGCTGGACATCATTATTGCTGTCATCGCCATTCTTTCTTTCCCCCTGTGCTGTCAATGTACCCATGCTTTGCAGATTCACATAAGGAAATTAGGTTGTCACCGTGAACATCCTATAGCCTGAATGTTGGGGAGCAACAGGGAAAGGGGAGGAAGAGGGGAGGCCATGAACAAAAGAAATTTTGCATGCTTAAGATTATTTTGTGTTGGAAGAATGAGGATGGATTTGAGGAGTATATTGGAGGTGATGGGGAGAGGGAACATACATGGGCTTGCTCTGGGAAGGAGTTCCTGGTATTAAAAAAAAAAGAGACGATACCTCAGTGGTTTAGGTACCTAGCTCCAGAGCCAGAGACTGGAAGTTCGATTCTACCCTGTGCCTCCTTGGAAAGGACCAGACTCAACGATCCGTAGGGTCCTTTTCCATCTCCAAAGTTCTAAGATTATTATTAAGATCCTAAGATTAAATCTCATGGATGGGCCAGTCTAGTTCTGAGCTCAGTGACCACAATGAAACTGAACTTGGTGAACCCCCAATGAGCTGAAAAGGATGTAAGAGCTGAATTAAATCCTTTTGCAAAGCAAAACTTCCACAGCCAAGGTTATGCAAGCTGTTGTCATCCATAGAGCTTTTCTTCAAAGCATGGTTGATTTTTCTTCTTCTGCTGCTTCTTGGTAACAGATAAACTAAGGCTGGCTGTTCTGCTTTGACTTCATTCCATGAGACTTCTCTCTTCAGAAATGTCATGCATTACTTTTTAAACAAGTTGCTTTTGGATTCTTTTTTTAAAAAAGAGTGTTAGGCTGCAGGGGGTCCCAACTGAAGTCGAATCATTCTTTTGGGAACAGATGTAGGTAGTGAGAAGTGTGATTGCCCCCCCCCTCCTCCATGTCGCCTTTTTAAAAATCATATTTGGGATGTGTTTTATCCTACAGATGGCGTCCATTGCCTCACGTGTGCAATTATGCTGCTCAACACTGACCTCCATGGCCATGTGAGTATTCTGCAAATTGCCGGTCTTCATAGAGATTCTGATATGTTCTTTCAGTACATTTTGGCTGCTCGGGGCTCTCAGCCAAAGTCCGTGCAAATTGGGTTCCAGCATCCAGAAAAGTTCCTGTCATCTTAAGTAAAGGTAGTTGTGGGGTTTCAAAATGGATTGTTGCTTTGTTTGCCTCTTTTTTGTATGTTATTTGTATGGTCCATTTTAGTATCTGAATACCATACTTCCTGTTTTTAGCTTGCTATATTGTCTTCTAATAATATAAACTGCCTTGGGTCCTTTTTAAGGAGAAAGGCGGGGTAAAAATATTTGAAATGAATGGTTGAAGAATGGCCAAGGGTCCAAAGCCAAGGTGTAGTCCAGGTCATCAAGGGCCAAGCAAGATGTTGTAAACTAGATATTTGAGTGCCAGTACGGAGCACATCTGGCAGACAAATAACAGCTGGTATCAGAGAGTCAGCAGAGATATAAAATGTATTGAAATTCGGAAGTCATGGGAGAAAAAAAACTTTGGAGAAAAACTCAAGAATTAGAAGGGGAACAGTTCCTCCTGCCCATTTCCCCTCAAAGTTTCCAGAAATTTTATACCTCTAGGAGGCAGAAAAAGGACCAATTTGAGAAATACATGTTTGTTTGTTTGTTTTATTACACTTCTATACCGCACGAACTTTCCCACAGGGAACTCTGGGGTGTTATCAAGAGAAACAAATAAACAGAGGAGATAAAAACAATAAAATTAACATGAGTTAAAAGACACCAATGTAACTGACGAAGGCAAGGGGGCAGCAACCCACCAAACAAGGGTAACAAAAACAAATGCATTAGCGATCGCCCAAATATTCTCTAAATAGGCAAGCTTTTAAGGCTCTCTTAAATGCTGGCAGTGGCAGAGACTTAGCTAGCCGAAGCTCGGCTTTCAGAATACAGCTACGATAATACTAGGGTACGCTAGTATTACAGCTTTCAGAAGCAACCCGTTCTTCTGGGCAACTTGGAGGTCGTGGGAAATGAGCCCAGTTTTTCCTCTGCAAAAAAGTGGGCCAGATGAATGGGTTTGCGGGCGAGCCTTCGGAAAAATGTGTTAGGAAAATGAATTAAGATGGGTGGCTCTGTATCGTCTGACTTTCTTGCTTGGCCAAAATTGCCCGTGGCTCCCTCTCCCAGGCAGGAAAGCGCATGGGCAATGTAAGGAGCTCATGGACTGACCTGGGGCTCCCAGTTTGTGCCAGTGCATTGCAAGAAGAATTTGGGATTAGCGTGCTCAGTATTTCCTTTTCCTTCCTGGAACCTGAAATGTCTGCCTGCCCTGTGACGTGCACAAAGGGAATCTATATATAGGTGGCATTTTTAAAAGAGATTTGGCTGGCAATATTGTGGGAGTATTCTTGCCCAAGCTACAAAGAGTCATATTTTCTCCCTCCCTTGCCAAGATTTCTGTCAAGCCAGTTGTGGGCTGCACTGCGCTTTGGAAGAAGCTGTCAGGAACTGACAAAATCCCAGACTGGTGCTGCTAGATGTGTTTTCAGTCATCTTGTTACTGTTGTTGCCACTAACTGATCGTTATTTTGGACATCGAGACACACACATCCCCTCTTAATCTGATCCAACAAGGCTTGTAGAACTTTTTTGAAACGTATTGTGTTTTCAAAAGTATACCATTGTATGTAATATTTCTGTGAAGATTCTCAGAGCCTTTTCACACGACCCCTAAGATCCGCTGGCCACTTAAATTTGAACCAGAGATATTAGGGGTTTGTCGCTGTTCCTGCATTCCCACCCCCTCCGCACTCCTGGCTGCTGTCTGTGTGAGAGGAGGGAGAAAAAAAGGAAGAAAAGAATGCCGCTCACCTCCGTTCTGCCGTCCCGGCACTGCATTCAGATCTCTTAAAGGGGTGGGGGGCAAAAAAAAGCAACAAACAGAAGCGAGGAGAGCCCGGCAGTCACTACGTTATATCCGCATCAGGAATTTTCACCTCTGGAGAGCAGGTACCTGAAAAGTGTGCTGGGACGCACCCAGGTGGGTGTGGTCGCACTTAATTATCTGTAAACTCCGGACCTGGTGGGGAAACAATTTTAACCTCCGGAGCTGGGAGACATTTGCGGTGGAGTTTAGGGGTTGTGTACAAATACCCTTAGTCAACCAAGTGAGGTTATCCGGAAGTTGAGTCATGGGAACTGGACTTCTTTTCTTTTGGAGATTGAAACATTTTGCTACTCATCCAAGTAGCTTTGTCCGTCTGATGAAGGGAAGCAGGTGAGTCAAAGGAAGAGTCAAGCTATTTTTCTGTTTCAACACATCCCAGCAGGGATAGGGGGAGTACAGCAGCATTGATATAGCTTAGGCTAGTGTTTTGCCAAAACCAAAACTTGGGGTGAGATGGGGTGGAAATTGGCTAGACCAAAACAGGCATCACAGGTAGCTAATTCAGAGGGCTGCAAACACGAGCATGGAGTGGACTTCCACCATTGCAGTAAGAGATATTTCCTTGAGGTTAGTGCTGATTCTACCCTGCCATGGTTAGATCAGTGCTGCTGACACCTAAAATGCAGGCCAAGAGTAGTCACTCTTCTCATGGCTGACAGAAAATGATCTACAGTGGACCCTTGTATAACAAATGGTTTGTATAACATAAAATCTGTACAACATAAAAAAATCCAGAGATAGGGGAAATTTGCTGAGCAGAATTATCTATGGGGCAAATCCATACAACATAAAAATGGTTGCCATTTGGGATTACTCTGTTTTCAATGCATTCCTATGGGAAATTTGTATAAAGGAAAAAGTGCTTAACATAATTTCATTTGGAATGAAATAATTCTTTTATACAAGGTACCACTGTACATAACATAATTTCATTTGGAATGAAATAATTCTTTTATACAAGGCACCACTGTACATGCCTTCGCACTTTTTGCTTTGCTGCATTGTCGTGCTCTCTGGTGAGCACCAGGTGGCAGAGTCAGCATAGCATTCTCAAATGTTGCTTCCTGATGTCACTGAAAATACAGTACTACAGTACCTGACTTTTTGCATTTGCAAGTCCAAACATCATGCAAGTATCACCGGTGGCTCCCCAGGTACAGTACCGTACATAGAATGGCAGGCCACAGACATTAGTGAGCTATTTCTTTTACATTAGAGCTGAAAATTAAATCATGTTTAATTTTCTAGAGCGCCCAAAGGGATCTCAACTGCAAACGCATCCCCCGCTTTTTAAAATGCTGTTGTTGCTGGTGGAACGTCTGTTGTTTCCCTCTTGCTGCCTCCTGACTTAATTGCCCACACACCCAGTTCATTGCCACCTAATCTGACTTGGATAAGACTGCAGTGCATTTTTGCCATTCTGCTTACAAGCAGAACAACCAGTCGGAGGGGGCAGCTAGGTTGGCTAAATGAGACCAAGGAATTTGAAGGGGGCCAAAGGAATCACATTAGGTCTTAGCATCTGTTGGGAGAACTTAAGGGTGCCGGACAGTGTCCGTAGCATCAATATATGTGTTGCCATGAATCATTTGTTTGTTGATTTGGCTGAGATGGAGAAGCTTCCTCAAGAGTTCTTCACACAAAATGGCAGACACACACGGTTTTCATTAGTTATTACCTCCCCCTGCAGCCTTTCAGGCCACCTTCTGGTTTTTCAGAGTGTCCCGTGGCCCTCGGGAATGCCTTCGGGAGAACCTCAACAGCCTGCCAGAGAACAGGACAGCCTTGCATGAGGAGGAGGAGGAGGAGGTCTCTGTTACTTAACATTAGACATAATCCAATAAAAAATTGGAGAGACAGCCGTAATTTAGATGTGCTTAGCGTACGAGCAAGCATGAAAGATTCATAAATGAGCTTCAGCATTTTAAATGGCTTCTGAAGTAGAAATGTTTTTCCCCTCTTCCCTCTTCATTTTGTTAATTGTAAAATATAGGAACGAATAAAATTTAAGAGAATCATATTTCCTTCTGGGAGTGCTTGTTCTAATGGCAGTATTTTTTCTTTCTTTCTTTTGGTATGGCATTGTTGTTCTAGGTGGTAAGTTGAGCATTTCTTGTTTGGAATGTTGCCATACCCTGGAATGCACTAAAAAAACCACCCCATCATGATCTGTTTCCTAACAGGCCTGGAAAGCATGTGGCACAATACGATTAAATAAGCCTGTCGGTTTTATGTTGATCCATTTTATTTTTAACACGTGTGTCTGCAGCGTTTTCTTTTTCCTTAAAATTCCAGAGCAATCCACGGTAAACAACACATCCATTGATTATGTGGGATTAGTGTTTGGATTACAGAGGTTATTATGCAAAAGAGGTCTGGGCTTTCTGTTTTTAGCAGGATCTGGAACTAGCTTGGTTCAAGAGTTACCCTGTTTAGCTTGAACGGGTTTAAGCTCCTTGTAATTAAATACTTAATTACGGTGAAGAGGAGGATGGGAGATTCACTCAGAGTAACAGTGGGAGGCTTGATCCCATACTTTGCTTCTAGTCCCGTAATTTCAGTTAAGTGTACCTAAGAGAGCAATTTAAAAGAAATCCAGTCAACAGGATTAAAAAATGTCCCCCCTCTCCTTCCCTTTTTTTGACCCTTTTCCAAATTCTAGTCCTGTTTTGAGTTAGATGTTTTTAAACACTTGTTTGGGCTTGTCAATTTCAGACTTGTGCTCTAGCATTTTGATGCGAGCTTTTCTTCGTAGTAAGACTTTAACACTCCTAGAATGCAACTGTTTTCCATGAAGCACTTTGAGAGTTATGTTTGAAAAGACTGTGCCATTGCTAAGATTCATCGCCACTACGAGGAGTGCTTACTCACTGATTTCCCCCTTTTTGGTACAGTAGCCTGTTGATGCCAATTTGTATTTTATAACTATGTTCATGAAGACACACATGGATGTTCTTAAGGTTTTTCTTTCCAACTTGGGTTGTTTTTTTTTTAACATAAAAGCAAGCAAAAGCCCACTGTTGCTTCCCCCTGACAATTTGCATTCATGTTTCTGTGTCATATTTCTTTCAGAACATTGGCAAAAAGATGTCCTGTCAAGAATTCATTGCCAACCTTCAGGGAATGAATGAGGGCAAAGATTTCCCGAGGGAACTCTTGAAGGTGAGACGCTATGTAATTTTTTAAAATTTTGAGATCCAGTGTTCTAACGGGGCCAGCAGGCTAGCGCCTGATGTTTGTTTGTTGGTTAAATGGTGAGTATACAGTTCTCTTTCACTTTTGCCATTCTAGAATAATGGATATTACTGTGACTGCATCTAATGCAGAGGTTGGCCAAATTCTCTGGTGAAAAATGCCTTGGAACATGAGGCCACCATGTTGGATTAATCCACTGGTGGCCCATGTTCAGAAGTAAGGGTGCCTGATCTGTTAGTGTTGCATGAATTCTCCCTTCTTAGACCACAGTCAGTGTGTGTGTGGGTGTGTGGGTGTCATTCACTGCTCTATGACATTTGAAACAGGAAACTACCATATACTTATAATGTTCCTGCCAATGTGTGGCCCTGAAGCACTGAATTCACAGGAGGGCGTGGATGGGGGAACTCCCCAAATTCTGTAATGCAGCATATGCTCTGGGGGGGGGGAGTGGGAGCCTCAGATGCACCCCCTTTACACTTCCCCGTAAGTGTGACTCATTGAGCAAGTAGAAAGGCACCATGGCCCACAAGACTGTTTGAGAAGCTGATCCAGACAGTACATGGCATATCTTTTCAAGTATAACTGACGAGTGCATGCCTAGTTTTCCAATTGAGAGTATGTGTTCAGCGACTGAGACTTGGGCAAACACTGTCGCAGCACTGGACCGCGCCAAAATCTTTGGAAACTCATTGCTTTGTCATTATTGTTCTTGACATCATGAATGCAAAGGCATTGTGTTCGTGGGGGATTGAGGCGTGCCCTAGGTCAGTGATGGCGAACCTATGGCCCGGATGCCAAAGCTGGCACTCAGAGCCCTTTCTGTGGGCACCCAACATTGGCCCTTCACAGCCACCTCTATTCAGGTTAAATGGCTGTATTGGCACTTTGCGAAAAATTAGTGGGTTTTGAATAGCAGTTTGGGCACTCGGACTCTAAAAGGTTTGCCATCATTGCCCTAGGTCAGTGATGGCAAACCTTTTAGCGACCGAGTGCCCAAACTGCAATTCAAAACCCACTAATTTTTTTTTTGCAAAGTGCCACTACAGTAATAGAACCTGTATACACGTAACTATGAAGGGATGATGTTGAGTGCCCACAGAAAGGGCTCTGAGTGCCACCTTTGGTACCCGTGCCATAGGTTTGCCATCACTGCCCTAGGTCAACAAGGAAGACCAACTAGGGGAACTTAGTGAATTGGGCGGAGAACCATAGAAGTAACTGGGCAGACGCCCTTCCTACCCTGTGTGTGCGTGTGCATCCCTGTGCATCCAGGCGTAGCCTTACACTGTATCAGATACCTGTCAGGCGGCATGGGAGAGAGGAATCTTGATTTGCTGCCAACTTTCTAGATTCAGTGCCAGCAGTTGAGCACCACACACACAGTTCCCAGCGCCATTGTCAGTGCACAAGGGCCCTCTTGCTTCTTTGCATGAATCACCCGATCTGTATTGGCACAAGTGAGTGCCTCGTGTGATAACTGGAAAGCAGAAAATGACCTGGAGTACTTGTCAGATAGTTAATGCTGGCTGTGGAGTTGGGTATTAATGGTAATTCTCCCCTACCCCACCCCCCACCCCCTGGAAAGCTTGGGAAAGAACATAGCTTTCGGCCTTTACATTTGAAGAGAAGATTTAATTTGAGATCGGGACATGCTGTGCATTTCACATTTGGTGCTTTTGTTAGCTTGCATGCCAGGTGGATGCACATGCACTCAATTTGTTCTAGCTGCTGTATATGAATGATTGGTATAGTCTTGGTTTGAGCTGCCGAACATTTCCCATTGTCATCCCTAATAGGAATATTTCCCCCGTCTTTTGTCTGATTTGCTTATGCAAGAAGCAGTAACTCTTAGCATTGTATTCGGTTTGCAAAGGAACAAAAAAGCAGTTCAATGCGTTGTTGTGCAAAGATGTGGCTTGAGGTCTCATAACGTCTGCAAAGGGAGGTGTGTGTTGAATTTCCCACCTTTTGGATGTACCCCTTAACAAAATGCAGGGTGCAGTCAGGAACGGAGCATTCAAGGGCATCTTCAGTACCCTTCCCAGAATGCAGACTGAAGGGGCAATTACATTTTCCTTTCTGTGAAAATGTCCAAGGGCATGTCTGGGCGCTCTCAGGCTGGGGAAATAAGTGCAGTTCACTGCAAGCTACCTAATTCAATTTGGGATATGACCACATGGGGAAACGGATCACAATTCGGATGGCTTGTGGAGCAGCCCAGTGTAATCTACTTCCCAGTGATTGTATAACACACTTGGGCCAAGGTCACACCTGGGTTTCGATCCTGATCTTCTGAAGGTCTGGCTTTTCCTCTTCTTCCCATCACGTGATTTAAATGTGGGAGAAGAGGTCTCACGTCAAAATCTGGTTTTTCAATTTTAAAGTGCAGTTCAGCCCCCTTGGCCAGCAGGTGGCGCTAGCACTTCTAAAAAACGGAAGACTTTTCTGGGGGAATTTACTTCCTGTTACTCCGATATGGAGCCAAATTAAAAAAACAGCACCGATCGGCCCCAGGAACAGCTGGTGGGTGCTATGCAAAAAAAATAAATAAAAAGAAACCCGGATTATCAGTGGGGTCACACAGCGTCTGCCTCCTTAAAAGCCGGATTTCAAAAGCGAGGCAAAAATTCCCGAGCCTGGAAGGTAGGTCACAGAAATCTCGGTTAAGGGAGTATTACCGGGTTTTCTTTTTCCTTTTTTTTCCAAAAAGCGGGGTGGCCATGAGGACGGTATTTTTGGGCACGATTTATTTAGTAATTTAAACTCTCTTTAAAGGGACATGTGACCGAGCCCTTGGAAATGCCCTTTTGTCCAGCTTTGATTTATGCCACACCTGGAGCTTTCTGTTTCACCTGTAGGAACGTTACTTTTTGGGGTCAGGCTGGAGTGATTTCTTAGTAGACTGAAGGGTCACTTTAAGAGAGATTGCTCCTCTTAAAGGAACTCTGTCCAGTGCAGTTAGGAACACATTTTGCAGCCATCTGAGCACACTCTTAAGAAGATAGCTGGGACAAACAGATCCAGCCCACTCCTTTTAATGACCAGGTTTTAAACAAAACAGCTCTCTCTCTCTTTCTTTTTCTGCCTGTGTACAGTCCAATGCTTGGACTGCACACAGACTGTTTCTGGGCTGGCAATCTTAACCTTCAATGTCTCCATACACAGTGGCTCCGTTTAGCTGCCAGGACTAGTGTAATCGCTGAAAGGCTACCCCAGATAATAGCCTTTCCCAGTGTTGAGTCTCTAGATGTCACTGGACTGTAGCTTCTTTTATTCCACACAGTATAGCCAGGGATGATGGGCATTGTAATATAAAAATTTTTTGAGGACTCAAGCTTGGGAAGAAGATGCTACATATTTAATTCTTTTAAAAAGCCATTTGAGTTAGTAGCCGTCATCGTGTCTTACCCTATTGAATTCCATCCCATCCCAAATAGTAACGTCCAGTATTTCCTTCTCTGCACTCTCCACTTAGCATGATGGACTTCTCTTGTGGTCCTATTAGTCCCTCTTCCTTACCCTTCCCATATCCCAAACACTGTATCTTCTGCAAATGCTTATAGCTTCATAGGGGGAAGCAGGGCATCCTACAGCATTGACTGTGCTTCCTCTAGACAGTTGTATGAAACACGCCCCCTTTCATTAGGCTGCTGCCCTTGGAGGTGGGTGGATGGGTGAGATATCTATTGCTAGACCTTAGTGGACCCCAGAATAATTTCCGGCCATGATATTTTGGGAGCAGAAGGCTCAGACTCTGACCAAGGGTTTGGTGACTCATTCTCCTTCCTCCTTCCCTCCCTCTTCTGACTCCCAAGCTTGGAGCTGCGTCTGGCTTGGCTTCTGGCCTAGAGGAGGGTGTGGGAATCCTCCAAGCGTGTGTTTTTCAAGATATTGGTTCTGCTTGTTTGTGACAGAACAAGCTGGAGCCGACATTGACAAATCAGCTCATTTATAGCCTTGTCTCGGAGAGGTGCAGTGGAATGGCCTCGGATTCTCTAATTACAGACTCTTATTAGCTAGAATCAATCTCTAGTCATGCATTTAAGCACCCCACTTAGTGTAATGGAAGAAACTTCCTCTTCATTTCTCTCTCCATGGTGTATATCTTACCCGTTAGCAGCTTGCACTTTTCTGTGACTTCTGTCTAAGCCATGCCATTCAAGCCACTTTAAATGAATGGAACAGAATGCACCAAGATATGCAACTTGAATGAAGGTTCTTTACCTGTGTTGGCCAATGTTCCCATCACAATAATCTTGTGTGGGAGCTGTGCTCTATTAGATCTCTGCCTGTTTTGTTCCACTTCTTCTTTGTGGAGAATGCCCTTTCTTTTTGGATGTGCACTGGTTGTCTTCTGATAGAAAATGATGTTTATATGTGCATGTACATATGCATATATCTGAAATTGGATATTTATTTATTTGTTTTCAAAATTTATATACCACCTCTTTGTTAGTGGGTTTAAGATAGCATACACAGCATCAGAAAAGAAACATATAGGACAAGTTAGGCAGAGAGAGAGAGAGAGAGGTCACCCAATGATATTTTAGACTGATTGCCTCAGTAGGAATTAGAATGTGTTTTTCCAAGTCCATGTCGAATACTCCAGTATAACATTCTGCTGATTCCCACACTTCACACTGGAACTCATACTTCTGTCACTGAATAAACACAATTGTTTGTTGCATGTTGGCCTCTCCGAGGTTTGCATAAGGGACCAGATTCTAGGTATATATTTGTGTTCTATATGGAAAATATCAACCTTCCTCTTTGTGTCATAGGACTAGATGTGTTGTGGCTGTGGGCTGTGTAGAATAGGACCCCATCGCAGCAGCTCCTTGAGCCCGAATCTTCGGTTGACTGGTGGGACACGGCTGGCCAAGAATTAAAAAAAAACCAGATAAAGGCGAGACAGCAAATGTATCATGCAGAGCCTAGCATATCTCCCACTCTATTTGTGACATTACAAGATGTAGTCATGACCACTGAATTAGATGCCTTTAAAAGGAATTAGATAAATACATGGAGAAGAAAGTAGGCTAGCATGGTCTGTGGCTCAAAAAGAATGTGGACCTCTTTGAGTCAGTGGCAGGTTTCCTCTGAAGGACAGTTGCAGGGAAAAGGTGTGATTTTCCCAAGAACCTTCTGGTTGACCCTCCTCGTGGGAAACAAGTTGGGGGGCTAGATGACAGCCGGCTTAGCTGTATTCTTGAGAAATACGTCTGAAGATGATTGCATGCCATTGTGGCAGAGGGGAGTGTGTGTGTGTGTGAGTGAAATTAATTAATTAATCAATCAATCAATCAATCAATCAATCAATCAATCAATTAATAATATTTTAACCTCAGATTTCTCCTTGGAAAAGGACCCAAGGTGGCTTACAATAATAAGGGACAACATACAGTACATCCCAGAACATTTAAGACATATTCAAGTTACGAACAGGGAATTAGAAGAGATATCTTAGAACATTAAAAGGAACATTAAAGCTCCAAAGAGCACGCAAAAGGAAAAACATCCATTATGAGGAGTGGGAACTAACATGGAAACACTGGTGTTCTTATGAAATCAGTCACTATAATCATGCATGGTAGTCCATATAAAACTCACATAGTAGGTAGTCCCTCATACAGGGAAAGCTTGAGAGAAAGAGAGAGGGAGACCTTTCCACACTTGCATTCCTCACAGGAACCAATGCATGTGGGCTTGCAAACCACGGTTTTCAGATGGAAGCAATGGCTCACAAAAGTCCTCTAAATCTGGGCTGTTATGTTTCAAGCTGACTTCTCCCCAAGCGTTGGCTCCCTTTGGAGTCACTATGTTTCTGAGGAGTCCACCAGATGGCACTGTACCACTGCGATGATAAGAGGAGCATCTTGATGAACTGTCTCATCTCCTGTGGGACTAGAGACACCCACCACCTGTAATTAATGATAAAACAGGAAATGTGGAATAGATTGTCTCTCTGAGTCATCTCTCTCTATCTCTCCCTCTCTCTCATATGTCATTTTGGAGTTCCCTGCTATATACTAAGCTGCATCTGAACAAAACCTATAGTCTGATAGCTTTCCTAAGACATTTCCTTAGGCTAATGAGCAGCGTTGACAGGATGTGGGTAGTCGGAATGAGGAGCTGTCAATTAAGGTTGCAGGCTAATAGTGACTGCAAACCTTTCTATTCTACTGATGGAAATTAGGAGGGACAACTTTTCCTGAAATGATTTAAGGGCTGAGAGTGGAGAGTGGCTGGTGCATTTAGTTTTATTTATTTAACGAGCTTTACATCCCACTTTTTTATCAGATGATTACGCTACAGATTTCGGTGATACACATGCCTTCAGAGAGACTGCCTGGGCTCTCAAAGCCTGACAGCTTTTAGTCCTTTGGCCAGATTGTGTCCCCTCTCACTTTTGTAGTGCCAAGAGGACAGGAGGTGGAACAGAATCTACTTTGCGGCAGGAAGGGGAAGGAACCAGCAATGCACTTCTTTGCTGGTCAATAGGGGTGTCAAGGAGTGGTGCCCTTCTCCTCTACCCCCCATCAGTTGCTCTGGGATGGGCTGATCTGGCTTTGGCCGCTGTTAGATGGTCGTTCTTCATAGTCTCTGTGATTCGTACATGTGTGTCTTGTTCGGCACGGAGCCATTTTGGAATGTTCGAGCAAAGAGTAGACATTTTATAGAGGGAAACACACCCACCCTTGCACCCCGCGCACGCGTAGCTGTGCTGCGGTACCTCTCTTCCGTTTCTTCTTTTCTACCATGAAAGAAGTCACACTCCAGCCGTTGTTCTTCTTTTTGTGGAACAGACTATTTTAGAGGCATGCTTGGTTGATTAGCTATCCTACCTCCTCTTTGTTGTTTATATTCTAAAAGTTAATTTTTGAAAAGGACGAGGGGCGGCCTTGTTTTAAAGATCCTGCCTCGCACAGCCCGAGCCCCCTGCCATGTTTCTCCTTCCCGCTGTGTGTCAGCTCCTTCCCGCTTTATCACCGCCATTTTGTTATTACTGGTATGGCATTTAAGGCCATTAAAAAAACCAACAACATAGCTCTTGAAGAAAGAAAATTGCCCCGACCGATGAGGACTCTCAGTGCCTCTTTTGTCTTGGTGAAGGTCGTCTAGTAGTCCATGCTTTTTCAAATGGATTGGGGCTGCATGAAGCAGGGTGTGCAAAACAAAGCAGTTCCTCATTCATCTATTTACTTGGAAATAGTCACTTAATGGAGTGGAACAGGCAGTGCAGAACACTCCCCCTGCTTCAGTCTAGGAGGAACAATCAATCTTCTCTGCTTTATCTAAAGTTTTTGCTTTGAAGCTGTCTGCAGACTTGGTTCCTTCCACGTCAACATCTTCCAGTATCAACAGGCCTCAGTACTAGCCATTTTGGGGCTGATTGCTGTTTTGGGATTGACAGAGGTATCTTCAATAACAATTTCAACCGCTGTAAACCATGTCTCCCTCCCAACCTATAGATAAGGAGCACAATGATCTGGTATGCCTCCGGTTGTCTTTGAAGAAGGAGGCATCCCGTATTCAAGCCTCTTCTCCAGCATTAGTCACTCTCCAGATTGGAGCTATATCTATCTGCTATAGTGGCAAAACAGCCCCCTGGCTCTGAAGCATCCCAATAGTTAGGAATTTAGCTCTGAAGACGTTCCTCCAAAGTTTGCAGAATGTCTGACATGCTCCAACTCTGCGGTGGTTACATTTGCTGGTTTCCAATCAACTAAAGGAACCGTCTTTTGGACCAATGGCTTCAGTGGACCTCAGGCTACTTGCATATACAACTGCATTCCTACTAGCTATTACATCAGCACAAAGAGGAAGTCAATTGTGTGCCTTCTGGCATGACCCGCTTCTTGACAGTCCTACAAGGCTAAAGTTACCATCATAGCCTATATGTCTTCTTCTGCTGTCCAAAATGGTTTCCGACTTTAATCTCAACCTCTGCCTCTCATTCTCCCCGACCTTCTTTGCGTCATCTTCTCCTGAGATGGAAAAGGCACTTCACGCGTTGAATGTTCACTGAGACTTGCTTTCTAAATATCTATGCACCTCTGGAAAACTGTTACCTGTGGATGGTCAGTTCATGCTTCAATATCTATCAAAGTGGCTTGTAAATACAATCACACTATTTTACCCATCTGGCAAAGAGACCAGTGCCTGAATCCCCAGAGGGAGACTGCTAGAGCTGTTGCTGCTTCAACGATATTTCTCAAAGGGATCTAACTTAGAAGCATCTGTAAGGTAGCAGTGTGGTCTCGACCTTTGATGTTCATCAAACATTTCAAATTAGACGTCAGGGTAAAACTGGTTGCTGCATTTGGAACAGCGGCAATTTCATGCATGTTTAGTATGACATCCCACCAGCTGGTAAGTGGGTTTGTCATTCACCCATATGGATGATTCCTAGTGACCATGAAGAAGAAGGCGAGGTTACTTACCTGTAACTGTGGTTCTCTCAGTGGTGATCTGTGAATTCACATAACCCACCCATCCTCCCCCCAGTCTACCATGCTATTCAGTTCATTTTTTTGCACAGCAGTGGATGGAGTGAACTGAAGCATGTGCCCTGGGCACAGGGACATGTGCTTGCAAGGTGTGTGGGTGGGTGCTGTTCTAACCACTCTTTCTTTAACTGGCCAATGGGTTTCATGCAGGTACAGAAACACTCAGATGTGTGAATTCACAGATGGCCACTTGAAGAACCACAGTTACAGGTAAGTTGCTTGTTCGTCCTTAACAGCACTTTGTGAAACATGCTAGAAGCTAACGCCTTTGCCCATGAACTTCTCAAACTTCCTATGCTAGGGGCCATCTTTATCTACTCTTTAAGAAGGCTACAGGCATCACTTCAGCTGCTGCCATTGGCACTGCCTTGCTACAATCGTGTGGTGCTGTGGTCTTAAAACCTTTTTTTTATCAGGCACTGCTGCTTAGGTGGCCATTTATAAAACAAAGCCTTATTTGAACAAACTGTTTTTCCCCTTCTATGCTGCTTCAGTGACTCCCACTTTTCCCAGTAAGCTATAGAAACTCTCACATAAACCTCAAGGACGAAGTTACTTACCTTTAATTGGGGTGTTTCAATAAGTCTTCTGTGGGTTTACACATTCTTCTTCCCTTAAGAACATCCTGTTCTTCAAAGGCAAAGTTAAGAGCTGAGGAGATGCATCCATGAATGGCTGCATATACACTGGGTAGGGGTGGAGTCGGGTGGGGGCTGCCCAAGGCTAGAACATTTCAAAAGTTCTTGTGCACAGGTACAGAATCCATATGTAAGTTTGGAGATGAACACCTGAAGAGCCACAGCTACAAAAGTGTTCTGCTTATATACCACCCCATAGCAGGTCGAGCACTCTCTGGGGGGTTTACAATGTAATTATGCAGGCTACACATCCCCCCCCCCCAGCAAGCTGGGTACTCATTTTACCGACCTTGGAAGGATGGAAGGCTGAGTGAACCTTGAGCCTGCTACCTGGGATTGAGCCCCAGGCCGTGAGCACAGTTTTAGCTGCAATACAGGCATTTAGCCACTGCGCCACAGGGCTCCTAATAAGTGATGTGTTGATTTTGGATTTGGTTACTCTCAGATACAGTAGTACCTCAGTAGTACCTTATGAAGGAAGTCTGACTGGAGGTCCGTCTGAAAAAACAGACCTCCGTCTCCCCTCCCCCCCCAAAAAAAAACTTCCGCCAAAACTCAAGATACTAAAATTCTCTATGGGAAAACTCATGGTGCGAAAATTTGGCAGAATACTCTAATTTCCATGGTTCATTATGCCCCATTTGGATCCGAGTTACATTTTTGTGTGTGATACAGAGCGTTGTGAGGAACAGATTTAATTACATAACTCGAGGTAGCATGATTCCTGGGATCATAATGTGTTACCTGATCAGGCTATAACAAAACCTGGTCCAACAGCTCATAGTGTGTGGGTGAAGATGAAAACTATCAAGTGCTGATGATTGCACACACTGTTTTTAGAACCCCATTGCCTGTTCATGAAAGGTCCCTTGATAGTTTATTTCATACTTTCATATTTCATAATTTCCTATGCCTGCTCTTGACCATTGCAAGTGGAAGGCCAAAACAAGAATAAGAGATTCCACTACCAAGTGGGGCAAACATTAAGAAAAAGAAGATTTCTTCCTATACCTGACAAAATTTGAAAATGTTAGAAAATCTATATATTTTATTTATTTTGAATAAATTTTATTTTATTTATTTTGAATATTGTCCTTACAATAATGAGGGACAATATGCAGCCCAGAACATTTAAGACATATTCAAATTGAGAAAAGGGAATTATAAGGGCATCTCAGAACATTAAAAGGTGACATTAAAGCTACAAAGAGCACACCAAAAGAAAAAATTCTATTATGCAGGGTGGAAAGTAAACATGGAAACACTGGTGTTCTTATGAAATCAGTCAATGCAGTCATGTATTGTATAAAAGTCACATAGTAGGTAGTCCCTCATTCAGGGAAAGCTTTCCTGGAGAGGAAGTATCCTTATGAAAAAGTTCCAAAAAGCAAACAAACAGGAGGACCCAGAGAGGCAAGATAAATGAATTTAAAAAATACTAGCAGGATAATTTCTATATGAAAGTAAATGGACATGTTTTTATCCTGTTTTTGTGTTGTGTTCCATTTCCTTTTAATATTTAGGCCATGATCACACCATGTATAGTACTAACTGCAAGCAGATTAAGTCTTTTGGCATGACTATGGGGTATATTTTGTTTGGCCAGTGGGGCTTGTGCTTTTCTGTAACATTTCCACACGTATTATTTTGCCTTGAATCATCATCTGTATTGGTCCTTTGGGGCAGTTGTTGAGCATGTCCAGAGGAAAGCACAGATGAAGTGCATTGTGTGTTGCATTTTAATTTGTTTATCTCAAAACCAGCAGAGGATAGGAGTACAGATAAGGACACAACAGATCCTTATCTGTGGGAAGGCTGTAAGCTGTAATGATTCCACTTTGGGTCCTTCCTCCCACCCCACCCCCCATACTATTAGAGTTTCTGCCTAATTGCTATGTTCTCAAAATTAGCTCATTTTAGAACAGTAGACTCTTCATTGGTAGCAACGTGAGTACAGCTAGTACTTCAGGAAGTTGTCCCAAACCATATGTCACTAGTAGCATATGCCTAGCAAGTGTAATGCACATACTGTTGTGACAAAACCCCTACTGCTTATAATATGTGTAGGTAGATCTGAATGCTCTACACTTGCATGACATTCTGAAAAGCAGCGCCACCTAAAATCTGTTGAGATAAGCAAATGTAGCTTTGCTACGTTTGGAGCCCTACTGGTTTTTGTAGATGGGCTGTGCAGCTAAATGCAGCAATGCAGCAAGATGTGGAATCTCCAAATAAGATGATTACTGTACACCTAATATGTGTGTAATGAGGGTTGATATACAACCATATGGATGTCACCAGCAAACATTTTGACCACTTCCTCAGAACAGATTTCCCAATTCTGTGATCTATGATCCTGTGATATGCCCAGAATTTTCCAGGAACTGGATCTGATAAGAATTTTGGAAGTGAATTTTTTTGTGCGAGATAGTTGGGAAACAAGCTTAGAAAGGCATACATATTGATAATTTTGGTAACTGGCAAATTTTAGAGCTCCACTAGCTAAAGGGCATAAAAGAGAAGTAAAAGGTGACCCAAGTAGAGGGGAAAGTGTTCATGGCAATTCCCCAGTATTCTTGCCAAGAAAACTCCATGGACATTGGGTCACAAAGAGTCGGTCACAACTGTAATGACACAAACACACACACTTGTTTGATGATTCTTTATTATGGTCAAAGACCAAAAATCACACACTTGTTTGGAAACTTTCTGTATCTAGTCTTTCATCCAAAGCCAACATTCACTCGATGTCATCAATAACAACTAAGTCAGATGGCATAGTAGAGGAAACCTTTTTCTTAAAAAAAAAACCTGGCCAAAAACACCAGCAAAAACATTTACTAGCCTGAGGTGGAAGTTAACTGGAAGAACAACAGAACAAGAACAGAAACTGACTTGCTAGCTTAATGATAATGGTAACTGTAACTCACAGTTCTCCCCCCCCCCCCCAAAAAAAAATTCCCATTGTCTTAGAGCAGGCATGTCCAAACTTCGGCCCTCCTGATGTTTTGGACCACAACACCCAGGATTCCAAGCATGTATTTCCAATGGCACAGGACTGTGGGAGTTGTGGTCCAAAACATCAGGAGGGCCGAAGTTTG
>JAHTLZ010000237.1:10909519-10921654 GCA_023846285.1 Phrynocephalus versicolor | reverse complement strand
GAGTTCCCTCCCTGTCAGGAAGGCAACCATGGCAAATTGACCTCCCACTCAAGCCATTGAACTATCCAGTCTTATTCTAGAAGTTTCAGAGAGGGTAGCCGTGTTAGTCTTTTCAAGAATTTCAGGCAAAAATCAAAGAAAATCAAAACAAAACAAAACAAAAGACACAAACATGTGGCACGTTAAAGACTAACTTTCATGTTTTAATGTAACGTTTTGTGGACATGTCCACTTCTTCAGACATCTAGCAGCAGAACGAGGTGTGAAATATAATATGAGAAGGGATATACATTTCATACCAGATATTCATTGGCTGTAGTCCAGATATTCATTGGCTGTAGTATATAGAGTTGGCGCGGGGGGGGAGATAGGGGAGGGGAGGGAGGAGGAGGGAAAATAAGAGGAGGGAGAGTTAATTAGTAGAAATGGTGAGAAGATTAAATGGTGAGAAGATTGGGCAAGAACTGCATAGTTTTATGGCTCAGGCCAGCCTCTGTTTATATGTTTAAGGCTAGGAAGTCTTATTCTAGTACCTCGTGCTTGAAACAGACCAAAGGAAGAATGAAAAAGAGAAGAAAATGCACAGTAGATGCAGATAGTTTCATTCGAAGACTTTTAGGATCTGTCATCATTTAAAAACCAACCATCTCATTTGGGGAAGAGTGCTTTTCTTGTTCATTCTTCAGTCTGGGAAAGTGAATGGGTAATGAGAAATGTCAGTTAAAGTAAGGTAAGGTTTATTGTTACGGCATCAAGCCAAACATAAGATAAAACAGAATAGAGCGAAATACAATATGATGTACATTGGATGGAAAATTTAAAAACTGGTGTATATTACAGTGATTAATGTAAAACAGATAAAGAGTGTAAAAATACTTTTAAGACAACAAATATAACAATATAAAACCAAGGTTTAAGAATTTAGCTATGTATTCTGGCTACTGTGACATGCCGCCCAGAATTTTGCCACCAATTCAGTAGTAGTCCGACTTCAGACAATTAGCAATTGGTTACAATAGTCTGAGTCCGATTGGCCTGCCATATCTTTTAAGAGAGGTGTGATGTATTTTGCTCGGATCATATTGTCCCTACTGCATCTGAGCATCATATGCTCGATGGATTCTATCTCATCAGTTAACAAATGTTTCTGTGGTTCTTTCTGAATCTGAAATGTCTTTAAAAGGAGAGATATAAGCTTCCAAGAATTGGAATACTGTATATCTCTCTCACACAAGGACCATGGTTCTGTCTCTAATCCCCATGCCTTGTTGTCTCCAAAGAACAAGCTTGTATAGTAAGATAGAGCCCAAACAATGTATATATATTTGGGGCTTCTTAAAATAAACCTTGAGTCAACAAAAGAAGCTGAAATGCATTGAGACATGGGAAAGAATTATGTAAAAAAGGAGAGAAAATCAACACTTTATGCAAAACACTTCTGTTTCAATTTGTGTATGTGTGTGTTCAAATATTTTATGGCACTAGCTGAATATTTTGAGCCAGGAGCTGAACTAAACATGGATCCTGTTTAGAAGCAAATGGTTATTATGGAGTTCTTGATTTTCCTTACAGATTTGAGTACTTGTATTCATTCCTTGTTGCCCACCCTCAGAAGCAATTTCCTTTTGGAAGCTGCAAAGACGTATTGATCCCCTTTTGCTGTCATTCTCTTGCCCTTTAATTAAAGATTTATTTGCTTGTCTCTTGATTTTCTATCCATCGCAGGTCTCCCCCCTGATTTCCCTCCCTGCAAGACAAACCCACAGTTAAAGTCAATTGGTGACACTGTGTTTAATTCAAATCATTAATTTTGGATGGCTGAAAGAGAAAGTGGAGATGTGCATGATCTTACTTCATGTAATGAAAATCTCACTCTGGAAGCCTGCTCTGCAGGGAGGCATTTTGTGTGTGTGTGTGAGCAAAGAATGTGGGACACTCCAGATGTTCTCAGATTGCAATTCTGGTCAACCAAGGGGAGCACATTAAAAGGTGAGAGAGAAGGGGAGGTGTAGCCTGACAGCACCTGGAGGGCCGCAGGTTGCCTATTGTTGGAAGATACATGAAGCAGCTTCCAAAGGGAGACTCTTATCCCAGAAAAAAACTGCAAGGGTGACTCGCTTGGAACTTTTTTCCCAAGTTAGTTGCCGATCATGTTATAAACCTGGGTGTAGCCCTGGTTCCCATTTGAATGGTTCATGCTCAGCCCTTATGCTGGAGCTTTTAATATTTACTTTTGAGGTGATTGATTCAAAATTCTTATAGCCTTTAATGTGAGCTGAAGTTGCAAACCTTACAATAGCTCATGGCATGTGTGTTTGTTGTAAATTTCATCTGTTGTAATGTAAAGTACTGTATATACTCAAGCATAAGCCTAGTTTTTCAGCCCTAATTTTGGGCTGAAAAAAGGGGTCCTCGGCTTATATGCGGGTCAATACTTTTAGCCACTCAGGCAAGTTTGGGTCAGTGGCTAAAAGTCATTTTAAACATTGTGCGCCACTTCTCCTGACCCCCCATGTTTAAAATGACTTTTTAAAAGGTCATTTTAAAACAATGTTTAAAATGTCTTCTAGCCACCAACTCAAGCACTTGCCTCGGTGGCTAAAAGTCATTTTAAACATCACACACCCACCCAGCTCACAAAGGAGGAGTTGCCAGGCCCTGCTGCATTTCCCACCCTAGGCTTATACTTGAGTCAATAAATTTTCCCAGTTTTTGGGGTTTAAATTAGGGGCCCCGGCTTATACTCGGGTCGACTTATACTCGAGTATATACAGTATTTTGTGCTGGATTGATCTTGAGGTGAGCGATTAAGATTCAGTCACTTTACAAAAGCCCTCCTGGCAGACACATGAAGATGGCTAGAACTGATTTGATGATGTGGATCAATGCACTTTCTGTGTTTTTCCGATTCTCTTTGGGCATAGCTAAGGTAGACTGGCCTGATGAGCCCCTGTGTTTTTAAATGCGCCGCTGTGCTAATACATCCACATGTGTCTTGGCTATTTGATTTTAGGGCATTGGGGAGTGTTCCTGACATAGTCCTTTGCTATTCTTCATCCTCTAGTTCCTCCATATAGAAGATGAGTTGTTGAGGTTCACAAGCATTCTAACTTCACCTTCTTCTTGACACACTAGTGTGGAGGAGCATGTTTCAGGAAATATGAACTTTTATGAATGTTGTTGTTTTAGTTGTGTTTTCATTTGTAATACTTTTGCTTTTTATTATATTTTTGTATCTGTGTTTTGTAATCAGTTAGTTTTATGTTGTAAACCGCCCAGAGTGGCTTTCTGCCAGATGGGCAGTAGATAGATAGATAGATAGATAGATAGATAAATAGATAGATAGATAGATAGATAGAGAGAGAGAGAGAGAGAGAGAGAGATACAGCCTTAGACCTCTTGAGCACTTACAACCTTATCTATATGAGAACCTTAACTCTGATACTTTTAAAAAAAACTTGCAAAATGTGGCAATATTACTTTATCTTCCTCCTTCTTCCTTTTCTTAATGCCTGTCCCACTTGGTAGCAGAGTCTGCTATTCTGGTTTTCATCTTCCACGTCACAATATTATTACCTTACTGAATTGGACTATTTTTTCCTTGTTCCTCTCTTTTGTGGCAAAATGAGGGCTTGCAGCCCATCTTTTCCTAGGCCAAGGTTTGTTTCTACTGTTAACACCAGAGCAGTTGAAATGTTGGGGTATCATAACTTCACTGCACCCAACAGTAAGTGGATTTCAGAGTCTGGAACTTTGAGTTGCTTTCTTCCCCCTTTTTTCCCCCCCCCCCCCCAAAAAAAAAGTTCTGTAGACATTTACCCTCTGCTGCTGTTCCTTTAAAGACAATTTGGGGAGAGGATCACAGCCATTCAATTTTGTGTTTGGCAAACCTATTTGTTTTATATTACTGCCATGAGCATATTTAACTGAAATAAGTCCCATTGGAATCAGCTGAAGTGTGTCTGTGGAGTGAGGCCAAGAGATGCACAAGCGGTTGGCCTTTTTGGTTTGTTTCTGTGACTATTCAAGGTTTGACCAGGTGGGCATTGCCCTACTATTTGGTGTACTGCAGGGGTGGGTGGGTTTTCTCCCCCCCCCCCCGAGTTTAGATGTGACTGCTAGAGTGAATCAAATCAGAGGACCCTTACCTACATCTTTTTGAGCCCTTGTTAGAGACTTCTCCTTTTTTGGTGTGGGTTGCTGCACTTTGGTTCAGTCCATTTCTTGCATGTGCAATCACTGGGAACATCTCAAAGCTTTCAGCTATATAAGCTGCCAAAGCTCTTTCCATTTCAATTTCTGATATAGTGAAGTAGCTTACTAAAGAAGCCAGGATATCAGCAAATTGAATGCTTCCCCTTCCCCTTCTGCTCATGACCTCAGATTGACTCCAGTGGACTAAGCTAGCTGACTCAAGGTTGACTCAGCCTTCCATCCTTCTGAGGTTGGTAAATTGAGTAGCCAGCTTGAGGGGGTGGGGAGTACGTAGCCTGCACACTTAAAAGAGAGTGCTGTAAGCACTATGGGGTGGTATAGAAGCAATGCACTTTAAGAATATATTTTTTGCCTCTAGCAGTCCATCACTGAAACCATCACAAAGACATTTCTTGGCTTTTGCTTGAAACCACATCAGTAGGTAGTTTCTCAACTGGCAAATATTTTTGTGTAAATTTAGTCTAAAAGATATAGCACATCAGTGATGGTCTGTCAGAGATACAAAAAAAAGAGGGGAAAAAAGAGACAAAAAATAAAATAAAAGATTTCCTCTGTCTCTACACAAAGGGCAAAAGGAAATGCTCAATTTGTGAAATAATAAAGGAACCAGCCTGAAATGATTCATATATTGAGCCACTTCATGATACCTGGAATTCAAAGTGATGGGAACCGGAGTTTAGTGTGGCATTTGGATGCAAGGACTGCTCTGAAAGGACTGGTGTAGTCGCAGTCGTCTTTGCAGGAGATAAAGGGGAGCTTTGCAAAGCTTATTTGTTGCTTGTTTATTTGAGATAGTTATTAAATCACCCCTCTGCTCATTAAATACTTGAGGCAAAGTATTGTTAAAACGAACACTAATAAAATAAAATTAATGCGTCAAACTATCGACTAAAAATAGAAACAAGATAAAATGCCTTGGTTGCGATAAAACTGGAGATCAGCATTAATAATGAAAAGGCCAGTGCAATGATGCCATTTTCAGTAATCAGGACAAGAGGCAAGGGGGCAATGTAATCTCCCTAGAATGGGATTGCCATTAATTCAGTCTATTATTTTGTTCCTGCTGTAGTCAAGACCTCCTCAAGCAAGCCACGAACACAGTAGCACCCTCTCATTTTTATTCCTCAGCAGCCGGTATTATTAAGAGGCATCCTGATTTTGATGCTAGATGTATTCCCTTCCTACAGAGCTTTGTAGACTACTCAGGAGCTTTTCTGATTAACATTTTATCACCTAGTAACTCAGTTGGAGAACTAGTGGGATGTAAAGGGCAGAATCGTAGGCTAAGATTCTGTAGACCTGGATTCAAATTCCTGCTAGGCCTTGGAAGCTCACAATGTGTGTGTGTGTGTGTGTGTGTGTGTGTGTGTGTGTGTGTGTGTGTGTGTGTGTGTGTGTGTGTGTGCGTGCGTGCGTGTGGCACATATTTGTCTAGTTTTCTTTTCAAGTGTTCGTTGCTGTGAGTTGCAGAAATACCTGCCACACCTTAGCTGTGCAATCTATATAACACAGGCCTGCCCAGAGTCCGGCCCGGGGGCCAAATCCGGCCTGTCAGGCCATTCTGAATGGCCCGTGGCTGGCTGGACTGCCCCTCCCTCCCCTCCTTCTCCCCATGTGTGTTTTTTTTTAAAAATCTTCTGCCAATACTGACACCTCCGGGAAGCTTGAGGGGCTGGGCAGGCCGGCCGGCCGGCCGGTGAGCAGAAGCTTGTGGGGTGGGCGGGGAAGGGGGCGGGCCACCATCACTAGCACCGCCGGGAAGCTTGTGGGGCTGGGCGTGCGTACGGGGGTGGCGTGCATGCGGGCCACCGCCACCGGCATCACCGGGAACCTTGTGAAGCTAGGTGCGTGCGTGCAGGGCGGTGCACATGCGGGCCACCAGCATAGGTGGAAACATTGTGAGGTTGGGCGCACGCGTGGTCAGTGGGTGGGGCTTATGGGTCAGTGGGTGGGGCTTGCAATGGGGTGGCAGGGTCAGGGAGCAACCGGCCCCTGACACATTCTCAGCCACCAAACCTGGCCCTCCTTACAAAAAGTTTGGGCACCCCTGATATAACATGTGGCATTCTCTTGGATACCACATTCTCCTACCACTGCAACTCTAGTGAATGCCTTACCAGTTCAGGGAAAGTCTGGGTTTGACGCTGTATTATATCCTACCTCTTTATATGTGTAGGAAGTTGCCTTTTGCTGCTGTATCCAAGCCCCACCATTCCATTCCATTTCGAAAGCCAATGTCCAGGCAGTTTTCATTTTAAGGAAACAATCTCTAACCCTTGGGTTGAGCAGAAACGAGGTCTGTTTTGCTTCCTGGGCTGAAGAATATATCTCCTGGCATTATTGTTCTGAGTACTGCATTTCTATTCAGGACAAAATGTGCAGGCTGTTTTCTATGGCCTGTTGCTATCTGAATTATAATTTAGATATTTAAGTAAAAGCAGCTTACTAGAATCCACTTAAAGTTGCTAAGAGATAGTGAATGCCAAATTCTAAATCAAGAAAGGACATAATGGAAACCGTCTACTTGTATGCCTTGCTCATCATTTCCTTTCCAAACTCAGGCCCTCTGTTTCAAGCAGAACAACCGCAGTTGCATATAGCAAGTTACCTACTTTCTAGAAGGATGGAGCTTAGCTCTAAATTTTTTCTATTCTTCTCTTCCCTCTCTTCCTCCTCCACATACCTGCCGTAAATTGATTCATCCTCAATAAAAATGAGTTCTGTTGCTCTTAATTTGGATGATAATGGTGATATCTTAGTGAAATAAGTGCCTAAAGCTATAGTTTATAGATTAGACATTCATTAAACGGAGAAGTACAGAGACTGCAAAATGCATTAATCTTTTTTCGTCGTTGAAGCAGGTTTCACTCCAGGGGTGACCCTGCCATTAACCAGACTGAGATGATTATCTCTGAGAGCTAAGTATCATAAAAGACCAATAAATCATTACTTAACTTATTATTTTTGCTCTCAGGGGTAGTTGTGGTGTGTGTGTTTTTTAATGTTTTCCCTCCACTGCCAAAGTAACTTGCAGGCTCGGTCACTGAACCTCTTGATTTGTAGGTGTGCAAGATGATGGCATTCAAGGGGGACAGGATCTCCCTCCAAGACATCTGCCAAGCCGCACAGAGGCAGAGCCACCAACCTTCATTGCCCACCACAGGATTGAAAGAGGAAGCCTGTTTTGGCAGTGCCATGTGGTCCTCAGCCTTTCAGTGACATCCCACCCCCTACTCCTGACGTCTGCTGCCTGTTCTTCCATGTGTGAGTCCACAGACACCACGCACGAAGAGGACAGGTTGCTTACCTGTAACTGCTTTTTGAGTGATGGCCTGGGGCACTCACAGACTCCAGCCACCTACTCTCTGGGATGTCTCGCTGCCTTCGGGGTAGAGTTAAGCTGAGGGAAATTGAGATAGACATTGAGAAGCGCACACCGAAACTCTTGGATCCGGCTCAGCAAGTTCCAGAACATGCTGTTCACAAGTGCAGGATACAGTGCTTCCCCCACCCTTTTGCGGTTCGTATACTGTGGTCCCACTATATCACGGGACTGCAGTATATGAAAAAAGGGCTCCTGGGGTAAGGGGCAAAGGCCTCCCATATTTACCTCAGGACTGGGGCTGCCCCAAACGGGCCTGCGAGGGCCTTCCCAGGCCTTCTGGAGGCCCCTTTGGGTCACTGAAAATCATTTCTGAGGCTTCCGAGCCCCCATTAGGCCTCCCCAGGCCCGACCCAACCTGCGTCTGCATATCGTGGATTTTCAATTACTGCGGGTTAGGTCGGTGGGGGGTCACTGTATAACCCATTTGTGTAAGCAACATAGAATGACTACTTGAAGAAACAGTACGATAGGTAACCAACATGTCCTTCTCTTTTCCTAGCAGTAGAAATTCAAAGTTGAATACTGGGAGCTACCATAAATCGCGTAATACCTGGAAGAATGCATCATTGCTAAAAGACATTCTAAGGGCAGGATAAACGCTAGGTTTTTATGATTTATTCGGTCCATGTAATATCATTTGAACCGCTAGGTGTTCTATAGAGTGAGTGTTTTTTTTAAAAAAGCATCCAATCTATGCACACTGATTTGAGTTGTAGAAATACAGGGTTTTTAGAAATCCTCTTTAATAACATGTCAGTTCCAATCAAACTTAAAAGATTAAATGCAGTAGTAGCTTTAGGAGATAAGCAAATTCTGAGCTTCCTGTTAAACATGTTTGTTGGAGAGGGTTGTTTTTGAAGATGGAAATGCATATGGTGATATTCAAACTAGAGCTGGAAAAAATCCTCTAATCTTTCTTTGGAATTTGGAAATCTCTGGTATGTCTAATATATTCCACTGCCTGTGACATCTTACTCCCACCTTTGTGTGGGAAGAAAACAAATTTCAAAACACATCCTTTGATGGTCCACCCACTGATCTGCTAGAAATCGAAGTTCCCTACTGCAGCAAGGCAGGAGGAGGAGGAGAAATGTAATTTATACGATATCCTTTTAAAAAGAGAGAGAGAGAGAGAGAAAGAGAGGGAGAGGGGGGGAGAGAGAGCACTGCACTAGTGTTTTGGCATTTCTTGATGTGCAGAACTGTGTTTTGAAATGGCAAGGAGCAGTGGTTCATTGTTAACAATTTAAATCTTTCTTCCTAGACTGAGTCCAGTCTCATCTGAATAGCATTATTTGGCATTTAGGTGTTTGTCATTCCTCAGCTATCCCCATATTTTTGCCGTTAGAAAGGTGGTAAGACTGTTTTCTTTTGTTTTTAATGATGCATTAAATATGTACTTTGGGACAGGACTTGAGTCTTGACATGGTAAGGGCTATTGTCTCCCCATGCAGTAATTCTGCCTATTCCTCAGTGTGTCAGGCAGACAAGGAGACCTCCCGGGGCACTCAGTGGCAGGCTGAGTTTCCTTTACTTGGGCGATTGACAATCACCTATCCAGTTTGGATTTTGTATCAGGTGTCAGAGAAGGTTGGTGGCTGGACTAGCACAAGGATCTGCGGAACATCTTCTAGTCAAGGGCTGCCACTTTCTGGAAAGTCAGGGAAATGGGAGTTGGCCAGGGAAAATCAGGGAAATTGGTCAGAAGTCAGGGAAAGACAGGGAAATTGTGATTTGTTGTAAACTGCCCAGAGTGGTCATGCCTGCCAAACGGGTGGTATAAAAGTCAAATAAATAAAGATTAAAATATATAAATTCTCATTTGATTCTTACTGCAGGTTCAAAACTATAAGTTTTGTAATGTGGCTTCAAAGAAACCCTTTAAGATAGAACTTTATTTAATTCTTAATGTACCTTTAAAACAATAACAAAAATGTTGTGTTATTAGCATGCAGAATTTACATGAATTGAAGTTTGTATCTTGGTGTAATTTTTGGTGCAACTGCAAAACAGATGTTGGTGCAGTTAATGTTGAAATAAGCTGATATTAAACCTGTTACTTTGACAAATATTTTTGCAGTTGAGATTTATGTAGTTGTAGAGTGAAACATTTTGTTAAACCTTGCATTAGTGCAACAGGACCTATCCAGTTCTGAACTTGTGGTTTATGTTTTAATGGTGGTCAGGGAAAATGTCAAATGTTGGTCAGGGAAAGGGAAAATGAAATGTTGGCAACCCTGCAATCCTAGAAGCTTGGGTGGATTACTTTTTCTGGACTAGAGTTCCCAAAATGCTCTGTCTAATGCTGTTTTGAAGTTGTAATCATAAAAAGTAGCTATGCTAAAGCCTACCCAGGAGAACTTTAAGTCATAAAGTCAAAATGGAGCAAGCTCATGTTCTGCTTTCCCTGATAACAGGGCCTGAAGCAATGGATTCAGTCTACAAGAAAGAGTTTGCCTAAAATGAACAACAGTGACCTGATGGCGGGGTCATATCAGCAGTACAGTTCTGTGGCCAGAATTCTCTTAAACTTCCCTTAAGCAGAACGTTCCGCCACTGCAGTACTGCAGGGTCCCGCTGCTTGTGCAAGTGTGGCTGTTGTGCAGCCAGTGATTTTCATGAAGAAAATAAGCCTTCCACTTGCACAACACCAATGCTTGTGGAAGCTATACAATCCCTTGTTACTACAGCGGTTGATCTTTCTAGTTTATTTATTTATTTATTTATTTATTTATTTATTTATTTATTTATTATTATTCTATACTGCCCATCTTCCGGACGGAACTCTGGGCGGTTTACAATTAAAACAAGGCAACAGAAAATACGGAATAAGGGCAAAAAGACAAAAGGGCAAAATACTAATAAGATAAGGAGGGACAAAACCCTCCACAAGAGATGACGCAGGCAGCAAGAAAAAAAAATTTACGAGGAAAAAAGGTCGCCATATGCCTCTTTAAAAAGTTGGGTTTTCAAGGCCTTTTTAAAGGCGGGCAGGGACTGTGCTAGGTGCAGCTCACTAGGGAGATGATTCCATAGGGTGGGGCCCACCACAGAGAAGGCGCGGTTACAAAAATGTCATGTGGGACTGCAACTGGATTTAGCTTGTTTCCCCCCAAAATCATGCTGCACAACGCAGAAGAGGAACCAACCCCGTGTAATTTCAAATAAGCTTTCCCATGACTTTGTTCTTCTCATGCCCTGTCCCTAATTCCATACCATTCTTATGCAGTGGCTGCTTTCCTGTCCCTAATGTGTTTACTGATACATGGGCTTCGTTGTGGCAGTAATAGGGTGTTCTGTTGGTATAAGGGGATTCAATCCCAGTCTTGTCCATATCCATCCTGTGAAACTCAGCAATCGGACTCCATCACTTATTTAAGGTTGCACTCCTATGTGTACTTGGGTTAGTTCTGTTGACTTCAGAGATAAAGGCCTCTGTATAAACATTCCTAGTATTTGCTGTTAGTCGTATAAACAGTAGAACATTATAGCCACTGAAACAAAGCAAATTAGATGTCACTTTTCTTTTGTTTGAGATATGCATCTGTGTGACCAAGGAAAGCTGAAAGAAAATATTTGAGAGCTGTAATGATACTGGTTGCATTCACCTCACGTACAAAACATGCTCCTATCTTGTTACAATAAATCATTTTTTGTCCCTGGTAAGTTTTCTGTGCATACGGGTCAGAAAATGAAGTCCAGTTACCATGATTCAGCTTCCAGATATGGATAAAGAGGTCCATCCCTCATGTTTGGGGAAGGGGCTGTAATGGAGTACAGTACAGTATATGTTTTCTGCCCCAAAGCATATAGGTATGAAATTGCTTATTCTTTGTACTCTCAAAGGCTTCACCTTGATTCTGCCAGCTCCCATTGGTAGTCTATTAAGTGACTTCCAGGTAATCCAATTCTCTGTATGTGGGGGGCTTGGTTTTTCTAAGATAACCTCAATTTTAAGAGATGGATAGTTCTTTTTTCCATATTATAGTCCTGACAGTCTCTGCTCTTTCTTCAGGATTCACAAATGTTCTGGAGGGGAAAAAAAACTTCCCTTAATTTTAATCAGGGAGGAATGAGATGGTAGCCCAAGAATGGATGGATGCATGTTTGAGGTAGATGCTTTGAATCTTGTAAATTTGCTGTCTCTCTTCAGGTGTCACTGTGTACAGTGCCTGCTAGGTACGGTAATTAATCTTTTCAGTAGATATTGGCTTCAGGCATTTAATAATGATTCTGCCACTTGCATTAAGTGCTAAGTCTACTTGTTTTGCTGAAATACCATACGAGGCCTGCAAATTTGCCTGCAGAGGACCATTGGGCCAACACTGTAGTTTTCAGTGTTTTTAATTGTGTGCCCTTACTACTTCCTGGGAGCTTTTGAAGAACATTGGGGATTGAGGACACCTTTCCTTAATGTTTTGGCAGTATTTCTTACAGGTGAGTGAACAATCAAAAGTAACATGTAGGTACTTGGTGACAAAACTTCCTTCCTTCCTTCCTTCCTTCCTTCCTTCCTTCCTTCCTTCCTTCCTTCC
>JAHTLZ010000237.1:10866538-10909479 GCA_023846285.1 Phrynocephalus versicolor | reverse complement strand
AAATCAAGTAACAGTGCTAACCAAAGTATTATGTCACATTTTCTCAATCGGTCCTATGATTTCTAATGTCAACTTTGATTAATATAATTGCAACATTGCATGTTAAAAATGTCCTAATCATAAAGGAAAATACAGTTTTCATTCTCTTTAACTGTTGGGAAAAGTATTATGTCTTCTCAACTGCTGTTCTAGTTTTGGAAAGATAACGAGTTCCTTCTGATAACATTAAATCTTGAGAGCATCCCATGAAACACGTTGGCAGTTTGTTCAGAAGAGGCATAAGTGCTGCTTCATACAATGCATTGTGTGCTCTGGAATTCACAAGTACAAGATGCCCTGCTTGTACTGACTTAAATATCTCAAAATAGACATAATGACAGAGAATGTCTATCAAAATCTTTTGAGAGAGGCAAATGGAGCCACCATGTTTAGAGACATCTGGCTACTAGAATACCAAGGGGAGTAGTTGTTATTTTCCTTCTCAATTGTCAGCTTTCAACTGGGATTTGACTGGATAGAGCTCGCACGCATAGTGGCGGAACCCTTGCTTCCTTCTAAATCTGATATATTTTAGAATGAAGGTCTTCCTTCTTATTCTGGCTCTTTATTTTTTGGGAAATGAAATGGAATACATATGGGTTTAATTGAAAAGGGAAAATGACCTTATAAATCCTCTAGCACAAACTAGGTTAGTTTAAACAAAGGGCACAAAGGTTAATGAATTAGTTTTTGGACAAACTATGTACATGTTAGGGTTTGTTGCTTGACTTAATCAAAGCTATCTGGTTTGTGCTGCAAGCTTTCTCTAACAGATTTTTTTTGGCAGCAGCGTTGCTGGGGTTTGAACGTCGTCGTCAAGTGTGCTGCTGAATTATTCGGTATAATTCTCCACTGTTATAATTCTGTCTAAATATTGTAGAAAGGACACATTATTTTGTCCTGAACATTCTGTCTTGAATGCCCAATGCATATTTATTCAAACGCCTGACCAAAGCAATTTTGGAGAGTTGCAAGGGGCATTGCTAAAGAATTGAATGATTGCTGTTACAGCTAATGCCTCCTGGGGCAACCAGCTTTTCTGTTTCCCTGATTGCTGCGAGACTGTTGCATCCATGGTCCAGAATCTTATTAGCTTTCTTGTTGTCTTAGTGCAAAATTCCAAGTACAGTTTCTGACTCAGTGTCAGTCTGTGAGCAAGTTTCTAAGTGGCAGACCTAGGGGGAGAGAGAGAGGTCAGAGCATATAGATGGGGAAGAGGCACATCCTTTAGCACAGTGGTGTCCAAACTTCAGCCCACCAGATGTTTTGGACCCCAACTGACACAACCCTCTATCATTGGCAATACAGGCTTGGAATTCTGGGAGTTGTGGTCCAAAACATCTGGAGAGCCGAAGTTTGGACGCCCCTGCTCTAGCAGGTAGACAATTCAGCAGTATGGAATCACACTGAATCAGAAAGAGCCAGGCAAGAAACAAGAGAAAGCAACAAGTGGTTTAAGGCACCACTCTAAGAGCTGCAAAAGGAGCTGTCTACCAGTCAGCAGCCTTTCCCAAGGTCTCACAACTTTCAAAATTATATGGAGTGGGGGGGGGATCAAGGAAAAAGAAAGACAAGAAACAGTTGACATCAGTAGCAACCCGCCTCTCTACACCTACTTTGCACTGTATAGAAACCAAAGACATAGTGTACTTGGGGTAGATGCTGGAGGAAGAATCTAGTCCCTCAGACTTCACCAAGAAGTGATTTTTGTGCAAACAGTTAACAAGTTCATCAGAACTGGATAGATGCTTTATGGATACTCAGCATTGACTAGCAAGAGTGACCTTAATCTTCAATCATTGCTCTCAATTGGTCCTGAGACTGCCAACATAATGGGAGAGCATTGGGGGGAAGGATTGGAGAAAGAGAAGACTCAAGATCCTCCTCCTCCTTATTGAGCAAAATCAGAGGGAGCAGATCTGGGTCCATTGTAGGTTGGCTTGAGAACTGCTTCAAGACCTATACAAATAGAGGTCAAGACTGAAGTCTCTTTGCATACTTTCAAGGTGAAAAGGTATCAAGAAGGTCATTGATAGAGAAATGCGGTTCTACAGCTTAATTGGTTGATCCTGATCATCGACACCAGAATTGGATTGGCACCAAGTGCGGAAAAAGCATAAAGGAAAGTCCCCAACAGGATGTTCCAATTCAGACACAGAGCCTCAGTCTCAGCAACCTTGTTCCTCAATATTGAAAAGGTAGCAGAAGGAACAGAAAAATCAGTCATTTTTGATCCAGAAAGAGATGGTTAAGAAGTTCAAGATGGAAAGTGATAAAATTGAGCTCAAAAAAACTCTTCCAAGGAAACATCAAAATCAAAAGATCCCAAAAGCACTGTGTTTAGAAACACACAATTGCCCACAGTAAAATAAAATGAAGTGGAGTCTTATGATACAGAAACTGATCAGGTATCATCTCCATCTATTTGATTAACATCTCTTAACTATGAGGTGGAAAATTCTAACGCTTTGTCTCCCACTAAAGACATAGGAATGTACTCCGAGATTATGCTGAGAATGGCAAAACCCTTACAAAGAGAAGTGCATAGGCCATCACCACCAAGATCAGAGCCAGTATTTGAGAAAGTTCAACAAAATATGGTACAACCAGTTAATTCGAATGCTAAGAACATATTGGGCTTAATGAAAAAATCTTGACAAAAACTCTTTTTTTTTTGGCTTCCAATCCCAAAGAGAATTAAACATTTATGTTAGGTGCAAGAAGAAGGAGCAGTCTTGCCTGCCAGGCAACATCCAAGTGCTATCTCAAGATGGCAGTGGCAACAGTGAGGAGGAGGAATCGAAAATAATAATAATAATTAATTAATTTTAAAAAATTAAAAAACTATGTGGAGCAGACTGCACCCAAAATTTGTAGGGCAGCAGTTAAAATGCCGACGATTTTCCGTTCTTAAGTCAAATTGCTCTTAACTAGAGTTGCTCTTAAGTAGAGGTACCACTGTACTAGAGATCTGAGAACAGCAGTTCAACCACTGTTGGGAATTTACTGGGGGAGTTTTAGAAGCCAAGCTGACCTTGGCTTCAGGAACTAGGATGAACACACACACACACACACACACACACACACACACACACACGGGGGGGGAGGGGGAGAGGGAGAGGGAGAGAGAGCTGAGCAGACACGCAGACAAAAGACTGACTGCCTTCCTCCCAGAAGGCTTGTTTTATTTATCTTATCTATTGTTCATAAGCAGACATTGGAGCACTTATGAAAACAGGAGCTCGGGTAGGGGACAGGTGCCCTTTAGCCCTTTGGCCCTGCCTCAAAGCAAAAGGTCAAGGGAAATAGAAGGTCACTTCCTCTTCAGGAATGCCATATCAGCCAAGAGTGTGTGCACTCACTGAAGCCCTTCCGAAACACATCCTTCAGAGAAAGGTTTTCCACAACCACAATTGAAGCTCAACTTCCAAATCCAAGTGGAATAGCATCACTGATAATTAACCTCACCTTGAAGTTAAAGGCTGGCTGCTTAATCTGTGTGTGTGTGTGCGCGCGCATAGGGGGGAATAACACCTGTCCTTTTCTTCTCTGAAATTGGCACATTGGTATATCATATCACATACCTTGTCACAGTAAGATCCCAAAGAACAGTTGCTTTGTGTTTCTACAGACAAATTGGGAAATGTTCATAGATGGGGAGCTGCCTTTTGTGAAAAAGATTTGAGGTAGATGGGAATATTACACTTTCCTAGAGAATGTGCAATCCAAACTCTAGCAAAAGCCCTTCATTGTGCCCAGAGATATTACAGCAGTACTAAATTCCTTGTGGTCGTAAATGCCTGGCAGTCCCCTTTTATATCCCAGCTGGCCTCCAATGTCATTCCTCTCCATTCTGGAAAAGTAAATAAAGCAAAGATGTGAAAATACAGGATTTATGTTTATTACAATTGTTCCCGTTATGTCACAACAAAAAATCTGAAGCACGCCGTTTCTAGGTTTCCGGGTGACAGAGCAACCCTTTTTAGTTGTCAAGTGCTGAGGACTGGGCAGGGATCCTGGAGGGCAGGTGGCGAGGAGAGGACTGAGTACTTATCTATGTTAAGATTTGGAACGAGGACTCATCAAAACGCTAAAAAAAAAAAAAAAGACGAGGAAGGGAGGGACCTTGAGAAAGGATCAGGCCAGGTGGGAAGAGAATGGCTGAAATTGGGGAGCTTCAACTTCTTGGAAGAATGAAGATGGCATAATTTGGACATCTTTAGTTTTAACTCCAAGACTAGCAGTCAGTATGGCTACTGGCCTTGCAAGCTGGAGGATTGTGGGAGTTCTGTTGTCAAAGTATGACATTTCCAAGCTCCTCTTATATATGTGAGAGATTAAAGGATGGCAAGGGAGAGGCTGACTTGCAGCTTGGATGTGGCGAAAGATGGAATTAGATTAAGCAAATTGGGACTTCAGGGAGGGATATGGAAGTGAAGATGTCATTCAGCACTACAAAAGGTAAAAAATCTCCTCCCAGCTGGTTCACTGTGTCCTGTGAAACATCAATACTCCTTGACGGTGTCCCTATTAAGAAGTAAACCAGTCCCAGATAACAGACCGAAAAGTGCTGAACAACTTCATGAGTTTCACTTCCAACTAATTAACTCGAATACACCATAAAACAGTGATGGCGAACCTATGGCACGGGTGCCAAAGGTGGCACTTGGAGCCCTTTCTGTGGGCACTCGACATCACCCCTTCATAGCTACCTGTATGCGGGTTAAATTACTGCATTGGCACTTTGCAAAAAAATTACTGGGTTTTGAATTGCAGTTTGGGCACTCGTTCTCTAAAAGGTTCGCCATCACTGCCATAAAAGATCAAGCTTTTGGCAGCAAAATACATCCTGCCATCTTCAGAATTAGAAATGGCAATACCGACTGCTTTACATATGGTCATAGTAATAGGAATATTGACTTATTATTTGCATTTTAAAGGGAAACAGCCCTGCAAACTCACTCCCAGTCAGCAACAATGGGGCAGAGCCCCCCTAGCCATGCTGATAATCTCTTCTGAAAAATAGCTCATGGCATTCCCATGAAAAGAGACCTAAAACCTTAGTCCTTCCAAGAGACAAAGGCTGAAGAAGCTGTTGAGGATATGAGCAAAATCCCCCGACCCTCCTCCACCCCATTAGAATCTCAGCAGTGAATCTCCCTGCACTCTGAGGATGATCAGATGGGCATGTAGCTCACGGTTTGAGTCATGTATCATGTGGTTTGGTTCACACTGTTTTCTGGCAACGACATCTGTTCTCATGTGGTGATCTGTCCCACCCCTTTTGCAAGCTGTTCTGCTCCTTTCTGGCACAGGGCTAGAACTGCTGTCAACGTTCCCTCTACTTTTCTGTCCCGCTGCTTGGGAGCTGCTCTCCATGCATGTGGGAGTGGGTAGAGGCTTCATTTGAAATGGGAAGTAAACAAACTGGCTTCCCGCGCACCACCCTCACGGAGCTCCGCGCAAGTATGTGTGCACACAGTTGAGAGGGAACCTCGGCTATAGTTTATTAGGTAAGACTGAGAGCACTTCTTATTGTCCTATTCTGTGACCCATGGGGTTGCTTAATTAACACCCAAATAGAGCTGAGTGAGAGACTATCTGAGGTGATAACGTGACTCATTCAGTGGATTGTGACATTAAAAGAGAGGCCGGAACAACCTCCACTTCTGTTTTCATCATTTTCTTTTTTAATATTTCCCTAATGGTTGTAATTAGATACCCTGAACACATTCAATCTCGCCTGATTTCAGAAGCTAAGCAGGGTCAACCCTGGCTAGTACTTGGATGGGTGACCACCAGGGAATACCAGGTGCCGTAGGTGCCTAGAGTAGGAACTGTCAAGCCACTCCAGTATTGCTGCCAAGAAAACTCCATGGACCTGGGGTCATGAAGAGTTGGTCAGGACTGTAATGACACAACAACAACAACAACAACAACAACAACAACAACAACAACAACAACAACAACAACAACAACAACAACAACAACAAAACTGATGTAACACAATTCTAATTCATTGGTGTTGTCTTTCAGTACAGTATGTTGATGCTATATGATCATGTATGATCATGAGTTGATGCACTGCTATAGTGCTGTATCACTTACTTTATTTAACAAAAGGGGAAGGAGATGCCATAAAGGTGGGAGTGTCATTAATCAAAAGCAGGACAGATTTGAGCAATCTGAAGAGCTATCTGGATCCTTCTCATGGGAGAAGAAATATCTCTGGTGTGAATGAAGGGATTGCTCCACTGTGGGATAAAATAGATCACACATAATATAAGAACCTCTTAAATGTAAATCAGATAGCACCAATTCATCCATCTGGTCGTTTTCTTTTTTAGATATATGCCACTATCTGGCAATTGCATGAACGGCCAGCCCCTTCTTGTCAGCTTGTACCTCTGTTATTATTAAGGATCTTTCGTTGCAAATAAACTGTAGAATTTTGTGAACCTTATTATTCCCATATTTGTCAGGGCAGTGGGCCAAGATACTATGAACTCTGTAAACTGTGGCAAAATCAGTGGCTTCAGTGTTTCTATGGGTGAGGCTGTGAAATAACATTTAGTTGACCTTTCCCTCCAGGCTTTCTAAGAAAACAAGAGCTTTCTCAAGGAAGTTACAGTTTCTCTTGTGACAGTGAGTGGAGATGCTTCCACACGTTAATTTAATAGTTGATCTTAGCCAAAAAGCAGGGTCTATCTGATCAGATCTTTGCAGCTTTGATATAAGCAACTAACTACTCCATTGCTTAAACCCTCCTTTCCCTCTCTCATGTTCTGTTCAGCAGCCTTTCTTCCAAACCCGAATGCTTGATTCTCCCTTTCCAATTTGGAATTTTCCAGATATGTTGGAGTAGACCACCTAGAATTGCGGCAGGAGCTGATGGGTGTTGAAATCCAAACTATCTGCTTGAGTTTATCTTTGTGTGCGCTACGGGGTGGGGGTGGGGAATCATCCACACATACTGACATTTCCATTTCAGAGACCCAGGGTAGGGAGCTAAATAATGCCTGAAGAACCCATTTGAAATATCTTGGGTACATAAAACAGGGCACACTGACTGCTGTCTGGTGTATGAGGTTTTCCTAACAATCCCCACAAAATACAGGTGGGCATTTGTCAGTTAATACTCTCAGGACTTAGGGCTGGTCAATTAGGAATAATGTGAAGGCATGCCATCCCTGGGGGGCTGCGGCTTTGTTACCAGCCATCTGCACTTCAACTTTCCATCTTCGCGTACCTCCACCGGTACCACCAGCTGTCACTCCCTCTGTGTGCTAGGTGTATTAGAGATCTCATATTCTTCTTTTTTGTGGGGTGGGTGGGTTTCAGAGCTTGGTTGCTATGGTTACCTGCCGTCTGCTACGTTCCGGGTCTCCGGGAGCTAGAAATGATGCAAGGGGAGGAGAAGACTTCGTAGCATAGAGGTAAACATCACCTTTACCTTATATGGACTTATCCCTTCTGCTGTTTGAAAACCTGATTGGGCAAACACCCGCTCCTCCTCTTGCATGGGGATTACTTGGGTTGATGGAGGAGAGCTTGAATTGGACTGACATTGGTGGGTGTACTCACGATAAACATTTCTCTTTTTTGCACATTTGAGATGATTGGAAGGCAGCATTTGGCATTGAGAGTTTGTTTACCTCTCCCTCTTCTGCGGAGTTAGCTTTAGAGCAATAGTTCCCATGCCTAATAGCTCGGCGACCAGGTGTGAGACGGTGGCCCTCAGCTTCGGGGGGTGGGGGGGTGGGGAGTGTTGTTGCATTGGGCAACCTTGTGACTCAGTTAATGAATCTGAAAAATGAGAATGAGCATGTATAATTAATTTACCAGTGTAGCCTTTTTCAAAAACCCTCCCCTTCCAACTCTTAAAACAAAATGAGATAGAGATTTGGGTCCTCTGTATGGCTTGGGATTACTTGTCGTTGAGTTCGGTGAGGTCTAAGTGCTGAATGTCAGTGTGGTTTTTATTTTGCTTTTTAAATTATGCAGCATTTTTGCACGCGTTTTCTTGGCAACACCCAGTGACATATCTGGTAACCGTACAACAGCGCCATGAAACAAGATCCTCGTTTTAAACTTCCTTAGGTACTGAGCTTAGAAGAGAGTGGCTTGTCTGGATTTCCAAAGGGTTCCCTGCCTAGTCTGTTGCTGTAAAAGCAGCAGACCTCTGCATTAACAAATTCATTATAGCCTTGAGTGCACCAGAATTGTAGTCATTGCCATGCATTTGGGACTTGACTTTTCTCAGAAGCCCACCTTATAACCAGCTTGCTGGTCTTTAAGGTGCCCCACAACTTACCTGTTTCAGCTTGCTGCAGAATTTTCCAGCTGAGGCAAGATTTGAGCTGGAGACTTTTCCGATTCCTAGCTCTGTTCCTTGGCCAATATGCTATAGGAGCACTCGGTATTTGCTTCTGAGGATCTTTCATAGGGCAGTGCTGAAAGGCTTGCTGTTAAGAGTTGTGCAGACAATTTGTTGAGCAAGCAATATGTCTTTTCTAGGGCAGAAATCTTTTCCCCACAACATTTCAGAAATCATCTAGTTGTTTGCTTTCTCGCTTCCCAATGGATCTACAACCCGGCCGACTCATTCTCAAAGCTGTCTTTATTCATTCTGTCCCCATTTTATCGTGTTCAGGCGGTGCATTTTGCGATGACATTCCCAAGAGCCAGAGTTGCCTCTCCGCCATCGAAACTGAATTGCTTTTGACTTGGCCTTTTGCCATCGGTTCAGCGACTTGAAACTGACACTCCTGTCTCCTTGTGCTCTGTCTGTCTGTCTGTCTGTCTCTGTCTGTGTTTGTGTGTTTTGAAAAGGAATAGCAGTATCTGATGAGCAGCAGTGTAGTGAGTAGGGGTGGGGTTTCCACCCTTTTATATTTTGCAGCCAGTGACGTGAGCGGTGCCTGGAACAATCACGCTGCCTCAAAACAGTGTAGTCGAAGATGCTGTGTCTCTCTCGCTTGCTCGCTGTGTGTGTGTGTCTCTGTGTGTATGTGTGTGTGTGGTAGTGGAGCCCCAAGCTTGGTGCATTTTTAAGCAAACACTGATTGCTAACAGCCTAAGCTCCGCGGAGATTCCTCTCCTTCACAACTCCTCGGAAGAGCATTTTGCGCAGGGTTGTTTCTTTTTCTTCCCTTCCCAATTCCCGTCCTGCTTTTTTAATTGTAAATATACATCAGTTCTATATACTTTTGTATATAGAATATTTATTCGCTCCTTGGAAATGATTGGAGTTAATAGCGTCCAGAGCACCAGCAAAGTCCGGGTGAGAGCCACAGGTTCCGTGAAATACCCACGGGAGGATCCAGTCTGGCGGCAAACCCACCGCTCAAAGTCTATGAAAATTTCCAACTCCACAGAGTTTTCTGCTAAAGATGCCAAGGTAAATGGATGGAGTGGGGGGGGGAAATGAACATCTCGCTCTCTTTGCCCTATTTTTGTCCGTTGTTGAAGGGGATGTGCTGCTCCCCAATTCCGCAGCTTATAGTGATTTTTAGGGAACTTGAAGGTATTTTCTACAATATTTATTAGTAGGTCAAATCATGCTAAGAGAAGGAAGCGGGGGACGAAGGTGAGTGCTGCCTGGGTTCAGAGAATGCCTCCGCGTAGAATTGGGTTGAATGCTGACAGCTTGGCTAGCCGAACCAAGGACACGGCATGTTTTTTGATCTCAGGAAATGTACCTGCATTGCACAGGATGGTGGAGAAAATATCCCCTGGAATTTATATGCAGAAATGTTTGGCACAGTGGATTAAGGTGCATTTCCCTTCTCCGTTGGTCTGTGCCTGTGTGGGTGGGTTGTATGATTCAGGGGGGTGCTTTTTCTAAAGCATGGCTAAATATTGATAAAAAGTATTCATTATTACATTAGTGTATATGTGTGTGTGTCTCTCTCTGTGTGTGTACCTGTGCATGGTTTCTTAATTTGGCATCGGTGTACTGTGTGTCATTGTAGACACTATCAAACTGGTTACAGCCACCTGCTTTAATAGCTACTTGGAGTGCCTTGAAATTGTCATATTGCGTTCCAGTCTGCTCCTTTCTTAAATAAATGTTATACAGATATTTTGGTGCTTGTGAAAGCTGCTGGGCACTCTAACTCGTGCACCTCTGAAATCCTTGTAAAGAGAAGGAGCAGGTGGGCAGAATTAAGCCCCATTTTTGACCACTACCCTTTCTGTCTTTCTCCTCCCATTGCAACACCAGGCTGATGCTGTTACAGCAGCATGGGAGCTGGGAGGTGTGGTGACCCTTTGATTAAGGAGAATTCTTTCTTTAAAAAAAAAGGCTCTCAGCAAATCTGCATCATTGGAAGAAAGATGCAAGTGCTCTTGATGTTGTCTCCATATATGCATGATGCTTATGCACATATGTACATTTTTCTCTTTTCCATCCTTTGCTTCCACTTGCGAGATAAATGCTTCTAGTGTACCACCGTCTAAATACTCTCTCTACATTAGCATTCCCCCATATTAATTTACTGAGTAAGGAGGGCACTCAAGGATGTTAAAGTCATGTGGAGTCACATAGATTTATAATCTGATTGTTAACTGGCCTATTGGCTTCTTCCAGAAACGCATTGATGTTTGCCTATGAAACACACGCTGGTTGCAGGGAGGGAAAGGGGGTGGAATTTTTCACGACTGCACACACAGCCACAGAGGTTTGGTTTCGCCCCCACCTTGTCTCAAGAATGCTTCTGTGACAAAACAAAAGATCTGCATAATTATTTTCGGCCTCCCAAGGAAAGCAAGAGTTTGTTTGCAGCCATTTGCTGATGTAACGGAAAATTGGCAGGCAAGCTCATTTCAGCAGGGGCTGTAAAGACCAACAGTTAGTGTGTGCCTCTGGGTGCAGGCAGGCATGCATGCATAAGTTATTAAAATCACACTATGATCTCTGTTGTGCCACTAACACCGTATTCCTAGGCAAATTGTAAGGAGCTCTGTGGCAGATAACTTGCCTTGTATGCCAAAGGTCCCAGGTTCAGTTCCTGGCATCTACAATTAGGGCTTGGTGACTACTGGCCCCATCTGCCTTCATCGGCATCTTTTGAAAATGACTGCCAGCCTGTAACGGCAGTCCTGGGCAGTTTGACTGAGAATCCTCCTTTTCTGTCCTTTTTGAGTAGTTCTTTTCTGCCGGGAGTTCTGTGATGCAGGTTCCTGCATGGGCAGGGGGTTGGACTGGATGGCCCTTGAGGTCTCTTCCAATTCTATGATTCTATGCCATGCATTATCAGGCAACTTCCTTTCTTCCCATCCTGCCATATGAGGCAAGTGGGCTACCCCCTTTGTCTGACTCTGAATCGAAATCCTGTTGTCACCCAGCACCATATGATTATTCACTGCATTATCACATATAGGGAGTCGGAGGCTGTTTAGCACAAATGAAACTTTCCCATCATTCGAACAACTCAAAAGAGTGTTTTGTTTTCAGCCAAGGCACTTCATGTATATGGCTTGTGGTCATCAACTGCTGAGCCTCCCCCAGAAGAGTGTTGATGTGTTACAGCCATTGCAAACATGAATTTTGTGGCATCTTCAAGTTATATTCCAGCTCAAGATTTTTGTGGGTTACAGTACCTCTTTTCCAGCTGCAAAGACGGACACGAGTTCAAAGAATATCTGTGTGCTTGTGCGAACAGGCCCTTAGAAGAGTATTTTTATGCTTCTGAATCGCACTGCTTGAGTTTATGTGAGAGGACCTGTCTGCTAAAAAGTAACCCCATTTGATGGTTTTGTCTCTTAGAGAGGGATTTTTTTTTGTTTCCCTTGACTTCACAATGCAAATCAGTTTGCTACAACAGCAAATGAAACCTATCAGAACAGTGGACCTATGTTTATGAAGGAATTTGAAACAGTGTTGTTTTCATAGAAGGTGGACCCAGAGAGGGTGTATTCTCATGAAGATCTTGTGAAAGCTATTTTTATTTTTGTATTTTGCTTTCGCTCGTGCAACCTGGGAGCATCAGTCTCCTACCCCTTCTTGTAAAGCAGGTGACTAGTATTTGTCTGTTTGTTATATTTTTATATCCTGCTTTTCTCCAAGGATATACCCTACATGGTCTTCCTACTCAATGTTCTTTTCATAACCCCCACCCCCGTATGCTAGGTTAGGGTGAGGGATGGTCACTGGGCCAGGGTTACTCATTGGACATGTTTTCTGGTAGAGAGAGATTTGAACGTAGGTCCCCATGATGCTAGTCTGACACTTCAGTCATACCCTCTCATGTCACATGGGAAAGTGCTAAGTGCCAGAATGGATGGAGAGGGAGGGAGGTTAGAACTGGGCCGCAAAAGATGGGGGTGGGGGTGGTGCTATTTCAAGTTCGCCAGGCAAAATCTCGGTCCTAACCCTCTCTTGCTCTCAACTCTGAAGCTGCTGAGGGCTACGGACGGTGGATGTGACTGGTCTTCTATTGTGGCGTATGTGCAGGAATGACATTGGGGATTTGCTTGGATCCGAATGGTTTCCCTTAGTTAGTGTATGCTTCACTCTTTCTTTCCTATATGAGGTGTAAATGAATGGCTGCCATTCAGTTGACCATGCCAAGTAAAAGTTGAACTTGGGGTAGCTAGATGACAAGGGAGGAGAAGCGTAGTCTACTCAGAAACCCGCAGCCTCAGCCTCCTGCAGGGATGTGCAGTGACGCACTGCATTGCCCTCGGTGGTCCTTCCTACACACACAGATTGTCTCCCCAGATTGCCTAGTTTACTGTGAATGCTCAGTGGGCAGGGTGGTGGCTGAGTGTTGCTTCTTGCAAGGGAGCCTGAAGGAGCATATGGCCAAGGAAGTAGCCTTCTTTAGGTTCATACCATGAAGGAGGGGGCTGGCACATGGACTCTTGTTAAAGCCTGCAAAACAAAACAAAAGAATTGACCTTAGTAGGAAGGAGCAACCATTTGGTTTGGACTTCGGGTGGCAACATATATTGTCCCATTTCACGATCCCTTTTTTAGGTTTTTATGCCTAAAAGGAATATTTTTCATTGGATTGCAGAAAAATAACACCTAGGCCAGTGATGGCGAACCTTTTAGAGACCGAGTGCCCAAACTGCATTTCAAAACCCACTAATTTTTCACAAAGTGCCAATACAGCCATTTAACCTGAATACAGGTGGCTGTGAAGGGGCAATGTCGGGTGCCCACAGAAAGGGCTCCGATTGCTACCTTAGGCTATTTATTTTCATTTTAGTGGGTTACTGAGCTGTCATAGGCAGTAGCGTCCAAACTGAAAGCTGCCCATTCCTGTCTAGGCCAACTCAATACATTTTGCCACCTGAAGTCCAGTCCAAATGGTTGCTCCCTTCTACTAAGGTCAATTCTTTTGTCCTAACCCTAACCCTAACCCTAACTCCCTGCCCTTATCCAGTTCTTTCATTCTTTTGCTCCGGCTAGTAGTGGAATCCTAACTAGGCTGTTGAGGAGTAGTGGATAACTTCTCAGGAGACAGGGGCCAGTTTTCACATCTGCCAGCTGCTGGGAGGTTGCACACCCAAATGGGATGAGGCCTAAAAACCAAGGTTATTAAAATAGGTAAATGGATAAAATGGGCTCATAATGCATTTTGTTCCATTTTGTCTCGTGCCTTTCTTTTACATATTGAGACAAAAAAGTTTTGCAGCACACTAAGTGCTATCTAAAAAGATAAAAAGATTATAGAGTAAAATTAACATCATTAATCAACTTTCAGGTCACACCCATCTAGTTACTATGGCAAGGAGAGAGAATCATAGTACTGAGCAGAAAAAAATAGCAACAGCAATATGTTAGGAGGAGTGCAGGAAGGTGGAAAAAAATAAATATTGCGGGTACACTCAGAGATTTGAAAATAGAGTAATTCAAAGATTCAAATAAGCAAGTGAAGAAACTGCAGGAAAGGGTAATGAAAGCCATGCCATTGATTTTTCAGCAGCGGATCATGATGACATATTTCAGAGGTACCTAATTTAAATATAAATGCTTATTGCAGTGATGGAGATCATGGACAGCCTATGGGGCCTACTTGTTGTGTTGTGTTGTATTCTGGGTTGTAAAGGGCTAGGAACAGGGAAATAATTCTTCAGGTTGCAGAAATCTCTATGCTAACACAAACACCCTTGGGCTGACACAGCATCCCTGTGGCGGCGGCTTTAAGGTGTCTGCCTACATAGAAACCTGCCAACAGGATGACTCTACTGGCTACATTCTGCCAACAGATGTCCTAGAGAAGGAATGCAGTGAGGGAGGAGCTGATTTATGGCACTGTCATAACTCCTGCGCCCCAAGGTGCAATTGCTGTACTGATAAACATGGAGGTCTTGATGAGAGTATGTACTGTTTTAGTAATAATTGTGTGGCAACCTTTTGCATGGTTTTCGTTCCACATGAAATGCTATTAAGCAAATTTTCCTTTGTACAAATTTCCCATAGGAATGCATTGAAAACGGAGTAATCCCTAATCACGACCATTTTTATTATGTTGTACAGATTCGCCCCATAGACGATTCTGTTAAGCAAATTTCCCTATCTCCGGAATTTTTTATGTTGCATAGATTTTATGTTATACAAACCATTTGTTATACGAGGGTCCACTGTACACTGAACTCATAAGTAGTTTACCATTACCTCCTTCTGAGAGTGCTCTGGGATTATGTAAATTGCCTAAGGCCCGACAGGCGCACGTGGGGGAATTCAGTATCCAATCATTGGCTTTGTGGCCAAACATTCACACTCACTTGTCGTACATCCTTTCCAACATGCTTTGTCTGAGAAGCGTTTGGGTGAAGCAGAGTTTCAGCTGGCCTAGAATCAGTTTATAGCTAAGCCTACAGTTATTTTGGCTATTTATGATAGCACTCTAGCTGTGTGCATGCTTTTAATTGCTTTTCTCAGCAAGTGAATGCACAAAACATAAACGGTTCAATTAAAACAAAAAAAATTCTGTAGGGCTTTAGTACAAAATGCTTTGCAGAATTTATTTCATTCAGCATTGTGGTCAGCTGGTAAATTATCGCACTGCAGCACTCATTTAACAGGGACGCTTTGAAAAACTCACCAAAGGCCAGCAGTATATTTCTTGTTATATCAAGCATCTCGTAATTCAGATGTGGAATGCTGTTATCTATAGAAGCTGAGAGAAGAGAGAGAAAGAGAGAGAGAGATGTAAAATATAATGAACAGTGGTAAAGTGGAACCGTGGCTCATAGGGTCAAAACCCTAGGATTTTCTAATTAATAGGGAATAGGACATAATCTGCTATTCCCTAAAGATTTATTGGGGCCTCTGTGCTTAGCTGCATGTCCTCTATGTCTGGGGAAATGGATGTTCATTTGGCCTTAAGCAGCAATTAAGAGCCATTAGGTTTACATAAGGCCTGCTTCCCATTTGTTGCTATTGATAGATTCAGCTGCTTTCACTTTTGTACTTTCCTTATGGAGGAAGCTGGATGTGGGGAAGATGACAACGAGCACCTGCAGTTCTAAATTTATAACTACATTTGCTGATAAGGAGATATTTGGGATCTTCATCAAAACATTGTGGTCTATTCTCAGCCCCAATAGAAATTCTCCTCTTTGGGTTTCTAGTCAGCCAGCTGTCTTTAGGATTCAGTGATCTATTAGGGCTTCAAATAAACCAAAATCCCCTCTTGCCTATATTTTTCTTCTCCACGTAACAGTGTTCTCTAGTTGCACGAGACTACAGAGCCTGCCTAGTGTGCATTGGCAAGTGTGCGGTAGCATTGGGAAGATTGACCCCTTTGGTCTTCTTAAAATATGTTTTTGTGCTCTTGCAAAAGGTGGGATTCTGTCAAGCAAACAAATATATCCTCTTGTTTCTCAGTGGATACAATTTGGCTTCAAGCCTGTTGGCATGAGGTCACTGTTGTAACTTTTTAAGGGGTCATCCAGAAAAACAGGTTTATGAGCATGTTCTGTATTTACTCTGTTGACCTGTGAACATGGTTGCGGCAGCGTGTTTCTGAAAAACTAGGCATCTGAGACTGAATGCTTATGAACATCTACAGTGAGAGGGAGAGGGGAAGAAGGAGGGAGGGAGGGAGTTTAGTGGGGCATTGCATGTGAAAAGTGCTGGTCCTCCCCCCCAGAGAAAACAGAAGAGTCCTCCTCTAGACAGTACATGTGCTTTGTTCTTTAACGACCATATACTGCAGAAGTTGGGAAATGACAAAATCGCAACGTATTTCATATTTCCTGACTTTTACGCCCTCCTATTCTGGTTAGGAGCACAGTGGCCAACCAGGTAAAATCTGGCCCCCTTGGCAACCTTATTTATCTACGGCTTAAGCCCTATCAGTGAAAACACAGCACCCTGTGATGCATTCAAATGCAACATAACTCTTTTGCTATCCTCTCCAATTTCAGTTGTACAGCTTTTGTCATATGCCCTGAACAAAGGATGCAGGAATAATATACCATTATCACACAGTGAGCCAGGGGTGGAGGTGGGTTAGAAGACATCGGTCCTAACTCCCTGTCATCTCTATTAAAAATATCAACATATTGACAGAGAGAGAGAGAGAGAGAGAGAGAGTTAGCTTAGTTCAGTGGTGGCCAAACGTTAGCCTTCCAGATGTCTTGGACTGCAACTCCCAGAATCCTGAGCTCACATTGCCATTGACAAAGGGCTATGGGAGTTGTGATCCAAAACATCTGGAGGGCTGAAGTTTGGCTACCACTGGCTTAGGTAGTCTGATGCTAGTACAATACTGTATAGATGTGCACCTGTGAGACTTTGATTCATTTTGAGTTAAGGCCATATGGTCCTACAAAACAGCCCGAGTTCCAGTCTCACCACTAAGAAGCTTGTTACGAGGAAAAAGAAAGCAATACTGGCATTGTTTAAAAGTGTTGCAGTTATGCGTTTTTGTTTTTTTTTTGCCATGAGGAGCCATGATCTCTATGTTCTGTTATCGAACAGCAGAAAAAACAGGAAGTTTACAGCCGTAAAGCCCAGCACTGTTATGACCCATAATTTCCTCATAAAACTTACCACCAAGCACGTTGAGTTTAATAGCCTTTTCTGCCCGTTCACTCTGTACAGCATGGGTCTACTGTGTTAGCCACTTAGGTTTCTATAACTAGGCCGTCCTAGTCAATCCGGCTGATCTTTTCCCCTTCAGCAACATTCTGCTCTTAGCATGATAAAATGGAATGCAATTTAAAAGTTCCAGTGTGTTAACAGTGGTAGGGGTAGATTTTAATCTTTATTCTGTGAATCATGAAGAAGATGGCGAAGAGCTTAAAAAAAAAACCTCAAGGAAAGAAAAATATCCCGAAAAGTCTTTATATAAATTTCCAAGGTTGCCTTCCTCTCTTACATTTTCAAAGTAATGGGCATATCTCAGTATAATTAAATATGGCTTATTTCTTCTATTCCATGTTGGTGATTCTGTTGCCCCCTAGAATTGCTCTGTGTCCATGTAGTTAGTCACAGCTGTGGAGGCTACAATTCCACAGGGGATTTGTAGGGTGTGGTGTTGATTACAGAATGCAGTTTTCAAAAAACGGCAGGTGTCAATGTTTTTTTTTTTTAAGTGATCACGTTCATAGTCCTTTTGATTGCATGCTTTGAATATCTTCAGGCAGCATCTGCTAAAATATTCCATGCTCTACTAACTTTCCCTCTTCCCATTGAAAGAAGGACTGAGTTTGGAGAATGTACAAAATTGGGACAATATGTATATCTTGATATAAATGTTGGGATTCTGAAAGACATATTGTATGGGTCCAAAAATAGCCACACAAATCTTGTTCAAATGTGATCATCTGTAGTTGTCCAGTATGGGCCAGTACATTCTGTATGATTAAATCAGATTTCCTTAGTGCTGTTTTTTTTTAAACAAATTGGTACAGAGCATACACAGCCCTTCCTTCAATTTCCATCTGTCCCTTTTGCCGCTCTGAAAGCACACAGCTAGACCCTGGACTAATCACTAGATCTTGGAGAAGTAGCTCTTTTTTCCTAAAATTGCATATGAGGCTAGTGTGTGTGTGTGTGTGTGCGTGCGTGCGTGCGTGCGTGCGTGCTGAGCACAGGCAAGTGTTTAAACTAATAACCCTTTCCTTTTGCCTACTGAGATTCAAATAAAGAAAAAGCTTTTCTCTTTAATGTTGCTGATTGTATAAATTGGCTTAAGGATTCGTGGGGGGGGGGGGGGAGAGGGAGAGAAGTACTGAAGACAATTGTGATAGAATATCATGAGCCCGGGTAAGCCCAGGACAGGGGGACCTGACTTCACTGGATCCTACATCTTGAAAGAATGCATACGGGGGAGAGCATAAGCTCATCTGGGCTGCAGTATAGCCATCCACCCCCCTTTGTATTGAGAGTTCAGCAAAAGGGGTAGCTTTGTGTGTACCGGTCTATGTTCCTGCAGCCTCTCTGCTGTGCTACGACCATAAGGGTGGATGGGTGTGGAACTACCAAGCAGGTTAGCTAACACAGTCCTAGGCCCCCTCACATTTTCGCAATATATGGGAGGAGGCATCTGAGTGCCCCCACTTCTCCAGTAGGATAACACTCATATGCACCTTCATAGGCACATAGAGTGCTGGTGAGTATCACATCAGACTTGTTTTCAAAAGGCTGAGTATCAGGGTGTTGTGGTTCTCCAGGATCTCATCAGCTGCCTTTTGCTGGAACCTGAGCTCTATTCCAGCAGCTACTCCCCATCCTTTTTTTAACCTGGAAAATTCAGGGGCTTGAACCCGAGATGCAGTATCATATTTTCCAAAAGGAATACATGCTGTGTCTATAATCTCTCCAGAGTCTGAAAAGACATTTCAAAGGATGTAGATAGTTGTTACTGTTTCCAAAAAACAAAACAAAACAAAACAAAAAAACCCACCACTGTACCATATTTCAAATGGTGTAAATTACTATTATATGTGCAATTGTTTTTTTAAAATAGAGTACAGTACCTTCCTGCTTCTTGAAGGTAAATAATCAGTTAAACACATACAGTATAGTATCTGAATGCTATAAACTAGAGATGGGCACGAAACGAACAATTTTTTGTTTTTGTTTTCGTTTCTTCGTTTCGTTACGTAACAAAATGAAAACGAATTTTTGCCTCCAAAATGAAACGAAACGAACAGAAACACCAGAAATTTTGTTGTCTGTTTCGTTTTTGTTACGGCAATACATTGAATTGCTTTAAATGCTTTAAAAAAATCACAAAAAATTAAAAGAAATGGTAACGAAACGGTAACAAAACAAACAAAAATGAAATTTTTTCAAAAATTCACAAAAAATAAAAACGAACCGAAACGGACCCCCTAAACGACAAACGAAACACCTTTTTTTTTTGAGTCGTGCCCATCTCTACTATAAACCACTGGCCACTGTTATGAAACATTTTCCTCCCATCTACCTCGTCATCAGTTCAGCAATCCCAATGCAGCACAAGGCACAGGACAAGCCAGTACTTGAATCGAGTGGTATCTCTCCTTTATTATATAGTGAGATCAGTTCCCTGCAACAGAATGTGGCCATCAAGTTATAGTTACACTACCAAAGAAAGGATGCTGTCTGTCATTATTATTATTATCATACAATAGCTTAGTTGTACCTTTGTTATCTAAGAAGAACTTAAACACAAGTGACCAAATAACAGAAACTGTTTACTTCCAAACTCGGGGCCCAGCCCATGTCTTACATGGGTTTTTCTCTCTGAAACCTCTGTGTCATGAATACAGTAACAAGTTTTTCTTTTAAAAAATGAAAAATAACAAGAGAAAATAAATAGTTTGGTGCATTGTTGTTCTCCTGTTGCCAGCCACATTTTCTTTTTAAAGAACTCCCAGGCCGACTAGCAGGCTTAAAGCAGGCTGATGAGCTGCCGGACAGGGTTGTGGTTTAGGTATGTGGTTGTGGAGCCAGAGGCTGGGAGTTCAGTTCCCCGCTGCTCCTCCTTGGCAAGGGGCTGGACCGGATGATCCATGGCACCCCTTTCAGCTCTGCAGTTCTAAATTGTTAATGTTGTTGTTGATGTTGTTGTTGTTGTTGTTAAGTAAAGACCTGTCTCGGAGTCTTTCATGTGCCTTCAAGGGCTGAGAATGCCTCTCAGCAAATAACCAGCTAGGCTAATTACAGTGGAGCCTCGTATAACAAACGGTTTGTATAACATAAAATCTGTACAACATTAAAAAATCTGGAAATAGGGGAAATTTGCTTAACAGAATCGTTTATGGGGCAAATCCGTACAACATAAAAATGGTTGCGATATGGTATTACTCTGTTTTCAATATATTCCTATGGGAAATGTGTATAAAGGAAAATTTGCTTAACAGAATTTCATTTGCAACGAATTAATTCATTTATACAAGGTACCACTGTAGTTACATTTTCATCCTCCCATTCCCTCCTGGTGGAGCTTTTCCCTGCTGCTTTTACCTTGGTGCTCCATGAGATGCTTATCTGGTTAGCCTTGTCCGGTGTTTACAAATGTGGCTGCTCAGTATTTTTGCCTTTGAAAGAGTTTGAATGAAACCAGGGAGGCAGAAAAAGTGAGGAGTGACCAAGCTGGAATGTGAAGTGAGTCGCAAAAAATGGCCGTTGCCCTTGATTCTTTCTTCCAGAAGAACGGTTTCTCGGTATTCCGTCTTTGGGACATGGTGGTGGTGGTGGTGGTGAGCCTATTTTTCTTTATCCCATCTTTTTGAGGAAACACTTTTGCATTGGGCTTAGGAAGAGAAGGCGAGCTCCTTTTTTCATGCCAAAGGGGACTGCATTAGTACCTATGTGTAGTTTTCTTTCTGCCTCTTGGGTTGAGGAATCCCACAGCTCCTAAGCCTCTCTCTCTCTCTCTCTCTCTCTCTCTCTCTCTCTCTCTCTCTCTCACACACACACACACACACACACACACACAGAGGGCAAGTGTATCAATGCACACAACTAGCCCTGCTTTAGAGGGAAGAGGCTCACTTTAGACAGCATCAGGAAGACAGAAATAGATGAAGATTGGAATGGGTGTCTTTGGTGCGCAAGGTTTTGTGAAGTGTTGGGGATGGACTCTCATTTCTAGGTCACTGTTGTCTTGGGATGACACTGCATAGCTTAGAAAATGGGAGTGGCTCGGGACAGGGCAGGCAGCAATGTGTATGAGAGTTTGACATAGCCATTGGCAGCTCGCCACACGGAGCTCTTTGGCTTGTTACTGTAGATGTAGACTTCAAAATACAACCTTTGAACATAGAAGAATATATGATATGACAGTGCTTTGTCCCTTTGAGAACAGAGGTCAGACTTTGGCCTTCATGATATTTAACTCCTATCAGTAAAATAAGTGGTGACACAGTTACGAAAGTCATGGTCTGAAATATCTGGGAGGGCAAAGCTTCCTCACCCCACCATAACAACATAAGAAGAGCCATGCTGGATCAAGCCAAAGGCCCATCTAGTCCACCTTCCTGTAATCTCACAGTAGCCCCACCAAATGTGTCCGGGAGCGCACAAGACTAGATATCTGTCTCTTGATACCACTCCCCTGCATCTGGCCCTTGAAGTACCCTGCTTTTAAGCCTGGAGATTACACATCCCCATCATGGTTTGTCACCTGTGACGGATTTTTCCTCCAGGAATCTGTCCAATCCTCTTTTGAAGGCATCCAGGCTAGATGCCATCACCACATCCTGTGGCAGGGAGTTCCACAGACTAACAACACGCTGGGTAAAAAAAATATTTTCTTTTGTCTGTTCTCCCCCTCCCAGCCCTCAATTTGAGTGTATGTCCCCTAGTTCTGGTTTTTTGTGAGAGGGAGAAGATTGTTCCTCTATCCACTTTACTCATGCCCTGCATAATTTTGTATGTCTCAATCATATCCCCCCTCAGGTGCTCTTTTTCCAGACTAAAGAGCCCCAAATGTTTTAGCCTTTCCTCATAAGAGAGGTCCCCCAGCCCAGTAATCATTTTAGTCACTCTCTTCTGCACCTTTTCCAGGTCCATTGTACAGTAACATCTGTCAGGTATTTCCAAATGCATTCAGTTCCCTTTTAAAATATACACTGAATTCTCAATCTGTCTTTACTTTATGTTATAGCCCAATGGCTTGAGAAGATACCTAGAGTAATAGTTGCTTATCCCTAGGAACATGCATAGCAGCAGGGCCTTATTTGAACTGGCACTCATCTAAACAGACCACTATCTCCTCCACCAGTGTTCAGCCTGTAGAGTCTGGATGACAAATAAGGGAGAGTGCTTCAGATCATGTGAAAATGACTCTTCCTCTCATCCTTCATCACCAGAGGGAGGACAAAGTATTAACTGTAAAAACGCCCATTTATTTTTCAATGCTGATGAAAGAATGAGCTCATTTGTTTGTAGGTGAGAGCCACTCTATATAGAAATATGGACAGATGCACTATAGATGTAGATATACATGTGTGACTCTGACAGATAGTAGATCCACATGAGTGGGAGTAACAGTTACGGCAGTGCTCAGTTTTCACTTATGTAATAGGTTGTTTATATCCCTGTGGGACAGGGGCTTAAAAGCAAAATACTGAAAAGCAAATGAACAACTGCCCTTCCTTCTCCAAAAACAGTATCATGTCCCCAGGTCTTGAGAAATCCATCTACTCACCTTTCACCACAAACCATTCCTGAGGGCTTAAACGATCAATTTCAGCCATTTAAGATTCCAATTTAAAATAATTAATTTTCTGTCCAATTACACTTACATTATTCTGCAAGGGCTTAACACCCCCACCTCTCTTTCTCTATCTCTCCCTCTCTCCCTCATCCCACTCCCCTTTCCAAACTGCATCCTTGATTAAATGAAACAAGGGGTAGGCTTTCCCTTTTACAAAATTGAATGAGGCTAAATGTGTTTGGAAGTGCTGTTATGTTTCCAACCATCACACCTTTGTATTAAGCAATAATGTTCCGTATCCTCTTACCAAGATCTGGTGGTGCCATAGTGGCAGATGACCACTAATTAAGGGTTTTCTCTTCTCTCTCCCCTCCCACACATATATGCACATCTCTCTCATTGTGTGAGAGTTGTACACAACCCAAAATCAGAAAAGGGACTCTTTAATTAGTGGCAATCTACCACAATTGGTTATACCAATCCTTCCAGCAAAGCTCCGAAGGAGGATACATGCTGATGTGTTGGTGCATCAGGCATTCAGAATGGTATCTGAGACCTGGCAAACAAATTTCACTTACAGATACACTATGACCAAAATGTGACCTATGTAACCAATCTGAAGCAGTGCTTTTAAAGACTTAGCAGCAGCTGCATTTATAATTGCTTTGCTTATGTGGAGGACGCACAAAACATGCATCTCATTGTGCCCTTCATAAAAGTTACCCAGGAATAGAACAGTCCATGTACTAGCTCAAATGCATCATTTGAGTGACAGGAGCATGACTCAGATAAGAGGAAGTTCCTCTCCACCACATTAATGTCTTTGTGAAGTGTTCTTTCTGCCTGATGTTGGTTCTCATCCAACTGGAAGCAATCGGTTTGAAACGAGGAATGCAAATTAAGTTGCATTGCAACTGGATCTTGCTTATCTAGCTAATAGGAAGGATACTGTACTCTCCACTTTGATAGCTCAAATTGTGCTTAACTAGTGATGTGAGCATGTCTCTGGCTACAGATAGCAATGGATGTTCTTGAAATATTCATTTGGCCCAGTTATAAATCTGTCCAGTCCATTACTTGTACTACTATCCATTTCCATGAACCACAGGACGATTGGGGAGCAGTTTTGATGGGAATGATAGGTAGATTAATACACTGCGCTCTTGTCTGATTAATCTGTTGCCACCGTTTTAATATCCCGACCTGTGAATTAAGGAGGCATGTGACTCCCTTCTGTATTGTGACAATGAAATAAGTAAGCAAATGCTAATCCTGACACAAGGAAGCTGCTTCTCTGTCTGAACTATTTGCTACTCTGCAAATCATTCCTCAGGTTTTTTAAAGGATGACAAATATTTTAAGGATTTTTAAAATCACGCTCAGCTGAAAGGGGTTCATTTTGCTCAGTTCTTGCACCACACGGTCTCATAATTATCCCAGAGCCAAGGCAAAGATGAAATTGCAAGGGTGGAACAGAACGACCTCTCTTTGGGGGGAAGAATCTGCTGTACATTATTGTTGGGATTCACTGAACGGAATGTCATTCTGGTCACGAATCTAGAAGAGTGGTTCAGAAGCAAACACTGGTGAAGGATAAGCTTATTATGCATAGCCAGCATGGTGTAATAGATAGAGTGATGGACTAGGCCTCTGGAGAACAGTGTTTGAATCCCCGGTCAGCCGTAGAAACTGAATGTCGGGAGAAGGTGGGAGTGGAACTGGTAAAACCATCCCTTAAAACATCTCACTTACCTTGAAAGCTGTATTAGGATCACTACCAGTCTGTTCTGACTGGACTGCACATAACAGCAGGCACACTATCAAGGCAGGTAATTTTCACACTCCAGAAGTAAAAACAAAAATTTATGAGTAGCAATAAATAATGCCTTCAGTTTTAATTCAGCAAAAAGGCAGCAATCAGAACTCTGTGAACAAAGCGTGATATGTCACTTTAACAGACTCTGAAAGAAAGATTGATGTAAAGAAATAGTTTTTCATTCTGGTCTGGAAGCTGTTTTTCCTTCCCTTTGTCTGTCATTTGCTACATCTTGAAAATACTAAATAGCCAGTACGTTGTTTTCTACCAGAATGACCAACTTCCTGTTTTCCATTACTTAATATACCTATGTCCATTTAAGACAAATGGAAATTACTGACAGAGTTGGTTAAATTGTCCAGAAATATTAATTTTGTTACTGCTTTCATTAAAATTGTTATGAAGAGTCACTTAATTAAAACCAATTAGAATGGGCATTACCAGAGACAGTAAACAATGAACCGATATGAATTGTTCACAAATATTGGATTTTTCTAATTGGACATAAAAATCCAGAATTAAAAATGCCTAAATCCCTCCAGTTCAAGATAATTAGATTTACTGTATTGGAACTTGGTGATGAATGTTAGTATAGTTAAGGTTTGTATTTTCTTCGCTCACAACCCAAACCTTAGCAATTTGTAATGCTTTTTGCCCCCATAAAGCAAACATTACGACCCAAAAATTCTGTAACTGGAAGCACAATCCCAGCCATAAAAAATATTGTTTGAAATACCCCCAAAAATGTAATCAGGATGTGGGATGGATTGACTGTCACAAGGGGTAAAAATAGGTATCCTTTATGGGCCTACAAGTAGAATTAATAAGAGAGTAAAGCATGTGCCCATCTCTTCCATCAAAGGTCCTTTTGTGATAGTATACATAAATAAGTCCAGTTTTATCTAGATACCATATATACTCGAGTATATATGGTATCTAGATACATGAGTATAAGCCGATGCCCCTAATTTTGCCTCAAAAACAGAAAATTGATTGACTCGAGTGTAAGTCAAGTCAATATTTCCCTCTGCTCCCTTCCCCAAGGTTTTTTTGTACAGGAAATTTTGTGTGGGTAGAAATACCACTAAAGCTTTAACTAATTTGATGTATCACTTCTTTTAATTTTAAATTTTTCTACATAATTATTTCCTTTCCTTGATAATCTGTTCATTTATTTTTGTATGGGAAGATTTTGGCTTTATAAAAAAAAACATACCTTGTACAAGGTGATTCTTACAGACATTGATTTCTGATTTCTCAACATGCTGAATGACTGTGTCTTATAGCATCTTGTCATGGAGCCCACCTGAGAACAGGCAACTCTGGATCTAATACTGTGTGATACTCAGGACCTGGTCAGGGATGTGAATGTCACTAAGCCTCTGGGGAACCGTGACCATGCTGCAATCTCCTTTGCCATGCATGTCGTGGGAAGAGTGTCAGGAAAATCTGACACAAAAACTCTTGATTTCCGAAGGGCTGACTTCCCTCAGATGAAGAAACGAGTTAGAAAGAAATTGAAAGGGAAGGGTAGTGTCTTGTCTGACAAACCTTCTAGAATTTTTTGAAAAGGTCAACAGGCTTGTGGATTTGGGTGAACTGGTGGATATTGTCTATCTTGATTTTCAGGACCTTTTTTGACCTTTTCAAAAAATTCTAAAAGGTTTGTCAGGCAAGACTTACCCTTACAGAAGCCATGCTGGTTTTCTCTCAGCAAGGTTTGTTCTTCTATTTCAATTTCTTTCTAACGAGTTTCCTCATCTGAGGGAAGTTTGCCCTTCAGAAAAGCAAGGGCTTTGTGTCTGATTTGCTTGACACTCTTCCCCCAACATACATGGCAAATGAGATTGCAGCATGGTCACTGTTCCCCAGAGGCTCAGTGACATTCACATCCCTGACCAGGTCACACAGTAATAGATCCAGAGTTGCCTGTTCTCAGGTGGGCTCCATGTCAAGTTGCTCTCAGGCACAGTTTCTCTTCTTGCCCAGAGCTCTCATTGGCCTAGTCAATGTGGGGATAATTGAAGTCCCCCGTGATTACTATCCTATCCCTATTTCATGGTCCCCCTCAAGTTTTTGATCTGGTGGACGATAGCATACCCCAACTATCACATCGCTCCTTGGACCTGGTAGTTTAACCCACAGTGATTCTATGGTGGAGTCAGACCCACCGTCAATCTCCATTCTGCTTGATTTTACCACTTCTTTGACATAGATGGCCACTCCCCATCCAACCTACCCCTCTCTATCCCTTCTTTAGAGTTTATAGCCTGAGATTGCTGTATCCCACTGGTTCTCCGCATTCCACCAGGTTTCTGTTATGGCTATTATATCAATGTTATCCCTAGCTGCCAAATGTTCAAGTTCTCCAGTCTTTGCTCAGAGGCTTCGAGTATTTGCGTAGAAGCACCTGTACAGTGGGTCGCCCAAGAATGGCTGCTTATTTTTCTCTTCCACTCCCCCCCCCACAGCTTTTAGTTCCAGTAGACAAACTACCACATCCCATTATTCTCCCAGTGCTAATATCTACTATGTCATCACTTGGTGGTTCTCTACCCTCTCCAACCTCGTTCCATGAGGATGAGGTGTTCCAAACCAGATGCCACTCAGCTCCTTTCAGCTTTCCCCCAGTTATCAGTTTCAAAGCTGCTCTGCAGCCTTGTTGATGTTGAGTGCCAGCAATCTTGTCCCATCATGGTTCAAGTACAACCTGTCCCTCCTGAACAGGTTTGGCTTGCCCCAAAATGTTCTCCAGTTCCTGACAAATCTGAAGCCCTCCTCTCGACACCATCGCCTCATCCACACATTGAGGCTTCTGAGCTCTGCCTGTCTCGCGGGTCCGGAAGGAGGAAAAGGCAGCACTTCTGAAAATGGTACCTTGGAAGTCCAGGACTTCAATCTTCTTCCTTACAACCTGAATTTGGCTTCCAGGAATGACCCCTTGGCCTTCCCAACATCATTGGTACCAACGTTTACCAAAACCACTGGCTCTTTCCCGGTTCGCTCTAACAAGCTATCTAGATTTCTCGTGATGTCTTAGATAAGGATATGATAAGGTCTTATCCGAACAAGCTAAGCAATGGTTTCATTGTTTGGAATCTCAATTAGGTCCAGGGATACTACTCAACAAGTGTGGTGCCATATTTTACCTTCATTTGATCTTTGATGAGCGTGACACAGATTGCTCAACTTGTTTAGTAAATTGCTGTTAAGGAGTTTCCAGTGCAATGTAGGAAACACAATAATCTTAAAATGCAACAATTTTCTGAACTGCTCTGTCTTTCCATGGATTGCGAGGAACTTGTTTGCTGCAATGCTGCGGTGACAGAAATGTAAAATCTATGAAAAACTAGCGCTGTCAGTTTAGGTTACTTTCTCTGAGGGTGTTTTTTTTTTCTGAAATCCTGGTGTTGGTGGTATAATGCAATGTTACACCTCCATAACTGTCCAGAGAGTTTTCCCCCAAAGAGTCCTCGTGGCACTATTTGATTGCATTATTTGGACAGCAGAACTACTGTACAGCTTGCCTTTCATGGATATCACTTCTGCTTTTAAGTGCTTATCCCTACCAACTGTGCAGCGTTCAAATTAGCATGCTGAACTGCACAGCAGGATTTTAAATTTTATTTTGTTTTGTATATTAAACCTTGATGATGCTATTGTAGATTGGATTTATTCTGTACTTGTTATGCAGTTGATGAACTTACAGATTTTTGAATATAATGTTTCTTCTCCTGCCCCCTCTATTTATAAATATATTTTGACAAATGGTGTTTACTCTGAGCTGTTTTGAGCATAGCTTGCCATGAAGAAGTGGGATGAATCCAGTTGATACTCATAATTGGACTGTTCCTATTGATTCATTGAGATTTACTGAAGTATCTCATTATTTACCCATTAACTGAACAGATCTAATCTAGCTGGGAATATGAAATGCATTTCTACTACTGTTACATTCCCACATAAGTTAAGATTTTGCTGACCACTCCCATGACAAATTTAGTTGTTAAGATGTTCTGTTTGATATCATCCCTTCTATTGTGAACGTAGCATATGCTTTGGAACTGAACATTTTACTAAAGGAAATGACATATAACAAGCCAAAATAGGTTGATGATACTGATCTGTTTGGAATTCTCTCCTTGTGATTTTTTCTTCCTCATTTTCCTGAATAAACATCTTTTTTGTATTTGGATATTTCAGTATGTTGTTTTTTTAAAAAAGAGTTTCATTCATTTAAACTTTCCCCACAGAAAGAACTGACTGCTATAGCTAATGTTTCTTGGATTTTCACAACACTTTGTTTTATGTCTGGCTTTAGCCATAAAAACCTTTATTGTCTCTCCTCCCACTCCTCCCTCAAAAAACAGACAGACAGACAGACAGACAATCTGGGTTCAAAGGAAGACTTCTGATGAACCAGGAACATAAGGTTTGTCCTGGCTGGTAGCAAAGAATCAGTTCTTTTTTGGAAAATCCTGATAAAGATGAAGGCCATCAAGTTGAATAGTGATCTCCATTTCCTAACATATACCCCACGTTACTTGAGTTAATCTGCCTACGCTAGTTCAAAGAATGACACATACCGTATTTTTCCATCTATAAGACACCCCCATGTATAAGACCACCACCCAATTTTTCCAACCCAAAATTACATTTTTTTTTTGCAATTGCATGGTTCTCTCTTCTGTTTACTTCCATGTATAAGAAAACCCTCATTTTTTAGTCTAATGGTTTTAAACAAAAATATAGTCTCATACATGGAAAATACTGTAATTCAATTCTGCTGCAGAAGCCAAACTAGCCACATGCATCAATAAGGTACTTTGGGATCTCTTTTGGGGGGGGGGGGCATGATTTGTTATAATTTGAATTACAGATTTTTCTGTGTATAAGATTGTATTTTTCCCTAAACTTGTTAGACTAAACATTGAGGGTTGTTTTATACATGGAAGTAAGCCAATGAGAGAACAGTGCAGTTACAAAACTGTGATTTTGGGTTGCAAAGGAGCCATCTTATACATGGGAAATGTGGTATATTACAAAGGTTGCACGGATTATTATTCTCAAAACAATGGCAGCAACGTGAATATGGAATCCCATGCTGGTGCAGACGGGTCTCACAGGTCTTCTGAAGCAAAGCTTCTTTGTAACTTGGCTTCCCACAGCTTGCACTTATCTTTGGAGACAGAGGTTTCCAGGGTTTCATGGTGTTGTATTTATGGCAGATGTTAATAAAGCTAGCTAGTAGCAGATTAAGATTCTGAGTGGATTTGGTCTACATGTTACTTCCTTAGCAGTGGATTTCCTGGACAGTGTGGTTGTGAAGTGCAGTTGTGCCCCCACACAATTTATACAGTTGACTGGTCTCAGAACTAGTGAAGTGACTGAATCTATGCCAGGAAGTTTGTGTTTCACTAGCAAGAGGGATTTATTGGTGTCAGAACATTTAAAATAAATAAAAAACAGAACTGCAAAATTGTTCAGACCCTTAAGTCAGTGTCTGCAGTCATTTAGAATCAGGTTAAATGCACCACATATATGTGTGTTGTTTTATGAAACTAGCTTTCTTCAAGGCGAAATCTTACAGACATTTGGAAAAGGCTGGCTTATATCTTCTTGCACTACATTCTGTCATAACTATACTAAGCAAATATGATGTACTTAGACGTTTTAGAGAATTTATTTTTTTTCTTTTTTTAATAAATTTTTTTTAATTAAAGAAACATATCATACAAACTAATAATACATCAAAATGACAATACAAAACATACACAAATTACAAAGAAATTGAAAAAAGAGGAAAGAGAAAAAGAGAGAGAGAGAAAAAAAAAAAGGTAAGAGATATAAATAACTAACAACAATAAGATAGAATATGACTTCCACCGGAGAAATCCACACTTTTTAATTTCCTACCATAAATTACCGTTAAATCTTAAATAATACTCAGATAATAATACACTTCAAGAAGTGGTGAGTGTTCAATAAAATATCAAATTTTCCAAAATAGTTATGAGTTAATCCAAACACAGCCATATGCTATTCTTGCTTAAATTTGCTAAATATTTATTTAAATAATTCCATTCTTTTCTTAACTTATCACTATTTTTCTCTTTTATTTTACAAGTCATCTTGGCGAGATCCAGGTATTCACATAACTTCATTAGCCATTCATCCCTAGATGGAACTTGCGGTGTTTTCCAATATTTTGCTAATTGTACCCTAGCAGCCGTAATCGCATACAACAAAAGATTTTTTCTATCATTCGGGAATTCTGTGTTTATTATGTTCAATAAAAATAGCTCTGGTCTTTTCTTGAATGAAGTTTTGGTTATTTTTTGCAATTCCTTATGTACCATACTCCAATAACTTTCAATTACGGGGCACGTCCACCACATGTGGAATTGTGTCCCTACAGATCCTGCACACTTCCAACAAAGATTATCATTTGATCTTTTCATTTTGGCTAGTCGTTGTGGCGGAAGGTACCACCGGTGTAACATCTTCCATAAATTTTCTCTTACCAATATACAAGATGTAAATTTAATTGTCAATAGCCATGCTCTCATCCATTCTTTTTCATCTAATTGATAACCGAAATCATTTTCCCATTTTTGAACTGATTTAAACTTTATTTGCTTGTCCGCAGGATTATTTTGCAGTAAATTATACATTATAGTTATATTTTTTTTCTCTTGTTTTAGGAATTTCTTCTCAAAAATAGATATTTCTTTCACAAATCCGACTTTATCTTTATCTTTTTTAAATGTATGTTGAATCTGTTGATATTCAAGCCAATTAAGATTTTTTCCCTTAATTTCCTGGAATTCCTTAAGAATAGGTTTATCCGATCTTAACTGAACCAGATCTTCATATCTCACAAATTCCCTATTGATATTATTATTAAATATTGAGGTAGCTTCTTGGGGGGAAATCCACCATGGCGTCTTATTTATAACTTTATTTTTTGTTCTTAACCAGACCTCCAAAAGAGCTTTCCTAATAATATGATTATTGAAATTTTTGTGTAATCGAGCTTTTTCATAAAATAAATAAGCATGCCATCCGTAAATTTTGTCCCACCCCTCCAAATTTAACATTTCCCTCTTTTCTAATTTTATCCACTCTTTTATCCATGTCCAGGCCGCTGCTTCGTAATATTTTTGAAAATTTGGCAGGGCAAATCCTCCTATATCTTTAGGTCTCATCATTAATTCTAACTTTATTCGGGCCTTTCTGCCCTGCCAAATAAAATCAGCTAAATCTCTATGCCATTCCTTGAAGCACCTAAATCCTATGATAATGGGTAAAACCGAAAATAAAAACGTCATCTTGGGCAGAATTACCATCTTAATTAAAGCTACCCTTCCCCATATTGATAAATTCAACTTTTCCCATTTCTTCATTTTATTTTTTAGTTCCCTCCAATTACTAATATAGTTATCTTTAAATAAATTTGTGTTATTGCTGGAGATCCACACTCCCAAATATTTTGCTTTTGACACTATTTTCACCCCTATCTTATTTTCCAATTCTTTTTGGTTACTATTATTCATATTTTTAGTTATCAAATTTGATTTTGCTTTATTTAGTTTAAAACCGGAAATACTCCCATATTGGTTCAGTTCTTTAAAAATTTCGTTTATACACAAAAGGGGTTTTTCTGTAAATATTATTATGTCATCCGCAAATGCTCTAAGTACATACTTTATTCCATTAACTTTAACTCCTTCTATCTTAATATTTTCTCTTAAGGCTCTTAATAGAATCTCCAGCAGCAAAACGAATATCAACGGTGAGAGAGGACAGCCTTGCCTGGTGCCCCTCTCAATTGAGATTTCTTTTGTAATTTCCTTATTTATAATTAATTTAGCCTTTTGGGTAGAGTATATAGCTCTAATTCCATTTTTTATTTTTTCCCCCATTTTTAGTTCCTCTATTACACAATTTAAGAAGTTCCAATCAACTAAGTCGAATGCTTTTTCAGCATCAATTAGCAACAAAGATAATTCCTTACTTGGATTCAACTCCGCATATTCTATTATATTTATTACTGTTCTTATATTTTCCTTCATAAATCGACCTGGGATAAATCCAGCTTGCTCCTTTCCAATAATTTTGATCAAAATTCTTTTCAGTCTATTTGCGATTACCCCTGTAAAGATCTTATAATCTATATTTAATAAAGATATAGGTCTGTAGTTTTTAACCTGTTTCAAGTCTGCCCCTTGTTTCGGGATAACCGAGATTATTGCATCTTTCCATGACTCTGGCATTACGCCATCCTTCATTACATTATTTATAATCTCTTTTAAATACGGCAAAATCTCGCTTTGTAAGTTTTTATAATAAGCAACCGTTATCCCGTCCGGGCCTGGAGTTTTCCCCGCCTTTAGGTTTTTAATTACTTCCAAAATTTCTTCATCATTTATATCCATATTTAAATATTCGATATCTTTTTCCTCCACCTTGGGCAGGGATTTACTTTCTAAATATCTTTTTTATTTTCTCTATTTCTATTTGTTCAGATTTATATAACTCACTGTAAAATTTCATAAATTTTTCTTTAATTTTTTCTGGGTCTGTTATTATCTCTTCTTGATCTTCTATCTCAGTTATAATCCTCTCTTTTTGTTTTTCTTTGGTTAACCACGCTAACATTTTTCCTGATTTATTAGCATATTCAAAAAATCTTTGTTTAGTCCATTTTATTTTCTTCTCAACCTCATATTCAATCAAGCTTGACAAGTGGTTTCTTAAAATCTTTATATCCCTCAATAAATCAGAATCCTCAGGCTTTAGAATTAATTTCTTTTCTAAATCTCTAATCTTTTTTGTAATTTCTGTTAAATTCTTTTCTCTATCTTTCTTTATTTTAGACATTACCTGTATCCCTAACCCCCTCATATATGCCTTACTAGTTTCCCAAATTATATTCTTATTAGTTGTAGCCGTATTATTTATTTGGAAAAATTCTCTCATCTGATTCTTGATCTCAGTTATTGTTTCATCCTTCTTCCAGATATCATCATTTAATCTCCATCTACCTTTTACCCTTTTCTGAACTTGTAAATAAATAGCAACCGGATTATGATCCGACAGGGTTCTCTCATGAATTTCGGCTTTCTCTAAATTAAAAATTAAATCTTGGGAAATCCAAATGCTATCAATTCTACCACCTGATTTGTGTACCTCTGAAAAATGCGTTATTTCCTTTACGTTAGGATTTTTAACTCTCCACGCATCTAATAGGTTCATATCTTCCACCATTTCAAAGAAGGTAAGTGGTAATTTCCCCGAATTGGTTACTCTTATCTTATCCGTCCTATCCAAATCCATCGATACCACTCCATTAAAGTCCCCCAGAAGCATTATCTTTTGATCCATATATTCCCTTAATATATTCCCCACTTTCCGGTAGAATTCACTTTTTTTATTGTTAGGGGCATAAAGCCCTATTATCAAAATCTTATCATTATTTACAGATACTTCTACACCTAGTAACCTTCCCTCCTCATCTTTAAAAATCAATTCGGGTCTTAACTCTGGTCTAACATACATGACTATTCCATTTTTTTTTACTGTTGTTGATGCTGTGAAAGTAACACCCAATCTTGGATTTTCCAAAATTTTACTATGATCACTTTTTACATGAGTTTCCTGTAAGACCATGAAGTCCCATTTCCCTTTTTTGAGCATATGCTCAACTTTATTCCTCTTCAATTTACTATTTACTCCATTCACATTCCAGGTCAAACCTTTCAAACTATTAGCCATTTTGATTTGTTTTGTTTTTTCTCCTTTTATTATTATTATTGTTATTATTGTTATTTTCCCTCTTCCTCTCCAAGATTTCTAATTCCTCAAATATTCCCAAACAATATCTAAAAGTATCTAAAAATTAACCTTTTCTTTATTATTCCACACGAACAAGAAAAAAAAAGAAAGACAAATAAGTATTAATGAAAATTATGATAACACTAAGAAAAATACAAGGAAAATTATCTCGTCTTAAGGGTTGGGCAGGAGGTGAAGCTGTCTTTATACGAAATGGCTCCGTTCTTCACAATCTTCCTCTCTTCTCGCCGCAGAGTTCTTCTCCATACTTCCTCCAGAATATTCCAGTCTCTTCCACCGATCTAAATGTTCTTTTCTTATCCTTATATTTAAACGACAAACCTTCTGGTGTTTCCCATTTAAATGGGATTTTATTCTTCTTGAGGGCCGAAGTCATAAACTTGTAATTTTCTCTCTTCTTCAATATGCGGATAGGAACTTCTCTCAGGATCTCAATCCGGTTATTCTCTATTTTCCATGGATCTGCTCTATTCTTAAACAACATCTTATCTTTCAGGAGTCTCGAATTTAAATATAAGAGGCAATCCCCAGGTCCCTTCTCCTTCTTATTATTCTTAGATCTCAGTCTATAAACTTTATCTATATCTAGATTCAAAGTATCTTCTTCTACTCCCAACCAGGAAGCCAGTTCGTTTTTGATTTTACCGTAAAGATCTTCTCCTTGGCTCTCTGGTATTCCTTTCAGTCTTAGTATCATCTCCTTTTGCCGCATTTCAAGAACAGCATTTGCATCTAAAATTTGTTCATGCAGTTTTTTCATCTCCTGTAGATCATCTTTAAATTTTTCTTGCACTTTTTTAATTTCCTTTTGTTCCTGTTGCGTCTTTTTAATAGCCTCTTCTTGTTTATCATTTACTGTCTTCACGTCCTGAATGGCTTTTTCCAACTCTTGATTTTTATTTGTAATTCCATTAATTTGGCTTGTCAACTCTGTTATTAAAAGGGTGTTCTTCTCTACCTTTTGAGCCATTCCTTCTATTTTTCCTTCAATCGATTTGAAATTCTCTTCCATAGTTTTAAAGTTCTCTTCCATTGATGTAAATCTATCATTTATCCTCTTGTCCATTGATACCAAAAATTCCTTCAAATCCATGTTTTGTTCCATTTCTGCTATTGAATTCCTTTTTTGTTGGCCTTGGGTCACATAAGCACCTAAAGATGATTGCCCCTTCTTTGAACCCATTAGCTTTGTTACCTTTGTCAACTTACGTTTTCTGCGTTGAAGCTGCTTGGGCTATCAGACATACACTGTAAGTTCCGTATGGGAGAATATATAAGATGACACTTTTATGAACCCTCAGCTTTATATTTGTTTAACCTCTTACTTTCAGAGGCTGCTGCAATTTCCAACAGCTGACCTCCTTCTTTAATTTTCCCTCAGGTTCATATCACTTCAGCTCTCCCACTTACTTCCGTTCTCCCCAGGCAGCTCAATTACGTTGAGTTCACTTGTGATAGATTAACTCTTTAACTCTCTTTATGCACTTGGTGTACTTTATATTATTAATTCATTGGCTTTCCAAAGGATTCAATTCAGGCTGCAAGCATAAAATTTCAGCAAGTGGGTTCCAGTTTCTGTGACCCTTAATCAAATACGTTTAGACTCCAAGCTTTTAGTCTCTTCTCTCTGCTTTCCTGTACTTCTAAACTGTCAGCGTCTCAGTCAACTCTATTCGCCATCTTTATTTCTCCCTCCTCCTCTTCCCACGGTTAGATCTTTTAGCTGTGTAGCATCGTCTCACTTTTATTCCTCATAACCCATTAATCATTAACGGTTGCTGAGTGCGTTTTCTCTCAGTCCCTGTTTCGGCTTTTAAAATACAGCATATAAATCACTCTTCCAGTCTGTTCCTCCCCCGGCTGTTTTACCATACACTGCCAAGTTCTAATAAATTGGGGGAGAAGTCTTCTTATCTTGGTTAAAAGGAAGATACAGCAGTGGCTGGGTCGGTCTGGGGCGTCAGAAAACGGAGTATCGTTCTAATCCCCTAGCGTCGGGGCTTTTTGCCTCCCCTCCCTTGCTCTGCAATGCGTCCTGCACTGCTACAACAGTCTTGGGGGTGTTACTTAATTCTTCTTATTTCAGCTCTTTTCAGACGCTGCCAGGGTACTGCCCCCAAGATCCCCCCTTGGGGTTAGGTAGACTCACGCCAAAGTCGCCCCTCTCCAAACGCTCCGCTTCTAAAGATCACTCGAGCTGACAAGAACGTAATCTTCCGCCCGACCTTCAGCCTGCTGTTCCCGGAAGTCCCGGTACTCCAGACGTTTTAGAGAATTTAAAGCCGTAGGACGTCGGTTGTCAGAAGGCATCAGCTGAGATTCCTTGATCATGATAATCTACTGCTGAATTATGGAGTGCACAGAGAGAAAGTATACAGCTCTCTCTAAAAATAGTGGTCTTAACCCCAATGTATGAATATTATAGGGCCAGACCAGACCTAAAGCTTGACTGTAAACGTACTTTCTCTAGCCCATGGTCTCAGAGTCTACTTGCAGGGATTAGATTTGGAGCCTTAAACTGAAGAGAGAAGTGTAAAAGTTGGACCCTGGAGATCAACAGGCAGACAGTTCATACTCACTCAAATCCTATCCTTGAGTTAGGAGATACTTCAGAGTTGCTGACAACCAACATCTTTCTGCAGTGGACATTTACAAACATCTCAGGATGCTACAAGGAGAAGATTGCAGTTGCAGTTGACACAAAATTCAACTCAAATAATTTCTTCAAGCAGCCACCAAATAGATCATGCCCATCATCAGGACAGTGGGGTCAACCATCACAGTTGTGTAGTCCCCTCATGTAAATCTGCTGGCAACCCCTGAATAGGGCAATAGAGAAACTGTTAGCCTCGCAGAATGCTAAGGGATCCTGACAAACAGAAAGTAAGAACAAACCAAAACAAATGACAAGTGATAGCAAAGAACAGAACAGTACCATCCCAGGGAAAGTAGATCAGAGCAAAATCATACCACGGCATGCTTTGGCTATTGTATAGGGTCTGTTCACCCTTGATGCCTAGACTTGCATAAAGTGAACTAATAACTTCTGGTACTTCTGTAAAGAAAATATGTAAGCTACTCCCCCTGCTATCCAGTCATGCAAACAATATACTTTTTAGTTTGCAGGCAGTGTGCCTGGCTTAATTCTCTTTGAAACAGACGTCTTCAGAAGAACCTGTAATCTGCAGATGTATAGGTTTTGGGGGAATGGAGATGACATGATAAGAATGGTGGTTTTGAATGTGTTCCATTAGCTTTGCAGTTTTTGAAGTGTTCAGATGCTGGTGAATAAGCCAAGAGTATCTGAGTGGGTGTTCATACCTTAAGCCATTATATTTCTGTCATAGCATTTCTGAGGACAAAGGGCAATGTTGATTACTGGTACTTTTTTAAAATTTCCCAGCTCTAGTTATTGTGAGTATATATTTGATAGTCAGCACTAACTTTTCTCCCATAGGGGAATGTAGATGTAGGTGACTTCTCAGCACCTTCTGTATTAACATTTCAAGACGTAAGATACAATTCCGTGGAGAGGGGGTTGCAGTAGTACAGTGGTACCTTGTATAAAGGAATTAATTCCTTCCAAATGAAATTATGTTAAGCAAATTTTCCTTTATACATATTCCCATAGGAATGCATTGAAAATGGAGTAATCCCATTTTTTATGCTGTACAGATTCTCCCCATAGGCAATTATGTTAAGCAAATTTCCCCTATCTCCGTAATTTTTTATGTTGTACAAATTTTATGTGATACAAGCTGTTTGTTATACAAGGGTCCACTGTAGTCTCATATGACCTTGACCTAAGAACACAAGGACAACTTGAAGCACCGGGAACCTCACACTCGGTACTTTGCTGTTCTGTCATCCAATATTTGAATCCCAAACCATTTTCGTGAAAAAATGGTACCTGCTTGCTTTCTCTGCTTTGTTACTAGTGGCATCACTGGTTTTCCTCTTTGTTTTGTTTGGACTACGTGCAAGCACGGCATTGCGTTCAACCTTAAAATGACCCGGTTGAATCAGGGGGATTTATTTGTGGGCATTCCTATTGTGTAAAATATCTCCCACCCTCGAGCCAAGATCTCCAGTACTTTATAGCAATGAATTCTCAGTGGCGTGCTTGGAATGCTTTCCTGATCGGCAAAGACATTTCCATGCTTCTTCCTTCTTGCCAAGTCAGACTCTCAGACAACCGATCAGTCTCCTCTGGACGGGGTATAAGGACTGAAGCAGGAGTTGATTATGTCATGGTGATGTTTGGCAACAGAAAATTACTAAGTGAGAGCACAGATACCTCCTCCTGAGCAGCCTTCTTTGGAGCGAGTAAATGATGGAGACAGATGAACTCTGGAATGTTTTATTTGGTGCAGAAATGCATACCTTATTCAGAGTCTTCACTCACACAATGTACTGTCCTGTGTTGGGGACAAATGACTAATGCGATTTTCCAAAATGCTCAAAGGGGCCAGGCTACTGGAATCTTAAGAGATGCTGCCTTCCACCTTCAAATAGCTGGGATCTGAGAAAGAGCACTAATACTCGAAAAGGGCAAGTAGAGACTTGTTCTTTTCATTTAGGGAACAGCTGGGTTTTCAGAGACTTGCAATGCCAAAAGCCCATGTGACAGTTCCTGCAGGGAATTTCTTAATCGGGTAAAAACAATAGGAGTGCTCTGAGCACATTGAGGTGGAAAGGTAGGGTATAAATGATTTTAAAATAAGCTAATGTCTGGGGATGGGCTGAATCTTTTGTGTCCTTTGGGAGAATCGTGCTCAGCCTGTTCTAAACAGAGCTGAACTCCCTCTAAAGAAAACCCATAACAAGGTACTCAAACCTGGCTCTTCAGTCGAGCTTTAAAGGCTCAAGGAGATCTTTGTGGTGCAGACGCTTTAGACCAGTGATGGCAAACCTTTTACAGACCGAGTCCCCAAACTGCGATTCAAAACCCACTAATTTTTCACAAAGTGCCAATATAGCAATTTAACCTGAATACTGGTGGTTGTGAAGGGGCAATGTCGGGTGCCCACAGAAAGGGCTCTGAGTGCCACCTTTGACACCCGTGCCATAGGTTCGCCAACACTGCCTTAGACCCACTGAGGGTGGCCAGCCAGCTTTCACTTCTCCTAAGCACAGAATTCCAAACCCAGGTTACATACCTGGCTGACTGCTGTAGTCCATCAAATGTTGGGCTCTTGGCAGTACCTGCCTAGAAACTATGGAAGTCAAGGTCTGTGACTGAATTGAAAGTTTTAGCTGTATTTGGGAACATAGTACACTCTTAATTACAGAATGTTTTAATGAGTTTCTAGTCCAGTTCTGAGCACAATGTGGCATTGGTACTTGTGAAGTGGTTGATGACTGATATTTCTCTGTATCTTTTCTTGGGGAATTCTCTTTCTAGAAGGACTTAGCCTTGACATGTTTTGAGAGCACCAGACAGAGACCTTTGGTTCTTAAAGGTTTTCTTGCACTCCAAAACGTAGATGGCTTCCATTTATTGCTTTTAATTGCTGGTCTCAATAGTACCGCAGTTAATTGATTTGGCCTCACTTTCCCACAATACTATTTTATATTTAGTGAGTTTTATTCCATTTGGCTGAAGAAGAATATACACATGGCATAAAATAAAAAAATGCATAAGTATGGTGAGACTTCTGCACGTAAGAGAGATCTGAAATGAAATCTCTTACTAATACTGAAAACTTTTTTCAACAGCTGAAATAATAGGTCTCTCCTGCCATGGAGACAAGAAATTATAACTTGATGATAAAGACATCTATCATCAGAGATATTATAAATTGACAATAGAGATATTTGTCTTCTGTTTTCCAAGCATGTCATTTGATTTAGTGAGGCAGGATCACATGTATCTGCCCAGTTTATCACTGTCGAATTTAGTTATGAATTCTCATGATGCCATATGAGATTAGTAGATGGCTGAGCACCTCTTCGTTCTTCACAGAACTCTAATGCACATACTGTAAAAATAAATATTGTAGTACCAACGTGCAATGAGAAACATTCATTTTCAATTTAATAGCTCTCTATTTATCTATTTATTACATTTCTACCCTGCTTTTCTACTACAGAATAGCGTTCAAGGCGATTTCATAATAATAACGGTTTGCTGTCAAGTCAGTTCTGACTTATGCTGGCCCTTTCCAGGGTTTTCAAGGTCCAGGGTACTCCAAAGAGGTTTGCCCTTCCCTTTTTCTGGAGGGTGCTCTGGGGCTGCACAGCTTGATCAATGCCACGAAGACTGGCTCCTCCCCTGGGAGGACAAGGAGTCAAATTCCCAAGCTCTGGCTTTGCAGCCAGGCATCTGAATCACTGAGCTATCCAGCCAGCTTCAAGGTGACCTCCAAAAATAATGAAGGCACAATTAGATTGAAATACGTTTCGTCTCACAACATATAGCTAGAATAATTTTAATAGATTTCAAGCAGTTTTCATGCAGTTTCATAAGGCAGTTTAAAGAGCCAGGCCTTCAGTCCCACTCTGAAAGCAAGAAGGGAAGCTCTAAAGCAGGGGTCCTCAAAGTTTTCAAACAGCAGGCCTGTCCACCGCCCCCTGACACTGCTGGGGGCTGAACCACAGTCCAAAAAAAGGTCAACATGGAAAAGGGGGGAGGGAGGGCCACGTGGATGGAGTCCCCCCCACACACACACAATTGGCCCATGATTGGTACATCTTCGGGGCTCCAGCAATGGCTCCTGCTCCATATTGCTGCTCTGAGATGCAGCCACTGGGATCCCTCTAGGGTGCCTCCTCCTCCATCTCCTGCGGCGGGAGGTGAGTGGGAGGGAGTGGGAGGCAGTGGGCGGGAGGTCTGCAATCAGTCCCATGGACTGGATTCAGGACCCTGGGGGGCTGTATCTGGCCCCTGGGCTGTAGTTTGAGGACAGTTGCTCTAAAGCCTGCCCAAAGTCCGGCCCGGGGGGGGGGGGAGCAAATCCGGCCCGTCAGGCCATTCTGAGTAGCCCGTGGCTGGCTGGCATGCCCCTCACTCCTCCTTTGCCCCATGTTTTTTTTTTTTTTAAAAAATCTTCCGCCAACACCGACACCGCCGAGAAGCTTGAGGGGCTGGGAGGGCCAGTTGGTGAGCAGAAGCTTGTGGGGCTGGGTGGGCGGGCGAGGGGGTGGGCCACCACCACCAGCACTGCTGGGAAGCTTGTGGGGCTGGGCCTGCCCGCGGGGATGGTGCCACCAGCAGCACCAGGAACCTTGTGAAGCTAGGCACACGTGCGCAGAGCAGCGCACGGGCGGGCCGCTGCCACCAGCATAGCCGGGAACATTGTGAGGTTGGGCACACGCACGGGGCAATGATCGGGCGGGCCTCGGCACTGGCACCGTGGGAAGCTTGGGCAGCTGGGCGGTCTGCCACCACCAGCACCGCAGGGGAATATGTGGGGGTGGGCAGGCCAGCGGGCCTCTGCCACCGCCAACGAGCTTTGTGGTGGGCTGGCGGGTGAGCCGTCACCACCGCTGGGGAGCTGGGGGGTGCAAGGTTGCACAGATTGCCTCTTCCAAGGGGCGACCTGTGGCCACGGCTCCCTGTCCTTGCTTTGGTCCCCACCTTCCTTCTTTCCTCCTTCCCTCCCTTGGTCCCCACCTTCCTCCCTCTGGGTGGGGTTGCAAGGGGTCAGTGGATGGGGCTTGCAGTGGGATGGCATGGTCGGGGAGCAACCGGCCCCTGACACATTCTCAGCCACCAAATCTGGCCCTCCTTTCAAAAAGTTTGGGCACCCCTGCTCTAAAGGGACAGCATTTACTCATTTTACTCAACAATGGTGTGTCTCGGGTAGGAGTCCTGACTATGCTATGAACCTGACTTGCTCAAGGTACGCTATTTCCTAAAAGTGGTTGTAACTGCACAGCCACAAATGTCATATCCAGCACTATAGGCAAGACATAGGCAAAGATGTTTTAAGACCCTTTTCCCTTCAACACAAACAGTAGAAAGACTTAGGCTACCATCTTTTTATGGACTTGAGCCATCCAACTCTTCTTTTGTTCTTGGTTTGAACATGGAATGGATCTGTCTAAGCAATCCATGGCTGTTCTTCTAGGAAAGGCTAGAGCGTTGGAGAGCCCTTTTTCTGGAAAGTTCAGCAGTGGTGTGTGGGGATTCCATACCCCAACAGACTCTGAACCCCAATAAGTTGGCAAGCACCAAGGAAGCTTAAGGCCTGGATTTCCAGAGATCTCCAGAGACCGAGCAGTAACCCACTGTGCTGGAGCTGACCCTGAGCTGACCTACTAGCTCAAGGCGGCAGCGAAGCAGATGGCAATGCCAGAAAAACAATGGCAGGAAATCAGGACACATCTGCTCTGTGACCAAGCCCAGAAGCCCCTTCCTCTCTCTTCCCTTATCAATAACTCTCCACTAGCAAAGTATGTTCCCCCGAGATAAGGTGCATTTCTTCCCCCCACCAATGGAATGCATTGCATGATCAAGAGCATCCTTCCTTTGTTCTATTGTGTGTACTTGTTTATTCTTATCAATAAAGGCTTGGGTTCCAGGCAGCTTTCGCAGAGACACACACGCAGAGAGACACTCAGACACACACACACACACACACACACACACACACACACACACACACACA
>JAHTLZ010000237.1:10856111-10866528 GCA_023846285.1 Phrynocephalus versicolor | reverse complement strand
ACACACACACACACACACACACACACACACACACACACACACACACACAAACAGCTCATGAAGACACGCAGAGACACAGAGAGACACCCACACACAGAGAGACACCCACACACAGAGACACACAACCTGGGACCAGCTATGGTTGTACCCCAAACTCTGTGTATGCATAATTAATAACGCGACAGTGGTGCATCCTTCCTGCTCCACCCCCCAAAAAGGTTTTTACTATAGAAGGGTCCATTAATGTTCATATGGGGAGCCTATAAAAGCACAGAATCGGATATGGTGCTGCTAGTGCTTATTTGTTGGTTGTTTTGCTTTGGTTTTTCACCTACTTTCTCCCAAACAATAACATAGAACCCAAGGAACATAAAGCAAAGCAAAAAGCAAAGTGTTCTGCTTATACATCGCCCCATACCACTTCAATTAGTCTCTTGGTGGTTTACAGTTTAATTATAGTGTGCAGGCTACATATTGCCCCTCCCCAGCAAGCTGGGTACTCATTTTACCGACCTTGGAAGGATGGAGGGCTGAGTCAACCATGAGCCTGCTACCTGGGATTGAACCCCAGGTCGTGAGCACATTTTTACCTGCAGTGCAGGCATTTAACCACTGCGCCATGGGACTCCTCTGAATCCAATTAATCAAATAAGTACACATTAAAACATAAACCAAATCAAATAAATATCAGATAATGTTTAAGCTGACAAAAAAAAAAAAACCAGGTTTATGAAAAGGCAGCACCTAACTGAATCAAAAATCTATTTTGCTGAGAATAAACAGTTACCTACCAAAGGTCTTTGGTATAAAAAGGTATTTGCTCGCCAACAGAACAAAAAGTAGGCCAGTCCAGCTTCTTCTGGTACTAACTTCCACAGCGTGGGAGCAAAACACCAAAAATGTCTTATGTCTTCTGCATTTCTTATTGGTGTGTGTGTGTGTGTGTGTGTGTGTGTGTGTGTGTGTGTGTGTGTGTGTGTGTGTGTGTGTGTGTGTGTGTGTGTGTGTGTGTGTGTGTGTGTGTATATATATAGAGAGAGAGAGAGAGTTCCTAGTATAAGTCATAGTTTCTGGTTAGGCTTTTACATTTGTCCATCTGCTAATTCCAGGCTAACACACTGAAATCTTACCTGCAAACCCAGAAGTCAAATGAATTTTGACTGATCTTGGTATCGGTAGTCTCTGACTTTAAAAAAAAATTACAATTTTTTTTCATAATATAAGCTACCTTTTGCCCTCTTGAGGAAAAAATCAGGATGTAAATATTTTAAATATTTTAAATAAATAAATAAATACCTGCTGTACGGAGGCCCAGGATAAGACCCTTGTCTTCTCACTGCAGAAAGGGAGTGACAGGAAGGGACCTTTTCTGTTGCTTTTGCTGTAGAGAACCTTGGAAAAGAATGTCTCCTTCCTTTTAGAGGCTTCCCCAAGTTAGTAGTAGGTGCGAAAAAGCCTCAACTCTGCTAGAAACTGGAAAAGGTTCAGAAGAGAGCAACAAAATGATTGCTGGGCTGGGGCACCTCCCTTATGAGGAAAGGCTACAGCATTTGGGGCTCTTTAGTCTGGAAAAAAAGAAGCCTGAAGGGGGGGGCATGATGGAGACGTACAAAATTATACAGGGGATGGTTAAAATGGATAGAGGGAAGCTCTTTTCCCTCTTACGCAATACCAGAACCAGGGGTTTTCCACTCACGTTTCGGGTTGGGAGAGTGACAACTGACAAAAGAAAATATTTCATTACCCAATGTGTTGTTAGTCTGTGGAACTCCTTGCCACAGGATGTGGTGATGTCATCTGGCCTACATGCCTTTTAAAGGGGATCAGACTGATTTCTGGAGGAGAAGTCAGTTGCAGATTACAAGCCATGATACCTCAGGGCAACTCAAAGTGACAGAGGCAGAGGAGTGATATCAGGAGACCGGCATCTAGTTGTCTCATTTGCTCCCAGAGGCATCTGGTGGGGCCACTGTGAGATACAGGAAAGTGGACTAGATGGGCCCTTGGCCTGATCCATCCGGTCTCTTTTTATGTGCTTATGCTATAGGCTTGGGGAAAATGCCACAGTCTCCCAGCAGGAAAAAAATGATGAATGTGTTTGTGCACCTTTGCTTAGAATGATATGTTAATGCTTCGTGCTACCATGTATGGATGGATGCCTTTATGATCGAAGGCAGCTTGTTTTGTGACATTTGAATTTTTCTCTTTCTTCTTTTAAATCAGCAATCTCCTATGTAGGGTCAAGACCAGTAATTTCTCCTTACTTTCCTTTTACAGGCTCTCTACAATTCAATCAAAAACGAGAAGCTTGAGTGGGCAGTGTAAGTATATTGTGCGAAATTAATGAGTGTTAAAAATGATTTCTTTTATGGCTTTCTATTTGATATGCAGGGATTGTAAGAAACAGACTCTAGGAACTTGCAAAAATCTACCCCAATCTTCTAGAGTAGCAATCCTGCAATTTCAGCCTTTATTCATTAATCGGAGCAGAGTGGCAGGGAAGATACTGAGCTGTGATGGAAATCACTTCAAATCCTGGTTCAGCCAGGAACTCAGCAGATAATCTTAGAAAAGCTAACACTGTTGGCTTCTTCTTCATTTGTAACACAATTGTGACATACTTTATAGCAGTGTTGGCAAATCTATGGCACAAGTGCCAAAGTTGGCACGTGGAGCCCTTTCTGTGGGCACCCGACATTGCCCCTTCACAGCCACCTGTATTCAGATTAAATTGCTGTATTGGCACTTTGTGGGAAATTAGTGGGTTTTGAATCATAGTTTGGGCACTCAGTCTCTAAAAGATTCGCCATCACTGCTTTATAAGGTTGTTATAGGGATTACTTGAGAATTATACATTGAAAACATGATGTTCTCACATTTTTTGATATTTGGTGACTCAGGATATAGGGTGGAAAATAAACACCAAAAACAAATAAATAGACAGACATACAGACAAGGCTGATCAATCGATCGATAGATAGAGAGAGAGATAGCTTATTAAGTATGTTCTCTTCCCCCATTTATATTTTTTTACACACACATACACATTATCATTTTTGAAGTATTTTATTCTATCCCATTATTATCCTAGAATGAGTAATAGGAAGTCCAAATAGTAACAATAAATCAGTGCACAAGTTGTTCTAATTGCAAATGCAACGATAACAAAACAATCAATCAGCAGGATTAAAATTTCAATTAAAAAGCCCAGGAAAATTTCCCTGGCACCATAAAGACACCAAAGCAACAGGCAACAAGGACTTCCCCTACCACTTGATAGAATGAGGCATTGGCCTCGGGTGGACGATGGTGGGAGGTGGGCAGGGAGTGGGAGGTAACAGAAGTTTGTGGGTATGGAGTACACTCTGCCTTGCACACCTTAAGCTGGACTGTTGTTTCCTGCTGCACTATAAGACAATGTCTCATCCAAGCAAAGCAAAAGAACTGTATTCAGCTCCCCGTTATGCCAGCATTAGTACATACAGTGGTACCTCATATAACAGAGGGTTTGTTTAACGAAAAATCCGTACAATGAAAAAAAATCCACCCCCCCATGAGCCCCTCGGAACAAAGACGGCCACCAGTGCACCCTCCTGCCTGCTGGCTGCCTCCGGGGCTCCGGCAAGAGGCGAGCGGGGGGGAATTCCTGGCGCGGTCCCGCCCAAGCCCCCCACCCCAGGCCAAGTGGCGCACCGCACCCCTCCCCCCCGCGGCCGCCTCCGCCCACCACCTGCGGCCGCCCAGGAAGAGGACGCGGGGCGGTCAGGGAAAGAGGGGAGGGGAGGGGTGGCAGGCACAGAGGGGGGCGAGCCGGGGAGGGGCACCCTTACCTGGCACCTGCGCGGGGGGTCCTCTGCTTGCCGCCGCCGCGGATGCTGGGGTTCCTCCCGGCGGGGCTTCGTTGCTTGGGCGCAGCTCCTCGCCGGCGGTGATGGTGAAGCGGCGGCTCATGCCGGGCGATGGCGGGCTCTGCCCTGGCCACTACCACGCGCCGCCGGCCCCTCGGTCAGGCGAGGCTGCTGCTGCTGCTTTTGCTCCTGCTCCTGCTGCTGCTGCCGGGGCAGCCCGGGCGGCAAGCGATGTTGCTCCCGCCGCCGCGGCTCAGCCGAAGGCAAAGGGAGACTCCGGGCAGTCCTAGCGCCCTGGGTCTCCCCACCCCCGCCCCCCCGAGCAGCAAAACCAGAGGCCTGGCTGGGAACAAGGCGGAGGCTCTTCACCCATTCAGAGGGCGAAGCTCCCACTCCACCTGCGGAACTCCCCTCCACAGGATGTCGCCATCCACCTGGTTAAGAGCGGCGCCGGGGCGGCTGGCTGGCGGGGTCCAGCCATCCCCTCCGCCCCAAGCACCTCGGAATAAAGCCGGCTGCCGCTGCGCCCTCCTGCTGGCTGGCTGCATCCAGAGCTCCAGCAGGAGGCGAGTGGGGGGATTCCGGCCATGGTCCCGCCCAGGCCAAGCAGCGCACCCCACTCCCTCCCCCCACCCCCGCAGCCACCTCCGCCCGACCACCTGCGGCCGCCCAGGGAAAGAGGGAAGGAGGGAGGGGAGAGGAGGGGCGGCAGACACGGAGGGGGTGAGCCAGGGAGGGGCACCCTTACCTGGCACCTGCACGGGGGTCCGCCGCCCGCCCGCCCCCCCCCTCGCCTAAAATAACCTAGCACCGCATTGGAACTGATTAAAACCACTTTCAATGTATTCCTATGGGAAATTACAATTTGTACAACAGAAAATTTGTATAACATAATTTGATTTGGAATGAATTAATTACGTTATACAAGGTACCACTGTACTGTATGTTGTGGAGGATGCCATCTTTCCTTTGCCTTGAGCAACAGTAGTTTCTTGGGTCAGACTTCCGAGGCAAAACTGAGAAAAAGAAACTGCCAATGGGGGCTGGGAAACATCACAGAGATGGCCTCTTCCTTTGTAGACCCCCCTCCTCTCCCATGATAGGGAAGCCTACAAGAAGGCCTTCCTCAGTGTACTGATAGGTGAAGAACACAAGTGCTTGTTCAGATTCCTTCATCTGAGCCCTGAGATTTTCTGGTCCAAGCGGCATAGCGCTGATCTAGTATGATTACATAATGCTATTTACAGTTAACAATTTAGCAGCAGGTTCTGCACAGTTTTTAAAGGCAGGTGTACATGTAGTGCGTTACACTAGTCCCGTCTGTCCTATACGAGTTCAGTTAGCTCCTAGAATGCACTGCTTGAAGCTATGTGAATACACTGTTACTAGTGTTCCTTCTCTTAAGATGATACTCCTTGCCAGTATCTTGGTGGGACAAGTGAAATAATGCCATCACATAAGAATGTCATTGTTCCAGTGAGCAAAGGGTGCTGGAGGCATCCAGCATAGTGCTTTGTCAAAGCTTAAATGAATCCTTCTCAAGGCAGCCGTGGAATTGTACTTGCTTTGAATGGCCAGTTATTTTTATGGAAGTTTTCATGGGGATTTCAACACCACAAAAAAGGGGGTGGAGTAAAGACCACATAGCTGTGATATTTGGCAATTTGTGTGTTTGGTCATTATGCCTCCCTTATGAATGTGGTCATTATGCCTGCTCTGTGAAACGCTGGGCAAATTTCCCTGAAATTATAACAAGCGGCCATGTTGTCAAACGCCATTGTATCCTGAAAGCCACGTGCCTGCTGTTATTCCAACTATCAAAATGAGTTGTTAGCGATGAAAGACTGTTTGTAAAAGTTGAAGATTTTTTTTAAATTTTATTTTTTGGCTTGGAAACTTCATCTTAGAGAGGGAAATTAAATCCTCAGTTAATCTGTGGCAGCATGAATAAGGCATGTGCGTGGTACTCCGCCTTTTATCTTGGAGGGCATTGTGTCAGAACTACTGGGTAGGAACGCGTCTCGGGTTAGATTTCTTCCTGTTGGCTTGTTGTCCTGTGTTTGTCTCATGATTAACTATGGGTAGCCTGACAGCGAAATGATATCAACGATAATTAATTGCGAGCAGCCTAACGTACCCCCACTTCAGCTGCTTTCAGGAAGCAGACAATTGGAATTCAAAGCCAAACATGAGGAGGGCAGAGCTTGCCAAGACCCTTTAATCATTCTGCCTTTGACTTCCTTATGACGCTGGCGCTTTCTGTAACGAGAGAGGAGCATGGCTGTCGTGTGGAGGCTCTTGCCGAATAAAGAATGTCAGCTTAAATGCCAGGATCCACATTAATGGAAGGGAGGAGACAGCTTTTACGGAACGTTTGCTGCAGCAAGGGGCTGTGCAAGTTTCCAAATGACAACCGCCGAAGCTTGAGCCAGATACTGACAGGAACTGGACCAAAATTATGGGATGGTAGCTGAATTAAAGATGCCATAATCACCTCTTTGATGTTGTTGTGTCCTTTCCGTTTGCAGTCAGTATCAAATGACTGCTGAGGATGATACAAGTTAATATTGTGTGTGTGTGTGTGTGTGTGTGTGTGTGTGTGTGTGTGTGTGGTGTCTCACTGGGTTTACATAGGCACCAACAGACATGGCCTTGCCTCGCTCTGCTCCTAAAGCAGCAAAAGAAGGAAGCGAAAGCAAGCCAAGGGAGAAGTAGAGAGAAGGAAAATGGCAGATTGATATGGATTGAATGCATGTGGTTGTTGTTGGATGGAGATAATTATCTATGATTCTTCGTTGTGATTTATCTGATTTATATCCTGCCTTTCTCCCAGTTCTGAGGCTCAAGGCAGCCCCAGAACGTCTTTAAAATCCAATGAAATCAATTGTATCATTAAAACACAATTTTATGTTAAAAGGACGTCAGTTAAGTGATTATGGTAACAATGATGGCAAAGAGCCACCCCTTGTACTAATGTAGTGCCCCCGTATCAGTCAGTGCTTTTGGCACTGCATGAGTTTGATCTCTGCTAGAATCCGTTTGTTCCCTCTGCTACCTGAGCTTTACTTTCGGCCTTTGGCTATTGCCATAAGCACCATCTCCTGGCTGTCTCTGCTGTACTAGCTGAGCAGATCCTCTCTCAATGACATTTCATAGGGTGACCTGAATTTTTGGATGATGCTGCCCTGATCAACAGAAGCCAGCCACCCAACAAGACTGTTATGTCTTGGAGACTTTTCCTGGATAGTAAGAGAAGATGGAGAAGTGAATATCTAACAGTGCATGTTGTAGTTGACCAGGATGGGAAGGTGGGGTCTAGTGCAGTACAGAATGCAAGAGAGGAAAAGTTTGATGCTTGTCCTAATACATAATTGATAAGGGGCATTTCAGATTGTGGGATCGCTTCTCACTTACGATACTTAGTACTGAGCTGGGATAATGGAACTTGCATGTCTGGGATTTGGACATGAGTTTTATGGACTTATGATTGCATCCGCCAAATAAATGGTGAATTCCAGGAGCACCAAACTTGTTTTCCACGCTGGAGCAACAGCCAGAAAAATATAAGAAAGAGAATTAGTCGGACCTGGCATACTGCATAGTATAGCACTACACCAGAATAAAAGGCTCATATGGCCCCTATGAAATGCAGTTTTGCAGGACATTTTTAAGGACATTCTGTTGGGTTTTGGGGAAATCATAGTGCACAAGGGTCACTAGAGCCCTACGTCATGGCAAGCTGAGGCATCGAGGAGAAGAGGGAAGAAGGCATCCATGAACTCTATTTGATTTAAGTCTTGAACAGCGTAGCCTGTATAGTCTGGATCTGGCTTAGAGCCTTCACTTTCTACCACATCTTTAAAAAAAAATCTTTTGAACAATTGTCATTGGCCTTAGGACATCTGAGAATTGTGGCCCAAACAACTTTTTCAAACTCTTCCCACCTCCACCCCCATTGTCTCCTTTTTAATTACAGTAGATGTCTGTTAGAAGGGTGCCGGTTGGGGGCAGGAAGAAAATGGTTCTGCTACCACTGATTCCAAATGCAACCCTGCTATCTCCACAGAGCTTTGTTTCAACAGGATCTAGCACTCAACCTAAAAAATAATAATTAAAAAAATCCTCATCTTTTTTTCTCTTTAACAAATGAGAGGTTTAGTGAAACAGAGCAGCTGGGTTGGAGGGGCAGAATGTAGTTAGAGGATTGAGGAGTCTTTGGAAGAAATGGATTAGGCCTTCGTTTCAGGAAGCTTTTGGTGCTTCATGTTTTCCCCCAAAAATGTTGCTTATTTCTGACCCAAAGCTTATTCAGGTTACAGGAAGGAAGAGCACAAGTCATCTGTGATATTGAACAGGACCAGTGGTATTATATTCGGGGACAGTTAATATTAAGAAGTCTGTGAGGAATTTCCAAAGAATTCCCTAGCAGAGGTGGCGAACTGCCTGCCAGGTGCAAAGGTTGCAGACATCACGAGAAATCTGGATAGCTTGTTAGAGAGAACTGGGAAGGAGCCAGTGGTCATGGTACACGGTACCAATGATGTCAGGAAGGCCAAGCGGTCAGTCTTGGAAGCCAAATTCAGGTTGTTAGGTAGAAGATTGAAGTCCCGGGCTTCCAAGGTAGCATTTTCAGAAGTGCTACCTGTTCCTCGTGCAGGATCCACCAGGCAGGTAGAACTCAGAAGCCTCAATGCGTGGATGAGGTGATGGTGTCGAGAGGAGGGCTTTAGATTTGTCAGGAACTGGAGAACATTTTGGGACAAGCTAAATCTGTTCAGGAGGGATGGGTTACACTTGAATCATGATGGGACCAGATTGCTGGCACTCAACCTCAAAAGGGCAGCAGAGCAGCTTTTAAACTGATAACTGGGGGAAAGCCAACAGGAGCTGAGTGGCATCCGGTTCGGAACACCTCATCCTCGGGGAACGAGGTTGGAGAGGGTAGAGAATCACACAGATATGACATAGCAGGTATTAGCACTGGGAGAATAATGGACTGTGACAGTTTGTCTACTGAAAATAAAAGCTGTGAGGGGAAAAGAACAAGGCAGCAGCTGTTGTTACGGGACCCACTGTACAGGTGCTTCTATGCCAATGCTCGAAATCTCTGAGCAAAGATGGGAGAACGAACATTTGGCAGCTAGGGATAACATAGATATAATAGCCATAACAGAAACCTGGTGGAATGTGGAGAACCAGTGGGATACAGCAATCCCAGGCTATAAACTCTATAGAAGGGATAGAGAGGGACGGGTTGGAGGAGGAGTGGCCATCTATGTCAAAGAAGGGGTAAAATCCAGCAGAATGGAAATGGACAGAGGGTCTGACTCCACCATAGAATCACTGTGGGTTAAACTACCAGGTCCCAGGAGTGATGTGATAGTTGGAGTATTCTATCGTCCACCAGATCAAAAACCTGAGGGGGACCTTGAAATGAGGAGAGAAATCATGGAGGTGGCTAAGAGGGATAGGATAGTAATCATGGGGGACTTCAATTATCCCCACATTGACTGGGCCAATGCGAGCTCCGGGCAAGAAAGAGAAATTGGGTTTCTCGACTTGCTGAATGACTGTGCCTTAGAGCAACTTGTCACGGAGCCCACCCGAGAACAGGCAACTCTGGATCTAATATTGTGTGATACTCAGGACCTGGTCAGGGGTGTGAATGTCACTGAGCCTCTGGGGAACAGTGACCATGCTGCAATTACCTTTGCCATGCATGTCGGAGGAAGAGTGTCAACCAAATCAGACATAAAAACCCTTGATTTTCGAAGGGCAAACTTCCCTCAGATGAGGAAAATAGTTAGAGAGAAACTGAAGGGGAAGGTTAAAAGAATCCAATCTCTTCAGAGTGCATGGAGCCTGTTTAAAACAACAATAATAGAGGCCCAGCACAAGTGCATACCACAAAGAAAGAAGAGCTCATTTAAGTCCAAGAGGGCACCGGCATGGTTAACGAGTGGAGTTAGAGAGGCTCTAAAGCGCAAGGAGAGGTCTTTCTGTAAATGGAAATCCTCCCCAAATGAGGAAAATAAAAAGGAACACAAACTCTGGCAAAAGAAATGTAAGAAGATGATAAGGGAGGCAAAGAAAGACTTTGAGGAACGAATGGCTAGCAATATAAAGGGTAATAATAAAAGCTTCTTTAAATATGTTAGAAGTAGAAAACCTGCCAGAGAACCAGTTGGCCCTCTGGATGGTGAGGGAGGAAAAGGGGAGGTTAAGGAAGACTTGGACATTGCAGAGAAATTGAATGAGTTCTTTGCGTCTGTCTTCACGACAGAGGACCTTGAGCGGATTCCGCTGCCTCAGCCGCCCCTCTTGACTAAAGAATTAAATCAAATACAGGTTAAAAGAGAGGAGGTTTTAGGACTAATTGATAAATTGAGGATTGACAAGTCACCGGGCCCAGATGGCATCCACCCAAGGGTTATTAGGGAACTGAGAAATGAAATTGCAGATCTCTTAACGGTTATATGCAACTTGTCTCTTAAAACGGCCACAGTGCCGGGGGACTGGAGGATAGCAGATGTCACACCAATTTTTAAAAAAGGAAGGAGGGGGGACCC
>JAHTLZ010000237.1:10835421-10856101 GCA_023846285.1 Phrynocephalus versicolor | reverse complement strand
CTGAGAGAAAATCAGCATGGCTTCTGTAAGGGTAAATCTTGTCTGACGAACCTTTTAGAATTTTTTGAAAAGGTCAACAGGCACGTGGATTTGGGTGAACCGGTGGATATAGTCTATCTGGATTTTCAAAAGGCTTTTGACACAGTCCCTCACCAAAGGCTGCTGAGAAAATTGCACAGTCAGGGGATAAGAGGACAGGTCCTCTTATGGATTGAGAACTGGTTGAGATCCCGGAAAGAAAGAGTAGGTATCAATGGGAAATTTTCACAATGGAGAGAAGTGAAAAGCGGTGTGCCTCAGGGCTCTGTCCTGGGACCGGTGCTTTTCAATCTGTTCATAAATGACCTGGAGACAGGGATAAACAGTGAGGTGGCCAAGTTTGCAGATGACACAAAACTTTTCCGTGTGGTGAAAACCAGAGAAGATTGTGAAGAGCTCCAGAAGGATCTCTCCAAACTGGGGGAATGGGCTGAGAAATGGCAAATGTGTTTTAATGTAACCAAATGTAAAGTAATGCATATTGGGGCAAAAAATCCAAATTTCATCTATCAACTCATGGGCTCTGAGTTATCCGTGACGGATCAGGAAAGAGATCTTGGTGTGTTGGTGGACAGCTCCATGAAGGTGTCTCCCCAATGTGTGGCAGCAATGAAGAAGGCCAATTCCATGCTAGGGATTATCAAAAAGGGCATTGAAAATAAAACAGCCAACATTATAATGCCATTATACAAAACAATAGTAAGGCCCCACCTGGAGTATTGTGTACAATTCTGGTCACCGCATCTCAAGAAAGACATAGTGGAACTGGAAAAGGTGCAGAAGAGAGCGACTAAAATGATTACTGGGCTGGGGCACCTCCCTTATGAAGAAAGGCTAAAACATTTGGGCCTCTTTAGTCTGGAAAAAAGGCGCTTGAGGGGGGATATGATTGAGACATACAAAATAATGCAGGGTATGAGTAAAGTGGATAGATGGAAGCTCTTCTCTCTCTCCCAAAATACCAGAACTAGGGGACATACACTCAGATTGAGGGCTGGGAGAGTAAGAACTGACAAAAGAAAATATTTTTTCACCCAGCGCGTTGTAAGCCTATGGAACTCCCTGCCACAGGATGTGGTGATGGCATCTGACCTGGATGCCTTCAAAAGGGGATTGGACAGATTCCTGGAGGAAAAGTCCATCACAGGTTACAAACCATGATGGAGAAACCAGGGTACTTCAAGGGCCAGATGCAGGGGAGTGGTATCAGGAGACAGATATCTAGTCTCATGCGCTCCCAAACGCATCTGGTGGGGGCCGCTGTGAGATACAGGAAGCTGGACTAGATGGGCCTTTGGCCTGATCCAGCATGGCTCTTCTTATGTTCTTATGTTCTTATGAACCTTCGGCACTCCAGATGTTTTGGACCACAACTCCCAGAATTCCACACCTGTGTTGCCAGTGACAAAGGACTGTGGGAGTTGTGGTCCAAAAACATCTGGAGTGCCAAAGATTCGCCACCACTGCCCTAGGGTAAGGAATGATCCTGGCATTGCGTAGGTACTCCATGGCCAAGAACACTTAGGGAATTAGCTTGGCTCTCTTCTGAGTAAGTTATAAACATCTTAACATTTAGAGAGTTGAACTGTTTTTCTGGTTGAGGGCAAGAGGTTTCAGGAAATGAGTATAAGCTGGTAGAATTTGAACTAAGTGGCATCTGTTGTGAAGGATGATTTTATAATTCATCCACCTTAGTTTCCTTCAGCTCATGGGATTGCCACAAGGAAAGCTGTCTCCAGAGATGCATTCTGAAAACAGCACCCATTAAATCCATTAATTTAGAACTAGGCTGTATCTGATTTTGGCATCAAGTGAAAGAAAGTGGACATTCAGTACATTGCTTCTATGCAATTGTACCATAGCTGCACACAGTTGTAGCAATGCTTCCACCTTGTATGGGAAGGATCACAAGGTTACCGATAGAGAAAGTGCAGAAAGCCCAAATTCACCCTCTTGCAGTTTGCATTATTTATTTATTTATTTGTTTACAAAAAAATGTAGCCACCCCACTACCAAGAGGTCTCTGGGCGGCATTATGATGGCTTAATGTAACTCCAGTAATATTGGACTGCACCAAACTACTGCCTTGCTGATGATGAAACAAGGTGTTGTTAGTGGGAATTTTTTGGCTGTCAATTTGACCAGAGGCCTTTTCTGTCTAATTGTTTCTGTACCCTTAAAAAAAAGGAGTTGCAGTCTTACTGGATGAAAAAAATGAGAACGAAGCCCTTTGTCATTCAAAGATGCATGGTCCACAAAGAGCTGCTGCCCAGTCCTCCACTGCTCCTTACTAAATTTCAACCTTCCTGCCGGTTCAAAAGTCATTAGCCATAGCTTATATGTCTAAAAGTTGTCTTGTTCCATCACGCTATTTATAAACTGACGAGAGGCTCCTTCTTAACGGCATATGTGATAATCTCTCCCAACCGATAGCCCTAATTCCTTACTGTCTATCTGATCGTTTTTTGTGAAGGATCTTGAAAATCTCTGATTGCTCTTAAGTTGCTTCCAGTTTTCAGCCATCCTATCAGTTAAAGTCCTATCGTTAGCAATGCTGCTGATACCTTGCGAAATTTGAGATCAGCCCCCCCCCCCCCTTGACTGAGTTAATCCACCTCTTATTTGGCCTTCCTGCTGCCTTCAACTTTTTCCAGCATTGCTGCCTTTTTTCATTGTTTCTTGTCTTTCTGTGACATGGCCCAAATATAATACCTCCTTTAGTCACTTTTCAAATTTTAGCCAGAGTTCAGAATTGAAAAGAAAAGAAAATGCAAGAAAGCAAAATGGATGTCCAACGAGGCAAAATGCAAGGGAGAAAGGGAAAGATTACAGAAAATTGAATGCAGACTTCCAAAGAATAATAGTGAGGAGAGACAGGATGGCCTTCTTCAATGAACAGTGTAAAGAAATAGAGGAAAACAATAGAAAAGGAAAAACCAGATATCTATTCAAGAAAATTGGAGATATTAAAGGTGCATTTCATGCAAAGATGGATACGATAAAGGACAATAATGGCAGGACTTAACAGAAGCAGAAGATATCAAGAAGAGATGGCAAGAATACACAGAGTAATTTTTTCAGAAAGATCTGGATGACCCTGATAACCAAGATAGTGTAGTTGCTGACCTCAAGCCAGACATTCTGGAAAGTGAAGTCAAGTGGGCTTTCGAAAGCATTGCAAACAACAAAGCCAGTGGAGGTGATGGAATTCCAGATGAACTATGTAAAATCTTAAAAGAGGATGCTATTAAGATGCTATACTCAATATGCCAACAAATTTGGAAAACTCAGCAGTGGCCAGAGGACTGGAAAAGATCAGTCTATATCCCAATCCCAAAGAAGGGCAATGCCAAAGATTGCTCCAACTATCGTACAATTGCACTCATTTCATACACTAGCAAGGTTATGCTCAAAATTCTACAAGGGACGTTTCAGCAGTATGTGGACAGAGAACTCCCAGAAGTGCAAGCTGGATTTTGAAGGGGCAGAGGAACTAGAGATCAAATTGTCAACATGTGTTAGATTATGGAGAAAGCTAGAGAGTTTCAGAAAAACATCTGCTTCTGCTTCATTGACTATGCCAAAGCCTTTGACTGTGTGAACCACAACAAACTATGGCAAGTTCTTAAAGAAATGGGAGTGCCTGACCACCTTATCTGTCTCCTAAGAAATCTATATGTGAGACAAGCAGCAACAGTCAGAACTGGATATGGAACAACTGACTGGTTTAAAATTGGGAAAAGAGTATGACAAAGCTGTATACTGTCATCTTACCTATTTAACTTATATGAAGAGCACATCGTGCGAAAGGCAGGACTAGATGAATCACAAGCTGGAATTAAGATGGCTAGAAGAAATATCAACAACCTCAAATATGCAGATGATACTACTTTGATAGCAGAAAGTGAGGAGGAACTAAAGAACCTCTTAATGAGGGTGAAAGAAGAGAGTGAAAAAATGGGCTGAAGCTCAACATCAAAAAAACTAAGATCATGGCCACCAATCCCATCATCTCCTGCCAAATAGAAGGGGATGAAATGGAGGCAATGACAGAGTTTATTTTCTTGGGCTCCTTGATCACTGCAGATGGTGACTGCAGCAATGAAATTAAAAGACACCTGATTCTTGGGAGGAAAGTGATGGTAAACCTAGGCATCATCTTAAAGAGCAGAGACATCACTTTGCCGACAAAGGTCGAGAAAGTCAAAGCTATGGTTTTTCCAGTAGTGATGTATTGAAGTGAGAGCTGGACTATAAAGAAGACTGATCGCCGCAGAATTGGCGCTTTTGAGCTGTGGTGTTGGAGGCGAGTCTTGAAAGTATTCTGGACTGCAAGGAGATCAAACCTATCCATCCTGAAAGAAATCAACCCTGGATGTTCATTGGAAGGACAGATTTTGAAGCTGAGGCTCCAATATTTTGGCCACCTTAGGAGGAGAGAGAAGTCCTTGGAAAAGTCCCTGACGTTGGGAAAGATGGAAGGCAAAAGGAAAAGGGGATGGCAGAGAAAGAGATGGTTGGGCAGTGTCATCGATGCAACCAACATGGATTTGACCAATCTCTGGGAGGCAGTGGAAGAGAGAAGGGCCTGGCGTGCTCTGGTCCATGGGGTCACGAAGAGTCGGACACGACTGAACGGCTGAACAACAACAAGCACCCCCGTATTAATTTTTCTGGTTTTCTGTAGTATCCGTAAAGCTCTCCTCCAACACAATCTTTCGTTCTTTCGGCTGTCAGCTTTCTTCTCTGTCTTGCTTTCACATCCATACATAGAGATTAGGAATACCGTACTATAGAAGAATTTAGCTTTGGCTTTCAATGCAACACCATAGGATCATAGAGGCACCTTTACATTTGAGGTTCTTTTCTAGTTCTTTCATAACTGCTCTTCCAAATCTCTGTTGTCATCTGTTTTCTCAGCTGCAAACATCCTTTTTATTGATGATCAAACTAAGATATAGAAAATCTTTAACAACTTTAGTTTCTTTACGGCCAGTATTGAAGTTATATAACTCTTCTTAAAACCATGTTTTTGTCTTTTTAATATTCAGTCCTGTTTTACATTTTATTCCTCCACTTTCATCATGAGTTGTTTCATGTCACTTCAGCGTTCTGCTTTTACAAGGTGTTATCTGCATATCTTACATTGTTGATATGTCATCTCTTTCTAACTGATAGGATGGTTGTATAAACTTTTATCTGAATCTAATCCAGCTTTCTGTATCAACATTGAACAGACACAGAGATAAGCTGCACCCTTATCTGACCGCCTTGCCAATGGGAAACCAACCTGTATCTCCACGTTCTGCTGTTACAGCCACATCTGGTCCAGAGTGTGGCTTTCAGCACGTGTGATTAAAATCTGGGTATTATTGGGGTTTTTTTTTAGAATCTTGTGTATTATTGTTTTATATTTTTATTTCCAATTATATGTTAGCATATCCTTTGGAGTTCTGTGTTTGTTTTTACTGTATTTTTTCTGTTTGTGGAATTGTTACTTGATCTGGATTCATAGGGTGAGATGGGTTGGATCTCTGAATGATATCACTGAATGTATACAAGCATTAAGGTGAGGAAGACCTAGGGAATCAAAGCAGCTGTGCCCAAGCTTTTGTGGGGCTTAATCCTTTTGTTTGTATGTGTGCTCTTAATTCAGTGTTAAACTACAAGCTTCACAAAACTTGGAAAAGTTTCTCTTTTGGATCACAACTTTTTTTGATCATATACAAATTAATAATCCCTCCAAACTTCGGGGAGAATTTCTCAGATTTAGACTCAGTTCCCCACACTATAGCTGATAGTCATATATAACAGAGTTTATAAGGCTATTGCTCAATGGGTAGAGCACATCCTTTGGTTGTAAAAAGTCCCCAGTGCACTTATTTGCTTCTTGATATATTGAGATCTCTGAAATATGGGTCTGAAATGGGTCTGAAATGTTGGGAGGTGCTGCCAGTCCCTGTAGACAACACTTCCTGGACCTGATTAATATAGTGCAAGGTTTCTGTATTTCTAATCTGACCTGTTTTCACCCCAGTTGTTTTTCATTTAGAAAGAACAAATACCAAAATGAAATAAAGCATTTCACCCATCACTCCTTGTCAGTAGGGAAGATTTGAATTGGATCCCAGAGTAAAGCCTACAGTGGTGATTTTGAGACGGAGAATTATGTTTAATAAGCTGGTATCAAGATACTCCGTGTGCTAAAACTGCTACCTCTTGACCACTTGTGCTTCGGCACAATCCCTGGGCAGCTCAAACTAACTAGGAAAGATGCAGCTACTTGATAAGATACTGCTAGCCTGTTTTCTTTCTAAGCCTGGCATGAGTTCAAATTTCTGTTTCTCAGCCACCAGGCCTGCAAATGAAGGTCTATGTTTATCTCCTAATGATCCGTCACAAAATGAAACCAAGCACATTTGCAGTATACAGAGATAAGGCTCATTTTGACTCTTGGTTAGCTCCATCTCTAATATCATGCTAGCTATATGTGTCTTCTTTAACCTCAACTTTTCAAACTTTCCCCAAACATTTCCCCATACTCTCCGAAACCGTTCTTAGTCTTCGTAAGAGCAGAGGGCACTGCACATTTACTTTTCCCTCTTCCCAGTTTCCATGGACTGAATGCTTCCTATTCCTCATTTAATAAATATGCTTCCCTCCCATGTCTAAGTATGTTACGGAAGCAGAAAAGTTTGACTTGATGTTTTCATCGTCTTAATTCACATATGGATGTTGCCCTTTTCATCAGCAGATTCCCACTTTCCATTCCCAGGAGGATGGAGTCATGGTTTCGGTTCTGATTCATATGACTAAATATAAGTGAACCATCTCACTGAAACTAATGAGATTTTTCTGGAGGTTTAAAATTAGACATATGTTGAAATGCCACAGTATTTTTGTACACAGTATTTTTGTATTTAAAGCTTTCGAAAAGCTTTAAAAACATCCTTATTTCGAGAGGCCTTTGGTGAGCTTTAATGTTCCCCCCCCCCCCGGCCATCGCTATTGATCTTATCGATCATTGACCATTGGAGTCTTTTGATATTTAATTGTAAGGACTTACGCCTTGCCGGCGTTCTGGGATGCACTAGGATTTTAAGCGTTAAATGTGTCTTTTATATTGTTGTTTTTTTCTTCTTGATCACTGTTGTATTACATATTATTATTGTTTGTTTTGGCGCTTGGCCACCCATCTGTTCGCCGCTTAGAGTTCTGTTTAGCAGATAAGTGGGATATAAATATAACAATAAATGAATGAATAAATAAACAGTGCTTTGCAGGAAACCAAAGGGGTATCTTTGCAGTTGAGTGGTAGATCAAGTTAATAATAAAACATGTTCTGGATCTGATTAGTACAATTTGCATTCAGTTGCTAAGTGAACTCCAGCATGAGTATATTTTCTAAATTTCCTTTAGAGATGATGAAGAGAAGAAAAAATCACCCTCGGATGGAAGTGATGAGAAGGACAATGGAACTCAGTCAAAGACTGCCAATCGCATTGGCAATTCTGGCAATCCTTTCCTGGAAATTCCTCACGACCCTAATGCTGCTGTGTACAAAACAGGCTTCCTGGCACGTAAAATCCATGCTGATATGGATGGAAAGAAAAGTGAGTATGTTTCAGTAGCCACTGGTGTTTCTATGGGTTGCATAGCAAGGAAGCTTCAGCTTACATGTACGAGGCAGAATGAAAGCCGATTTATTTGCTACTCCTCCTGCATGGCTGCAGGAATTTGAGCTGGCTGTACCAACACAAGATCACAGTCTACAAAAGCATCCAGTGGACCCTTGAAGGTCAGAGAAGGAGTGATAGAAAGGGTTGCCTCTGTACAAATCTAGGTGAAGGTTACCAAGAAGGACACCCTCTCCCCAGCTCATTGCATGTTGCCAAACGTACTGTGCAGATGTTGGGAAGATTTCAGGAAAACCTATTAAATAAGCTTGATAAGAGAAGTTGAAAATATTTGGAAACCTAATGTGCCTGGTTTGTCTTGACTAACATTACTTGCAGTTTATTACATGATTTTGCTTGTGTATGTTCCTTTCTTAGCTCCACGAGGGAAGAGAGGCTGGAAGACCTTTTATGCTGTTCTTAAAGGCACTGTGCTTTATTTGCAAAAGGTAAGAGATTTCTCATGAAATGTTCTCTTTGGGCCTTTTCACACGACCCCTAAGATCCGCTGGCCACTTAAATTCGGACCAGAGATCTTGGGGATTCGTTGCTCTTCCTGCGTCTCCCCCCCCCGTACTTCCTTGCTCCTGTCTGTGTGAGGGGAGGGAGAAAAAAAGGGACAAAAGAATGCAGGCTCACCTCCATCTGCCGGTCCAAGCCGCCCCGAGCCCGCCCCGAACCCTGTCATCGTCCTGATTCCTTCTCTTAAAGGGGCGGGAGGGGGGAAAAAAACAGAAGCGAGGAGAGCCCGGCACTCTAGGTTACATCCGGATCTGGGATTTTTCACCCCTGGAGAGCAGGTACCTGAAAAGTGCACTGGGACGCGCTTAGGTGGGCGTGGTCGCACTTAATTTTCTGTAAACTCCGGAGCTGGTGGGGAAACAATTTTAAGCTCTGGAGCTGGGAGCCATTTGCGGCGGAGTTTAGGGGTCATGCACAAATACCCTCTGTTGTACTCCCTCCATTGACTAATCTAATGTGTGGGCAATGCTCACATGCAGGTGAACAGCTTGAAAAATGTTTGTTTGTTTGTTTGTTTGTTTAAATGTATTTAATATACCATATCTTTCTGAACTTGCTGTGTACTTCTGAGGGTTTTTTAAAAATGTTTTAAGGAAGCTACAGGAAGCAGGGATGGTTTGTCTTTTTCCTTATGTTTCAAAGTCCCATTCAGTCTCAAGGGGACATTCATTGTGCCACCACTTTTAAATGTATGCATCTTTCTCTAGCCCTTCCCATGAGACCTGAAAATATAGGGAAGACAGGGTCATTGAAAGTCAAGTCACCCATGCTTTATCTTCTATTGAGGTTCCATCAAAATGCCCCAATAAGAGTACTTTAAGGAAATGGAGTGCACTGACTACTTATTGGGGGTAGGTGGGGGCAGTGTGGTTTATAGATCACAGCAAAATTGCTGGGATGGCACATGTTCTTCCCCATGATGCTGATATACTAGCCATCTGACCCTTAATATAACCCCAGCATCATCACCTTGCAGCCACTCAAGTTTTTCCCCATGTTATTCACTACAACTGCAGTGCTATACCTATGTACCCCTCCAGCAGTCTACATCTTTTTGTTGTTGCAGAGGCGTAGCTAGGGCTTCCAGAGCCCGGGGCAAAAGTCAGTTTTGCACACACACCCTAACACACAGGAGAGTGAGCCCCACACCCAACCCGCCACCACTCCCCCTTGGACTGCCCGAGCCACCCAGAGGGTGTCCCTCCTCCCACGGTGCCAGTCCTCCCCACCACCACCTCAGATGGAGCAGGACATGGCAGCGGCACTCCCCGCCGGCAAGCAGGCCACCAGGTTCAGCCAGGCCACCCCGCCAAGCCCCCCCCACACACACACACTGGGCAGCTCCAAGCCAGGGAGGGTGATCCCCCTTCTCTCTCGCTGTGACATCCGGTCCCGCTGAGACAGCCCCCACACCTCACCAGTAGAAGTCAAGGCATGTCAGGATGGGGCTAGGGCTGCGCAGGGCCTGGTAGGAGGAGGGCCGCAGCCACTCCCCCACGCCCGGCCAGCCCTCCCAGCGGCTTGCCCTTGGCAGCATCCTCCGCCTCCAGCCACAACAGCGGAAGCCCCGGCTACCCTCCATGGCCCAGTGCAGCAGCAGCAGAGGCAGCGCACCCGCCACCCTCAGGGTCATTCACATGCCACCAAGGCGGTGGCAAGGTCCAGGGAGGCAGCAAGGCTGAATGTGGCAGTGGTGGCAAGGAGGGGTGGCCTGAGTATGCTAGGCTGAGTTGGAGATGGTGGGGCAGTGGCGGAGGGCGGTAGTCAATTTGGCGCACTCTAGTTGCTGCGCCTAGGGCACTCTGCCCCCCTTGCCCTCCCCACACCACACCCCTTTCTTGTTGTTGTTGTGTCATTACAGTCCTGACTGACTCTTCGTGTGACCCCATGTCTATGAAGTTTTATTGGCAGGAATACTGGAGTGGTTTGCCAGTTCCTACTCCAGGCGCCTATGGCCCATGGTATTTCCTGGTGGTCTCCCATCCAAGTACAGTATTTTTATTTATTTATTTATTTTTATATTTATATCCCGCTTATCTCCGACGAGGACTCTAAGCGGCTAACAACAAACATAAGACAACAAGAACAAATCACAAAGCAACTAATTAAAACAAACAGTAAATATAAAATCCTAATCCTAAAGTCTCCAAGCGCGCCCCAGCACGTCAAAGACGTGATTCCTAACAAATAAATTGGAGACATCAATGGGCATAAAAAACAACGATGGCGGAGGGAGGAAAAAAAAATTAAGTTTCGCCAAAGGCCTCTCGAAATAAAAAGGTCTTTAAGGCTTTTCGAAAGGCCTGCAGGGACTCTGCAGAGCGCACTTCGCAGGGGATGGCATTCCAAATGGATGGGGCTGCCACAGAGAAGGCCCGGTTTCGGGTGACCGTCTTCCGGGCCTCTCGAGGGGTGGCAACCCGAAGCGAGTGCACTCGCACCTGCCGAACTGGACGGGCCGAGATGGATCGCTGGACGATATGCTAACCAGGGCCGACCCTGAAATCAGTACTAACCAGGGCCGACCCTGAAATCAGGCGAGATCAGATGTGCTTAGGGCATCTAGGCAGCTACACCTTACTTTTCTGGAAATTATCCTTCCCTGTCGTACATTCATGTTAGAATAAGTCTAATTAAATTCCCTGGGATTTATTTTTAATCTCGACCCTTAGTCTCACATCAGAGATGCAACATGGTATACCTGAAATTCAGCAAAAGCTATTTGTTTATAAAGTCTGTCTTTATGTGAATTGTCCTTTGTCAACATAACTGGATCTGAGATAACAACAAGAGTTCGGACAGATGGATCTCCATTTTCTGCCTATGCATCCTTTCAGAAACTGATTGTCTCAACAATAATTTCCCTTTCTAAGAGAATCCTAGACATTGTCATTCTCTGAAAGATCTATGAAGTTTCTTCCCCCTCCCACCCCCTTTGTATGTTTCTTCAAAAATATCTGCACATTTTAAAAACAAAATGTTCAGGACTTCATCAAACTACAAGCCACAGATTTGTCGGGATGGTGAAGGAGTCATGATACTTAAATTAACAAAAAAAGTTATGCACATTTGTATTTATACCTGTGTCCAAAATCTAGATATTGTGGACACATGCCAAGATAATGGTTAAAATTCATTCTAGCTGTTGAAAGATATCAAATATTGTTAGCAACTGCCGTAAATTTTACTTCTGAGATAAATTTATACAGACTGACTTAAGAGGCTGAATGATACAAAATGTGCTATTCCCCATTTTACATTGTCATCCTTGTCTTTTTTAATATTTAAAAATGACCAGATGACATTCATATGACTTAGTTTCATTTTTGGGGGGGCGGGGGCAGTTTTCAGAGTAATTATATCTCATGTTAAAGGAAGAGATCAGCTACTTTTTAATGTGTGTGTGCTAGCTAATCCAAAATTCAGCTGTTACAAAAGCTGTTTCTCAAATGCTGCAGTGGAAAATTGGGACTTTTAGCTGACAAGGCAATTGCAGGATTAATTTAAAAAAAAAAACAAAAAAAAAAACCCAGCACCAATAAAAAGTCATACGGGATTTCAGAGTTTCCCAGAGTTTGGAGCTCCTTGTTCTAAAAGAACGTTTGGGCAAATGGAACAAGAGATAACTTCAAAAAGTAATAGTGACTTGCCTTCAAGGTAAAATGCCCAGCCAAGAAGCCAGCTGTTTCCCAAGGCTTATTGTTAACTGCAATATATACTATAGACAATATGTATGCACAGATAGATAGTTCGGACTTCTCTGGGGTGGTCCTTGAAGTATGAACAACAGCAACCTGATGGGGGAATTTTCAAATGAAGGCAGATGCCAGCATGGCGGGGTAGTTTCATAGTTAAAAGTTTTTGTAATCCAACAGTTTATTTATTTATTTGTCTATTTTAGAGTATTTTTACCCCGCTTTTCTCCTGGGAAAAAGGACCCAAGGCGGCTTACAGTAATGAGGGATGATATACAGCGGACCCTTGTATAACAAAGGGTTTGTATAACATAAAATCTGTACAACATAAAAAAATTCCAGAGATAGGGGAAATTTGCTTAACACAATCGCCCATGGGGCAAATCTGTACAACATAAAAATGGGATTACTCCATTTTCAATGCACTCCTATGGGAAATTTGTATAAAGGAAAATTTGCTTAACATAATTTCCTTTGGAACGAATTAATTCCTTTATTCAAGGTACCACTGTACAGTCCAGTACAATTAAGACATGTTCAAGTATTGAGAACAGGGAATTGAGGGACATCTTACAGCATTGCTGTCCTTTTCCCAAGCCTAGTGAAAAGTGAAGGATACTGTTGTTGGCACCTGCAAGGCTTCTCACATCTGTCCAGTTTTTTAAAAAGGCCACCTGGAGGAATTCCTGCTGTTGCCTACGCATGTGAAATGTCTCCCAGTATCACGTTGAACGTCTCAGATGGACACTTTGCAAGCAGTGAGCAGAGTTGAGAAGCATTTAGTTTTTGAACTTCAGCATTCAAAACCCCCATAACCCGAACGGCTAGTGGTGGGGTTCTGTGAATTGTAGTCCAAACAGAAAGTCTGAATTTTTAGCAGTAGGGCTTTTTTAAAAGGGCTTCTAAAAGGCTTGGGGATGTGAAGTGAGCCCATATCCCTTTTCCCAGGGGTCTGTGAAGATTCTCAGTCATCCAGGTGCGTTTATCTGGGAGTTGAGTCATGGCTACTGGACTTCTTTTTGAGAGATAGAAACGTTTCGCTGTTCATCCAAACAGCTTCATCGGTCTGAATGCAAACTGGGGCAAACTGAAGAGGGAGGCTTGGGCACCATCATTCCATTTGCCTTGTTGCCTCCACCGCAGTAGACCTGGGGCATCGCAAGTAAACGTTTTATCTTGAAAACCCTGCCTATAACTCTGCTTTAAATACGGTGGACGGAATCATACTGGTGTTTCCATGCAGTTTTTATCGTCTGCAATGTCTTATTGCATCCGGTTGACAAGGTGCTGCGGCATAACTTTCATTGTGTGTGAAATCACACACACACAATTACAAGGCTGAAATGCACCATGGCATCTGATCCACAACTTGCTACAAATAATTATACAAACCATATGAGAAGACCAGTTGCATCTGAGCCAAATAAAAACATTTCCCCACCAGCATAATCTTTGCTTAGTCAATTTGCCACTTGAAGCTTCTGCCTTCCTTTTAAAACTTTTTTTAAAATTCCCTGAATCATATGTGTGTGTTGTGTCGTTACAGTCGTGACTGACTCTTCGTGACTCCATGTCCATGGAGTTTTCTTGGCAGGAATACTGGAGTGGTTTGCCAGTTCCTACTCCAGGTGCCTACAGCACCTGGTATTCCCTGGTGGTCTCCCATCCAAGTACTAACCCGGGCTGACCCTGCTTAGCTTCCAAACTCAGGCGAGATTGGATGTAGTTAGGGCAGCTAGGCAGGTATTGAGGTCCTTACAGAACACAGGCAGCCCCAAACAGCCCCCATAGGCAATCTGAAACAACACCTGGTATTACCTGGTGGTCTCCCATCCAAGTACTAACCAGGGCCGACCCAGCTTAGCTTCCGAAATCAGGCCACATTGGATGTGCTGAATCATACCTCAGTTATATAGTCATAGAGATCCATCTCAAGATCCCATTGATGATGGTAACCACAAGTAAACACACTGAGTCAGAGATGTTCATATTTATGTGATATAAAAAGTAAATAAATCATTATTTAATGTTAAAAATAAGTTTGAACTGAAGAAAAGAGATACAGCACGCTGAACAAGCAATCTAAGTCACAGCTTGCAAAGACCATGTTTAATGCCGCAGGGCTTGTTTTTAGATATAATTTAAAGGTAGGGTAATTGAAAATGCATGAAGCAAGCCATGAAATGGGACAGGAAATATATGAGGCCCAGTGCTTTTCAATCTGCTCATAAATGACCTGGAGACAGGGATAAGCAGTGAAGTGGCCAAGTTTGCAGATGACACGAAACTTTTCCGTGTAGTAAAAACCAGAGAAGATTGTGAAGAGTTCCAGAAGGATCTCTCCAAACTGGGGGAATGGGCTGCCAAATGGCAAATGCGTTTCAATGTAGGGAAATGTAAAGTAATGTATATTGGGGCAAAAAATCCAAAATTTATCTGTCAACTCATGGGCTCTGAGTTATCCGTGATGGATCAGGAAAGAGATCTTGGTGTGTTGGTGAAGGTGTCCACCCAATGTGTGGCAGCGGAGAAGAAGGCCAATTCTATGTGAGGGATTATCAAAAAGGGGATTGAAAATAAAACAGCCAACATTATAATGCCATTGTACAAAACGATAGTAAGGCCGCACCTGGAGTATTGTGTGCAATTCTGGTCACCACGTCTCAAAAAAGACATAGGTAAAAGGTAAAGGTTCCCCCCGCACATGCATGCTAGTCGTGTCCGACTCTAGGGGCGGTGCTCATCTCCGTATTCAAGCTGAAGAGCCAGTGTTGTGCAAGTCCATGGCCATGTGGCCAGCATGGCTGCAAGGAAACACTGTTTTACCTTCCCGCCTTTTACAGCGGTACATATTTATCTACTTGCATTTACATGCTTTCGAACTGCTAGGTTGGCAGGAGCTGGGGGTATCAGCAGGAGCTTACTCTGCTGCGTGGCACCCGGGATTCGAACCGCGAAGCTGCCGACTTTGCAGTCTACCGTTTCTTATGTTCTTATGAGGCACAGAAACACAGACAGCACCAAGGGTTCTTTGACATGAGCATGAGATTAGGCAGTTTGGAACTGGTAATCCTAGCAATGAAATTTGTATATTGAACATAACTAGAATGGAAACAGGACCATTTTGGTTGGGGCCAGGGTGAGCAAGAGTTTTAGGTAACCTATTGTAGGACAACCATTAACAAAACACAAGTTTAGATATCAAACATTCAAGCCAGAAGGGGATTTGTAAGATTAAGCATCTGTAATGCTACATTAAGAGAAGGAATAACTCCATTTTACCTCTCATTTGAAAAGCCAGCAGTGTAACTAATGACACATCAGTTCCAATGTGGAATACATTAAATATTTGGGTATCATCATTCCATGCTGTATTTACTTGATACTTAAGATTGCCGTGAAGTGCATCTAGACTAACATTCTTGAGATCCTGGTAAATGGACTTCCTTGCTGAATCCCTGTGGTATAATCTGTGGTCTTGGATGAATTATGTCCCTTGGACATCTTGAGGGGGAGACTCATTTATATACCACTCTTTTTTGTGACTTCCTACCTTTTAAGGGACTGCTCATCAGCCCTAGCCAGTCTCATTTACGGGGAGAGATGAAAGGAGTTTCCCTCCAGTAATGTGCAGAAAACCACATACCCTTCATTCTGGCAACTTTCATATTTCTAAGTTATGCTTTTTCACCAGTGACTGTTTATATCAGCCATTCTCAGTGGGGCCAAATGGCTATGGCCAAAGAAGTGTTAAGATTGGCTGGTTTATATCATTGTTGACAATTACAGTCCCAGCTTCCTATATAAGGGTTCCCCCACCCCGCCCTACCCATTCTTCCCTCCTTGTGGCGCAGTGGTTAAATGCCTGTACTGCAGGTAAAACTGTGCTCACGACCTGGGTTCAATCCCAGGTAGTAGGCTCAAGGTTCACTCAGCCTTCCATCCTTCCGAGGTCAGTAAAATGAGTACCCAGCTTGCTGGGGGGGGGGGGGGGCAATGTGTAGCCTGCACACTGTAATTAAAATTGTAAACTGCCCAGAGACTACTTGTAGTGGTATGGGGCGGTATATAAGCAGAAGCAGAACACTTCCTCTCTTGCGCAACACTTTCAGAACTGTACTCCTGGTTAAACCAAACCAGAGCACTTTCTTATGTTTCGGAGGACTGTGGCTTAGAAGCACACAAGAATAACAGAGCTCAGGAGCGAGGATATTGACCAGATCCTTATTCCCAGTTTAATAAATACTGTAAATGATGGTTTATTTATCTAAGTTTATTATGCCAGGAACATTGCATTCAACCCAGTCATATAAGTTACAGAGCTCCTTTGTATAAAGGAATTAATTCGTTCCAAATGAAATTCTGTTAAGCAAATTTTCCTTTATACAAATTTCCCATAGGCATGCATTGAAAGCAGAGTAATCCTTAATCATGACCATTTTTATGTTGTACGGTTTTGCCCCATAGGCGATTCTGTTAAGCAAGTTTCCCCTATCTCCGGAATGTTTTATGTTGTACAGATTTTATGTTATACAAACCCTTTGTTATACAAGGGTCCATCGTACTTTGGTTCCACATGGCCTCTCTCCCTCCTTTATCCTGTTTTCCCTCTTCTTATATTTCTTCTTCAGCATTCAGATTCTTCTTCTTTTACAAGTTCTTGGTGTTTATTCTAGTAGCCTCCTGCATGCATCCTTTGTTGCCTTTCTTTTGTATAAAGAGGGGGATGGACACTTCATATGGACCATCTCTATAGTAACGATTTGCATTTTAATAAATCATTGAGGAGAGGGAGGGAACTGTACACCCCAGGTAGTTGGAAGCCAAATCCAACATGCTGTAACTTCTCTTCATAACTTGTCTGTGTGCACACCTATTTTTCATTTCATGATAAAGGGAAGGAGTGAATAAAAAAAGACAGCTATTTCTAAACAAACAGGCACAGAGCAAGCAGAGAAGAGAAGCTGAGCTGAAACCCTTACAATTAGCTGCTCAAATTGGTCTACGTAACATTATGTAACATCCGAAAGAACAGAAGGGCCTGTCATTTGTTATCCACCTCCTGGACGTTTCTGGGCTCAGGTTCACATTTTTGTTCTCTGGGATGTAACCAAATGGGAGGGAGAGGGAATAAAAGAAGGAGACTGTGACAATGCCTTATTCAACACACCTAGGAATGTACCGTGTGCAGGCAGGCCTAGTTATCGCGGGAGAACATGAGTTTGCAGGGGTTGCAGTTCATAAAAATACTTCGCGAGGGACGGGTGGCTGCTTTTTGTGTTCCCAAAGGTTGCCTAATTTTCTAGATGGTGTCAGAAGCCAAAAATCAAACATTATCTCTACTTTTAAGTATGTAAACTAATCTTCCTTGAAACCCAGAGAAGCTTACTCAGTGTCTTCTGGGTGCATAGAATCCCAGCCTGGGGGATAAATCCAATCCTAAGTAGACCCATTGAAATTAACGGATCATGTTCCTCTCAAATAACATAAGTCTCTTTGGTGCAAGTGGGTCTCATCTAGGAGGAACTAGGCCTGGATTGAGCCCTAAGGCTTTTCATCATGGTCAATGACAGTAATCCTAGTTGAACCTGAAGTGGGCCAAAGCCTTCAGAGTGCTACTGCTAAGTCTCTGGGAAAGCACCTCTCTCCTGGGAAGGAGGGAGTCACAGGTCTTCACCAGCAAAAGCCCAAGTATCCTGATCCGAACATGCTATTGCAATACTGAGTAAGACCTCACAGATACTCTTCGGAAGCCACCTGCCTGTCCTTTTTCCTCTGTAACTTTTGTTTTATTCATTGTTGACACTTAGAACTTTCCCCCTGCAAGTCCCAGGGTTAAATATAGGTTGGATATATGTACTGCTAAAGATGTAATAATATTTGGCATGGTAAACACAGGCCTTGTAGAAAAGCAAATGGGCCAGTATCAAATTATATAGAATGCAGACATAGGAAGTTAATTTGGAAGGGCGGTGACCCCTTCTAAAGTCCCAGCAGGCATGACAGTTCATTATGGGGCTGGAGTATTCTGGGTGTTATAATAAAAATAGGCCATTTCCCCCATTGCTGGTAGAATAACTATATAAAAAGCATAATCATTATAGGACAGTAGATTTTAAATAATGCAGTTTTTCCTGTAAGGCTGACCTCTTGTAATTCCCTCTTCTACATTTCTGTTTAAAAAGCAAGGACCTTTTAAACAGTAATGTAGCATGTACTAGAGTAGTGGTGGTGAACCTTTGGCACTCCAGATGTTTTGGATCACAACTCCCAGAATTCTGAGCCTTTATTGCCAGTAACAAAGGGCTGTGGGAGTTGTGGTCTAAAACCTCTGGAGTGCCAAAGGTTCCACACCACTGTACTACCTGGCAACCTGAGGAGAAGCTACAATTTGCTAATAATTTACACCATAGTATTATCCTGGGTAAATTGTAGGATCTTTTTCTAATCTATCAGAGACAATGAGGCTGTCAGATCCAAAGAATATTTAGATTACAGTTGTTACACACACTTGTATGGCCCACTAAACTCAGGAGGCTTTGTTTTTCAGGAGATATATTTAGAACTGCACCGTTAATGCTTTAGACTAGAACCTTTACAGGGGATTGGTTTAGGCGACATGCAGGGATCCCTTCTGACTCTACAGTTCTGTAGGGTGCTATGTGCATCCTTCTTTCCTTATTTTAGTAGATAATGGAAATAGTTCCATTGCTTGGTGAGTAGTATATTCTTTTTTTACTAGTAGGAAAAAGAGTAATTTGAAGAGATAACAAAGCAGTAGTATAGCTTACAGTTTCCATTCAGCAAGTCTCAGGTTCAAAATTTGAAATCTCTTGTCAAGGAACTCGGTAATTCCACTAGGTGGCCCAGAGTGGCCAGATGGGTTGGGTATAAATATAACAACAACAACAACAACAACAACAACAACAACAACAACAACAACAACCAGGTTCAGTAGGGTTTGTTCTCAGGTAGGACTGCAGACTTGCTTTGCAAAAGCTTTTCTTGAAGTGTTTCTTATGATACCATTGTTATAATAAGAAAAGCAAGTATGTTTCAACATTTAAAACAAACAAATAAAACCTTAGCAGTCTTCTTCAGATTTATTGAGAGGTAAGTCCTATGAAATTCAGCGACACTTAGTTCCACCTAAATGTACACGAGGCTACATCTTTTAATGTTCCAGACGTACATACACTTACTTGGAACGAGGTCAATGGAATATAGCATTTCTTCTCAATGAATATACAGTGGTACCTTGTATAAAGGAATTAATTCGTTCCAACAGAAATTATGTTAAGCAAATTTTCCTTTATACAAATTCCCATAGGAATGCATTGAAAATGGAGTAATCCCATTTTTATGTTGTACGGATTTTCCCCATAGGCAATTATGTTAAGCAAATTTCCCCTATCTTTGGAATTTTTTTTTATGTTGTAATGATTTTATGTTATACAAGCTGTTTGTTATACAAGGGTCCACTGTACATGCACAGGATTGAAACGCCATACGCTTCTGTTTCTCTCTGTGGAGGTCGCCTTCATCAGCCATTCCGTCCATTGCCTCTCTTGGGTCTGGAAAAGCATAAGGATAATTTGTACCCTTTGGATTTTGATTCTTGCAGGACGAATACAAGCCAGATAAGGCTTTGTCTGAAGAAGATCTTAAAAATGCAGTCAGCGTGCACCATGCATTGGCATCAAAGGCAACAGACTATGAGAAGAAGCCAAATGTCCTGAAGCTGAAGACGGCTGACTGGAGGGTCCTGCTTTTCCAAGCTCAGTAGGTTCCCCTTGAGTTCTCTTTGAGAAATGATTCATGCCAACTCTGCCCTTGGATGGTTGACTCTTCTCATGAGGATTAGTTCCCCCAGCCATCCAATTCTTGCTCTTTTTCAAGTAAACACCCCGAGCTCGTAGGACATATTCCGTTTGTGGACCCAGTGTGCTTGTGGAATTGTGAGGGCATTCATTTGTGGAAGCTGTGCTCTTTTCGTTTCCTTTTAATTTATATTCAAGGATGAAAGGAATAGACTACAGGCTTTACAAATATATGTAGAGGGGGGAGGAGTCTGAACCACCGTTGACCCACCAAGCTGAATGCACCCAACCAGTCAACTCATGGGGCACTGCCAGGCAGTGCTTAATACATTAAATAATACATTAAATCACTTCTTATATTTCCAGTCAGACAGGCAGCAGGCTTTGCTGGACTTTAGTGACCATAAGTTCTACAGGCCTGCTAGAATGCAATGTTAGATGACAGCAGGCAGGGAAGGGGAGAGTTCTTTGTAGAATGTAATAAACGTACTATGCGAACGGCTGCATTAATATAATCACACCTTACTAAGCAAGCTTCAAAAGGTGTATTTTCAAATAAGTGAGCATTGCTCAAGGGACCTGTATTAATAATGTAATTTTAAAGAGAAAAGACACAAATGAAAGATGTGTGTACCCTTTATTGCTCCACTGTTTGCCCTCTCATAGTAGTCAAGTGTGTTTGTCAAGTGTAAAATACTTTGGGCAGGTAGACAAGAATGCAGACTGTTAGTGATTGAGGCCCTTGTGTGTGTGTGTGTTGTGTCGTTACAGTCGTGACCAACTCTTCGTGACCCCATGTCCATGGAGTTTTCTTGGCAGGAATACTGGAGTGGTTTTGCCAGTTCCTACTCCAGGCGCCTACAGCACCTGGTATTCCCTGGTGGTCTCCCATCCAAGTACTAACCTGGGCCGACCCTGCTTAGCTTCC
>JAHTLZ010000237.1:10812117-10822153 GCA_023846285.1 Phrynocephalus versicolor | reverse complement strand
GATGATGATGATGATGATGATGATGATGATGATGATGATGATGATGATGATGATGATGATGATGATTGTTTTAGAGATCTAGCCTAGTATGTTTTCAAAATAGTTATAGAACATTCTTTCTGGAGGGAAATTGCAGAGGTGACAGCATAGTGTTGCATGTGAATTTTGTCTCAACTGAAGAACATGAATAATCTGTCAAATATGGGGTGTAATGATCATCTTCCACCAATAACCACCATGTAAGTAAGTTTTTGTGTACAACATACTGGCAGAACCCAGTAGAGACAGTGGTTGTTCCTGGCTGCTGCGTTTTTGTGTTTACTCCCAAAAACAATTGCAAGTCGGTTTATAGCTCCAGTGAGCACTTCTCTCTCTTGCGACAGAATACAGCAGAGCAGCGAAAGTAACAGAAATACCCTCTTTTGCAGTTTAAACTTTAGAAAGGAAGCAGCCAGATGTTTTAGCAACTTTTTTAAAAGTAGTTCTCTTACTTTACTCAAGGTCCTAGCTATATATGGAAATGCTGCCTTGCTTATGGAAAGGGAGGGTATAAAATGATTGCCTAAACTGTTGGAACATATTTCCAGAAGTGTTGTCTATAATCCTGCCCTTTCCCCAGTTAGTGAAGTAGATCTTTTACTTCTTTGTCAGTAGGTGGAGATACACTGAAACCAGTCAATCACTAGACTCCATACCATGTCCTGGCACATGGTCCCTAAGGAGGCTGTATGGATTCAAGAAAAGACCCCAAAACCTCTTCCTCTTCCCACCCCACTCCCTTTGACAAGTCCTTCAGGGGGTCAGACTGACATAGGATTCAGGTGTCTCCTTATAGCTCAGTGTTTGCGTTTTGAATGCACAAATGACTCGGGTTCACTCCTTGGCATTTCTAGATGAAAGGATCTCACTCACATCGCAGGCTAAGGAAGACCTTTTCCCAGGGTGTGAGATTTCTGTCTTTAGGCATTATAATATTGGACAAGATGGGCTGTTAGTCTGTCATTTGCAGCATAAAAAAAAACAACACCAAACGCATCTGAATTGATTATTTTTGGGTCTTTGAGGATCCTGGATTAGTGTAGGTCAATACATACAGCACTTTCTTTGCAAATGCCTTCCCTAGCTTGCTTCCTTTCAAATATATTCAACTACAACTTTCACAATCTCCACTAAACACTTATTATTAGGGATACTGGAGTCTTAATACAAACAGAAGACAGACCAGGTTGGGGAAGGCTGCTTTACTGGAGTGTGTTACATATACAGTAAAATTATTCAGAAAAAGGTGGTTCTTCATTAGTAGCATCTTAGTGGCCTGGTTAATGTTGGGAGGCATCAATGCTGGGTTGTTTTTAGATAAGCACAAAACCAATAAAGTGATGTCTGGTACTGGATTTAGGGGACAAGCAAACATTGTAGCTGCTGGGATGCAGCTGATAAAAATGATACAATGGTAAAGGTCCCTTCCTGCCAATTTCAGCAGCAGATTGCTCCAAGTTAAGAATTCAGCACAGGCATTTCTGCAGCATGTCCAGTTTGTTACACGACTGGTGTGCAAGAGTAGATCCCTAGACTGATTTTTTTAACTAGTGGCAATTCATCACTGAGATGTACAACAGTGGCTTCCACAGTGGTATAATAATTTTTCACTTAGATTCTGACTATGGCACTGATTATGCCATGTAAGATTTTGTTCTGACAGGGACATCTCTGTATTGGAAGTGGCTGAAATCATTGCAGCCTCCTTTGCTGAACATGTAGCTGCAGCTAACTCCCTGTTCTCCTTGTTGCAGAGTTCTGTGAGCTTAAAAATCTTGTGTATTCTTGCAACATTAGAGGTTACCCTGGAAATGTTATTATCGCTGTTATGTTATTTTGTGTATCGCGAAGAGGTGTGGCCGACTGACAGTTGTAATAACTCTGGAAGTGACTGTAACTTCATCATTTTGCACAGGAAAATGCCACCTCAAGGTGACCCTTCTGCACTGTCCTTCTGTGCTTATTCATCTGGTCATTTAAATGATGACATTTCTCTGTAAAATATAATAGCATACCACTTACCTGGTATTTGTTCTTCCTGGGAGTTTATCAGAGTTCAGTAGGGTCACATGTTCAAAGTAGTAGTACATATAAAAAACATCAGATATGCATAGTAATTACTGACATTTTGTTATAATGCTGTTTGGTATTTTAAAATTCCATTAGCAGAGAATTTGTGCTTTGCTTCTATTTCAGTAAAACACCCGTAACATTCTCTTCATTTTCTCCACTGAAATAATACATTAGGATTGGACTGGGCAGGGCAGGCTCAGGCTGCTCCTAAATAGTAAAGCCTTCATTATAGAATGGAAGTGGTTTTGGAACAGTAATAGATTATTTTATGTTTTTGTGGCGGGGGGGGGTGGATTAATGAATAATTCTGATCAGAGGCTCTTGGTTCACTGTGCAGCCAGGAGATCATCCACATTCCTTCCAAGCTTTCCCCTCTCAGATTTGGTTCTGTGGAGATCTGGAGACAGAAGAGTGCTCTGCAAAAGCGGAAGTCATTATCTCTTGAAAATCCCTCACATTGAGGTATATCACACAGTAGAACAGATGGCCTACCCCCAATGGTTCTTTGATCGCCGCTCAAAAGAGGGGAGAGTAAGCGACATATTATGAGAGGCAATCAGAAGGGTGACCAGATGTGAAGGTAGGATTCAGCATGTACGATAGAAGAGTTGGTGATAGCAGGTTTTAGCCAAAGGCTCTGCGGGCTGGCCCAGAGTTCATTAGAGCCCCAGGGAGTCAGAGACGTGAACTGTGAGTGGATGGGTTTTGCTCCCTTCCCAAGCTTGGAGACAACTAATACACCCATACAGAGTTTAGTCTTACGGTTTGCCATCAATTTGATTCTTCCTTGCTGGTACGAGCTGAAAAATGTGATTTCTCTGGGGCAAGAGAAGTTTTTACCCTAAGTATCATTGAATGACACAACAGGTGCCCCATATCCCAACAACAACAAAAACCCACACCTGGTGGATCATCCTTGTGAAATCCTGCTTTAGGCTGGCAACTCTGGTGGGTCAGGTGTGTGTGTGTGTGTGTGTGTGTGTGTGTGTGTGTGTGTGATATTCTCACTTTCCCTTAGACCTTGGTGAGTTGTGCCTATCCTTATCCCCCTTGAGGAAAAGGTGGGGCAAAAAAAGTGGCCAGATGTACCTCTAGAAGCTTCCAAGTGGCACAAGGGAGCATTTAGAGGCTGTTTCAGGTGCACACATGCACAGTCTACAGGAGTGATGTCCTTGTGAGGGGCATGGGTTATCAAAATTGGGGGGTGAGGGACAAGGGCCACATGCAGCCTGCCAACACTACTTTGCCCTCCATGCTGAAGGAATATCCCAATTGTCATTCTTTTCCTTCCATAGAGTAGGAACAGAAGGCCAAAGTTGCAAACATATCGGTCACCTAGGTTTCCAGTGATTTTCATCCATTGTTGTTCCCTTTCTTAAATGTCAGGTCTCCCCATAGCAGTTCATTGGCCAATTGTACTATCAGTCTTTTTTTCTTTCTTTCTTTTTTTTCTTGTTTTAATGGTACGGAGTAGATTATGTTCTGCTGGACTGGAACCTGGAGCCAAATTTGTGCCAGGATTCTGCCCAAGAAAGTTAATTTCTCCCTATGGGAAGGTACAGGGGCAAAGCACAACCTACTCCTTTCATACGGTCGAGCCAAAGGGTCCAAAGCATTTTGCTGAGACTCTACAGGTACTGCAGCATTCTCTTAAAATCTGTTTCCTCTTTACAGGTCAGGTACTATAAAGGCAATGTCATGTTAAATGAAGGCACTTATGGAGTTCCTCTTCCACTAGAGGAGGAAGGACTCGTTATGTGGATATTGTTTTATATCGCTGAAATAATATTTTTGAGATTAAGTTTACATTGACTTTTACTTTTCTGTATATAAATACACTCTGTGTTACCATTGCTGGAGTCACCCCCTTCTTTGGTATGCAGACAAAAGTGGCCTGATATTATAAAGCTGTGATATATTGTAGTCTTCCCCGCCCCACTCCATTCTTGTGTACATGTTCATGACTATGACGATTATGTTTTGTTTTTTGTTGGGTTTTTTTTTTAAATAATAAGTTGAAATGTTGCTTTGATGCAACAAAGCCTAAAGCCTTCGAATGGATTTTTATGTTTAAGAAAACGAACAAACCAGTGAAGGATTTCACATATGTATATGATATATGTATATGTAAAAATAAACAAAAAAAGAAAAGAAAAGAAATAAACCAAATGTATTTCATCTGCCCGAGTTCATGGCCTTCATTTGAGGTTTCTCTCCGGTTCTTTTCCCAAAGAACACTACCCTTGTCAAACTGCTCTCTGTTTCTTTGACTGTTCTCTGATAAATAGTGTCATGTGTAAAAAGAAAACACCAGCCTGGTCCCAGACAAGGAAAATAATGTCCCAGTTCAATTTAGGAAGCAATTAACACTTCAGCCTGTAGTCCAAGACTCGACCGATTAGTTATCCAGGCCACTGCTTGTTGTTTGTGGGAAGTAATATCTATGTGGCATCAAGCGGTATCAATTTTAAAATCCATACGGAGGGCTACACCTTTATCCATAATAATAACCAGGTGCTGTCAAGACAACCCTGACATATGGTGACCTTTTTCAGGGTGTTCCAGGTAGGGCATATTCAGAAGTGATTTACTATTCCCTTCTGCTGGGGATGCGCTGAGACCAGAAGCCAGTCGAAAAAGACACCAGTTATGCTCTCAATTACTTGGAGAGTGTTAGCTTCTTGTTCCTCAGGCAAGATGTTACTGTCTCAAGCCCTTGTAGTCTGCATGGTGTCTTGGAATGTCATTGAGAAGAGAGGCGATGCTAAAAATCAAGCCCGGTTCTTCAGTGGATGCATTGGCCTAAGATCTCCTCCAGAGTAGCCCACAGACTTGCTGAGACTTGGAAACTTAGAAATTTTCAGTCTTCCATCTTGGGCCGTGTAGGCCTCCATGGTAAAACCTGGATTTTAAGGATGTTGTCCGTATCACAGGAAATTAAATTTCTATCCGAGGAGATTAGTGAATCAGCACGAAATTTAAAAAGTGATGTTAGATCCGGCTAGCTTGTCAGGCTTAGCAACAGAAACATGGCAGTGCCTCCTTGAATACATTGCATTTGCCATCACACTTGAAGGCCCCAGCGGCCTTCAGGGTGTCCATTTCGTTTATGTCAACTGACTTGGGTAGGGCCAACATGGTTCAGTCGTTCCTAAAACATTCTACGCCACCCAGGTCTAAAATGACATGGAAATAAGTGACAACATTGTAATAGATGTCTTAAAGGCTTCCTGTGGCTTGACTTGGTTCAGAATCATGGTTGTACATTTTCCAAACAATCTATAACTTGGCAGTAAACATCCAACTGCCTGTTTCTCTGGGATGGATCAAGGGATGGAGCTTGGTTAGGATTCAGAGGGCAAGCAGCGGAGAGTATGAGAAAACCCACTGAAAAACTCGGCAGCCAAAGGGAATTGTTGAGCTTTTCTCTTAGTCAGTTTCTGCTCTTCAAAACATTTAGATCATGGGTGCCCAAACTTTTTGTAAGGAGGGCCAGATTTGGTGGCTGAGAATGTGTCAGGGGCCGGTTGCTCCCTGACCCTGCCACCCCACTGCAAGCCCCACCCACTGTCCCATAAGCCCCACCCACTGACCCCTTGCAACCCCACCTGGAAGGAAGGCGGGGACCAAGGGAGGGAGGGAGGAAGGTGGAAACCAAGAGAGGAAGGAAGGAAAGTGGGGAACAAGGAAGGGAGGGAGGGAGGGAGGAAGGAAGGTGGGGACCAAAGGAAACACAGGGAGCCGTGGCCACCGCAGGGGAATGTGTGGGTGAAGGAGGGGGAGGGAGGGGCAGGCCAGCCAGCTGCGGGCCAGCCAGAATGGCCTGAAGGGCCGGATTTGGCCCCTGGGCCGGACTTTGGGCAGGCCTGATTTAGATCTATGTTCCTTTCTGTACAAAATGCTTAAGGCTGAATACAAGCAGCAACAGATACAATCATCAGTAAAGTTAAACTCTCAGGACCCATGGGAGACTACTATGACCAACCAGAGGTGGAGGACAGGGGAGGCTCCCTAGTTATTCAAGCCAACAGGTGACTCAGAGGTTGACAAGGAACCATGGAAGGTCTTAATGGTCAGGCAAGCCACATGGGAGAAAGTGGTGGTTCCGATATCTTGGTCCCAAATGAGGAAGAACTTTAAATATCAGGGCCTGGAAGTGCACCTGAAGCCAGTAGATTAATCAGTCAGTCCTATGCTTCTGCTCACCACCTCTGGCCAGTAGTCCTGTTGCAACATTGTGGTACAGTCATGGAGTTTATGGACACCTTTTGAAGTTGACTCCATGCAGAGTGGCAGGCAAGATGCTGCAGGGAATGCAGCCTCTGCATGTGTTATTAAACCAAATCGGCCTTCTTTAGGAAATAATATAGTTGGTGCACTGATATAATCTGGTGAAACCTCCTGGGCACAGCTGTCAAGAGGAATGTAGATTCAAGACTGGATCCAAAGTAAGCTCAGTCTGGGAGCTTGAGTTTTCCAGGGGGAATTTTACTGCATCCAAGTCAGGTTGCTGCACTTTTCTTGTGAGACCAGCCATCTTCCTGGCCAGGAGCAAGTCTGTCCTGTCTGGGCTAAACTAGATGTGACACTAAATGCTTCCTTGCATTTAATGTGCTCATTAAAAGATAAGCTCGCAGCGATGATATCAGAGAGAGCAAAGGGGGCTGGTGATTGCCTGAGTCACAGAATGTGTGTGTGCGTGTGCGTGCAAACCCTTTCCTTTGTTCCTGGAAATTGCAAGCATTTTATTTGCTGCAATGAGTTTTATACAACCTATTAATCAGTTTTCTGGAGCTGCCACATAGTCTTAAGAGAACAGTCCTCTGCTGACACCAATAAGAGATCTGCTCCTTCTGAAACCAAGAGGTAAGTTTTACCCTGAACCATGGTAGGCAATGAAAAGATTACATTCTGTCTCTCATCTCATATGACCCTGATGATTCAACACACAGAGCCCAGCAGTTGCTACTTGCATTTGTAAAAGAAAGGTACTACTTGAATGTGAGGATCCATTTTAACATCCCATCAACTTGGGGTGTCTAGCTTTGCTTTGTTTTCTCCTCCGCCCAGAGGCTGGCTGAGAGCCTCCCCAGTCTCTCTGTTAACATGTAGGAAAAGAAATATAGCATTAGCCTATATTGGGGACACCACACCCCAATTCCTCCAGTTATTTTCCCAAGCAGATTTGTGTAGATCTGAAACTACAAGGAACAAGATGGAAGCCAACATAGCATTAACGATCAATGGACCAAAGACCACTGGATTTTCCCCATTCGAGCTAGCTCAAAAACAGGTTTATGTTTAGTAGATCTGCTGTCCCAAGAGAACCAACAGGGCTAGGCTGCTTCTCCATTGGCTTTCTAGCACAGATATTCCTGCAGTGACCAAGGCATCTAGGCCTAAACTTAAATTGAAATGGATCTCAATAATCCACATGTGCATCCTCCAGGAAAATAGCAGAATCTGACACATTCAGTTCTGGGTGAAGCAGAGTTGTTTTAAAAACACATGAGTAAGAAAAGGCTACAGAGCATCAGGTCTCGATCACAGGCCCTGCAACTAGAGCCCAACAGATGGAGGGGGGAGCACTCCCAAATGATCACTCAGAAGGCAGCAGGAAAGGATGCCGTTGCAAATCACACATCTGATCACAGCTTCAGGGTCCACCGTTGCTAGTTGCTACAACATCCCTTCTTCTTATGTTAAAGAAACCTATTAAGGACAAGGAGTACTCAGCTGGGCACGTATGTGAGTCAAGAAGCTCTGTCCTTAACTTCTGTAACACATTCGTGCAACAACATGGAGGTTATTTCCTATTAAATCTATTTAGCCTTAGGGCCAGAGAAGCAAACTCTGCTTCTACCTGGACTCGGTATAAACTAGTCCAGACCAGGTTGGTTCAAGTACTCGTTTGGGCTTTGGCTCAAGCCAAGGTACAGGCCTATCACTTGATTTCATACGATCTCTTTAATGGTGTGGGGACAAGCAAAGAGGATGCAATGGCTTGTTTTCTCCCTCTGAGCCTCCCACAGGTATCTCAACCCCTCATGCATGTAGTAGAGGCAGAGGCAAGAGCTTCTGGAGGTTTTCTCATGCTAATGAGATGCATTCCTTATTCCAGCAAGTGGGGTTCGGGTCACAATTTTGTTTTCGGTCCATTTTGAGGCGGCTGTTAGATATCTCAAAATATTACCTTTCCACACGAATGTTAATGTCACGGATATTCACCCGTTCTTTTTCATCTCCCCTCTTGTTCTCCCCTGACAGCTCTGATAAGCTTTCTCGGCTGATCCCTTTAATCTTTACTCATCTCGATCGCTCTGAATACATAACAGAAGAATGAAATGAAACGTAATGACAAAGCAGGATGGGAAGGGAGGTGGGAAGGGAGGTGTGTCAGCGTTGTGTTGAATCCCACAGGTCCCCTCCTCAGGCCTATTTGGGTGTTACAGAAATGTATTCCTGCCTTTCCCAGAAAAAAAAGTGGGGGATATTCTGGATATTTAAACGAGAACAAGAAGTAACATAAACACAATTAAAACAATCTAACATACTGCTCAGCGCGGCCTTTGCTAGCTGCTGATGAACATCCATAAGATCAACGAGCAAACAGAAATTTGGCATATATGTCTGTTTGTTGCTTGATGGGTGAAACATTGAGAAATGACTTACATGTGTGAATGGGATGACAGAGCCACAGATTCAATGTCATAGGATACGCTCTCATAGACGCCCAAATAAACACCAGTGCTTTTCGCATATCTGTTTATTAGCCCTCAAGTGCACTCAAAGGGTGTACAATGTCAATGGTTGAGAAATGTTTTAAAGAAGCATCTCTGATAGCGAATGGGCAACGCATCTGCATCTCCATTTCTAGAGCAGTGATGGCGAACCTATGGCACAGGTGCCAAAGGTGGCACTTGGAGCCCTTTCTGTGGTCACCTGACATCGCCCCTTCACAACCACCTGCATTCAGGTTAAATTGCTGTACTGGCACTTTGCAAAAATACTAGTGGGTTTTGAATCACAATTTGGGCACTCAGTCTCTAAAAGGTTTGCCATCACTGTTCTAGAGAGAAAAGCAGTGTTTACTTCGTTTTAGAGTGTCATTTCTCCACCGGATACCTCCCAAGGCAGCTTCCTCTGTTGTCCACTGGGGTGACACCAACCCTATTTGTAGATACAGCTGTGATTGGTGGGCAAACCAAGGACCCATTTGCCATATTATGTCTGCTGCGTGGATCCTTTGCTTCAGACAAAACTCAGAAGTAGTAACGTGTGACAGAGGGGAATAAGACGCAGTCATGCCGACGGAAGGAGCCTGGGGTCCTCCCCAAACTTGGTGGATCAAAGTAGGCTAATGAGTAGGGAAGAAGTAGAAAGTAGACCACACCCACCTGAAAGTCTACAAATGGACCTGTGAAAGAAGCTACCAAACACCACCCCTACGAGCACCATTGATTCACCTGTACTTATAATCACCCACATGTGAAAACTTTGTACATGCTAGCAACTGGGACTGTGAAGATAATTCCACTAAACCCACAAATGAATTATAGACCCCTTTAGATATATCCAGGCCATGTTTGAATTAGATTGGACTGAAGGTATTCCAGGCTGATTTGTTGATCTGGATGTAAAGATGGCACTTCTGTGTTTATTGTAGCTTGTCTTTCTCTTTCGTTTACCTACTAGTATTAACCTCTAGCACACTTTTCCTCTGTGTTTTTAATCCCGTCCCAAGCTCCCTACTTGATATTTGTTGTTTATTTTAGTGAATTTCTGCAGTGTTCTCAGTACCATTTCACTGGTATTTTTATTAGGCAGTGGCACTTTCTTCTAACACATTCATTCACTCCCCCCCCTCTCGGGCGGGCGCCCGCCCTCCCTCTCTCTCGCGCTCTCGCGCTCTCTCTCTCACACA
>JAHTLZ010000237.1:10771680-10804675 GCA_023846285.1 Phrynocephalus versicolor | reverse complement strand
CCCCCCCCTCAACAATGTCTGAGGGACAGTGAACCGGCCCCCTGTTTAAAAAGTTTGAGGACCCCTGCTTTAGATGCTGCAGAGCTACATCTTTACATCCTCCCTGCCACTCCCTCTCCTGGTGGGCTTGTTGAGGCAGGACCATGTGGATGGCCACACACCCACCATCCTGGTTCTGTACTCCCCCAGATTTCGCATAGATCTCCATTGTATCAGTGGATGTACTGTATACATCTTTAGCTCACCATTTGAAATCTGGGTTGCTTATCATCTTTTCTCTGCATGGTGCTGCTTTTGTTGCTCAAATGCTTGCTTCTGCCCTATTCTGCATGAGACATTGGAACGCTTTCGCTCACCCCCCCTCCCAGCCCCATCCATTGACACACTATAATGTAGATTGTTTCCAGCCAATGACCCAGAAACCTTCAAGGCTTGGATGATGGTTGCATTGAAAGCACTGGAACAGACAGATGCTTTTTTTTTTTTTAAGTAGCCTGACAGGCGAAGCTTACAGCAAGTGCTCCTTCAAGGAAGGCACATGGTTTGCTTCTCTGCGAGGTCTTTGGACAGTTGCCTCACACCCAGAGCATCTGTTCACCAATGCAGGGTATGTGGTATCCGCTCTCAAACAAGAAGCTGAATTTGTGTATGCATACGCATGCGAAAACATGGTGCATGGGTGGCTCCCAGGCTTTGCCTTTACACTTTCAAGCTGCCTTCCCTCTCCTGGCACTCTCCTTTGGTTTTACAACTCCTCTGGTTCCCAGTCCAACACAACTGCAAAAGCTTGCTTTAGATGCAGAGTAAGAGGATCCAGGAGACAGCCTGTTGGTCCTCCAGCCTAGCTGGGGGTTGTATGCATGACGCTGATCTAGACATTTCAGTATTCAAAGCAAAGAGTAACCTTAAAAAGCATAGTGCTATAAAGAGGCCTTGGGTGACCCCCATAAAACCAATGCCATTTTAGAGGTTAAAATATTAATGCCAAGAGGCAGGTCTTGAAGGGATGGAAAAAGGTTTCGGAAGCACCACTGGTAGAAGCTGATCTTTGAAAATGTCTGTGATCGTATATTTACAGTCGATCAATAGGATGCTGTTTTTTAAAAAAGCACTGTGACATTACAAAATGTTATCTAGTGGATCTGTGGTTTTGCCAGCTACAGCATGGTCTGTCTTCCTCATAATGACAATAGCTATGCCCATTAAATTTGGCTGATGTAATGAAAGGGAAGATTCCACAACACTCCTGTTAACTCACCTGGATAGTATTATTGTTTTGAACATGCACACTGAATCATGCTGTACACCAAAAATATATATTTTTAGAAAATCATGCATTGTCAAGTCATTTGCAGTTTATGGCCTCCTCTTCCAGGGCATTAAGAGCCTTTTCACATGACCCGTAAGATCCGCTGGCCACTTAAATTCGGACCAGAGATCTTAGGGGTTTGTCGCTGTTCCTGCGTTCCCACCCCCTCCACACTCCTGGCTGCTGGCTGCGTGAGGGGAGGGAGAAAAAAAGGAAGAAAAGAATGCCGCTCACCTCCGTTCTGCCGTCCCGGCACTGCATTCAGATCTCTTAAAGGGGCAGGGGGCAAAAAAAAGAACAAACAGAAGCAAGGAGAGCCCGGCAGTCACTACGTTATATCCGCATCAGGAATTTTCACCTCCGGAGAGCAGGTACCTGAAAAGTGCGCTGGGACGCGCTTAGGTGGGCGTGGTCGCACTTAATTATCTGTAAACTCCGGAGCTGGTGGGGAAACAATTTTAAGCTCCGGAGCTGGGAGCCATTTGCGGCAGAGTTTAGGGGTCATGTACAAATACCCTAAAATACTCAGAAGTGGTTTACCATCCCCTTTTCCTAGTGGTGCTCCAGGACCTTGCAGCTTGTCCAAGTGGCACAGCATGCAACCCCTTTAGCCCCATACGTTCTGGATGACCTCATCTGGCTCCTCTCTTAGGAAGCACCCCTGCCCTCCAGCTCTACAACCAAGCACTGCAACCCACCAGGACTATACCAGCCAATAACAAACAGAACCAGTTTGACATCCCAACGGTATAGTCTTTTTTTTCTGCTCAGCACCATCAAGATGGAAATTAGGTGAAAGTTTCAAGAATTAACGTCTTATACAGCCCATTCTTCCCTTGTGGGGAGTAAGTACTGGAGGCATCTTGGCATCAACTGAGAGCTGGCCTAAGGCATGTTGTCAGCTGATGCAAGACAGCAAATAACACCTGCCTACTGGACCAGACATTTTTAATATGGTATTTGTTTCATCCTTTTTTTAGTGTTTGTATACTCACTGTTGTTAACATCTATATTTTACTTGAATGTCATAAACCACCCTGGGTCCTTTTAAGGAGAATGGTGGGTTGGAAATGTTTTAGTCAATCAATCAATCAATCAATCAATCAATCAATCAATCAATCAATCAATCAATCAATCAATCAATCAATCAAACAAACAAACAAACAAACAAACAAACAAACTGGGTCAACTGTTTTGCTATCCTTAGCAGACAATCTTCCTAAACTCTCTCCTCTTCCCTCACAGAAAAAAACCCACACTGTATGACAGTAATATTGAATTAACTAACAAGTTGTGGTTCATGTTTGTCACTCCAATTCTGCCACGTGAGGCAGCTGCCTGGCTCTGTCAAATGGAAGGGCTGGCCCTCTGGGTGAATATGTTCTGCTTTCTCAAGCACTCATGAGTGTATCCTGCCTGCCCTGCTTTTTGAATTTAGACTGCCATTTCAAAGAGAATGCAGCCAAATGGAAAGTCATAACTAGGCATCCGTTCCCTCTCTGTACATTATTTTAAATGCTTTTTAATCTGATTTCTCAGCTAAGAACTGCATCACAACATTGAGGAAGCATGGAGGCTAGGCTTTTCGTTTTTAAACTGTTTGAAGACATTCTGGCCTGTATATTCATCCAGGAGGAGTGCATGAGGTGAACCCGCAGAAGCTGCCAAGAGTGGATCCTTTGAGCAAATACTGCTAGAGGTCAAATTCAGAACAAGGAGCTCTTACCTTATACACCTTCCAGAACAGGCCACCCAGCACAGCCATGGCATCCCCTGGTAGTTGGGGAAAGTTATTTCCAAAAGGTGAGTTGTTTACAGTGATTGTGAATGACCTTCGTAGTTGCAGTTAGGAAAAAAAAAAGCTCTTTATTTTCCAAGCTTAGCAAAAGTATCTCAAGCAATTGCTTTTTCGTTACTTTAATGGCCTGAATTCTACAAGATACTGGCCAGTCATATAAAAGAGGTTATCCTCTGATCCACCACTTTATCTCTTCAACAGGACAACATATCATGACGCAGCAACCTGAGTCAACTTTGGAACATCCATGAAAATAGAAAAGTCACTAAAATTTTAGTGTTACTTGGCAGAAGGAGTCAAGCTAGTCTAAGATTTAGCTCAGATTTTGTCCTGGTTTCAACCCCACCTCATGCTATTTTGGATCATTAACTGACATGGGTTCCAAGCCTCTATTTTTAAACACCAAAACCAACAAGCCCATCTCCGTTCCTTGGGAAGATACAGAGCAGAATAGGCTGCCAGAGTTTCCTCCAGTTGATCGGTGAGAACTGAGCTTGCCTGTGAATAAAGTCTCTGACCACATAGCAGATGTTGTTCACAGTTTTGAGAATTTACACACACACCCTGCTTATATAGGTAAGACTTTCAGTTTGGGAGGCAAGCCAACCCTATAGACTGACTGCCAGCAGTGCACAGAAAGCAGTAAAGCCACAAAAGCAAATCTGGGGTGGGAAGAGACAGGCAACAAAGGCCTTGATCAGAGCTGGAGAACAGCTGCTTAGTGCCAAAATAAAATGATTTCACATTGAATACAGTACATGGCGGTGCTGGTTTTCTTGTAGGCTGGAACTTTATGCATCTTTATTGGCCTGGCAGGAAATGTAAGTTCCATTTTGTCTTTTATAGGCGGTGTGGCTGGTGGACACGCACACACGCATGCACACACACACACACACACAATTTGACAGGGGTGCCTTCCTTGTCTTAGGAATGAGCCATTTGTGGTCTACAGCCTTCTGGGAGCTGACCTTGTTAAACTGGAAGAAAGGAGCGAAGGTACATAGAATCCTTGCTGAAGCTGATGTGTGTGCTGTTCCGGGACGTTGAGAAACATAGGTTTAAAGAATGCTAAGGAAATGGTTGAAGCCTTTTTGTTCTGGAATCCGGAATCACCAATGCAGTTATGCAAGGAGGTGAACTAAGCAATGGGGAACAGTGCAGGATTAGTCTCTCCTCCGTAACCAGGCTGACCGTTCCAGATTACTGAATGGGTGGATCGGAATAAATTCCTTTCAGAAGCATTAGCTCCTCATGCACTTGTCTTGGAATGGTGGTACTGAACATTCAGACGTAGGTCTTGCTAAGATTCATAGTAGATGCCTATGCAAGCATATATTGGAAATTCCATGCTCAGCTACAGTGCAAACCATAGCTTGGGGGGGGGGACTGCCTCTATGGGTGAGAGTGTGGAAAGGACTGTTTATAAATTGAAAGGACAGGAATAAAATATGGAAAGATTGCATTACAGTTGTAGTTTCATGTCACCAAGATCCTCCAACTTATGGTGACCCTATGAATGATTCCAAAATGTTCTTGTCCTCAATAGCTCAGCTCTTATAGAGTCTCTTATAGAGCCTCTTATAGAGTCAACCCACCTCACATGTCTTCTTCTTTTCCCGCTGCCATCAACTTTTCCTGGCGTTATTGTCTTTCCCAGCAAGTCTTGTCTTCTCTTGGTGTAGCCAAAGTACAATGGCCTCAGTTCCATCACTAGAGGAAGGGCAGCTTTAAAGCAGCTGTGTTAGTCTCTTGGCCCAAGAACAAGAAGTATGATGGAATCTTGGAGACAAAAAAGAAGCTAAATTGAGCTTTGGGAACTGCAGTTCACTGAATCAGATGGATGGATTATTAGAAGCATGTGTAGGTAGGATGGTGCAATCAGTGGGTTGAGGGGGGATTGCAATGCCAGAACTCACAAATATGGGCCCTCTTCTTCCCTTTGATCAAGAAGTAGTGGGATAGCTACAAGCAGCAGCAGAACAGCAGACTGACTTCCAGTGGCAAATCAGAGGGCAATGTGCCACACATGGGTGCCCCTTACAGTGTTCCCACAGATTGGTATTGTTTTTGTCACCAGCAAATATCCTGATGGCAAGAAAACCACAGTGATCCAAGGAAAATGTCATTCAGTATTTATGCCAGCAGTCTATGTGGCCAGTTTCCATGGTTACCCTGCCCCAGTTAACCCCGCAAAAGCCTTGTAAGTAGAGATGGGCACGAAACGTCAAAATGGCATTTTGTTTCATTTTTCGTTTGGTGTTTTTCATTTTGTTTCATTTCATACAAAACGAATTTTTTCAAAAAAAAATTATTATTATTATTTTTAACAACAGTTGGGGCCCTGACAGTCAGTGCTTTTACTTTTTTTAGTAGCGCTGACCAGCTGCAGCATGGGGCTATGCTGGTCAGCTTTTTTTTTTTTTTTTTGCTTCCCCAAGTGCCGATCAGCTGGTATGCGGGGCTAAAAAAAGTGGGGGAAACTGCGGGATTTTCTAAAAAAAAATTTCTATCCGAAGCCCTGCGCACTAGCTGCTCAGTGGTTGTGGTGGCAAAAAAAAAAAAGTTTTAAAAGCCCGCAGGCTTTCCCCCCCATAGAAATGCATTGCTTCAATGCATTCCATAGGAAAATGAAAAATGAAATGGAACAGAATGAAGTACTAGGGCTGCAGTGTAGCTAGCTGAACAGCTCAGTGGCATAGGTCTCTGGCTGTGGAATATCAAGCCACCTGTATGCATTCTCTACCTAGAAAACCTTGGGAAGGGTCACCAATCCCTAAGTTAGGCTGATACTTCACATCCCTCTCACTGCAGTTTGTGGCCCCGCTGGAGACCGGTTCAAAGGAATGTAACCTCACGTCCTTGTGGGGTCAATCCCAGTTTGAAGGAATGTAACCTCACATCCTTGTGGGGTCAATCCGAGTTCAAAGGAATGGAACCTCACGTCCTTGTGGGGTCAATCTGAGTTCAAAGGATCAGAACCTCACATCCTTGTGTATCAAGCCCCGCACACAGAGCACACACACAAGCAGAGTTCAGTTCTTTGCCAAGATCTTTAGTGGAAAGCCAGGCAGGTTCAAGTCCTTTGCTAACAATCAAGTGCCAGATAAATAACAGAACCCAACTCCCAGCAATTACCAGTCCAAGTCAAAACCAGAATATCTCACGGAAACCAGATGCCAAACCCAAGGGAACAGATCAAGCCGTTGTCCAGGAAGCCGGTCCGAAATCAGGAAACAGAGCCAAGATCACAGACAGGAACATGGTTGCAAGTTCAAATGACACGTTGCTCCCACAGAGAGCTCAAGGTAAGCTTGCCAGCTTTATCCCAAAACAGGGAACACACCCTTACTTCTGGAAAGGCTTGTGCTAGTACTCAGGGCTTCCCGACCTGATTCCCCATCTAGCATCAAAGACCCTTTCCCTAGCTCTCCTGGTAGCACGTCTTTGCAGAATCCTGCTCATGGCTCTTCTAGGAGGAGGAGATATGTTTCCAGCTGAGTCATCAGACCCAGCTGCCTGCTGAGTTGAGCTGCAAGGCTCCTCCAGCAGCTCTTCACCATTTAACCCCTCAGAGTCAGGTTCTGTGACAGGCAGGGTCCTGGCATTGTGGGGTCAATCCGAGTTCACCCCGATCATGCCCCCTGAACTGTGCTCCAAGCAGGGTGAGAGATTCCCGTCCTGGAGCTCAGGAATCTTTTCAATCCACTTCTCGATCCGTGTTGAAACCCGATTTCAACACGGAGGCAAGTTCACCTCGGCTCAAGGAAGGACGTGAAGTAACCACCTTAGACGGTTACTTCGCATCCTTCCTCGAGCCGAGGTGAACTTGCATCCATGTTGAAATCGGTTTTAGTCATGTGACCTAATGCCGGTTCTGCCCCTGTTTCTCTGTACTCACGGGCATGCTGATAGAAGCCGGCAGTACTTTAACCGCACGTCCTCGATCCTTACCTGGCGGTAAGGAACAAACACAAACCAGGGTGAACTGTTCGAGGAAGAATCTTCATCGATAAGCAGGGGAAATGGATTCATAAGAAGGAGTTATAATTCCTGTTGTTCGAGACATTGAAATATAGATGTTCCTCCCCCCCTTCTCAACCAAAGGAGAGAGAAAAAGTAATCGCGCTAAGTATTTTCTCGATGTGGGTTAAGAGGAACTGCACATCTCCTGGGGGGTGGATCGAGAAGCGGATTGAAAAGATTCCCAAGCTCCAGGATGGGAATCTCTCACCCTGCTTGGAGTGCAGTTCAGGGGGTGTGGTCGGGGTGAACTCGGATCGACCCCACAAGGACATGAGGTTCCGTTCCTTCAAACTGATCTCCAGCGGTGCCGCGATCTACAGCGAGAGGAACGTGAAGTATCAGCCTTAGAAATGAGTTGGCAGCACACAAGGATTATTATTAAGGTTGCAGTGCGGTGATGGAAAACCAATACAATAATTAATGTGCTTGATCTACATTGCATGTGAACAGTGTGTTTTAAATTATATATAATCTTAATTTGCAAATGATGCAAATAACATACAGCGATATGCAAATTAAATAATCCAGATCTGGGGGGACTGGAATAATGACAGCCCCATGTTAGCTCTCAAGCAGAAATCACTCTCTAATTTGGTTACAGTTGGTCCTGAGAAAAGGAAGTCATTCTGAATAATTAGTTGTTTATAATAGTTATTTGTAGCCAGTTAATTTCAATACGAGCAAGTCAAGTGGACTTGCCATTCAAGCCCAATTCAGCACGAGCAAAGAAGCAGCACACCTGAGGGCAGCAGACTCAGAAAGAAGATCCTTGGCACACACGTGCGATGCAAAAACTCACACGAGAGAAAGGCCTATTGTGTTTCCATGCCGCTGTAACATTGGGAGCTTACACCATCCATCCATCCATCCATCCATCCATCCATCCATTCATTCATTTGTATACCACCCCATTAGTCCCAGCACTCCTCTGGGCAATTTACCCAAGGGTAAAACTCACAAGCCCCCACTATACCATAATAACACAAAATAAAATTCAAAACAATGTGGCAATGCAAAAATACAACAATAGACAGTAATTAAACCAAAGCTATGAATAGCCCCATAAAATTCATTTAAACTGGTAGGCATAATAGAGATGCTGGGAGGCAGAAAATAATTTTGGCCAATGTTTTTGGCTCCCCATCACCTGTGTCTTATGATCTGGCAGGTGCCCTGTTCTGCCTAAGAGCAGAGCTGGCTCTGATTCTCTCTATCGTCCTGAAATTATCAAAGGTTTCCCATCGTCCTTCTGAATTTTCCCCAGTAGATGTTCAGCTATCTCATTATTTGTGTGTATGTGTTTTATTATTATTCCAAACACATTGTTTCTCTCATTAGAGGACTAGTATTTTTTTGGTGTATGTTCTTGTCAAGATATCTCTTCTGGGAACAAGCGGGGTGGGAGAGTAAATTGGATTATTGTGTTTCCTGATATTTTTACTGCACATTTTCATTTGATCAGAACACATCTGGCCAAGGATCAGCAAAACTGCACTCATTACTCTAGGGAATAAAGCTGGAGACTTTAACCCCCCCCCCCGGCTGCCTTTGTAAGATGTTACTTCCCTTTTAAAATTACACCACACTCACACAGCACTGCCAAACATGTACAAATACTCTAAGCAGCTTTTAACTGTTCTGTAGGGAGCAGCAAACATTTTGCTTGACTTTGTAAAAGGTTTTCAAACGGAAAGTCCAGGGTTCTTAACAGCCACTTTCTGAAGCCTCAATTACCATCATCCAACACAATGAGCCATCCGAATGGCCGATTAAGGGGAAATGTGGTCAATATGCAGCATGAAGAGCATTGTAACAGAAGGAAGAGGATTTTCTAATCGTAGTGCTGCGCAGGGCCAACCAAAACATCATGGTACCCAAGGAAGAGAAGTCCAGTACGCAAATGGTGGAGTGCCCATGACCAACTAAGTTGATCTGGAACGCACCAGGCAGAACACCCTACAACTTCCAAGCAATTTATTCAGAATGAAAATATCACAGTTATGATTAAATGATTTCACTAATGCAGATGGGATTTCGCTGCCTTAATGAAGGAAAAAACAATCAAAAGGCTCCTTTTTCGATCTTGTGTTCTTTTGTTGATTCCCAAATACAGCTTTAAAAACATAAATGATTTGTATTAACAAACAAAGGCGGGAAGTAAAGTCAGCAAAGTTTCACATTCTTTTATGTTTCCCTCTTTCATTTAACCTTTCTTTCACTCTTTTTCTGTCAATTTCCCTGGGAGATTTTTCATCCAATCATGCTGTAAGGGCTGCAGTCAGTGGTCAAGAAGAATGTTTGGAAAGGGGAGGAGGGGGAACTCCGAATCTGTAAAAGGATCTGGATTGTTTGGAACCTACTGGGAGTATTCTTTCTTTGCTTAAGGGTCATTTTTGAAGGTGTGTAAATGTCTCGAAACCCCCCCCCATCTTGTGCTGCCTTCCTGCCTATATATACCTTTATCTTGCACCATCCCCCCCCTTGATATTTTGGGTGAATTTCTGCTCCTTGGGGTTGCTTTCGTGCTGCCACCCCTTCTTGTGCCAGAATCCCTTCTTGGGATTATTTTTTTGCCCCCCTCCCAATTCCTTTGGGAATTTCCCCTCCTATGTTACTTTCTTTTCTTGGATTGTGTTTGCTTAATGTGTTCTGACTGAAAACACAAATTTGGAAGAAGAATACAAACTGATTTGTAAGAGGTGTTCCTTTTCATGTGAAACAACAAGACTGGTGTGTGGGGGAAAAAATACAATAGCGAAAGTAGTACCTCCCAAAAGAATGGAAAAACAACTGAATGTTTTTATCATGCACATCCATCCCTAATAACTAGGGATGGGCATGAAGCAAAAAACGAAATGCTGATTTGTCAGTTCATTACGTAATGAAGCAAAATGAAATGAAACAAAGCAGCAGCATTTTGTTACAAATGAAACAAAACAAAACAGCATTTTTTCCCATTTAAAATGAACCATTCCGTTCTGTTTGTAAGAGGTCCACCCCCAAAGAGGCTCCAGCACGGGGAATCCCCTGGCAGGGGGAAAAGAGGAAAGAGGGCAGGGACAAGCTGAATACAGTGGTACCTTGTATAAAGGAATTAATTTGTTCCAAATGAAATTATGTTAAGCAAATTTTCCTTTATACAAATTCCCATAGGAATGCATTGAAAACAGAGTGATCCAATTTTTATGTTGTATGGATTCTCCCCATAGGCGATTATGTTAAGCAAATTTCCCCTATCTCCGGATTTTTTATGTTGTACAAATTTTATGTTATACAAGCTGTTTGTTATACAAGGGTCCACTGTAACTTGAAAAAGAATGTGACATCTGAAGTCTAAGTAAGCGATATGCACACTCTTGACTCTTTACTGAGTACGTAAGAGGTAGCAGAGTCCATGTGTAAGCCCCAGTGAAACACAATGACTCAGCACAGCTAAGTTATAAGTAAAACTTGAACTTAGTGCATTAAAGAAAATAGACACTCATTGGCAAACAACATAAACACAGAGCATAGCATAACGTACAGAGAAAAAACACAGAACATACATTGAGGCATAACCTGACTTTTACAACAGGTAAAGGCAAGCAGGGCGACCTGACATAGAATCCAAGTTAACTGATGTACATCAGGCAAAGACTTGCTCTCAGGTACTTCTTCATATACTGACTTACAACCAATCATGTTGCACCACATCATTAGCTAATTACTTTTGTCTCAGCTGAATTACATCTTATACTTTACATTGCTTCAGCCACTGACCACTAGGTGGACACTGGTTGTTGCGTGACAGTTGTTACCACACGGTCCCTTGTCTCGGAACAGGAACCAGGAACAAACCATGACAAGAGAATACCCCAACCCAGTGTCAGGTACAGTATTGTCACGCTCTGGGGCTGTGGTCAAGACAAATTTCAGCTGTTGCACAACGGACGTGAAGTAAGATATTTTTGGTACCAGTCCGAAGCGCAACACTTACATAGACAAAACAGACATGAAGTAACTGCATTAGTTTAGGTGTTCAAAAGAGGGCAACAAGAATGATGAGAGGTCTGGAAACCAAACCTGGTGAGAAAAGATATAAAGAACTGGACACATTTAGCCTTGGGGGATGGGGTGGGGGTGGAACAGGGGAGATATGATACCACTTTTCAAATACTTGAAAGGCTGTCATAAAGTGGAGGGATGGGTCTACTCTCAATCATTTATTTATTTATTTATTATTAAATTTATATCCTGCCCATCTTCCCAGAGGGAACTCTGGGCGGCTAACACAGCTGAGCAAGTCAGCGAATACAACAATACAATACAATACAATGAGACAAATAAACCGGCATATCAATATAAATAAGATAAAAAAGAAAACAGCAGCAGGGGAGCATCCTTTAGTTCCAAACCAGACTGCTACTATATCAAGTCCTGACATAATGGTCAATGGTCGATGGCGGCAAAAAAAAAAAAAAAAAAAAAGGGCTAAGAGGGCTAAGCTAGGTCACCAAAGGCCTCGCAGAATAGAATAGTTTTCACCGCTCTACGAAAGGCCAGCAGGGACTCTGCAGAGCGCACCTTGCTGGGTAAGCTGTTCCATAAAAATGGGGCAGCCACCGAGAAGGCCCGGCTCCAGGTAAGGGAACGCCTGGCCTCTCGGGGGGTTGGAACCCGGAGCGAGTGCGCCCGCGACTGCTGAACCGGTCGGGTCGAAGTTGACCGCTGGGCGATCCGCTCTGCCAGGTAATCCAGGCCCAGGCCATGGAGGGTTTTATAAACTAAAACCAAGACCTTGAATCTGATCCGGGAGGCAACGGGTAGCCAATGCAGCTGGGCCAGGACCGGGGTGATGCTGTCGTAACGACGCGCACCCGCCACCAGTCTGGCCGCTGCATTTTGCACCCGCTGCAATCGCCAGAGGAGAGTCAAGGGCAACCCCATGTAGAGGGCGTTGCAGTAGTCCAACCTCGAGATCACCAGCGCCTGGACCACTGTTCTCAGGGAGTCCCCATCTAGGTAGGGGCGAATCTGGGCGATCTGGTGGAGATGGAAGAATGCGGTCCTGGCCACGGCCGCCACCTGGGCTTCCAGGGACAAGGCCGGGTTCAGGATCACGCCCAGATTCCGAACCCTCTCTGCCAGCTGGAGGGAAACACCCTCCAAGCTGGGGAGAGGGCCTCCATACCCAGACGGGGAACTCCCGAAGAACATCACCTCGGTCTTCTCAGGGTTGAGTTTGAGCCTGTTGGCCCTGGTCCAAGCCATGACCGCCTCCAGACACTGGTCAAGGGACCGGACAGCTTCCACTGCAGAGGTGGTGAAGGAGAGATAGAGCTGTGTGTCATCAGCGTACTGATGACAACACACTCCAAATCTCCTAATGACCCCAGCCAGCGGCCTTACATAGATGTTAAACAGCATGGGGGGGGAGAGACGAGCCCTGCGGAACCCCACAAGGGAGTGTCCACGGGGCCGACAGCTCTCCGCCATGCTGCACATACTGGAGCCGACCCTGAAGGAAGGACCGGAGCCAACTGCGAACAGTGCCTCCGATCCCTACCTCCAGGAGCCGGTCCAGTAGGATACCGTGGTCGACGGTATCAAAGGCCGCTGACAAATCCAGGAGAACCAACAGGGTAGAGCAACCCCTGTCGGCCGCCCGGATTAGGTCATCTTGCAGCGCGACCAGAACTGTCCCTGTACCCCGGCCAGGCCTGAAACCGGACTGGCAAGGATCAAGGCACCGCTGTTCCTCCAAGAATGATTGAATCCACAGTGCGGCCACCCTCTCGATAACCTTGCCCATGAAGGGAACATTGGCGATCGGACGATAGTTGGCCAATTGGTCCGATGCCAATCCCGTTTTTTTCAAAATGGGCTTAACCACCATCTCCTTCAGACGAGAGGGGAAAAACCCCTCACTGAAGGAGGCGGTGGTGATAGCAGCGGCCCACTCGGGCATGCTCCCTCCGGCGGATTTGATAAGCCAAGATGGGCAAGGGTCGAAGGGGGTGGTCGCGGGACGGCAATGGGCAATAGCCCTGGAGGCCTCCAAAGGAGAGACAGGCCCAAACTCCACCAGTTGAGGAGAGCGGGGTGTGTGTGTGAGGGAGCTGGGGATGGCGAGGGAGGGCTAGTGCTACTGGAATCAAAGCCAGCACGGATGGCCTCTATTTTAGATCTAAAGAAGACTGCAAAATTCTCGCTACTGAAATCAGTAGGAGGAGGCCTAGCCAGACTAGGATTGGTGAGGTCCCGAACCACCCGGAAGAGTTCTGCCTGACAGTTCGAGGCCTCACCAATTCTCAGGGAGTAAAAAGATCTTCTAGCCTCCCTGATCGCTCGCGAGTAGCGCCTAGTCTGGATCACAACGGCAGTCTTGTTGTTCGCTGGCCGACTCTGTCTCCAGATACTCTCCAGTGTCCTCCGTTCCTGCTTCATCGCTCTTAGCTCCGCCGTGAACCACGGCAAAGTACGAGCTCTGCCACGGAGGAGACGCTTGGGGGCGATTTGGTCGACGGCGCCGGCAGCTGACTCAAACCATTGGTTGGCCAAGGCCTCGGCCGAATCGTCAGCCAGACCATCTCTGTGTGCAGGGCACACAACAATGGGATCAAGGTACAAGAAGCCAGATTTCGGTTTACTATCAGAAAAAACTTTCTGCTAGAGCAGTATGACAGTTACCTTGAGATATAGTTGGTGCTCCAACATTAGAAGCATTATAGAGAAAAATTAGACAACCGCCTGGCAGAGTATTTTGATTTGTATTCCTGCATCAATTAGGAGAATGTAACTGATGGCCTTATAGGATTCTTCCAAAAGAATTATTGTGCGAATCTATGATTACTGAACTTTATTTAAAGGCTTGTTGGATTAGCAAAATGCTCGTCAGCTACATAAGCCGCAAACCTCAAGTAAAAGACTCACGATCATCTCCACAAATGTTTCAACATAATTGCTGATCTCGGAGAGAAGGAAAATAGTAAAGCTTCCATGATATTCTTTGGAATTCAGCCAGGTATGTTTACTCAGTTCATCATAAAACCATAATTTCTTCAGCACGGTAACTAGGTCCTGAAATCATTTTGAAACATCTTATAAGCATTGTCACTTTCCAGATTTTTCATCTAATGATATTGTAGTATCAAAATACTAATGGGGGGTGTATTCATGCATAGTAGTAATCAAAAGAAGTAGGAAATTGCAAATACTGTAGAATAGGCCCGTGGGTTTTGGTTATTATGTTCCATTGGTTCAATGGTTCTACTCCAGCTGCTGTCACTTATTATAGGATTTATACACGTATTATAATCTGGCGCTAGTAGTTTTCAGTCAACTGGGAGTACAATGACAACAGCAATATTCATGGTAAGCCTCTACCTCGAGGGGCTGGGGTTCTGTTTTAAAAATGAAAATTATTGCAATTTTTTTTTAAAGCTAGCTTTCAATCCATACATGTCTTTGGTCAGGCTGGGCATCAGTGGATTGTGGATGGTGCAAAAAACAAGAACAAAAAACATCATACAATGTACCAGGACTGAGTTGCATAGTAGCTTGGAGACTATTGTATGGGTCTAGTACTTTGCTGAAAAATGTGCCACTGAAGACTGGCTGGTAATTTTTCAAAGATAATAAGAGTTCAAGGGTGTTTTTTTTTATTTTAACATAGGCATTACCATGACCTCTTTAAGTCATGGTGAAACCACATTGTGTTGTAGACAAGTGTCCACCACTCTGTTGTCCACTCAGCTAGCTCCTCCTCTGGCACTTTTTTTAACAGCCAGGAAATGGTCCAGGACACATGAAGTGGCCCCAATGTTTCCAAGGATCCTGTCTACATCCTTGCACTGCATAAGGTGAAAGGTACCCATTAATATAGACTAAAATTATCTGGGCTGAAATGTAATATAACAACCAACAGCTCCCAGGTGAGGTTAAAATACCCCTGGAATGGAAAGAAAGGTGAGGAGATTGATTCAAGGTTCCTGTAACATCATATAAATCTGTTCTGGTAATCTGAATGTCTCTCTTAATAAGAAAAAATAAAAAGGATACAGTGGTACTCCGACTTAAGAACAGCTCGACTTAAGAGCAATTCGACATAAGAGCGGAAAACTGTCAGCATTTTAATTGCTGCCTTATAAATGTTAGATATAGTCTGCTCAACTTACAAATATTTTTTTCATTTTTTAAACTTATTTTTAATTTCTTTTTAGATAGGTACCCCGACCTAATAGTAGTTCGACTTAAGAGCATGCATTCGGAACGGATTAAATTCGTAAGCTGATGTACCACTGTATGTGGATAAGTCATTAGGTCAAGCACTGCAGAATTTGCTCTGTTTCTAAAATAGGTGAATCTGAACCATTTTTTACTTATTCATATTGGTCCAGCTCCCAAAATATTTTTCCCCCTGCTCTGCTGCTAGTTCCCAAAGCCCACCACTGCTTTTTCAAATCAAAATGATCGGAACAGGCTCCCCCCTATGTTCCTAACTACTGTACCAGTATGTTCTTGTAAAGAAGGGCTCTGTGCCAGTCAGTGGTGTTTTGATAATGTTGAAGGTTGTGATGTGCAGGGTCAGGGGAACTGAATTATCTCCTCTCTCCTGGTTGTTTTCTAATTTTTTTTTTAAAAAAATCAACCATTTCATATATATGTGAGATTAGTGCTAGATCACCCTGATTACCTTATTGCTGGGTCATCGCTGCTATTTCCTGTATTGACATCCCTGTCAGTTTCCTATCAGATTGGAGAGGTGGGACCAGAGGAAGGAAAGAAAGAAGGGGGGCTTTTGGATAGAAGGGGAATCACATCACACCCAATACGAACGGTAGACTCCCCAAGAAATCTGCAGCCCCTGTGTGAGCACTGACTGTGATTTCAAACATAATGCAGGCTGCAAATCAAATTGCAGCGAAAGTAGTTGCACCCTTAGTGGGAAATGATCACACATTACATTAATACAGTGGTACCTTGTATAAAGGAATTCACTTGTTCCAAATGAAATTCTGTTAAGCAAATTTTCCTTTATACAAATTTCCTGTGGGAATGCATTGAAAACAAAGTAATCCCTAATCACGACCATTTTTATGTTGTATGGATTCGCCCCATAGACGATTCTGTTAAGCAAATTTCCCCTATCTCTGGAATTTTTTATGTCATACAGATTTTATGTTATACAAATGGTTTGTTATACGAGGGTCCACTGTACACAAAACAAAATTTTAATTAAACTATGTTTACACAAAATAGAGGATGTTTTAATGTCTCTATTAATTGTAATTTGATATTAAAATTGATAGAATGAGGCCTCCTTCCCTCCCTACAGCCCTGTTTTGAGTTTTGTGGAAAAGGAAATAGGGGGAAGGCCCTCTTTTGAAGATTCCATTCCGCCTACAAAAAGTTCTGCTTCTAAACAGCTACAAATAACTGCAAATAACTACATCTCGCTTTCACATTCTCCTTCTCCTTTCATCTTACTTCCTTCTCCTGCTTCCTTCCCGGCTTTACATGAGGAAACCTAATTGGGGTGGGCAATGCAGAGTGAGAGACAGAAAACACAGTACAAAACTCCTTCCTGGCAGTATCTGCTCCATTAAAGACAGAGAATTAGAAGATAATATTTGAGAAGATGTGAGGATATCAGGTTCACCTCAAGGGATGTAGAACCAATTTCCTCCCTCTGTATATATTTAGATAAAAGGCTGCTTCTGTGGTAGCTGGAAGCGGAAGCACCCAGAAAAAATGGCAATTCCCCTATCAGAAAAGCTTGAGACTAAATTTAACACACATTTATCAAATCCTGTAGCTTTAGCATCTGTTAGGATGATTTTTTTTTTGGAGTTTTCCATTTCTAACTCTCACTCCTCACCCCTAGTTATGCCATGAAGATCCATGGTCCTGGAGGACTCACATTTTTATATTTTAGTCCTCCAATAAAGATGTTATCTAACCTTGTTTTAGGATATTTCTCATAGAGCAAACAGCAGTATTTTGTTTTCCTGTTTTCCTGTGCAGAGGTGTAGGATAAGAAAGAGGAATTAGTTCAAGGTCACCCAGGAACTTCAAGGGATCTACCGGCCTTGATCCTGATATGTCCCAGGGCCTCATAAGTAGTCCCAATGAGTTTGACAAAGAGTTTCAAATATTAACTCACAAACTAAGGAGAGTGGTTTAAGCAATGTGCTGATGCCTGGAATTTGATAGATGTGTTTTATAGACTACTGCAATGACCATTGCAAAAAATAGGTTACAGGCGATACCTTTATAAGCCACTATTAAAAATAAAAAAGGAACATTGCAAGCTTTCAAGTTTACATAACTCTTCTTCAAAGCAGGTCCCATAAGTTCAGACATGGTAAAAGATGTCCTTTACCAGGAGGTAACTTTTGTATGTTCTAAAATCCATGGCTACACTAGATGGTGTTGCAGCGAAGGCAGAAGTCTTGTAAGAGGCAGGAAGGGCAGTTGTAAAAAGCTGCTTAAGTCACACTCCTGCTCGTCAAACAAAGGAACATGGGTCATATACCACCCCCGACTCCCTTACCATGATATTTTTCGTAGCATGCCAGAAAGGCCATATGTGGTTGGTTTTCACCGCTTTTCAGGCTTTTTGTCTGCCAAAGCTACAGATTTTGGTTGTTTCTCTGGTTCACTTGTCGCTGGAATCACATCTGTCTATCCCTACTCCTGAGAATCAGAAAAAAATACTGTAAAACAAATTACACTGTAGGAAGGGTTGGGGGTCTCTCTTCATTTGTATCCTGATTGGCATCAGCCAGCAATGTTGGATATTGTAGGAAATCTACCCTCCAGTCCTTCAAAAGAGCACTGCATATTAATCATCTTGAAAACAATGGGACTTACTTCTGAAAATAAATTATTAAGATTGGAGTTTTTGTTAATGTACAACAAAATTAGATGCTGTTTGCAGTATCATACAATGTAAAAAAAAACCCACATCCAATCCCAATCTTCTTAATACAACACTAAACTCTAGGGTAAAAATGGTTCTTTAATCTGTTCAATTTTGTCCCAGTCATCCTGTATCTCCTGCCTGATGGCAATAGTTCAAAAACTGATGTCCAGGGCGTGATGGATCTTTCAAGATTTTAGAAGTCTTTCTCAAACACCTGGAGCTATAAAGTTCTTCCAAAGAAGGAAGAGGACAACCACTGATCCTCTGGGCATTATTTATGACCCTCTGGTGCACCTTTCTATCTGCCATTGTGCCACTCACAAACCAAACACAGAGGCAGTGAGTTAAAATACTCTTTATGTAGCTACAGTAGAAGATCACCTGCAGTTTGCCAGTAAGCTGTTGCTTCCTGAGTTGTCTCAAAAAATAAAGTCTCTGCTGGGCCTTCTTAACCAGCACTACAGTTTTTGCGCTCCAGGTCAAGTCTTCCTTCATAATACCCCCCCCCCCAAAAAAAAAACCTACAGTCCATCATCTGCTCTACACAGTCTCCTCCAATAATCAAGGGATCAATATCTGATTTTCTCATAATAATATTATGTTTTTTTGCCACCAGATGAGTCTGTTTTCTACTTCTGCCTTATATTGCCTGTTAGAAAATAAAATATTGAAGGAGCAGACGATGGTTGAAGTGGAACAGTGGTTCTCAACCTTGACTCCCCAGATGTTGTTGGAATACAACTCCTAGGAATCCTGGCCACCACAGCTAGTGGTAAAGGCTTCTGGGAGTTGTAGTCCAAGAACATCTGGGGAACCAAAGTTGGGAACCATTGCCATGGAGCATCACTGGACGTAGCAAGTGGTCTGAACTGGGCTTGCGCTGTGTGTCATTCCTAATTTTCCTAAGGTCGCTTCTTGCTTCTTCCTCCTCCTAGCTAGACAGAGATGAGCTGGTGTCATTTCCCTATAATGGCCAAGGAGATATCACGTGTAAAACCCCCACTTTTAGGTTTTCTGTAACCCGTGGTAGGGCTCTGAATGGATTCCCTAAAACAACTGTGTAGGTTTTCTATTTTTAATTAAGTGCGCATTTTCATAGTTGAATTGCCAGAAGCTGAGCACTAGCCTCCTGCTCTCTGCTGGCATAATTATCAAAGTCATTTCAGGTAGGAAGTTGATGTCCCTCTCCTTCTGTGAGGAACTTGACTGATGAAATATGAGAGCTGAACCCTGATACACCAGTGTTCTCCATGTATAAGGCAACTGGGTTTGCCCATTCTCCTTATTAATTTGACTTCATAAGCAGACATGAAACATTTAGAGGCGATATGAAATATTCAGCTCCCTCCATTGCGATTTTCGAAAGGCGTCATGCATAATTTAAAGATAAATGTATAACACCAACATCGTTAAGAACAGAAAGCCCCAGAATTAAAAGGAGTTGGGGGTGGGGCAACTGGAATGATTTAAACCAGCCAAAGGTATGATAAAAAGACCCCTGAGTGAAAGGTCACGCAGCAAGAGAATGAGGTAAATTGTGTTCTCTGAATTGGAAGTTTTCAGGCAAAAGAGCTTAGCCTGACCTACAAAATCCAGGTCATTTATTTTTAACCAGTCATTCCTGCTACAGCTCCTATCACTCAGAAAACTGACTTATTTAATCATATTTTTATAATGTGTTCCCCACACCATCCCTACCAAAGTCGTCATAGTACTGTTCCTCATCCCCAGCTTTCCCTCACAAAAATCTTGTGAGGGTAGATTGGCAGGCAGAGAGGCAACTGCTTCTTCAAGATCACATAGCAAGTAGAGATGGGCACGAACTGAAAAAATGGTGATTCATTTTGGTTCGTTTCGTTTTGGGGTTGGTTTGGTTCCTTTTGTTTTTAACATTTTTTTCCAAATATTCATTTCATTGGTTCGTTTTGTTCGTTATTTGTTTTTCCCCACTTTGCGCGATTTAATCCATTTGAGAGAGCACAGGTGGGGAAAAAAACATTTAAAAATTAATAAAAGCACAGACGTTGACAACAACTGCACAAACTGGTCTTGCAGCAGCCTCATCCTCATCATCCTCATCATCTTCAATCATCAACACGGCAGAGTGATCCTGGCCCCTGTGGTAGGGGCTTTTTGAGGTGCTGTCATGGGGCCAGCACCTCAGGGGTTTTTTTGTTTTGTTTTTTCAAGCTCCAACCGCATGGCGCTTGGAGTCAGGTTGGTGTTGGTTTTATTTTTTATATTTTTTCCTTATTTTAGGGCACCAACCAGGCCACCCCTGGGGCTGGGTTGGTGCTCCTTTTTAAAATTATTTTATTTTATTTTATTTTATTTTATTTTATTTTATTTTATTTTATTTTATTTTTCAAGTGCTGACCGCACCCCACCCCCAGGGCCAGGTCGGTGCTGGTTTTATTTTTTATATTTTTTCATTATTTTAGGGCACCAACTCAGCCACCCCTGGGGCCAGGTCGGTGTTCCTTTTTCTTTTCTTTTTCTTTAGTTTTTATTTTTATTGTAATTTTTTTTACTGCCAACCACGTGGCCTGCACTACAGCTGTAGCATGGGCCAGTCGGCTTTTTAAAAATTTTGCTGGCCACGGGCTGATTCCGCGTCCAACGGGCCAGGTCCAGTGCTTGCGGGTTGGCATCGGCCCGTGCACCGTATTGGTTTTTTAAAGCAGCAGCCGTGCGGCTCCTGGGGCCAGATTGGTGTTGTTTTTATTTTTTATATTTTTCTTTATCTTAGGGCACCAACCCAGCCCCCCTGGGGCCGGGTCGGCATTCCTTTTTATTTTTTGATTTATTTTTATTGTATTTTTATTGTATTTTTTTCACTGCCGACTACGTGGCCCATGCTACAGCTGTAGCGCAGGCCGGTCGGCTTTTTTTTTTCCTGGTCACCCCTCCCTGCAGCCAGGAAGACTGGACCTCCAGGAAGGACCAGCACTAGCACCACCATTAACGAACCAAACCAAACCAAACCATTTTTTTTTCCGGTTTGGTTCATTCCATTCTAAATCTACTCTGAGGTTCATTATTCATTTCGTTACCTAACAAAATGAATAGTGAATAAAGAAAGGAACTAAAAGTTCATTTGTGCCCATATCTAATAGCAAGGTTTCCATTACTCCACATAGCCACTTGTAAATTTTGAGAATCTTCAGGTTATGAAATCAGTTAAAACTCCAGCATCCCTAGAATGAACAGGTTTCATATTAAAAATGAGCCTTGTGGTGCAATGGTTAAACTGCAGTACTGCACTGTAGAATCTGTCCACTACCTGAGTTTAATCCTGAAGGATTCTCAACCATCTAAAGCAGTTGTGTCCAAACTTTCTGCAAGAAGGGCCAGATTTGGTGAGGTGAAAATGTGTGGGGCTTGATCATTCAGCCTGACATTCTTTGAACCATTAACATTAGCAGCAGGAGCAGAAGCAGTGACTGCAGCAGCGGCGGCGGAGTAGCAACTCCCACGCCATGCCGGCTCTCGACGCTCTTCTGGGGTGGCTTTCTGGTGCTCCCTGCCAGAGCCTGGGAGAGGGTCCTCCCGCTCCACAGCTCGCCACTGGCTCCCCCTCTCTGGACTCCTCTCTCAACTCCACTTGGCCTCCTCAGAAGAGGTGCCCACCACGGGCCACGCGGAAGAGGAGCCAGAACGTTTTTGCACACCAATGACCGCCCTTGTCTTCTTCCTCCTCTATTAGTGATTTCTGGACCCCCAAAACCCACCAGCAGGACCAGCAAAAGAACAACAGTCAAACTCCACCCCATTTTGTCTCTCAACCATGGGGAGCACCCCCCTTTTGTCACTTAGACATGGGGAGAGGCGAAAGCCGGGGTGCAAGGCATGGCCAAAACTCCCGACGGAGCCAGCCCCAGTGGCTCGAAGGGGGAAAGAAGGATGAGGGGATCTAAGTCCCATCGGAGTACCCTCTTCATCTTCTGGTGGGGACTGTCAGCTGAAGAGGAAGGGGAAGAGGAGGAGGAGGAAGGAAGGGGAGGTGGCCTCCCTTCCAACCTCCCTCCCTCAGTCTCTCCAAGGCAAGAGTGATGTGAGCAAGCGTGTAATCACCGTCTGCTGCCGTACTCACTTGCTCACTCCCTTCCTTCTTCCCTTGCTCCTGCAGGGCCACTCAAAATTAGAAAAGGGGATGCATTTGGCCCCCAGGGTGGACTTGCCTGATCTTTGTGCAGATTTCTATTTGCAATATACAGTTAACCAAAACACGGTTTCCCATTGAAATAAATGGGAAACCAATCAATCTGTTACAGAGGTCCGGAAAAAGGCAAAAAAGCAGTTTTTTTCCAGACCTCTTTACAAAATGCACTTTAAAAACATGCAGAGCTGAATTCCCCCAGAACACCTCTCCCTGCAGTGCAATGCAAATATGGACAAAAGAAAGCAGCAAGCAGAAAGACAAACCCCAGCCCGTTCCCTCCAAAAGTACAATGGAAAAAATGCAAACATAGACAAAAGCAAGTAGCAAGAAACCCCCCAGCCTGTTCCTGCCTGAAGAGCAATGGAAAGGAATGCAAAGATGGACAGAAGAAAGCAAGGAAACTTCAGCTCCCTACTTTTCCAAGTTCCAAAGGTCCAAAACCTGCTGCAAAAAAAAACAAAACAAAAAAAAGCAAAAAAAGAGTCCACAATGAAAAAAATTGCTCCAGCTCCTCCAACCCCTCCACAAACTACAGGGCACACAATGCATCCTGGGTACACTTTTTTTTTGCACAGCATACAAAAAAAAGTTACCCGTGGCAACACATAGGAAATTTTAATTAAGAGAAACTTCCCTAATCGCAAAAATTTCATTTCATTATCTGATATTTTTGTTAACAGAGGCATTCATTATCTGAGGTATTACTGCACAGGTAAACAAACCAATAGAGTAACTGGACTTGCAACAATGTACACACAGAGAGAAATATCATATAGACCACAGGACTTATATATTTACATCCACCAATAGTATTTATTTGCACAAGTGATTGCTTAATTACATTTGTATTAAGTCCCAACTGCCATTGTTATGTCTTTTCCCGTACAGGGCAAATTAACCCTTCCTATACCAACAGGCTGTCAAATGAAGGCAAGTACATAATGGGGGGGGGGAGCTTCATTGATCAACAGCTCTAGGCTAAGGCCATAAAAATTTCTGAGAAAAGTCAAGCCTTAATTTGTCTTCCGAAACCAAGGAAAGAAGGCCCGGTTTTGAGTGGCTGGTTTTCAGGCCTTCCTCAGAGTTACTGCACACAACACTCTGAGTATGAGGTACAAGTAGGATGGGTAGATGTTTTGAGGGAGAGGTGCTCAGCGGCAGCAAGTTCCTAAACTGTTAAGGGCTTTAAATGTTAAAATGAGCACTTTCGACTTGGCTCAGAAGCAACCATTGCAGGCATGACAGGACAGGTGAAATGTGTTGAGATTGTGGCCGCTGCATTCTGTGCTTGCTGCAACTCCCAAAACACCTTCAAAGGCAGTCCAACATAGAAACTAACCCTCAGATGCCACACGCATTAATATCTCTGTGGGTTACTTCAAGCATATTTCTACCTGGCTGGTACAAAGATTATAAAAAATATTTTCAAATGTTTATATAGAAGGAGAAGGAGCGTGAAGTAGCACAGGAGGTGTTTAAAAAGACAGGTGAATCAACACACAAAGGACAAGAGCACACAGCAATTTGACTTGAGGAAGTCAATCAGGGCTTTGACCCAGGTTCTAAAAATGTTGACGGTGGAAAACTTTGCTTTTGGAAGGACTTGAGCCCAGCAGTTGGGATTTGCTTGCTGGTATGACAGGAAGGTGTGCACTCCAAGCATGTACATGCCACATCCACCTACTCCTTCCAGGAAATATAAAAGAGATAAGCTTAGTGAGGAACCAAATTGGCCAATATTACATATTCAGACCCAGGCACTCCTCCCCTTCTTTCCTCTTCTCTCTACATATAGCAATCTCATGGGATTCACGCTTTACCAAAAGGGTAGTGAAGTTCCCCACGCCAACATTTCTAGTTTCAACACTGGGATAATTCTAGTCTCATCTAGAGATGGGCACCAAATGAAAAACAAAACATTGTAGGATTAGCTCTGCTTCCTAGATATGTGGGGAGGGTGGTTGTTTATTTTCTTCACGTACTGAATAGAGATGGGCACAACTTAGCGGAATTTTCGTTTCCGTTTTCATTTTTCGTTTCCGTTACGTAACGAAATGAAAAACGAAAAACGGCTCAAAACTGGAATGAAAACGGAAACAAAACGACTAATTTCGAGCCATTTTTCGTTTTTCGTTACTGGAAAAGCACTTAATGGAGCTAAATGGGAAGAAACGAAAAAAATTTCATTTTCGTTTTCGTTTGTCATTTTCGTTACACAACGAAATGAAAATGAAAAATTTTGAAAATTAGCTCACGAAAACGGAAACGAGCCGAAACGGACCCCTAGACGAAAACGAAAACAAAAATGAACAATTTTTCTGAGTCGTGCCCATCTCTAGTACTGAACTTAAAATTGGAGAGGATAGTTGTCCAATGAGGAGACTGGCCCCTGTGCCCTTTTTCCTTTTCTGGCAGTTGTCCCAACACAGGAAGTTTACAAAAAAGAAAAAAGAAAGAAAGAAACTGGGCAAGCTTTTTTATGCTTTTGGTCCCCTGAAAAGCCAAGCGAAAGGTAAAGAGCGGAGCCAGATATATCCAGCAGATAATGTTTTCCTCAGGCCCAGTGTATGGAAACACCACGTGAATCTTCCATTCCATATTCTTGGAATAAACTCTGGGCTCCTATTAACAGCATCTGTGTGCCAGCATTATGATTGGCGCCTTCCATCTTGTTCCTGTCAGAGTCCACAGTGGAGGACAGCTGATTCCCTCCTGAACAAAACTTGCATAGTATATGCTCCAACAGTTATTAAACACATCAGTCCCCAGTCGATGTGACCTTCACAGGAAATCAGACAGTCAAGTTGGCACCGCACAGACTGATACTCGGTACCTGATTGGAATTATTTCTGGTCCAGACAGAACTGCTGAGGGAGGGAGGAACTGCAAATGTACATGCCAGCTCTTCAAACACGAACAACTATGCCTTGTTTTATTCGTCTTTTTACCACAAACAGGTGTCGATTTGGATGCACTCAGGTCAAGAAACAAGCGTAACAGCCCCCCCCCCAATAATTTAGTGTGATTAGAGTTTGCCATATTCCAGTTCTGCAAATGTGGCTCACCTAATTTGCAAAGGAGTGCTTTGTGTGAAATTTGCATACAATCTGTAAATTACTTATTGCATCTTTTCACATCAATATGTATTAACAGTGGCATCATTTGTATTGTTAACACCCCTGGGGCATCAATAGGGTTGAACAACTGAGGCTTTGTTGTTGTTGCTGCCACCGCTGCTGTTGCTGTTGTTGTCGCTTCAACTCATATACCACCGTATAGTGTTAGAGCACTCTTTGGGTTCTATCACTCATCCTTTAAAATGCTGATTAAATTTCAAGATAAAGTGTTTCCAAAAATCTTGTCCCCACAGCCACTGGGCTTTAAAAAAAAAACACCTGGTAATGCCCCCTTTAGCGAGTTTTCCAAGACCTACCGGAGAAGTTTTTGCTTCTGTAAAAAATGTGAGCCAGGAGTCCGTGGGAGCTCGCATATGATCCAGTTTTCTGCTTTCCCCACCCCCAGCCCTGACCAGATCGTCCTGGGGCTCGTTGGTGCTTTTATTTTTTTTTTAAATTCTCCTCCCCCCAGCACTGATCAGCTGGCCTTCGGGCTGTCAGTGCTGTTTATTTAATTTTATATTTATTTATTTTTCTAGCGCCGACCTGCTTGTCCTGGGGCTCATCCACACTTCTGAATTTTTTGTTATTTCCCCTCCCCCCCGCCAGCGCTGATCAGCTGGCCTTTGGGCTGTCAGTGCTGGTTTTTTTAATTTTTAATTTTTTTTCTAGCGCCACCTGCTGGCCATGGGGCTGGTCTGCACTTTTTAAAAAGAAAAATCCTTGTACATGGGACTGGAGATCCCACATCTTCAGTCATAAGACCAAGAAAGAAGAAAAGCCAGACTTTCACAATATCCGGATCTTCCCCCAGGTGAGATAGCGGCCTTACAGGGTGGTTTACAACATAATTATGCAAACAACATTTTGGCCCCTAACAATCTGGATACTCATTTTACTGACCCCTGGGCACCACAATTTAGAGAACCTTAAAACCTAGATGGGAAATCTATTGATAAATGTTGAAATAGCTTAGGCAACAGGAGGCCAGCAACATTTTGTCATTAATATTGAACTCAGATGATATTTGTCAGAAGGCTGTAAATTTCGCTTGTAATCTTTCCTAGAGTTGCCATATCACCTGCTTGTCACCATGTCAACTGTGTTTTTACATCTCCTTATTGTAAATCTTTTTTGTTTGTTTGTTTTAATTGCCACCCTAGTACCTCCTGTATTGTTTTGCTAGGTGCTTTACTGAAGCAGAAAATGAGATTCATAAGAGAATTTGGAGAAGTTGCTTTTTGAACAACAGCATCCAGAATACTTTAGTCAGAACACTCACTGATCCTATTTGCTGGGGGTTCCTGAAAGCTGTAATCCAATTTCCTGCCTTGGCTGCCTAATAAATACCTGTCCATCAATCTTGTATGCAGTCTTCTGAGGTTAAAAAAACCCATTTAACTTAGAAAGACATAAACCTGAGTCAGCAATTCGAAAGGTCATACCACATGCAGCACTAGTCCTTACAAAATGACTAAATCATTTTTAGATGGTTTTTGAATTGTTTTTCTAGAAATCTAAAATTTACAGTAACCTAGTGCTGACACTGACAGTAAGGAAGTAATATACCGTTGGGAGTGCCACAGGGGTGGTTTCCCCAGGTGCTGATTTTTTAGGGGTTGCAAAATTCACTCCTTTTGATCCTGATGCCTCTTCTTCTTTGTCCTCTGCCTCCACTTATCATCTTGAGACACAGAAGGCTGAGCTTCCCTTCCAGGAGTTGAGCCTGCAGTTTCTGCCCGAGCTGATACCTATCATCTGATAGCTGAGGGAAGGTAGTAGAGCTGCAAATAGCCAATCCAGTGCTACGTTGTAATTCTGGATTTGGGACCCTGTGGCACCGGATTGGTCTTTTGCAATGATGGAGGAGGTGGGAGGACCAGGTAGGTGGGAAACAAGCACTTTCCCTCCCAAACAGAAGCTTTATCTTGAGTTCAAGGTGGTTTTGTTTTTCAGATTTGTTTTTGGCATGGATGAGTCATGCATCATTTTAAAAGATTTTTTTAAATCATACACGAAACATCATAGAAAGAAATCCACTGGAATTATCCACATGTAGTGCATATATGCTGAACTGATCAGTTACATCTTAATACGTGGATCCATGTGCACGATTGTTGCCAAAGTTTGGGTTCAACAAAATGAAGCAAACCAAAGGTTTCCTTGATACCTTTCCACAGGGACACCATTCCATATGCCAGTAGTAATCTATTCTATAGGCCGTATGTCTAGAGACCAGTTCAGCCCATGTATTCACACACAGGCCTTCTGTCCAACGTACCCTTGTGCCATAAAAGTAGGACCTGATTAACAGTACTGCAGGGAGGCAGCAGGGGCAGTGGGAAGGGCCTGGGGCAGGGCGGTAGCAGTGGCATTGTGTGTGTGTATGTTTGTGTGTGTGTAGAGCACATGGGCGACCACCCTAGGTGCAAAATTTGCCTTGCTCTGGGTGCTGGCAACCCACACTGTCCCACTGCACGTAAGGGTGCTCTCACATGACAAGAAAGAATTGTGTTGGCTCGCACTGGAAAGTGTTGATTTGCTTAGAATTGTCTCCCTTAAGCCTTTTGCCTGTAGAGGCATTGCTTCAGCCAAGACCCTCAAAAGAGTAGCCTGAGATTAAAATAGGTATGGCTTCAGCATGAATCAGGGTCAGGCTGTTTTGTGATCTCACACACATTGTGCGATCACTGGAAGATAGCTACCAATGGTTCGGTTCAAAACTATGCTGATCAGAAGCTTCTAATATTTTATCTGCAACACATCATCAGCAGCAACTATAAATGCTCTATAAGCCAAAAAAGTATGCTATGAATGATAATTACTCTATTCACTTTGGTGCAGCCAAAATCATGGTATCGTAAAATGCTAGAATTGTATTAAGGTACTAGCAGCTTTCTCTGTTTTGCATGCATGCTTAGTTTTCCTGCAGTTCCCTTTGATATGATTTCGTTGTTTTCTACATAGTATTTGCAAGGTTACACAACAGATTTTAGCTATCAGCAAACCACCAGAGCCAGCCTTTGCCAAAATGGCAACATTTAACCCATGGAATGGGTGAGAGGGAGCCTTTCATTTATACATCTGTAAGACCTGCCAAATTGTTGATGGTTTCACTCACTGGCTAATCTAAGGACTCATTTCCAGTGACTCTGTGGTTTGCCATCTATTTTGGCATTATTGCCCTTGATATTTATATATAGGGTACTACTGCAAGGCTGTGGATGAAGTCTATGCAGGAGTTTGGGATCCAGATGGGATGAGGCAGGAAAGAATAGGAGCTGGGAAATCCATGTCCAAATTTTATCTCAGCTGAGGATCCACTAGCTGGCATTAGGAACGGGGGGTGGGGGGAGCATGCTGCCACCTGCCTTTGCCCCCTACCCTGTCTGCCATATGGGGGTAAAATTGGCCTACCTTGAAATACAGTTTTAAGAATTTCAGGGAAAAATAAAAGAAAAACAAAACAAAACAAAACAAAACAAAACAAAAGACACACAACATGTGGCACCTTAAAGACTAACTTTCATATTTTAATATAACATTTTGTGGACTACACGTCCACTTTTTCAAACACATAGCAGCAGAATGAGGTGTGCAATATAATATGGGATGGGATATACATTTCATACCAGATATTAATTGGCTGCAGTATAGAGGAGGGGGAAGAGGAGGGGGGAGAAGAGGCGGGAGAGTTGATTAGTAGAGATGGTGGGAACAAAGATTAGGCGAGGGTCTGTAGAGATGTATAGTTTTATGGCTTTGAGGCCAGGATCTGTTCATATGTTAAGTGTGGTATTATGGCTCAGAGGTAAATTTCTCAAGAGACAGAAACCAGATCAGATCAGAGAGGGTGAGGGTGTGTGTTGAAGAGACGGGGGGACGGGGTTACAGACCATGAAAAACTGGCAATGTAGAGTTTTTACCTTAGAAAAAAGTGGCAATATGGTAATATTATATTTGATAATTACTCAAGAAACCCTGACTTATGTTTAATCCTTTCTTGTGTGTGTCCATCATGCATATGAATCTTATTTCAGCTCTTTCCCTTTGTATTCTTGATCTGTAATGATTCTTTTCCAAAATGGTGACCTTCAAGTCCTTCAAGAAGTGTCCAGGTGAACTGAAATGGTTTGAGACAGTTTTCTGTGTAACTGCTTTTGGTCCTTGTAAAAAAAAAAGTAAAGGTTTTCCCCACATGTGCATGCTAGTTGTGTCTGACTCTAGGGGCGGCAATCATCTCTGTTTCCAAACCAAAGAGCCAGTGTTGTGCAAGTCCATGGCCATGTGGCCAGCATGACTGGATGCATTTTTGCTTACACAACTCTATTTATTTATTTATTATTTATTTATTGCATTTATACCCCGCTTATCTACAATATGTACTCTAAGCGGCTTACAAAACATCGGGCCTCAATAGCCATAAATTACAAAAAAAAAACAAAAAAAAAACAAATAATAATAACAGTAAGCAAAGTTAAAACCTAATGGCACCTCAATGAATGACAATGATAGATAAAATAGTTTACGATGGCGGAGGGGGAAAAAAACAGTTAAAGATCGCCAAAGGCCTCCCGGAAAAGGTAGGTCTTTAACGCCTTCCGGAAGGCCAGCAGGGACTCTGCAGAGCGCACTTCACTGGGGATGGAATTCCAGAGGCTAGGGGCCGCCACTGAGAAAGCCCGGGTCCGAGTACTCGTCCTCCGGGCTTCACGAGGGGTGGTGACCCGAAGCGTGTGCGCTCGCACCTGCCGAACGGGACGGGCCGAGGTTGATCGCTGAGCGATACGCTCTGCCAGGTAGTCCGGTCCCAAGCCATGGAGGGTTTTATAAACTAAAACCAAGACCTTGAATCTAATCCGGGCTGCAACGGGCAGCCAGCGCAGGCGGGCCAGAACTGGGGTGATGTGGTCATAACGACGCACACCAGCCACCAGCCTGGCCGCCGCATTCTGAACCCGCTGCAGACGCCAGAGAAGAGTCAAGGGCAACCCCATGTAGAGGGCGTTACAGTAGTCCAGCCTCGAGATCACCAGAGCTTGGACCACTGTTCTCAAGGAGTTCGCGTCGAGGTACGGGCGGATCTGGGCGATCCGACGGAGATGGTAATAGGCGGACCTGGTCACCGACGCCACCTGGGCCTCCAAGGTGAGCGCCGGGTCCAGGAGCACACCCAGATTCCGCGCCCTCTCCGCAAGCTGGAGGGAAACTCCCCCCAGACAGGGGAGAGGGCCACCGTACCCCGACGGCGAGCTCCCGAAGAACATGACCTCCGTCTTCTCGGGGTTGAGCTTAAGCCTGTTCGCCCCGGTCCAAGCCAGCACGGCCCCCAGGCACCCGTCGAGGACTTCCACAGCTTCCACAGCAGAGGTGTTAAAGGAGAGATAGAGCTGCGTGTCATCAGCGTACTGATGACAGCAGACTCCAAAACTCCTGATGACCCCCGCCAACGGCCTTACGTAGATGTTAAACAACATGGGGGACAGAGACGACCCCTGTGGAACCCCACAGGGGAGAATCCAAGGGGCCGATAACTCCCCCCCATGCTGTACGTACTGTGGACGGCCCTCCAGGAAGGAACGGAGCCAACTGCGAGCAGTGCCTCCGATTCCAACCTCAGAGAGCCGGTCCAACAGGATACCGTGGTCGACGGTATCAAAGGCCGCTGACAGATCCAGGAGGACCAACAGGGTAGAGCAACCCCTGTCGGCCGCCCGGAGAAGGTCATCTTGCAGGGCGACCAAAGCTGTTTCGGTACCCCGGCGAGGCCTGAACCCGGACTGGCAAGGATCGAGGCACTGCCGATCCTCCAGGTATGACTGCAGCCGGACCGCCGCCACCCTCTCGATCACCTTGCCCATAAACGGGACGTTGGCGATTGGGCGATAATTTGATAGATCGTCCACCGCCAGGCCAGGTTTTTTCAGAATGGGCTTTACCACCGTCTCCTTCAGACGAGAGGGAAAAAACCCCTCGCTGAAGGAGGCGGTGGCGATGACAGAAGCCCATTCGGCCATAGTCCCTCTGGCAGCTCTAATTAGCCAGGCAGGGCAAGGGTCGAAAGGGGTGGAGGCAGGCCGGCAATGCGCCATAGCTCTGGAGATCTCGACAGCAGAAACAGGCCCAAGCGCATCCAACCGAGGAGACGAAGGCGGACCAGCAGCTGGGGATGGCGAGGCGGGACCACTGCAACCGGAGTCAAGGCCGGCACGGATGGCCTCTATTTTAGTTCGAAAAAAGGCTGCGAATTGCTCGCTACTGAACTCAGTAGGAGGAGGCCTGGCCAGACTAGGATTGCTGAGGTCCCGAACCACCTGGAAGAGCTCCGCCTGGCGGTTCGAGGCCTCAGCAATTCTCGGGGAGTTAAAAGATGACCTAGCCTCCCTGATCGCGTTGATATAGCGACTAGTCTGGACGTCTACCGCAGCCTTACTTGATACCGTCCGGTCTCTTCTCCAGCTGCGCTCTAGCCTCCTCCTCTCCTGCTTCATCACCCTGAGCTCCCCCGTGAACCAAGGGGAGGACCGGGCTCGGCAACGGAGAAGGCGCTTGGGGGCGATCCGGTCTATGGTGTGGACAGCTGTTTCATACCAAAGGTTAGCCACATCCTCAACCGGAGCGCCAGTCATACCATCAGGTAGCCCTCCGAAGAGTTCACCGAACCGCTGAGGGTCCATGAGCCTCCGGGGGTGGGCCAAGATGGACGGCCGGTGGTCCCCGCGAGGTGGGGCCGGAATCGACAGGGAAAATGAGAGCAGGTGGTGGTCTGTCCATGACACAGGGAGGGCTACAATGTCCCCCACCTCCAGACACGAGTCCCCCGACATGGAGGTAAACACCAGATCCAGGGTGTGACCAGACCTATGGGTGGGGCATAAAACATGCTGGGACAGACCCATGGAAGCCATGGATTCCATGAACTCCAGAGCTGCACCGGAAAGTCCACCTTCCGCATGCACGTTGAAGTCACCCGCAACCAAGAGGCGCGGGGACCTCAACAGGGCAGCGGCGATGAACTCCGTGAGCTCTGGGAGGGATTGTGCGGGGTTGCGGGGAGCTCGGTAGCCCAGCACAATGCCAAATCTGTCCCGCTGTCCCACCAACAGGTGGAGGACTTCTAACCCCTGGCTAACCAATGTCGAGGCCCTGCTAACGTGAAAAGAATCCCTGTACATGATTGCGGCCCCTCCCCCCTTTTGACCCCCCAACCTTCCCACAGCCTCTACCAAGTACCCAGGTGGGCACAGCAGGGAGAGGGAAGCCCCCCCCTCCGTGCCCACCCAAGTCTCGGTAATGAACGCCAGGTCGGGCTGCTCATCCGCGATGGTGTCATGGATGATAGGAATCTTATTGTGCACCGACCTGGCATTCATCATTTTTTTTTACAGTGGTACCCTATTTATCTACTTGCATTTACATACTTTCGAACTGCTAGGTTGGCAGGAGCTGGGGTTAACAATGGCTGCTCACTCCACCATGTGGCACCCGGGATTCAAACCACCAAGCTGCCAACTTTGCAGCCTGACAGTTTCAGCACTGTAGTCCACTAAGCCACCATGCTTTGGTCCTTGCTAGGGAGCTCTAAAATGAACAAGGGAAAAGTAACAGGGTATATAGGTTGCATTGCCCTTCCTTCCTTCCTTCCTTCCTTCCTTCCTTCCTTCCTTCCTTCCTTCCTTCC
>JAHTLZ010000237.1:10749275-10770136 GCA_023846285.1 Phrynocephalus versicolor | reverse complement strand
TTCTTCTTCTTCTTCTTCTTCTTCTTCTTCTTCTTCTTCTTCTTCTTGCCTTATATATTTTTATTGCTGCTGCCTTCTCTTTCCAGTCTCAAGGCATAGCTGAAATCTTGGGAAATTGCTCTGCGTCGCCGGGTCTTGAGATGGGGAAACACGTATCAGGATATGTAGTGGTGGAGGAGAAGAAAGTTTGGGTGGTGTGTGAGAGGTCTCCTTAGTATTCTTATCCACACATTCCCAGCTGGCAGCAGCAGGGTTTCCAACTCAGTGCAAGAGTATCGGTACCTGTGTTGTTCTTGTCTCATGTAAAAACTATCCCTGTATCCACAGGGGTTTGGTTCTGGGTCCCCCGTGGATACTGAAATCCACAGATAATAGCAAATGCTGTATATATAGTAGATGAAATGGGTGGGGGGGCGACCCAGAAAAATGTTTTAGCATGCATACCAGAACTGACTACTAGAGAGTACCAGATACCATGCTATGTATAATATTTTCATACTATGGATAAGTGAAATACTGAATCCATGGATATGGGTGTTTGTGTGTGTCCTGTTGTACTAGGACATTGTAAGTGCCATTCCCAATGACATCACAGAGATCCCCCCGTTTCCAGGTTGAAACTCTGAAATCTCAGGCAACGGGATTTTGCTAAATTGGCAACCCTAGAGAAACACTGTCCCTAGAGAAGAGTGCCTGGTCTTGTCTTAGTGTTATTCTAGTGTCAGATGAAGGTCTGATTAAACTGCCTGGAGAAAATTAAATCATTGGAATTAATGCTTTTAAGTCGTTTCTTTTCTTTTCTTTTTTCTTGTGCTGTAGTGCTTTTATTTTGTACAGCCTTTTAAATTTTTTATCCTAGCATTCTATGTGATCCTTTTATAACAATTGCTTTTCATTTTATATTTCTGATGTACCTGTACACCACCCAGGGAACAGCGGTTGCTGAGAAGCCTAGAGGTGTAAGAAAAGAAACATCTGTACTGCCAAGAAAAGTCTTGTGCTGTTACCTAGTAAGTTCTTGGCTAATGTGAGATTTCAACCAGAGGCTTTCTAGATCAAGCTCTTGGTATGAAACTGCTTCTCTCTGTCTCCTTTTGTGGCTTCAAATAAATTTCTACTCTACAGCTGATACATCTCTGTGCAGGCAACTGATTTGTTGTTCAGTCTAAAAGAAATGTTGCTTTGTAATGCTTCCTTGATGGCACTAGCACAGGGCACAAATTCTTGGTAGATGCAGGTTCTGTGACAAGCAAATTGGAGAGAGTTGATTTCAGGTGGGCAGATTTTACAAAAACAAAACACAACACAACAAGCCTTGGCCACTGGTCTATCCTCTCATTGGATTTCCCCTCAACCATCATATGATGTCAAGATGCTCTTACAGATTTTGTGCTGTGTAGCTGTGTTACCCTATTTCTGCAACAACAGCAAAAACAAACAAACAAACAAACAAACAAACAAAAATGGGTTGGAATCTCTTCCACAATATGCATACAAACGGAGGATTAGCATTTGTAAGGAAGAGCATTTGTCAACCCTACAGTATGTCCTGGTAGTGTTATGATATTTATGTATTTGTCACAACTTTCAATGCTTTGAGGCAACAGGAGTAAACAAACCAGCAGAAGGCTCTGCTTGGCTGCTACCCAGGTCACTTATATGGGACTTCCAGTACCTCCCACAATCGTTTCATTGAATTCACTGCCGAACCCTTGCTTTCTTCCAGGTCCCTAATTTAAAGGCTGCTGAGGGCTGAAGGCAGATCAGAGGACCAGGCCAAGCCTTGTCAGAACACATGGAGACAACTAGAACAGTGTTGGCGAACCTGTGGCACAGGTGCCAAAGTTGTACTCAGAGCCCTTTCTGTGGGCACCCAACATTGCCCCTTCACATCCACCTGTATTCAGATTAAATTGCCGTATTGGCACTTTGTGAAAAATTAATGGGCTTGGAATCACAGTTTGGGCACTCGGTCTCTAAAAGGTTTGCCATCACTGAACTAGAACATAGATTTCATACTCAGGTGTAGGGTTGGCAGGCCTCAAGTCATTGGTGGAGGTATCAAGGAACTGCTGTGCTTCTCTGAGTCTCCAGGTGACACCAAAGGACATCTTAGTTTGATTTGTATGTGTGAGGTGGCTTTACATTCTGGACACCCAAGCTCATCCATTCTACCTAGTGTCAAGGGTCAATAACTCAGTGAGAAAGTATGTATTCATGTTGCTCCAAAAAGAACAACAGGCCCAGCTGTGTCTACATTCTGGTTCCAGTCCCATATGCTCACTGCTCTTTTTTTTTAAATCATGGCAGCAGAGGGCCTTTTGTGCCATTTAGACCAATGTGGGGAGTAGAGCTCCAACATGATGATTCATGCGCCTTCTGGCTATACAAACTCTGGAAGTAATGGGATAGAGATGGGTGGGTGGGAGACCACCTTGCCCCAGCTAAGGTTGCCAGTGTCACACTTGCCCTCTAGGTACAGCTTCTCAAGAACAGATACAGAAGCAATGATGACATTTCTTAGATGCACATTCCTCTTTATTCCTTATCAACTGCAGCCACCCAATGTAACACACATACATGTGCAGATTCCCACGCAGTGGGAACTCCAAACAACGTTCTAATCTTGTAATTATAGACACAGCAAAACAAACTCGTGTACTCTTTATTTACATAATCTTCCTCATCAATTGTTCACAGAGTTTTTGGTCTTAGTTCCTCCTTGCATAGGTAGATTAAAACAACTTCCAGATGACACCTGGACCATGTATTGTGCCACCTTATGTAGAGCCAATAATTTTTTCCCGGCAGTCCTCAAACCAGGTTCCAGGATGCTGGCTGCAGTCTCAGAGAATTGGTGTGTTTCTCTAAGCCTCTATGTAGATAAACACACACATAGGGGCACACCACAGCAGAAGGAGAAAATGGGGTTTTTGTTTGTGTGCACAGGACATCTTGGAAGCCTGAGCACCATATCTCCAACATTCCCAGTCAGAGCGAAAACAAAAATGTTTTGTGTGGGGGTTGTGTGTTTTTCTCTCTCCCTTCGTGTGTTCTGTCTGTGAAACCACAGGGTCTTACCGGCACGAGGTCACAGAGGCCCTCCCCAGTGACACCATACAAACTCAACCTTTCTCTCGGGGAAGGAAATCGTAAGGAATGGGATTCTACTTACCGTACTTGAGATCTTGCTTCATGCTTGAGATCTTGCCTGTGCCTCTGAGATGTTGCCCTTGGGATGCCACCTTGTCCTCTGGGAGTGGTCTCAGAGTTTGTTCCCAAAACCCTCAGGGGCACAGAACATGGCTGAGCTGAAAGACTCCTTTTGGTGCCTCTGCCTGGTGCATTAATGGTCTAGCAGTTCTCATGGCACCCTCATTTAATAGCACCAGATAGCGGAAGCCAAGACGATATGATTGTGTGTGTGTGTTCTCCGTGAATAGCAAGCCACGGCTGCGTTGATGGCATCTTCTCTTCCCTGCTCACTTCCTCCATGATTAAGCTCACTTTTTTCCTGCTGGATACTACAACCAGCATACAAATGACACTTAACAGCCAGATCACATCTACATGAGGCTATCCGGTGATGGAGAATAAAGGCTTACTGTGCAAAATGGCTGCTGGGTTGGTGCTGATCAGTACTTGCCTGATGGATGGCCTGCCAGGAGTCTTTCAAGCACATCAGTTCAGCTGCTAGATTTTCTGCTTGCTCACTGCCTAACAAAATAAACAGAGATGAATCAAGGCATTTAACATTAAGCTCCAACTCAAGGTTTTGATTGTTTAAAATGCCGATGCTGCTTCTGAATTCCTTGTGAAGAATATTAATCTCTGAATTGTTTTAAATCTCTCTCTCTCTCTCTCTCTCTGTATGTGTGTACATGTGTGTGTGTGTAAAAAGCAGAGGAGAACTGCAACCTAAATTAAAGCATTTTAATGTGTGCAGTGGGCAACAATTCTTTTGCCTCGTGGCGCAGTGGTTAAATGCCTGTACTGCAGCTAAAACTGTGCTCACGAGTCACGACCTGGGGTTCAATCCCAGATAGCAAGTTTATGGTTGATTCAGCCTTCTGTCCTTCCGAGGTTGTTAAAACGAGTGCCCAGCTTGCCCGGGGGGGGGGGGGGCAAGTTTTGCCCGTAAAATGTAAATAAAAAAATATAAACTGCCCAGAGGCTACGGTATATAAGAGGAACACTTTGCTTTGCTTTTCAAAAGAGTAAGTCAAATTATTTTGAAATAGGCCATTGTAGGCTTAAGGAGCTCCACACTACAGGCATTGCCCCTAGCTTTTGAATGCTTTTACCTTATTTATGGTGAGGATCTTTTATGGTAACAATCTATCCTGTGGAAACTTACCTGGTCACTGCACTGGTTCCATTGTCCCATTGATTTTATCCCAATGTAGACACGATAAAGTTGTTCGTGACCAGAATGGAGTGTCTATAACTTGTAGCCATCAAATGGAGCATTGGTAAATGTTGTAAATTTTAAACAAGTAGAGAGGCAGGGTTTAAAAACAAGTAGCATAAATGTTAAGAAGGATTGTATTTTTTCTGAGAGACCAAGTCAGTGTAAATCCTCTTAACCAGACAAGTTGGAAGTGCTGTTGGTGGGTGTTCCACCTGATAGGTTAGAGGGCCATTCCCCTGGCTTAGACAGGTTTGCACTCCCCCCCCTCCCAAGGGACAGGGTCTGCAGCTTGGGGGTGCTTCTGCTCCCAGGTCTTACCCTGGAAGCCCAGGTGGACTAAGTTTCCAGGGGTGCCTTTTTACAGCTGTGGAGATTATATCAACGTTGCCCTTACCTGGATGACGAGCCTGGCAACAGTCACACATGCACTGGTAACAACAGGTTGAACTATTGTGATGCACGTTGAACATGGTCTGGTGATAGAAACTGGTACAGATCCAGGCCACGTGGCTAGTGAGTGGTGTCACCGCATGGACTCATATTATGATGGCTCTGAAAAATTTACACTGGCTACCAGTTGCTACTTGGGCCCAATTCAAAGTGCTTATGCTTGCATATAAAGTCCTATACAGCTTAGGACCTGGTTATCTAAAGGATCACCTTCTTCCATACGAGTCTACCCATACCCAAAGATCGGGCCAGGAGGCCCTGCTGAAGGTGCCATCCCTTAAAGAGGTGAGGGGGGTGGCATGTAAAAGCAGGGCCTTCTTGGCCATTGCCCCCCAACTTTGGAATGCCCTCCCAACACAGATGGGCCTGGAGCTGATGCTTCTGGCTTTTCGGCACCAGGCAGAGGCCTATCTGTTTAACCAGCATTTAATTAAACAATGTTCTTTTAGATGGGTGCATGAGCAGCAGGATTTTATTATTTGTATATTAATTGGGGGTGTTCCTGGACTCATGCTTGAGCCTAGATGCCCAGGTCACAGCGGTGGCCAGGAATGCATTTGCACAATTAAAGCTAGCATACCAGTTATGCCCGTTTCTGGAGAAACCTGCTCTGGCCACGGTGACACATGCCCTAGTGATGTCCCCGCTGGACTACTGTAATGCGCTCTATGTGGGACTACCGATGAAAAGTCTCAGGAAACTTCAGTGGGTCCAAAATGCAGCAGCCAGATTGTTGACTGGGGCGGGGTACAGAGATCACATTATACACCTATTAAAGCAGCTCCACGGGCTGCCAATCAGCTATTAAGCACAATTCAAGGTGCTGACCTTGACCTACACTGTAAGACCTGGGTCCTAGCCACCTCAAAAATTGAATCTCAAAGTATGAACTGGCCCAGATGCTAAGGTCATCAGGATAGGCTTTCTCTCCATCCCACACCCTCACAGGTATGTCTTGTGGGAACACATGAAAGGGCTTTCTTGGCTGCTGCACCCAGACTCTGGAACTCCCTCCCATAGGAGGCCAGGACTGCCCCATCTCTGATGTCTTTACGGAAACAGGCAAAGACCTTTCTCTTCAGGCAAGCTTTCCCTGAATGATGGACTTCACCATACATGGCTATACAGATTTGCGTTTATAACCACTTATAACTTTGTGCTTATATCCCTCCTTGTGTGATAACATTGACACGATGTTATCATTTGTTAGTTCCCATCCCTCATAACTTTTAAATGTCTACCGTACATGATTATATGGTATTTATATGCATTCTCTTTTAGCTTTAATGTTGTCTTCTAATGCTGTAAGATACCCCTCAATTCCCTGTTCTTAAATTTGAATATGTCTTAATTGTACTGGACTGTATATTGTCCCTCATTACTGTAAGCTGCCTTGGATCCTTTTCCAAGGAGAAAGGCAGGGTAAAAATACTCAGGAAATTATTTTAAACTGATTGATATTTTGAAGGTTTTAATATTTTGTTTTATAGTTTTAATATATTGTTGTATCCCGCCCAGAGACCACTTGTTAGTGGGGTTGCTAAAAAAATCTGTAAATAAATTCTGCCACTTCCATCTCCTTCACTTTCATTCCTGAATGTTGTGTTTGTGCCAAAGTAGAGTTAATCATGGAAGATCAATATGTTCCCACATCATAGTCATGATTATAGCAGGGAACAACTCAAGGTCATATCAGTTTTGTTAAAAGAAACAGTTGTTTCTTTTGTGTGCATCCAGGTGTGCTTAACCTATTTTTAAGTTTCAAATATATTTATTTTCATTTGAGTTTATTTCTTCTAACCCCTTTACTGACATTTTCTGGATATAAATGTAATAAGTCAAATAATGTCTATTCTTCTAAGAGTGAATATTGACTTATCTTTAGTGTGTCCTGCTGTTCAGGAGCAGGGCATATTTTAAGCTATTTTTTGTCACACTAGAATGACTGAGTAATGGTTTCATTTCTATTGGTATAAAGAGTGAACTGACAAAGTTTGGTAATTTGATCTGCCAGCAGAAGTTAGACTCAGGAATGGATAACAAATTCCACTTCAAACAGGCAAACAGTTTCTTAAAAGCAGCTATATTATACATGTACAAATATAACAGAGTTTCAGCAACATTTCAGTTCACAGAGATAGCATACCAACATAACAGAATACATACACAGAGCATGACAATATGGGTACTTTCTCACCAAAGGGCCAAAGACTACTGATTTCTGCAGCCCTTTTATACTCATGACAACCAGTCAGGGAACTGGTTACATCATGCCATTGCATCTATCTTGCATCAGCTTCACTCATTATATCTATCTTGTACACCTGGATTTACAATGACTCAATATTACATACTGGACTCCATGACTAAGCGAGAAAGAACAGCTACAGAGTGTTCAGTAACGTCTCCTGTTTGTAGTTTGACGATGGTCTTCTCCCTGGACAATTTAGTAAATACAGTTAGATGGAGACGCTCTCGTTCCCCACATCTTCAGAGACAAACCCAGCCTAGCCACCTAGAACAAGTCACAGAAGAAGTCTTCTTGTGCCTTCAAAAGCATCGGTGTAGCACAGTAGGACTGGTGAAGGATGTACAGTAGATAACGGTAGGAGTCTCTGATGGAGCTGAAGAGGTGGCTTAATTTGGTTTGTTAATCATGGTAGGGAAGAGGAGGTAGTTGTAACTAACATGTTTTAATGCCTTTGCCACTGCTGCCTTATTAGTTAAACATATTGGGTCCTATGAGACTAAGTGGGGGAGAGGAGAGGCATATTGGATCCATGCTGAACTACCATTTTCTTCTGCTGGGGGGGGGGGAGAGTAGAAGTGGTGCATGCACTCAGACTCAGAGTAGGTAGGTTTGGGCCCGTCCACTGGCACATTTTTGTATGCTCCAAATCAACACCCGGGGTCAAAGCCCTGGATTCCCTGCTGTAGTTATGGTTCTCCTAGCCACTAATGCTTGCTTTCTGTGTCTATTCTCTCCTCCCACACCCCATGCAACTCTCCCTGATTCCAGGAGGATGATAACTCAGTGGTAGGGGAAGGCCTTCACCTGCAAATGCTTCCAGGATTAATCTTAGACCTGGGAAAGACTTATCTGAAACCCTGGGAGGATTGCAGTTGGCCGATACTTAAAGAGATGATCCATAAGCAAGTGCCGATGCTCTAGACTGCCTCAAGACTTTGAGGGCCTCTGGGGGATCTCAACCTCCCCATAAGCTTAGACACCAGCTAAAACTGCATCTTCCCAGAGAGGTTCTCTTCCTTTCCATTATTGATCCCTGCCTTGCCGCCGTTTTCTGGCTTGCCTACCACATTTGTCTCTCAACATGGAGACAAATAAGGCACACTTGTTCTGAGTTCCATTCTACACCAAGTGTCACAGAGCTGGCCACAGCTCATAAACAAGAAAACCCAAATAGACCTAACAACCAAGAGCCTTTAAGTTGTCAGTGCCTGACCACCATTTGCTACTGAAACAAAAAAAAAAAAGGTTTCTCTTTGTTTTCCAACATCCTCTATTGATCCTCCCTGTTCTTATCATAAATAAAGCCTAGCTGAATTTCGTCCAGGCAGAGGTTGATTGTTGCTTTGGAAAGAAAATGTAAGGGAAGGCTTCAAGGACATACTCATGTGGAAGCAAAGCACAAATGTTATCGCTCGTCTCCCAGAAAGGCAGAACAGAGGAGCTGCCGGAGTCCATCAGATGAACTGCTGACTAGAGACTAAGCATGCCAGGCAAGAACAAAGCAACAATTTAAAGAAGATGAAGGGACTGCAGCACCTTAAAGACTAGCTGCTATATTTTAATCTGAGCGTTCATTAACAAATCCACTTCTTTAGACAGGACTAAAGGATGAGACTAGCAAAAGGATGAGACTAACAACCAGGGCTGGTGCTAGTTTTTTTTTTTTTTTGCGCCTTAGGCGAGGGGCAGCGGGTGGGCAGGGCAGGAGGGCAGGGCAGTGGATGGCAGATGGCGGGGGACGGTGACGGGACACGGGGGCAGCAATGGGCGCGGGGGGGCGGGGGGCAGCGATGGGTGGACGGCGATGGGCGGCTGGTGGGCGGTGGGGGATGGACAGCGGTGGCCAGCGCCCTCTCTCCATTTTGGCTCCCTAGTCAACTGCCTAGTTCGCCTTAATGGAAGCGCCGGCCCTGCTAACAACACAGACACAAAGGACAGGGCTGAGGGGTACATCTAACAAGGAGATAATCTTCTCTCTAGAACAAAGTACAGTAGTGGGCTGCATTGCCATGTTGTTAGGTGTGCATCCTGGCATACATAGCTTGTCATGTATCAGGACCAAGAGGCCTTGAATGGCCCCATGAAACAGGGATGGGTTAAGATGGGACAGCAGTCTGGACACCAGCAAGAAAATGCAACATGCTTTTCCAAGCACATACAGGAGTGACATTGGAGGTATATTCCCTGTAGCCAAGTGTCCATGTGTGGATATGGGATGGGTGTTTCCTCCTGTTGGATTAGAAGTAAAGACACTTTGCATTCTTGGAAGCTGGTCAGTGTTTTTCAGACAATGATCCAACATAGTCTTCTTCACCCTGGTGTCCTCTGAATGGGCTATTTTTAATATTTAACTCATAAATATCTTCAGGAATTCTGTGATCCTTCACCACCACCACCACCACCACCACCACCACCACCACCACCACCAACAACAACAACAACAACAACAACAACAACAACAACATTTCTTATTTGGGCAGGAAGCAGATTTTTTTTAAAAGCTGAAAAGCCTTTTGAGAGGGATTGTTTGGAGATTACACACACATCAAGCAGACTTTTGCATCAGTGTAAAAATGTAGAGAGCAGCTGCCTAGATGCAGGGTCATGAAGAGTTGGTCACAACTGTAGCGACACATCATCATCATCAAAAACAACAACAGTAACAACAACAACAAATGTACAAAACTTTTTTTTTTTGCCCAAAGGCACAATTGGATAAGGATGGAGGTTGTGTGCAAGTCCTCATTGAAATGGCTGTCAGCTTTCTGGAAAAAAAAACCCTCAAAAGGTGAGGAATAGAGTTGAGTTCTTTACCCATACATTTAGTTGTACGCAGCTCAGTGAGTTATGCATCTGGCTGCAATGCCAGAAGTTGGAAGTTTGATTCTCCACTGTGCCTCTTAGGAGAAAGAAGGGTCAGCCTAGGTAGTTTTGGGTGAGCTGCACAGTCCTGAGATGGCTCAAGCAGAAGGGAATGGTAAGCTGCTTCTGAGTGCCATCAACCTAGACATGTGAAAATAGTCACCATAATTAAGGATTGATTTGATGGCATACAATTGTTGTTGTGAAGAAGTGAGATAATATAATTTGCCTTTAAGTTAACTTGACAGAAACCTACCAGATTTTCTTCTGGGCATTTTGCCATATTAGCAACTGTTTTTAATTTGGGTTTTTTGAGTAATTGGGCTGGAGTTACTGAATGCTTGAACGTATGCCTTAAAAATACAGTGACGTCTAGCATCAATAATTGCAGATACAAAAAACCAAACATACATGGTCTTAGCAGTATGTTTGACTATCCGGCAAATAGGGAAAGGCATAGGAGCTATAAATTGTTCTAATAAAGCATTGATGTCATAGCTTGAGACCATATTTTATGCAACATGTGCAGAATACAAGTTAAATAAATCACATTACAATTTTATTTTCCCCCCCACAACTTGAGACAAATTTTTTATTTTCATATTTTGGTTCAAATGGCCAACCATATTTGGTCTTTTGTTTCATGACCAGTTGTAAGAAAAGAAAAGAAAACAGGCAGATAAAGACTGGATATTTCCAGTTTCTGCCTAAAGGAAGTGGAGGGAAGTCATTTTCTCCTGCTGCCTCCTGTATTCCTAGAGATGTCAGGGACCAGCTTGTCTTGAAGCAAAGATAAAGATGGTGAGAGAGATAAGAAAGGAAAAGTGATCCTAAGCATAATCATAATGGCTTCTTTCTCTCCTCCCATCTTCTTGCTCGAAGCTTCCAGGCAACACATGACATGATAAGCCTATGGTAGCTAACTATGCCCTGCGCTACTAGCTTGTTATGACTGTTTTTCTACATACTTTAGATAAGGTCTAATACATGGCTGAAATGTGCACTTAGTATTTAGCTTAACAACTGACACCATGTCCCATAATGCTTATTTCCGTACAGGTTCATCTAGACAAGGGAAGTTGGAGTAGTCTGGCTTGCACTTAAAAGTTTCTTATCTTTAGCATGATCTACTTTATCTCTCACTTGAGTGATACTCTACTTCTTTTCACACAGAGCAACAATTTTTTTCCCTCCTCTGAAAAGGGAACACACAGGTCTTTGGATCATTCCAATTTGTCCTCCTTTTTATTAATGACACTCCCCTTTTCCCCCATGACCATCATTCAATGGGCCATGGCGAATTTCCTTTTAAAAAATAAAGTAAGTGACATAGCACAACAGCAATGCATCGACTTAACATGATAACAGGTTGGGAATTCAGTTCCCTGCTGTACCGCCTAGACAGGTGATGGACTTGATGATCCATAGGGCTCCTTCCATCTCTGCAGTTCTGTGATGATGATGATCTAGATTAGGATACTAGCACAGTGATACAAAATACAAAATATAAAAAAAAATTAAAATGTTAGAGTAGATTGAAACTGCTCCCAGCATTAAAATCTCCTCTATGGGGCAATTGTCTCTTGCCTTTTTCAATGCCACAGCCCACCAAATACATCACAGGGTTGTCACTTCATATCACACCACCCATTGCTTTGAATTGTACCAAAAAGCCCTGCATTTTAGTGCTGTACCAAAAAATGAGCAAAACAGCTCTAAAAAGGGGGCAGGATGGATCACTATAAGTTAAAACATGTGGGGTCAACATAATTTGATTCAAATTAAATAGCAGCCAAAGCAATCCAAATAGTGAACCTTATGTCTGCCTGACATGCACACACAGAGAATGGGACCTCTTCCTATTCCATCTTCCAGTAAATACTCTTGTGAGGATTCTTCCCAACTCTTCCAGCTACAGTATAGGTGGTGCTGGGATCAGTTTGCAGAAGTTTGCAGCAGTCAGCTATGGTACTATTCTAAATATTGACTAGAAATAAAGCTGTTCTTCTGTTAGGAATATAGCTCCTCATTACAGCCCTGTACCTGCTCTGATCTAGGCTGACCAGATTCCACACACACACACACACACACACACACACAAATCCCCAGACACTTCAGGAAAGAAGTGTAGCCTGATGAAAGAAAAATTGCAAATATTTCAAGAATTTTATGAAGATTTATATAAGGGAGGCAATGTCCCGAAAGCAGACATAGAAGACTATGTTAAAGAAATTGTTAAAGATAAGATTTTAGAGACAGACATGAGGGAATTAGAAAAACCAATTCAAGAGGAAGAGATTGGAGCAATTATTGATAAGTTAAAAAATGGTAAAACCCCGGGTTGTGATGGACTAGATTCAGATTTTTATAAATTATTTAAATCAGTTTTAGTTCCAAGATTAAAAATACTTTTCAATAGTATCTTACAAGGAGATAAAATACCATTATCTTGGAAACATTCATTAACAATTCTTATTCCAAAACCTAATAAGGATATGATGGACCCTAGTTCATATAGACCTATCTCATTAATAAATCAAGACGCTAAGATTTTTACCGCAATATTAGCAAATAGAATGAATGAGTTTATTACAAAATATATCAAGGAGGATCAAAATGGGTTTTTAAAGGGAAGACAAATGTCTAATTTAACTAGAAGAGTGTTGAATATTATATATGATACAGAAATGAATAAACAGAAGGCTGGTATTTTATCATTGGATATATTTAAGGCTTTTGATTGTGTGGAATGGCCAACACTAAAAATATTGATTGAAAATTGGGGGTTTGGAATGAAATTTAGAGGGGTGATAGATCAATTATATTCTGAAAATACATCTGAGATAATAATTAATGACGGGATTTCAGATCGGATATCTCTAGGCCGAGGTACTAGACAAGGTTGCCCCCTCTCCCCAGTTCTATTTTGTTTAATGATTGAAATGTTTGCGGACAAAATAAGGAATGATGAGTTAATTAGCGGATTAGGTATTGATAATAAAGTAAAGATTAATTTATTTGCAGATGATTCCTTATTGACAATTAAAAATCCACTAGAGAGTATGGATAGAGTTAAATATCATCTGGAGAAATTTGGGTCAGTATCTGGATTGAGGGTTAACTGGCAGAAATCTCAGGTGATGCTGTTTAATCACAATAAGGAAGAACAAGAAGTGTTTACCCATAATTACGGATGTAAGATAAGTAACTCAATTAAGTATTTAGGTATAGAATTAGTAAAGGATACACAGAAACTAAAGGAATTTAATTATAGTAAACTAAAGAAAGAAATTAAGAATAAAATGTTAGAATATTCAAGTTTAAAACTTTCTTGGTTTGGGAAGATTGCATTGATGAAAATGAAAATTTTACCAAAGTTAAATTTTCTCTTTATGATGCTTCCGATACAGTTAAGTAAGGATGACTTTAAATTTTGGCAAGATTTAATTAATAACTATTGTAATAGTGGTAAAAAGGCTAGAATAAACAAAAAATATTGGTATATGGCCCAAAATAAAGGTGGTATAGGTTTACCAAATGTTAAAAATTATTATTTAGCAAATCAAATAAGGTTTATTGGGGATATTGTGTTTAGTCCAGAAAGACTAATATGGTGGAAAATGGAATCATCAGAAATAAAGGAGGATATTGAAAAATATTTATTTGGCACTATTAAGAAAATAAAGTTAAATGAGATTGATAACCCCTTTCTTAGATCTATGTTGAATGCATGGTATCTACATAAGAAAAAAATATGTCCCTCAGACTCACCATTGAGATCCATAACTGAAATGGAGAATTTCCCTACAAATTTGAAAGTTTTCAAAAAAGTATTTAGGGATAAACAAGTGATTAGATTGAAAGACTGGATAGGTAAAATGAGAGGGAAAGTACAAATGAAGGACATTCTCCAAGGTAGGGATATATCTTGGTTTAATTTTATACAGTTAAAGAAATGGACTGATACTTGGATAAAGAAAAATAATAAATGCAGAGAATACACAAAATATGAAGAACTTTTATTGTTGTATGAGGATACTCAGAAGGAAACAGTAGTAAAAGGTATTGTTAGTAAACTATATAAAATTATTTCGGATTTAGATGAAAATACGGGAAAATCTGGAGTGAAATTATTGTGGGAACAAGATTTTAAAAAAGAAATAAGAGAAGAAGACTGGGCTAAAATATGGAGAATGAGAATACTTAGATCTATGTCTGTTAGAATAAAGGAAAATTTCTTTAAAATAAGTTTAAGATGGTATCTGACACCAGTGAAAATGAATAAAATGAATGCAAATTCTTCCAAGCTTTGTTGGAAATGTGATAATGAGATTGGTACCTTTTATCATCTGTGGTGGGAATGTAAAAAGACACAGAAATTTTGGAAAAGTATTTTTAAAGAACTAAGTGAAATATTAGAAATGACTATAGAGCCCAAATCTGATATTGCTTTGTTATCAATATTTGTGGATCAAAATTATGATGTTAAAACTAAAGAGTTGATTACGAATTTGTTGACAGCAGCTAGATTAATAATTGCTAGAAATTGGAAATCTAAATATGAACTATGTTTAGAAGAATGGTATAATGAAGTATGGAATATTGCTTTAAATGATAAATTGACTTGTTCTCTCAAGATTAAAAAAGGAGAGTTAAAAAAAGATATTTTCTATGATATATGGGGTAGATTTATTGAATATGTGCTTGTACGGGATAAGGGTAAGGTTTCCGCGCAACAATCGAATTTGTTCTGGAGGGGAGGATTATGAATGTAAATATCAAAAGTGATCCTGTTGGTGAAGGGGTGCACTGTTGTTGTTTGTCTTTTTCATGTAATTTGTATGTTTTTTAAAATAATAATAAAAAATAGGAAAAAAAAGAAAAAAAAAACAAATCCCCAGACACTCTCACTCACAATAAAAAACCCTTCAACACACACATATAATATCCCTGAACACTCCCCCACCCACCACCACCACCCCTAAAAACACAAGCATCTACACAATAGGCTAGGTAATCCTGTCCAAGTGCTCAGTGCTGGTGGTCCTTGAGTTCATTATTAAGTGCAATTATAGCTCTGGGATGAAAACTGTTCAGAAGACTGTGGTCCGAGTATTAATTGTTCTGTATCTTCTGCCAGAAGGCAACAGTTCGAAGACATTGTGAGCAGGATGAGTAGAGTCTCTCAGAATGTTGTGTGACTTCCTCAAACAGCGAGATGTGAAGATGTCATCCAGGGTTGGTAGTTGGAGCCCGATAACATTCTGGGCAATTTTAATTATTCTCTGTAGAGCTTTTCTGTCCGCTACAGAGCTGCTCCCATACCATGATAGCATACCATAAGTTAGGACACTCTCAGTGGTGCTGTGATAGTAAGACTGAAGTAGATGCTGAGATAAATTCATCTTCCTGAGCATTCTCAGGAAATACAGCCTCTTCTGTGCCTTCTTCACAACCAAATTGGTGTTTGCAGTCCATGAGAGGTCCTCTGAGATGTAAGTGCCCAGATATTTAAAGCTACCAACCCTCTCCACCTCCTCACCATTTATGTACAATGGTAAATGTACATCTTTCTTCCTCCTAAAATCAATTATAAGTTCTTTCATTTTTTGGTGTTAAGTATAAGATCACTTTCTTTACACCACTGAGTCAACCCTTGTACTTCTTTCCTATAAGCAGACCCATCATTCTTACTAATGAGCCCCACCACTGTTGTATCATCTGCAAATCTGATGATTGTGTTGGTGTTATACAGTGGGGTGCAATCATGTGTGTACAAGGAGTAGAGGAAGAGGCTTAGCACACAACCCTGAGGAGCTCCTGTACTTAATACTAGAGGAGAAGAATGGTGGGATCCCATCCTTACTGACCACATCATTCAGAAAATTCCTTACCCACAAACAAATCTTCTGATGTATACCCAAATTGGCCATTTTAAAAAACAACCTATTGGGTAGAATTGTATTAAAAGCAGAGCTATAATCCACAAATAACAGCCTTGCATATGTTCCCTGTTGTTCTAAACGGCTCAGTACAGTATGGACAACAATGGATATAGCATCATCAGTGGATCTGTTACTCCTGTATGCAAACTGGAACAGGTGCTGAGTAGATGGAAGTCTAGCCTTAATATAATCTAGCACCAATCTCTCAAAACATTTCATAATAACAGATGTTAAAGCTATTGGTCTATAGTCATTGAGAGATGCCACTACTGACTGCTTAGGGACTGGCACTATAATAGATGTCTTCAGACAAGTAGGGACAGAGCACTGCAACAAAGATAGATTTAAAACGTCCGTAAATACTCCAGCTAATTCTGCAGCACAGTCCCTGACAACTCGTCCCATGATTCCATCTGGTCCAGCTGCCTTCCTAGCATTAATATTCTGGAAAGCGTGTTGCACATCAGAAATCTGCAGTAGTAATGGTTGTCCATCAGTAGTAAATGCTAATGGTGTGCTATTGGTGGTCGATGCTGGAGTGATAGTGGTTCCAGTTTCCACCTCAAAACGGCTGAAGAATTGATTCAGCTGATCAGCCAAAGACTCACTGCTGCTAGACAGATTATTTTAAATATTCTGCCCCATGATTTGTCGCAGACCTTGCCATACCCGACGAGGATTAGAGCTCTCAAAATGATGTTCAATCCTCGGACAGTACATAGCTTTGGCATCCCTGATGCCCTTTTTCAATTTAGCTCTGGCCTCTCTGTACTGTAGCGCATCCCCAGAGTGAAATGCAACATTTCTGGCCTCAAACATTCAGCATAAGCTTTCGTGATTTAAAAACACACACACACACATTTTTTCAGGCCTGCACAACTCTCTTTGGCTGCTTTTACACGACCCCTAAAATCCGAGGCAAAGGGCTCCCAGATGCGGAGCTTAAAATTGTTTTCTCACCAGCTGCGAACTTTAAAAAAAATTAAGTATGACCACACCCACCTAAGTGTGCCCCAGTGCATTTTACAAGTACCGGGTCTCCGGAGGTAAAAAAAATTCTGATGCGGATTATAAAGCTGTGGATGCCAGGCTCTCCTCGCCTTCTGTTTGTTTTTGTTGTCCTCCCGCCCCTTTAACAGCCTGGAATCCCTACGGGGGCTGCACCGACGGCAGACTGAGGTTAGCGGAGGTGAGCCTGCATTCTTTTCTCTCTTTTTTTCTCCCTCCCCTCATCGCAGACAGGAGCAATGGAGTGCAGAAGGGTGGGAACACAGGAAGCAGAGCAAACCTCCACGATCTCTGGTCCAAATTTAAGTTGCCAGCAGATTTTAGAGGTCATGTAAAAGCGCCCTTTGTTGTTATTCTTACCACTGATTCTTCCATTGCTTTTGTTCCTGAGAGGCATGATCAATTTTGTTAGTGAAAAGTTGGATGCTTGTAATGGTTTCTTCCTAATATATTTTTGCATCAAGTATTTCCTTTCCTATTTTTTTTTCAAAAGAGGATGTTCAGATGGGATTGCTTTCCAAGGGTGCTCTGCTAAATCTCCAACATTTCGGAAGGCTATCTCCACTGTGCAATGGAGGTCCTTTAAGGTCAAATCTGTAGAGGGCCCTGCAAAACCAATCCATGGGTGGCACCAACTGGCAATATCCCCTAAACCTCCCCTGCCAGTCAAAAATGTCCCCGAATATATTTGAAATGCTTCTTACAAACAAACAAATGAAAAGTGGAAGGATTACCATACAAATGAATAACATGGCCATGTGATCAGCTTAGGTTAAAATGCAGAACATAAATAATGGAATGAGGGGGGAGATTTATCCATTTTATTTAATAGAGTCAACCAGCTGAGTTCTTACACAACAGCAGTGTTAAACGATGCTAAGCACCCATTTGGAATCAGATAGGATCTTATTTGATAGGGGTTGCATAATTGGTCTTCCAGAAAACATGCCCAAGTAAATAATCAAGAAAGGAAAATTATACAAACAAATGTTAATGCATGAACTCTCAACATCACAGCAGGTAGGAGATGAATGATAATCTAGTATAGGGCTCACTTTGCAAGGATATGTGACTCTTTTGTAAATGTTTCACCTGAAGTCTTGCTCTAGGGCCTAGGTCATTGACGAATTTTCAAGAAAGGCAGTGGTTTTAAAGTTACTAGCTCTACTGGCCCTGCTTGTATCAAGGCCATGCTCAGGCAAAACTCCTTTAATATTCTTCCATTTTGGGTTACGTGGGTAATTTATTTATTTATTTATTGTTATATTTATATCCCGCTTATCTTCTAGACAGAACTCTAAGCGGTGTACAACGTGCGACCAAGCGCCGAAACAAGACAGAGATAGTTTATAATGAGCAATAGAGGCATTGTTGGGGCTTCCCTTGTGGCACAGGTTGATCACCGGCCCTTGTTTGCTGCAACATCTCAGGGAGAAAACTGGAAAGGATGACCTTCTCCATAGCCATTCCTTCACGGCCAAGCTCTCTGCCAAAAGAAGGTCAGGCTTATCCATGTGTACCTTCCCCTATCAATCTCTGTTTCTGTCTTTATTGCTCTTTTTACCAGTAGGAAAATATATTTTTCATTTAATCAGGCCTTTGGTGCAAAAGGTCCAGTTGCTGGAGTGCTTGCAGCCATATCATTTATTGTTTGTATTTTCAAGTCTGTTGTTATGTGTCGTCAACTTGGAACCAACAAATAGTGACACCCCCCCCCCAGGGCTTTTGAGGTAAGTGAGATATTTAAGGAGTGTTTATAGCAGTTCCACACCTCCAGTGAACTCCTGTGGATAGTCTTGTCTATCATTCCCACTTATCCTAGTGTGATGGTGTGAATTCTGCTTCTACACACCTAGAACAGAGGAACTGCCTTGTACTACGTTGGAGTCGGTCCCAGGCTTTCAGCTAGGAATTTTTCCAGCTCTACCTGGAGATGCAGAAGGGACCTTCTACATCCAAGCTATGTGGTCCAAAATGTTGACCTACAGCCGCATCCCCTGGTAGGAACCATGTTGAGAAAGGCAAATTGTACCAGCTCTTCTCTGCTTCCTAACAGACTTGTTGAAAAAAAGTTGATTAAAATGCCAGTACACAGTGGGTTCCTTTAGTTAGCAGAAGCCTGTTGATGTACCTAATAATCTTTGTATCTAATGTGTAAGGACCATCTGAAATGTGCACCTCAATTTAAAAAGGATGTTGATAAACTCAAGTGGGTACAGAGGAGGGCGACCAGGATGGTTGAAGGTCTGGAAGAAATGTCTTATGAGGAACGGCTTAGGGATCTAGGAATGTTTAGACTTTCAAAAAGAAGGCTGAGAGGAGACATGATAGCTATGTTTAAATATTTGAAAGGATGTCATATTGAAGAGGGAACAGGTTTGTTTTCCATGGCTTCAGAGACTGGGACTCAGGGCAATGGTTTCAAACTACAGGAAAGGAGATTCTGTTTGAATGAACATTAAGAAGAACTTCGTGATGGTTAGAGCTGTTCGGCAGTGGAATATGCTGCCATGGAGGGTGGTGGAGTCTCCTTCTTTAGAGGTTTTTAAGCAGAGGCTGGGTGGCCATCTGTCAGGAGTACTGTGATGGGGGTTCCTGCATGGCAGGGGGTTGGACTGGATGGCCCTTGAGGTCTCTTCCAACTCTATGTTTCTATCATTCTATGAAATACCATTTTTATCGTTGACGCTACTGCTGCTGCCGCCGCCGCCACCACCACCACCACCACCTTTGAATTGCATAGCTGGAAGAGTTCCAGTGGGGAACTAAACTCCCAACATCTTGCTTCATCACCAAAGACCTATGCCACTGATCTATCCACCAGTTCTAACTTATCAAAATATATATGAAAAACGCCGGAATGTATTATATTCTTCATTTTTTCCTTTTTCTAATTTCCAAGCTTCACTTCCTAGATCACTTAATTACGAGAAGGATTTCTCAATCTGTGAGTCATTAAAACTACATGTAATGGCCAGAAAATCTGCCTTATTAAGCTTGTACCATTCTAAATATTGATGAGCTGTGCATGACATAGTTAATATAGTGATCAATGTATTAGACAACAGGATTGATAGTTAAATATGATTACTGATCATTAGGTATGGTTATTGTGGTTCCAGGCCATATCAGCAGAGGATTTAACCTACTGTTGATCCATTGCTCTGATTGGTAGTTCATATCAATTTTAAAAAAGCCCTCTATTGGCTCTGTATCAAAGCAGCTGCAGCCCCTACAAATACAGGGTTGTTGTTTTTTGGAGGGGAGCAGAAGGCTGCAAATATTCTTGGACATGGCCAGCCGAGCCATTGGCTAAATTGAGGACATCCTCTCAGGTGGGGGAGCATTGGCGATAGCAATATATCTGCTGCCCACTACCCACTCTCTGCTATCTGAGGTCAACATCAGCCTCTGTCTCATCACTGCTTCCCGGCTGTTTGATCCCCTGCCACCTTGTTAGAGGAGGGTGGAGAGAGAGCCTTTCTCCTCATTGCTATCTCCACCCACACATGTGCCTAGCCGGGCTACTTCTTGGACAGCTCTGTGAATTGTTGAGGGTCATTGGGCCAGGACACTGTGGAGAGATAATCTTCACCACCACCACCACCACCACCACCACCACCACCATGTTGAGATTTTAATCTGTATATATGTATATATATATACATTGATTTAATGTGTTGTATAAAATGGCTGAAAGGCGCTGAGTCGTGTTTTACAAAACGGCTGAAAGGCACTGAGTCGTGTTTTACAAAATGGCTGAAAGGTGCTGAGTCATGTATAAGGTGTATTTGAGTGTCTGCAAGTTCCACCATCCTGCAAGTGCTACCCTGAACGGACCCTGCTTCAACCACCACCCCTTTGTCTCCATCTGCTGCTGCTAGGTTTCCTCGTGAGTGAGAGGCACGAGAGGTAACCTAGCCTGCTTGCCAAC
>JAHTLZ010000237.1:10735136-10749265 GCA_023846285.1 Phrynocephalus versicolor | reverse complement strand
CGCCCTACAGCTTTTTTAGCTGTCTGCAAGCCTGGGCTGCAGTTCCACCATTCTGCAAGTGCTGTCCCGAACGGACCCTGCTTCAACCACCACCCTTTCATCTCCATCTGCTTGCTGCTGGGTCTTCTCGTGAGTGAGAGGCACGAGAGGCAATCTAGCTGCCTTGCCATCAGAGAGGTGTGGCTGGGGGAGGGTCATCGGGCTGATACCAACCTTTGTTATTTGTGGCACCCCCTGGGCACCCAACTGATATCCAGTTGATGCTAAGACATAGAGTGGCTGTGAAGGGGAGAGGGTGGTGGGATGTTGAAGCTGAATGGGTGGGTGGTTTGTTGTCATCTACCTTGTTCTGTTTTGTTTTACTTCATTTTTTGTCATTTTCTTGCCATCCGAGATAGTGATAAGGACCCACAATGGAACTGATGGAACTGGAAGGAGGGAGGGCAATGGAGGGAGCAGCTATTGAGCCTGTGCTGGGTAGAGGAAGGTATGGGGGTGGGAGTGGAACGTGCCCGCGTAGGAGAAGAGACTTTAGATATCTTACATCTATCCCCTCTTCTGGTTCCACTTCCAACCTGAAGGTATCAGGTGACCATATCAGCGAACCTACGGGCCACACGGTGCTGTTGTTGAATGCCAGGTTGGTAAAAAATAAGACCACCCTCATTCATGATGTCATCCTGGATGAGGGTGCCGACCTGGAATGCATTACTGAGACCTGGGTGGGAGAGGAAGGTGGGGTTCCCCTCTCCCAACTCTGCCCACCTGGGTATTCAGTCCAGCACCAGTGTCACCCGGAAGGTTGGGGAGGGGGAGTTGCTATAGTCTATAGGAGTTCTATCTCCTTGACCAGGCTTCCTGTCTCCTTGAGAGGAGGTCTGGAGGGCCTGTATTGTATGTTGGACTCACGAGACAGACTGGGGATTCTGTTGGTGTACTGCCCACCCTGCTGCATTCCAACAGTCTCCCTGCCTGAGCTGACAGAGGTGGTCTCGGACCTGGTGTTGAGGACCTCCAGACTGTTGGTGCTGGGGGACCTCAACATCCATGCTGAGGCTGCCTTGGCCGGGGCGGCTCAGGACTTCATGGCCGCCATGACAACCTGTCTCAACATGTAATCAACCCAACGCATGAGAAAGGCCATACTCTAGACCTGGTTTTCTCAACGGGATTGGAGGATGGTGGTTAGGATGTGGAGGGGTTGGTCCTGACTCCATTGTCATGGTCAGACCACTTCCTGGTCAAGTTTAGACTATTAGCTACTCCAACCCTCTGCAAGGGTGGGGGATCTATTAAGATTATCCGCCCTCGGAGACTAATGGATCCAGATGGTTTCCTGAAAGCTCTGGGGGATTATCCGTCTGATATGGTCGGTGCTCCTGTCAAAGCTCAGGTCACCCTATGGAATAGGGAAATGTCCCGGGCAGCTAAGCGCCCTCTCCCCTTACGCAGAGCCGAGATGCCTCCTTGGTATACATTTGAGCTGCGGGCAATGAAGCAGGAGGGGAGACGGCTGGAGTGCAAGTGGAGAAAATATCACTGTGAGTCCGATCGAACACGGCTTAGAGCCCATTATCGGGCCTATTCCGTGGCGATACGGTTGGCGAAAAGGCAATATTTCACAAACCATATTGCTTCCTCAGAGTGCCGTCCAGCAGAGCTGTTTCGGGTGGTCCAGGACCTGCTTCAACTGAGAAATACGGTGGAGGTTCTGGACCACTCAGCAGCCCGTTGTGATGAGTTTGCTGTTCACTTTGAGGGAAAAATCACTCAGATTCGCAGGGAATTGGACTCCACTATTGGTGCAGAGTCAAGGGATCCATCCAGTGTGCCGTGCTTAGGTCCAGCATTATTGGATGAGTTTCAATTATTGAGACCCGAGGATGTGGACAGGGTGCTTGGATCTGTCCGTTCTACCACCACGCTGCTCGACCTTTGCCCTTCCTGGCTAATTGAAAGATCTGCCAGGGGGGTTCGCACCTGGGTCCAGGAAGCTGTAAATGCCTCATTAAGAGAGGGAGTGGTCCCTGCTGCCTTAAAAGAGGCAGTACAGTGGACCCTCGTATAGCGGAGGGTCCGTACAATGAAAAATCCGTACAACAAAAAAAAATCCAGCCCCCCTTCCCCCCCCCCGCGGCCACCTCCGTCCACCACCTGCGGCTGCCCGGGAAGAGGACGGGGGTGGTCGGGGAAAGAGGGGAGGGGAGGCAGGCACGGAAAGAGGGGAGGGGAGCCAGGGAGTCCCGTCCAAGGTCCCCCCCACAGCTGCCTCACTCATTCGCTCGCTCTCTGTGGCGGTGGCGGTGGTGGCGCCGGCGCCGGGTCTCTTCCTCCTCCTCCTCTTCCTCGTCGTCTGCTGCTGCCTCACTCGCTCGCTCGCTCGGTCGCCTCAAACAGCCAGGCAGTCTCCTCGGTGGCGGCGGCGGCGGCACAGCGAAACATTGACCCCCCCTCCTGCGGGAGGGAGGCAAGGAGGGAGAGCGGGCGCGAGAGAGCAAGAGGCGGGACGGCGGCGCGTCTTCCACTCCCTCCTCCTCCTCCTCCTCCTCCTCGACCATCCCAAGCCTCCTCCTCCTCCTCCTCCTCCTCCTCGACCACCCCAACCTGCCGCCGCCGCTTCTCCGCCGGCCCGGCGCTTCCCATCGTTGACTTGGGGCTCCGGCAAGAGGTGAGCGGGGTGGGTGGGCGAAACATTGATTTGGGGAGCGCCGGGCCGGCGGAGAAGTGGCGGCGGTGGCGGTGGCGGCGGCGGGTTGGGGTGGTTGAAACATTGACCCTCCCCTCCTGCGGGAGGGAGGCAAGGAGGGAGAGCGGGCGCGAGTGAGCAAGACAGCGGCGCCTCTTCCGCTCCCTCCTCCTCCTTCTCCTCCTCCTCCTCGACCACCCCAAGCCGCTGCCGCCGCCGCCGCTTCTCCGCCGGCCCGGCGCTCCCCATCGGACGCGGGGCGGGAGGGGAAGCAGGCCGCCGCCGCTGGTGCGCCCTCCTGCCGGCCGGGAGCCTCCGGGGCTCCGGCAAGAGGTGAGGGGGGAGGGAATTCCCCGCGCTCTCCTGCCCTAACCCCCTGCCCCAGGCCAAGCGGTGCAGCACACCCCCTCCCCCCACCCCCACGGCCACCTCCACCCAACCACTTGCGGCCGCCCGGGGAAAGAGGGAAGGAGGGAGGGGAGAGGATGGGCGACAGACACGGAGGGGGGGTGAGCCGGGGAGGGGCACCCTTACCTGGCACTTGCACGGTGGTCCACCGCCCGCCCGCCCCCCCTCGCCCAAAAAAACCTAGCGCCATTGGAATGCATTGGAACGGATTAAAACCAGTTTCAATGCATTCCTATGGGAATTAGGGCTTGTACAATGGAAAATTTGTATAACGTAATTTGATTTGGAACCAATTAATTATGTTATACAAGGTACCACTGTAATTAGACCACTCCTAAAAAAAACCAACCTGGACCCAGGGCTGGTGGGTAACTACCGGCCAGTAGCGAACCTCCCTTATTTGGGCAAGCTGTTGGAGCGGGTGGTGGCCGGACAGCTCCAGGCACTGCTGGATGAAACGGATTTTCTGGATCCATTTCAATCTGGTTTCAGGCCGGGTTTTGGAACAGAGACTGCCTTGGTCGCCCTGTACAATGACCTTTGCCGGGAGAGAGACAGGGGGAGTGCAACCCTGTTGATACTCCTGGACCTCTCAGCGGCTTTTGACACCATCGACCATGGTGTCCTTCTGGATAGGCTGGCCAGATTGGGAGTTGGAGGCACTGTTTTGCAGTGGTTCTGCTCCTTCCTGGCTGACCGTGTCCAAAAGGTGGTGCTGGGGGACAGTTGCTCTGCCCCATGGCGTTTACCTCATGGGGTTCCTCAGGGCTCAATACTGTCTCCCATGCTGTTCAACATTTACATGGAACCGCTGGGAGCGGTCATCAGGAGGTTTGGGCTGAGGAGTCAGAAATATGCTGACGATACTCAGCTCTACCTCTCATTCTCCACCAATCCAGGTGAGGCGGTTTCTGTGCTGAACTCGTGTCTGGACCAGATAATGGACTGGATGAGGGTTAATAAATTGAAACTCAATCCAGACAAGACGGAAGTGCTGTTAATGGGTGCTTCACCGGACAGGTTAGAGGGCCATTTCCCTGTCTTGGATGGGGTTGCACTCCCCCTAAGGGACAGGGTCCGCAGCTTGGGGGTGCTCCTGGACCCCAGTCTAACTCTGGAAGCCCAGGTGGACTCGGTGGCCAGGGGTGCCTTCCTTCAGCTGCGGAGAATATACCAGCTCCGCCCCTACCTAGACGAGCAGAGCCTCATGACAGTTATGCATGCACTGGTAACATCCCATATTGATTACTGCAATGCCCTCTACGTGGGGCTGCCTTTGAAGATGGTCCGGCGATTGCAATTGGTTCAGAATCGTGCAGCACGGCTGGTAAGCGGTGGGGCCACCAGAGATCACATCACGCCGATTCTACGTAACCTGCATTGGTTACCAGTTGCTGCCTGAGCCCAATTCAAAGTGCTTGTCTTGACATATAAAGCCCTAAATGGCTTAGGACCTAGATACCTGAAGGACCGTCTCCTTCCATATGAACCTACCCAGCAATTAAGATCGAGCCAGGGGGCCCTCTTGAAAGAGCCATCCCTCAAGGAGGTGAGAGGGATGGCTTGTAGACATAGGGCCTTCTCGGCAGCTGCCCCCAAGTTATAGAATGCCCTCCCAAGTGAGATCCGCCTGGCGCCAACTTTGATGACATTTCGGCGCCAGGTAAAAACCTTCCTGTTCCAGAAGTTTTTTAATTGATACAACATAGACTGTGGGTCCTTTGATGGCAATTTTAGTGTGATGATTTTAGTATAAGGTTTTGTTGCTGTTTTAATTATTTATTGATATTTGATGTTTTAACTGTTTTAATTCCTTATTGTAAGCCGCCCACAGATCTTTGGGTAGTGGGCGGCATATAAGTTGTAAAAATAAATAATGAAATAAATAAATAATAGTGTGTCTCAGATGTAATGCAGTGCTGCATGATGCCATCTGGATATTGATGAGTCTTTGGAAGTATAAATGTATGCATCTGGAGATAGATGACATCTGCCGGAAGTCAGATCATTTCTCTCTGCACCATGTTCTGTAATGTAATATTGTTATGCTGCCAACACACTATACATATATGCATATGTAATATACTCTCCCCCATTTTACCTATATGTCTCCAGAGACTTTTATGTCCTCAAGCATTCTTCTAGCCATGGCAAATTCTTAACACATCATCACCCTCTTAGACCTGCAGAGCTGGAAGGGACCCAATGGATCATTGAGTTCAATGATTGCCTGTGCGTATTAGACATGGGTACGACTCGTTGAAATTTCCGTTTCTGTTTTTCATTTCCGTTACGTAACGGAAACGGTAACGATAATTAAGCCGTCAGAACTCGAACTCGAACCGAAAAAAGAAAAATTTGGTCGGGTTTTTCGTTTTCGTTTGTGGTATTGTGGCGATCGCGCAATGTGAAGCACAGAAAAAGTTTTTAAAAGTTTTTTTTAAAAAAACCGACTCCCGGCCAAAAAAGCAGGCGAAAATATGCTTGCCTGAGGCTTTGCCACCTAACAGAGAGGTGGTTTCTGGGTGGTCCCCGGCCTTTCCCCCCTCTTCTCCTGTCCTGGGCTGCTTGCACCAGGCTGGGGGGGGGGTCATCCTCGTCGTCTCGCCATGCCATGCGTTGGGAGGGATCCATAATGGCGACCACATTTTTTCTTTTGAAATTGTGGTCAAAAAACACACCAAATCACCACAGAGACATGTGAAATTTATTTATTTTAAATGCCTGAATTTTAATAGTAGCAGCAGTGGGGTTTCTTATAGCAATAATACGTCGTATTGATTTTATTTTATTTTATTTTATTTTTTATTATTTTAGACCTGCCCATTTGGGCTGGGCATGGGATGGGACCATGCAATTTTTTTGAACCATTCCACCAATGGTATCGCCAGGTTTTTGACTGACACTTCTGGGTGTCTCGGAGGGCATAAAAAGCCGAGGCACCTTCCAGAAATCGCAGTCAGGTGTATGGATGTGGTTGAGGGAGGAGGGCTGGCTGCTGGTGCTGGTGTGATCCGATCGAGATTGAGGAGGAGGCTGGAGGCTTTAGGATTTAAGTTAGGCAGGCAGGGAGGGAACTGAATTTAGAAAATAATTTCTTTGATTCCCTGCAGCTTTGTCTGCTGAAGGGAATAGCAGTTTATTCTTTATTTCTTCTCTGGCAGTTTGTGAGGATTTTTTTTCTGATATTGGATAAAGGGGGAGGTTCGACTGGGAGTGGGAGGTGTGGATTTATTTTAAATATATATTATATACCACCATTTATTTTCTATTTCCCCAACTTCAATTTGCTTGCACACACACACATTTGGGGTGCAAGCCAAGAACAGAACCTCTATCCTAAGTGATATCCTAACTGCCCACTCACCCGCCCGCCCGCACTGCCATCTGCCTGTGGCCTGCGCCGCCACCCGCCCACTCACCCACCCGCACCTCCCCCCTGCCGCTGTCGCCGCCCGCCCGCACCTACCCCCGCCGCCCGTCCCCCCACCCCGCCCACCACCTAGGGCGCAAAAACACCTACCGCCGGCCCTGATTGTGGGACGCCCTTATGCTCTGGGAAGTCAAATCACGCTAAATCGCAGTGGAAATGACAAACGACAAACGAAACGACGAAACAACAAATTTTTGAAAAATTTCGCGACAAACGGAAACAACCCGAAACAGACCCGTTCCGACAAACAAAAACTCGAAACGTCATTTTTTCTGGTCGTGCCCATGTCTAGTGCGTATATCACACACACACACACACACACACACACACACACACACACACACCATGGGATCATGGACCCTTGGTGACCATCACATTGTTGGTTGTGCAGGAGAAAGGTGTCAACATCCTTCCCCTCTTCCACCATTTTGGTTAGTGTTCCTAGAAGTGGCACTCAAGGACCTCTACTGCATTTGTTTTCTTCAGGCAGTGGGAGATATTGCACTAATAATTTGCATAGGGATGAAAGTTCTCCAGTGAGACAGAAGAAAATCTGTCTGAGACGAAAGAAGGGAGTCAGAGAACAAGACAGAGGTCAGATCCTGAGCAGCAGTTGAGGAGGGATGTGACTGGAGCAAGGATTAGTTTCCAAGTAACATATTCAAAATAATGGTGTTATCTATAATGTGCTTTTTATAGGTTAGTGACTTTGTAATTTTTTCAAAGTCTCTTTACTGAATGGACAGGGAAACAATCGTTCTTTGTAAAAACTAATATAACATGAACTGGCAGATATTAGTTAGTGAAACTGTGTATTAGGTGTATAAATAAATGGTCTGTATGTATTTAATTGATTTCTAAGATGGAGTCTGCAAATGGGCAAAGTGACAGTGATTCAGTCTAAAGGTTTTTTCTGTTAGTCTGAAGGTGAAAGGAATGGGCTTAAATAGGTTTGGCTGATGCAAGGTGCTTCAATAGTCATGATGCAATGGGTTACCTGGTTGGACAGACAAATGTATATAAGTGCTTTGTTAATCAGTGTTCAATGGGCCTTCTGTGAGTAAGGCACCCATTCCTGTCTCTCTATGCTATGTGCTAATTATGTATGCCAGGAATGCTGAAATGCTGTTATGCTGTTGATTTGTCTCCATGTAATTTATCTGTGTATAAGCCAGTATGTAATATAGCTGTTTTGTTTTAAGTAAGCTCTGACTGTGTCTGTTTCTGCAGAGCTGGGGAGGACCCTATCAAGGGAGGCAAAGTGGGGAATTGAACTCTCAGCCATGGCAAATTCTTAAAAATAAATTAATTGTAAAACGTTTACTTTTTTAAAGGACTAAAAATGAACAGCTTCAGAAGCCACTCTTCTAATAGGCACTAATGATAACAAGTCACTGTTCAAAATAAATTAGCCAACATTACTTTCATAATGTTACAAGCTGCTCAGTAATTTAGTAATTTTTACGGTGTTGTTGCAAATGTTACAAGCTGCTCAGGGATGTGTGAATCAGCAAAGTTCGTGGAAGTTCTCTCGTCTCTGTCTCAACACATATTCCAAGTTTAGGCCACATCAGGCTAAAAGATTTACTGGTTGTGCAGATATTTATATGCATTGTGGTGTGTATTTTTGAAAATGCAGGCACCCGAGCACACATTTTGACTCAAGTGTGTCTGTGTACATTTTTCTCTCTCTCATAGAAGAATACACTTTATAAACAGACTTTTTTGGGATATGATTTCAATCACAAGCTCCTAAGAGTACAGATTTTTTTTTAAAATCACAAATGGTTGTCACAAAATGTGCCAGAAAAAAACAAGCCTGAAGGACCAGGAAGCTGAGAAAGATTGAAGTCAAAGTAAGGAGTGCTACCGTTGAGCTCAGCTTATCTTTAAACATCTGATAAAATAGAGCAGGACTGTCCAACTTTGAACAGGCCAAGGTCTACTTTTTCCAGATGAAAGTGCCTGAGGGCTACTACACTAAAACCTCTGCTTATGAATTTTGCTGGGGCAGTGGTGATCCTTGGTGTGGGGGAGGTAGAGGTGGAGAACTTATCCCCTCACATTTTTATTGGTGGCTGGTGGGCTACTTTTGAACCCTTCACGGGCTACTGGTAGCCCCCAGACTACCTATTGAGCAGGCCTGAAATAGAGCAAAGCAACATGCTAAGCTTCTGGGAGTCTCAAGGGCAGGATTGCTATAGCAGAGATCAAGCTGAGTAATTCTAGAAGGCTTTGTGGTTGGAGCCCAGAAATTTCTGGTGAGGCCTGAGGCAGAACCCAGTGTGGAAAGCCTAAGGCTTGCTTGGTGGGAATTGTTTTGCCTTGCTCTAAGGCGTAGGTGGGAACTGTGTGTTCCACAGACTATATGTGGCCTGTTAGATGCCCTCCATTAAAGCACCGAGAGTTCTCCTCAAGAAAATAAATCAACTCAAAAACAGAGAGCTGTTTTAATACTTTCCCAATTCATTAAAGGTTGTGTCAGAACAGCCCCTTCACTACTGAATAGAGCTGTCTTTCTGGTCACTTCTGATTCTGAAAAAGATGCAGTTGTCATCCACAGCAGCCCTCAGACTCACCATCTCTAGAGATTCCTGAGGTTCTGCTCATTGGGGGAATCCTCTCCTGGTGATGCCAAAGATACAGTGAGATCTGGTCCCTGGCAGCTCACAATGGAACCTTTAAGATTAGAGGGACTTTTCCAGTAGTTTCAGCTAGATGGGCATCAGATCCTTGTGAGGCTTGTCTTGTCCAGTGTACAGGGCTGGCCTTATGAGGTAGAAAGAGGTCATTGTTTCAGGCTCAGGTTGCTGAGAAGGACAGGAGCTAGAATGATGCACTGGAGGAGGAAATTGTGAGAGGAACATAGCTGGCCTCCATCTCCTAGCTGCCCTCATGTGCCATGAAGGATATTGTCCTGTTTGTTAAACTCTCAGTCCAGTCATCTTGTCTACATGGAATGATGGTGGTGGTGGGGAATAAGGAAGAAAGATTTGGTCCTTTGCCTCAGGCCAGGACTGCCTTCCTGCTTCCCTTTCTGTGCTGCTTTATGTTGGATGGTTTAGAATCCTTAGCTGGACTCAATACCTGGCTACTGTTCATGCAAGCCATGTCTGGCTTCAAGGTCAAGACTAGAGGTGGGCATGAACCAAAACACCAACCAGAAAGTTCATCAGAAATCACTGGTTTGGGCTGATTTTGGTTGGTCAAAACTTACGAACCAAAACCAAACTGATCCAACACATTTTTAAAGTGATTTTTGATTTGGTGATTCAGTTTTGCCCATTTTCTCACACCCTCTCCTGGTGCCCACAACCCCTGCCTCTTCCTCCTCTGTCATCATCCCAGTGGTGGCAGTGCATCCTTCCAGGAGACCGAGTGTTGCTTTCTGCACATGCGCTGGGGTTTCCAACTGAGTTCACTAAGCAACTGGGATCCTGGTGCATGTGGAGAGCATGTGCATGTGTAGGGATAGCAGGCCCAGTACAGATGACAGGAGCATAGAAGGAAGAGCAGGCAGTGGTAGAACAAGGGAGGGTGGCAACAGTGGCCATGGGAAGGGGCAAGCAGGTGGCAGAGGAGGTGGGGGTTTAGTTTCCCCACTGCCCAGGCAGGCACTTAACATCCCCCCCCACACAAACCAGTTAGAAAGTTCAGAAAGTCCATGGTTCATAAGTAGCTGCAAACCATGTCCAATCACCATTTTTCTGTTTCATGCCCATCACAAACCAAGACCATGGAGAAGATAGAGCAGGAGTCTTGCAGTTGCCCATCAAAATTGGGTTTTGGGACAGTCAACTGTGCATACCACTGGTCACCTGGTAACTATCTTCTTCACTATGGTGCAATGAAGTATATTTCTGTTTTAAATGTCTGTGAAGATTTTCAGTCATCCAGGTGAGGTTATATGAAAGTTGAGTCATGGCAACTGGACTTCTTTTCTTGAGAGATCAAAACGTTTCACTGCTCATCCAAGCAGACTGACAAAGCTGCTTGGATGAGCAGCGAAACGTTTCGATCTCTCAAGAAAAGAAGTCCAGTTGCCATGTCTCAACTTCCAGATTCTGTTTAAAATATATCTATTGCATCTAAACGTGCATCTAAATAAACTAGCCTATGTAGATGTGTCTGTCTGTTTTCCATTTTCACTCTCTCTTGCTTGATGAGACCTCTGTCAATCACCATCCCTTTGTTCTTACCACCAGTCTTCAGTTCTGAGGTCTTTGGACTTCTTGAATATGGTAAATGGGTGGGATGTGATGCCACTTGCAGGGCACACACACACACACACACACACAGAGAGAGAGAGAGAGAGAGAGAGAGAGAGAGAGAGAGAGAGAGAGATCCAGGATCCTCAGTGTGCCCTCTAGATTTCACCAGAATGCCCATCCTGCTCCCCCCCAAAAATCTACCAGCTCCACCCAAAAACTGTAAATCATGCCTCCAAGAAGCTTCTGGTAGATAGGATATTTCCATATCCACATCATCTTCCTCACTAGATACAGTAATAGATGAGGTGTGAAGTGGACATAAATGGCCCTATGGCCACCTGAGGTTATTCACACTGTCCAAGGTTGATTCCTTGTCTTTGACCAGCTTTCTCTCAACTCTACCTCTAATGAATCTCATTTGGGACTCACTTCTCATATTGTTGTGTGCTGGTAATTACTTGACCTACTAGAATCCTCCCTTGAAAGGTAGTTGCCCTTTTTGTTTCCCTTTCTTCTTTTGTAGGCGAGGCCTTGTTTTTTTAGCTGTAGAACCCAGCCTGGCTGCTTTTGTCTCCGTGAGAAATCATGTACATTTCCTCTTTCACAAGGTATGCACATTTCACAGCAATGGCAAAGTGCATTCTGCTAGTTGCTCATTTATTTTGATTTACAGTCTGTACTTTCCTTGCCTCAAGGGCTTTGTGTAGGTAAAATAAAGGCAGAGGAGAAGGAGAGCACACACACCCTTTTTTAAAAAAAATAGAAAATTCTTTCTCCAGTAGCTCAGAAGTTAACTCCCAGAACCCTTTCAACACTGATTGAATTATATACCTCATGGTAAAAGAACAATGATTCTATCCGTAGCAACAAGTAGCTACGGCAACCCTGAGACTCCTATTTCCTTAGGAAGCAAAACAAACTTTGTCTCTCTCTTTCTCTCTCCTTCATCACCATCTCCCCATTCATCAGATTACTAGTGAACGTTGGACCATTGAGGGAATAATGTTCAAGGTCTCATAAGTAGACAGATGCAAGGTGGGCAGTTCTAGACCCAGGGGTTAGGAATCAATAGAGGCAGACTCAAGGAGTCTGAGCATGTTCCATCCTGGACCGAGACCTAGTGATACAACCCTGAATGAGACCTAGTGATACAACCCTGAATAACAGAATTACTGGGTGAAGGTATAAATCTCCCATGTGGCAGTAGCCATTTCTCTTGCTTCACATGAATGCTAAGGCATTGCCGCTAATGTTGCAGACCGTGTATGTTCCTGTACTGCAGTGGTTCTCAACCTTCCTAATGCCACAACCCTTTAATACAGCTCCTGTGGTGACCTCCAACCATAAAACGAGTGCATGGAGAGGGGTGGAGTTTGCGAAGTTTGAGAGCACTTCAGCCTTGTTTACTCATGAGTAGCCCCCATTCCAAGAAGGCTGCCTGGAGCCAGGCAGGGGAAAGACCGGAGGCAAGGGTTAAAACAGCCACCAAGATGTATTTGAGCCTGCTGGGGGAGTGGCGGGTCCTCCATTACTGTAGAGCAATCCCTTCCTGGAGCCCAGCATTTCCCTTCCTGTCATAGTTTCTTCCTACCCACAGTCGGACGGCTGGACGGCGGTGGGCAGGGGGCGGGGGGCGGCTGGTGGGGGTGAGGATGGGCGCGGGGGGCGGCAATGGGAGTGGGGGCGACGATGGGTGGCTGGCGAGTGGTGGGGGGATGGACGGCGGTGGCCAGCGGTGGGGGTGTAGGCTGACCAGTGCCCTCTCTCCATTTTGCCGCCCTAGGCAACTGCCTAGTTGGCCTTAATGGAAGTGCCGGCCCTGGGTGGGGCACCTCCCAAAGTGAAAGTGACTGGGCCAGGGGGGAGTGCCTGTGAGGGGGGAGTGAAAGTGACCCAGGAAGAGAGGTGGCACAAACCAATACCCAAGCAGCTGACACACCATGATGAAGACTAGGGCCAAGCCAGAAAGGCAGCACCAAGCAGGGACTTGGGGATCGCGTGGCAGTGAGTGATTCCGAAGAGGAGGAGGAAGAGGAGGAGGAGGAGGGAAGGCACCAGATCCCCAGAAGAGGAGGAGAGGAGGGGGAATGGACAGAAAGGGTGGGAAGGCAGCAGAGACAGGCAGTGGGGAGGCATGGTCTAGCATATGCGTTGGCATACTGGGGCCTCTGGCTGGACCAAAGGAGCAATGCTCCAGCCACCTGCCCTGGTTCCTCTTGGATGGCTGTCTCTGGCCCCATGGAATCAAGCGGCAGTGGGCTTCTTCTCCATCCTCACCTTGGGGTCCCAATCCTGCTGCTGCTGTGGCTGGGGCTGGCATACAGTTCCTAAAACCATAAGAAATATGTGTTTTCCGATGGTGTGGAGATTTCTGGTAGAGAAGAAATGATAGGGATTCTTGCACTGTGATATAAGGGAGTACAAGAATGGAGTGTTGACACACGCTGTGATCTTAGGTGCTGTTTATTGAAGCATATGCAATCGAACTCCGCAGACAGGCTTCTGGCAGGCTTCTTCCCTCAGCTCTTCCGGAGGGCTGGGAACAGGCAGTCTTGATGTTACTGTGCTCCGATGGTAAAAAGCCCCACCTCTCCTCAGCCCAACACTTTTATTCCTCCCCACAGATTCATTTCCCACGTCATCAGAAACTACCAATCAAATACACCATATTCTACTAAGCATGCACACTTAGAGCCTGTGAATTCCTGACATTCCTTCAAACTGGTCTCCCCGTACTTCAGTGCCATCTCTAGAATAGAGCTTATTCTCGTCCCTGATTTGTCAGCCCATCACCCATGATGCATTGCCCTTAGTGTGATGTCAGAGTCCCCATGCATATAGAGCTATACTAATACAATAAGAATGAATCCCCACACAATGGTCTTAGGCAACTCCTCTGAAAGGGGTGTTCGACCCCCAAAGGGGTCAGGACCCACAGGTTGAGAACTGCTCCTGTACTGGATGCTGTTCCCCTGTACATGCAATGATGGTGAGATTCTGACCATTTGTCTGTAAATAGTACCTGCTGAGTCTGAGATAAGCTGTTTGGATACTGAGAGTGAAGTATTCCATATGTGTAGCTGAAGAGTTTATTTTCTTATTTTAGATTTTGGAGTATTTTTACCCCACATTTCCCCTTGGAAAAGGACCAAAGGCAGCTATATCCAGAATGTACACCTTGTACATCCGAGGTTCCCAAACTTTTTCATCCCGTAGACCACTTGGTGATTGTTTTTTTTTCTGTTGACCCCCTGCCTGCTTACTATTGAATTTTCCTAAACTTATTAATTTCAAATGTGTTGTTGTTGTTGTTGTTGTTGTTGTTGTTGTTGTTGTTGTTGTTGTTATTATTATTATTATTATTATTATTATTATTATTATTATTATTATT
>JAHTLZ010000237.1:10724739-10735126 GCA_023846285.1 Phrynocephalus versicolor | reverse complement strand
TTATTATTATTATTATTATTATTATTATTATTATTATTATTATTATTGACATTTGACACCATGCTGCTCACTTTGATAGGTTTTCTGTAGTGTGGACAATTGGAAAAATAGAAAGATATGTAGAATTTTTATTCTTACATTTATTGGAAAGGCACAAAATGCAAGTAAATATTTGGATTTTGAATGAAACAAATCAGAACCTAATAAAATTCTTACATAAAATTAATCCACAAATAATGCTGTTAATGGGAGGAATGAGCTTGAAGCTCTGATAGCAATTGTTCAATATTTGGCTTCAAATTAGTAAGGTATAGCCTCTTTTTTCATAAGAAGATTGGCAACCATGCTAACAAAAATTTCCATGAGGTATGAAGATGGAAAAGCTATCAAAAACTTTCTTGCAGTGGTCCATAATGTAGGATAAGCAACAGGTATATCTTTCTGAAGCCAGAACTGGTGATAACCCTTTTTGAACTGCACCTTAAGTTATTTGTTAGTGCTTATTCTGATCTGTTATTCCTGTAATATGACATCCGATTCTTCAGTTTCACCATATGGATTTATAACATATTGTGGTATTTCCATAGTCAAAACAGCCTCAAACCTGGTTTTAAAGTCTGTGTGGAGGACATTTAAATGTTGAACGTAGACCAAATTGACATCATCCTGGACATTTATTAATGAAAAGTTGGGGAACTGGAAAAATTCATGCTGTCCAATGTTTTGCTTCATTAGATTAATTCTGACAAGAAAAGCTGCAATGATGGACTTTGTTTTTATTAAATTCAGACTGTCATCTTGTAACTGCAAGTTAACCTCGTTAAATTTAATAAACAGATTTTTAAATAAGCAATGTTTGGTTTCCATTTGATTAAAATTTCTTTCAAAATGGGATCTTTAGCATCCCAAACTCTAAAACTGTCTCAAAAAGTGAAAAAAAATATTGGCAAACATAAGCCTTTGGAGAGCCAGCGTAATTCATTTTCTCTTCATTTTCTTCGCACAACTGCTTAAATAATCCAGAATTCAATGCCTTGGTATGGATCTTGTTTACCACATGTATGATGAATTGAAGAGATTGATGCAATCTGGTCCTCAGATTTTTAGCTACTAAATGTTGTCGATGAATGACACTGTGAATTGCAAACATCCCAGGTACATTTTATTTTAAACGGTTTATAAAACCACAATAGCACCCAAACATAGCTGGTGCTCCATTGGCTGCTGCTGATATTATATTTGATAAACGGATCACTATTTCCATGAAATAATCTTTCTAAACATTGAGTCTTGATTTGCCTTTAGTGTCTGTTGTCAAAGTTCGTCATGCATTTTTGGTCCATTAAAAATGAATATATGCCAATAACAGTGCTTCATTACCAGGTAAAGTTGACTCACCCAGTTCAATAGAGAAATTGATCATTTGCAGATAATTACAAAAGAAGCTTTCAACATTATGACTCATTTCATCAATACGTCTTTGAACTGTGTTGTTGCTCAAAGGAATTCTTTTGAATATATCATATACAGGCTTGTGTAAAGCAGTTTTAAAAACCTCTTCGACAGCTGGTAAAATCAGCTCTTCCCTGATAGTATGAGGCTTTCTTAATTTTGCTATGAGTCACGGGATATTGTAAGACGCCCACAAACCATCATCATCTCTTTTTAACTTTGAAGCAGTGTTTTAAAGTATGTCAAATCTTTACCTGCTTTATTAAGGTGACACCTTCTCAGATGATATTTCAGCTTGGATGGTTTCATAGCATCATTGCTTAAAACTCTGTTGCAGAAAAGGCAGATGGGCAGATGTTTGTCCAACAGGGATGGAATGAAGTCAAACTTCAAATAATCAATGATATACTGCCTACATTTCTTTTATTTTTATCCTCAGCCATGTTGGGTAGAAGTTATTTATTGACAAAAATGAAGCTATTTAAAATATGATAAGACAAAGCAATTCAAAACTGATTCCTGCCCAGACAACACAAAAATTGTATTTTAAAAGTATTTTAAAAACATTTTTGGTAATATTGGAAATATTTTAAAAATATTTCTAAATATTTTTTAAAGTGTTGAAATGCCTGCAAAAATAGCTTACAGAAATATTTATGGAAAATATTTTGAAATGTTGTGTGCTGTTTAAGTGGAGTAAAACCTTATTTAAATCTTTGGTTGGGTAGATATAAAGAGGAATCTGGATAAAGAAAATGTTGCTTTTGTAGTTGTACTGAGTAAGCATTGGTAGCGCAATTTCAAAGAATGCAAACTAAGATGACTGGGTCTCCGGTTCAAATCCCGACCGTGCCATGTACCAATAAATCTTTTCTACAAAGATATAAGTACATAATACCGATTGCTATAATACTGAAGGGAAGCCCATTAGGGAAAATACATGTAATTACAGTTTATTTGTCACACAGCTGCAAAAAAACGAATCCCCAACCTTTGCAAAATGGACTTTAAAAACATGGTGAGGATCAGGTTCTGAAAAATGATGCAACCCCCCACCCCACCCCCACGCATAATGCAAAACGGACTTTAAAGGCATGCACACCATGAGGGTCGGGTCCCTACCTTTGCACTGCTTGAAAAATGCACCAAAAAGTTTTAAAATTTCCAAAAATCGCTGCAAAAACTTTCAAAATGGTGCCCAAACTTGCTGAAAATAGCACCAAAACAATCTGTGTTAGGTTTAATAACACATTTACAGAACTTTTTGAAGCGTTGATGAAAGTTTTTGTTGATGATGACCTATTTAAATGGGGTCTGCTCACGTGGACCCCCATTTACATTTTGTGCACCCCCATTTTTTCTTCTTCCTTACATGCAAATCAAAATTGACCACTGGGGGTCCATATAGACCACTTTGGGAACCTTTGTTGTACATAGATACCATAAGTAAAGGAGCTAAGGCTCTGTCATCATTTTTTATTCACTGATGACTAGCACTATAGATCCAGCATAAATCCCTCTGCACTGACATGATGCTTTTCTGTAACAGCATTAATTGAAGATAAGCAGCTCCTTTAACTTAAAATCTTCAAAGTGATTTTAGCCTCATCTTGTTCTTTCCTCCAAATGCTTATCCTTTGAACTGCAACCTCCAAATCCCAAGATTGCTGGCTTGGAAGGTTCTGAGAATGCAACAACAAAACAATTTCCTACCATCACTCTGTTTTTCCCCTGGGCCGGTCCTACTATTAGGCAGAATAAAATAGCTGCCTCGAGTCGCCCATAATGGGCATGGAGTGTGGCTGTGAGATGAAAGGTAAAGATGGCCTAGTTGGCGCAGAGGACTCTGCCCCACCATTGCTGCTGAAGTGACATTTTGCTATTACTCCATTTGGCTTCTGCACATCAGACAGGATGGGGAGGGAGGAGGCAGCTTCTCTTTTGTCTGGACAGCAAAACATCTTGCTTAATAGGAATTTCTTCCTTGTCACAAACCATTTCAAAGCATATGGAAATGGAAAGAGTGCAAAGGAGGGCAACCAGAAGGATTAGAGGACTGGAACACCTTCCTTACCATCTGAGGCTGCAGTGGTTGGGCCTATTCACTCTTGAACGATGGCGCCCAAGAGGTGACCTGAATGAAGTTTATAAAATCATACACGGTGTGGACAAAGTTCATAAGGAAAAACTGTTTTCCCTATTGCACAATACTAGAACTCGGAGGCACTCCATGAAACTTTTGGGTGCTAGATCTCAAACAAATAAGATAAAGTATTTCTTCACCCAGAGGATCATTGGTCTATAGAACTCCCTGACAGAAGAAGTAGTGACAGCTGTCAGCCTTGACAGCTTTAAGAAAGGATTAGACAAGTTCATGGAGAACAAGGGTATCAATGGCTATCATTATGGATGCCTAAGGACAACCTCTAGGATTGAGAGATAGGCAGGGAATTGTAAGCAGATGGAGACATCTGTTTGGGAATACCCTGAAGCAAATGGTGAGCCGCTGTGTGAGACAGAATGTTGGACTGGTTGGGCTGTGGCCTGTTCCAGCAAGGCTCTTCTTATCTTCTTAAAGCATCGGAAAGTTTCTGACAGAGTTGTGACACCAGACAGGACAAGGCACATTTCTCTTCCCCATACAAAAAAAAGCTGCTTTCCTTAGTGTTGGGATTTTAAACCATATGGCCCAATGGCCAATGCTAGCACACCATCAGAAGTAATACATTATACCACTAATGTGGCGGAGAAAATGGAGGCACGGTTGAACGGAAGCATGGCTAAATTAAGGCTTGCAAGAATAAGAAGACGGCTGGTAAGACAGATGGCAGCTACATCTTAAGGACTATGAGAAGTGGAAGCAAATTGATCGAGAATGATAACTGTTGGGGAATCTCACAAGCCATGATCCATTTGGGGGGGGGGAGCCCCCAACTCTCAGGATGCTGGTTGAAGTCTCAGAGGATTGTGAGGCTTCTGTGGAATTTTAGGCAGGAAGAGTAATTTTAGGGCAAAGAGCATTACAGGATATGAAGCTTTGGTGAAAGTTTTTTTTTTAGAAAAAAAATCTGAGATGTTGATGCTCATTACTGAAAATGAGGTCCTTGGTTTCTCCCCAGTGTGTAAGATGGCATAACCAGAAATGATACCTGGCCATTTGTAGGTATAATTCATGGAAAGAGGCTGGTGCTGCCTTAAATGTGCTTCCAATGGTCTTCCCAGGCCCCAGAAGTGGCTCCTGGTGGCCTGGAAGCCTTCTGGGGGGTTTTTTTGGAAGTCACTTCAGGTTTGCTGGAAGCCACTTCTGGGGCCTCCAACAAGCTTCTCAGGCCTGTTACGGTTCCCAGAAGTGACTATCGGTCTGCCAGAAGCCACTTCTGAGGTCTGTAACAGGCCTTGGAAGCCCGTCAGAGCTCTGTTTGGGGCTGCGACAGGCCTGGGGTAAGTGCAGGAGGCCCCTAACATACCCTCCCCCAGTCCCAACCCAACCTGGAGATAATGGCATCCACATAATGCAGATTTTCCTTTATCATGGGTCACAGGGGAGTTCTGTACACTAAAAACCTGGGAACAAGAAAAGGGGGAAAGTCACCAGCCATGGGGATTCTTTGGATGCTGGTCCATTGCACACACATTTTAAGACTTCATTTTAATGCCTATTGAATACAACATCTAAAGAACCAAAGAAAGTGGTTGATTCACTCCATCATTCACTCAAGATATACATACTTACCATGGAACACTTTGCTGAAAGGAAGGCCAGTCCTCTGCCAAAGGGTGGATGGAGAAGCTGGAGCCCCGTGGCGCAGTGGCTAAATGCCTATACTATAGGAAAAACTGTGCTCATGACTAGAGATGGGCACGAATAAAAAAAATGACGTTTCGTTTGTCGTTTGTCGTTTGGAGGGTCCGTTTCGTTTTGTTTCCGTTTTTCGCGAATTTTTGCAAAAAAATCATTTCCGTTTTCGTTTGTTTCGTTACCATTTCATTACCATTTATTTTAATTTTTTATGATTTTTTTTAGCATTTAAAGCAGTTCACTGTATTGCAGTAACGGAAACGAAACACACGACAAAATTTCCGGTGTTTCTGTTAGTTTCGTTTCATTTTGGAGACAAATTTCATTTGTCATTTCATTGCGTATCAAAACAAAAAAATGAAAACGGAAATGAAAAATTGTTCGTTTCGTGCCCATCTCTACTCATGACCTGAGGTTCAATTCCAGGTAGCAGACTCACGGTTGGTTCAGCCTTCCATCCTTCTGAGGTCAGTAAAATGAGTTCCCAGCCTGCTTGGGGGAGGGGGGAAATGTGTAGCCTGCATAATTAAACTGTAAACCGCCCAGAGACTACTTGAAGTGGTATGGGCAGTATATCAGCAGAACACTTTGCTTTGCTTTTTTGTTTGTAAACGTCCTTTGATATAAAATTGATTTGAACGAATCTGCCTCGATTTTTGTCCACCCTGGTTCTCACCCTCTTGTATGGCCATGCCTTATTCGCTTGGGCCTATTGGGCCATTTAGAGCAGGACATGGAGTGGAGCACTAGCATTTTAATGTGTGAGCCTTCTTGTTAAATAGTCCCTGTCAGCATTGGTGCAAGGCCTTGGAATGGGACCCAACTCCCTGCAGGTTCAGGGTGAACCTTTCACAAGTCCCAGCAACAATTATGGACCTGGAGGACCTCTTGCATGTCATGGACATTTGATCTCCATCAGGAGTGATGAGGATGGCAACATGGAGCCACTACTTGGACTCAGATATTTGCCCTGAAATCTTAAGGAATGGAAAGGTCCTAACCTGGCAACCCTAGTTTGGAATGGTGCTCCTAGTAGAGTTGGAGAACATTCCATCGCTTTTCTGATGGGCCCATAAAGCATCCCACTTTTCTACAAACATCTTAAGTTTGAATGTTCTACCCCACTTCTTTTCTTCTCTTGCTGCAAACCTCTCCTCCCCATTTTCTAAGATCAAGTAACACAAACTCTAGGGAACAGAAAACTGTTAATATGTCTACAAGTTAGAATTTAATGACTACCCATATTTTTACTGATTGATTTGCTAGGAAAATTCATACTCTGTCCTTTCACTGCAGTTGAAGCATTCAAAAGGAGGCTTAAAAGGAGTTCTGTTTTTTTTTAACTGTTACAAAATACCTCAGAAAATGACAACAATAAAACTAAAGAGACAGCACTTCTCGCTTGTGGGAATCAAAAAGAGAGTCAATTCACAGTTGAGAGGAGCTGTTTTGAGAATAACAGGATTCCGGGAAGTATTTATTCTGAAGGAGGAAGAGAAATAAAGGTAGCATGAGGGGCTTTTGATGAAGGTGGGGCATACCAGCAGACCAAAAGGAGGGAGGCATATAATATGGGGGGGAAACAGTAGGACCCCCATATCCACTGATTCAGTTCTCCACTGATTCAATTATCCATGGTTTGCAGAAAAAATAAGTGAATAATTCAGCAGCCGCAAAGCAAGCTACGGTCACAGACAGCAGCTGTAAAGCAAACTGCTCTCATAAAACAGCAGTGTAAAGCAAGCTACTGTCACAAACAGCAGACAGAAAGCAAGCTACTGTCTCAAAACTGCAACCAGAAATCAAGCTACTGTCACGAAACAGCAGTTTTTTTTTTGGGGGGGGGTGTTTGGTGGTCTCTTATCCACGGATTTCATTATCCACGGGTAGGCCTGGAACCAATTCCCAGCGGATACCGGGGTCCTACTGTATACAAAATCCCCCTGTGAAACAGCCAGACTTTGTACGAAAAACACTGTGTTCTAAAGAAAGCCAACCCCACTAGTGCCAGAGGTTTAACTTCTTGAAGCAAAGAATGAAATGCATAATTGAGATTAAAAGGTCTAGGACCTTTTGTCCGTATTGGTGATGAGATGGTACCTTGCTTTACCCCTGAAAGTAGCAGACTAGATATGGGGGCACAGGGCAGGTTGCACACAGCGGTGAACAGCTTTTCCTTTCTATAGCTTGCTGCCAGCCCCCAGTATCTTCTGCCTCATTCAGACCACCTCACTCTACTTAGTGGAGGGGCCAATCCGGCAAGCACATACGCAACTGGAGTTTTCTACAGAGCAGCCATCAAAACAGCAGACAGCTTCCTCGCCTGTAACTTTAAAGTCTCAGCTCAATCACAGCCTGCATCTTTCTTGACTTCTGTCTATGATAATTGCCAGGCAAAACCCATCTGCCATGAACGTTTGGGACTCGAACGTCTTTGTACTAGTGGCAAGACACCAGTGCGAGCCAGTGGATGTGGGCTTTCTGATCCACAAAAGCTAGCAGATTGTATTATTTATTTTGTGGTCTGTAAAGGTATTGCCCACTCCTGCATTGACTGTTTGAGAGTCTGCCATTTGCAAAAATCCCACCTCAAGGAAATCACAGCTCCATTTGCTGATATAAAAAAATGGAAGGTCATCTTTGAAATGTTGATGGCCTACTCTGCAGTAGAACACCCTGGTCCAATGAGCAGCAGCATCTTGTTTGAAGAAGTACCTTTGTATGGAAATACAGTACTACTGCACTTGAGAGGATGTGTGGGTGGTGTTTACTTTCTCTCTCCCAGCTGCCTTTCTGTGCCCCTATGTTCTGTGTGGTGAACAAGGGTCTGTAATCAATTTGGAGGCAGTGAGATGAAGTACAATGCACCTGCCACAGCCCCAGGTGAAAACAGGCACTCTCAGCGAAATCTTAACAAATATGTCAAGGCCAGGCTGGAATTCTAGAACTTCAGAGAATTTTAGAGGAACCTCGTGGAGGCTGGCTCAAGTTTTACTGTACTTAGTGAGCTACCTGGGACTTTATGTGTATGTGTTCAGAAGGAGAGGAGGGCATGCAATTACATGAATGACTAGTGGACAACAGGAAGCCTCTGGGTTTCCCCAGCCTTAATAGATTAATAAAATGAAGAGAATAGTTCTGGTGCTCTTCCTTGACCTGTAGATCCATACCCTCTGCTTGCAATATTCACATTTGCATTCCTTGTCACTGCCCTGTCCCCAATCCCGGCTCTGCAACTTGGGATTTAGTCCAGGTTAGGATTCAGGCATAGTCACTACCTGAAACCTCTAATAAACTCTCATGGTCTTCCAGAAAAGGTTGTTGCCACCTTGCCACCTTGTCTGTCCCACAGGCTTCATTTATAAACCACATATGAGGCCAGCCCTCTCATTATTTATTTATTTATTTATTTATTTATTTATTTATTTGGTACACTTTTATAACACTCCTTTTTCATAATGGAACTCAAGGTGGTTTCCAGATTAAAAACAGCTAAAACAGATAAAACAGCAACAACAAAACATAAAGAAAAAGGCAAAATATCAAGAGAGGGCGAACCCTTGGCAGGGAGCAGTGAATTAAAAAAAATTAAACAGAAATAAGGTCACCATATGCCTCCTTGAAAAGCAAAGTTTTAAATGCCTTTTTGAAGGTGGGCAGGGACTGTGCAAGGCGCAGCTCACTCGGAAGATGGTTCCATAGGGAGGGGCCAACAAACGAGAAGGCACGGCTGCGAGTTACTGACTTCCGCGCCTCCCTAGGAGTGGCCACCCTGAGTGAGTGTGCCCGTGACAATCGAGTACATCTGGCCTCGGTTGATCTCTGGGAGATACGCTCCACCAGGTATTCAGGTCCCAAGCCGTGGCGGGTTTTGAAGACCAAAACCAAGACCTTGAACCTTATCCGGAGAGCAACGGGCAACCAAGGCAGGCACACCAGAACTGGGGTGATATGATCATATTTGTGGGCACCCACCACCAGTCTGGCCGCCGCCCTTTTGTACCCATTGGAGTCTCCGGACAAGGGTCAAGGGCAACCCCACATAGAGTGCGTTGCAGTAGTCAATCCGCGAAATCACAAGGGCCTGCACAACTGTTCTCAGGGAGGACCCATCGAGGTATGGGCGGATCTGGGTGATCCTGCAGAGTTGGAGAAAAGCGGCCTAGGAGATATTAGGCAGACTGAGTCAAGTGTCCAAGGGAGTAGACGCTGCTATGGCTCAGTTGTATCAGCTTCCTCTTTGTTCCTCCTGGCTTCCACAGTCGTTCCATTTTGGCATGCAATTTATCCTTGGCACTCCTAAACCAGGGGTATTTCACATAGCAACGTGAGACACCACTTTTCAACTTGAGTCATTCTTTCCCTGGCCCTGAAAGCATGTTTCCTTTTTCTGCCCCGTAAGAGGCTATAATCTTCCTAGCTTCTCAGGAACATTATAGAAAGATTATGACCTTCTCCCAAAATATCTTTAGCAGCTATGGTCCAGCAGCATGACACAGCTATTGGGTGGGTAACAGTCCATTTTCCCTGTAAGTAGTGGTCTAAAATGCACTGTTCTTGAAATCAATATACCCCTTTCTCTTTTTGTGTGTGGTGCAAGCTCATCACCAGTCAGTGTTTATTAAACTGCTCTTATTCAGTGTAATTTCAAGCACTGAACTTATTCAGGTTATAATTCTATCAAACCTGATTTAACAGCAGCATTATGCCTCTGTGCCTCAACAATGATAAAGAATTCATACTTGGCTTGCTTACATAGTTTTACAGTAACCATCTCTGTGTTGGGGCATGTTGAATTTGAATGCCTGCTGCCCCTACCTTTAGAGATTAAGAAAATTATTGAGCCGAGCATCACTAGGTAACGGCTTTACAGTATTTCACTCCCACCCTTTCAGCTTCTGAATAAACAAGGGCTCCCATTTTCAGTAAGGACTTGGTGGTGGTGGTGGGGAAACATGCTGAGAAGATGAATTATTAATCTTGTCTCAGCTCTCTTCAAAATCCTCAGGATAAACTGGTCGCAGGAGATTCACAAGCTTTCTGGTTCAAAGTCACATCTTTTTTTTTCACCTGCATATGCATCAAGTACTAGGTGTGACAAAACCCTGGAAACAGGAGTAATGAATATACAAATCA
>JAHTLZ010000237.1:10699538-10712817 GCA_023846285.1 Phrynocephalus versicolor | reverse complement strand
CACACACACACACACACACACACACACACACACACACACACACGGGTAAGGGTGGGGGTGGTGAGTATTAGTCATACTTGCTCAAAGCAATGAGAATTTCAGCACATACTATTTGGAGGGCACCAGTTGGAGAGACCTGCTTTGTGGGGCTGTAGCCAAAAAACATCTGTCAGATATACTGATTTATATACACCTCTCTGTTGATAAACAAAGAGGGGAAAATTGATATCACATGTAAATTTAATGTAACTGATCGTGAAGCTGTGAGTTATTGTTGCTCATAGCTGAGCCTCCAGGTTCTACCCATGTGTATGAATAATCAGACATGACCCAGTTTTCTTTTTGGGAGAATATTTGGCCACAACTTTATTGTTTACCAGCAAACAGTACTCTGACTGAGTTATTGGGTTGGATCCAACACATCAAGGAGCCCGCCTGCCCTGTGATGCTGCTGTGTTCCCACTGTCTCCTTTTTGGGAATGTCCCTGAGAGTTTTTCTATGGTAGGTTCCCCTGGGGTGTCCATCCCACGGGTGACCCATGTCCATTATTGCATTGACCAGACCCCTGAGGGGTTTAAACCCCTTTTGGACCATGTCATTATCTCCTTCACAAGGCCTTCAGATGCTCCCTTTTTGACTCACCTGACATAGTTGTTGTTCCAAGTTGTAGGCTCCTGACTATTTGTCTTAACTATTTGGATCCAACCCCATGCCTGTCAACCGCCACAAGAGCTGAGCTAAGCTTGGTTCCCACCAGAGCACTGCCGCTGTAACCAATCGTTGATGGCCTCCCTGACCATGGCTACCTATAGCCTGTTTCCTATGTCTGAGATGTGTGCCCCATCTTCCCTGTACAGCTCCTGTGACCTAAAATGAATTGCCAGGTGCTTAATCCAGAGGCCGCCCCAGCTAGTCACCAGCCGACCTATGGCCTTGTTGATTTTGCGTCGCATGGTTTCAACCTTTCTGGGATGATGGCCCCCCAGCCAGCATCTCCGCTGTAGCAACTGTGACCACAGAATGGTCATCTCCAGATATGAGCTGAGGATCACTTGGGGTGATGTGGCCATATTCATTTTTAGCTCAGCTGTCATGGATGACATGAGATCTTTCTCCCCTAGCTGTATTAACAATGCCTCTGGGGGGCCCACCCTCTTAAAACCCTTCCACATGTCCAGTAACAATGCACTTCACCGCACGCCCCGCATGCCAAACCATGTAATTTTGACATGGTCCTCCAATCCCAGCTGGTGCCCCCAAGGCAATCTTTTGGCCCAAGCATTGGCCCAATGCATGATACTGTGTCCAATGATCCAGACTTGGAGGGCGGCGCCTGTAGGCAGAACTAAAAGAGAACTGATGTTAACTTCACACTGACAGGCAGGCAAATGTATGTCTGGTAAGCTTTTGATTTCCACCACCCCACACTCATTATCCCTTTGCACGGCAACCCTTGGGCAGCTGCCTGTGATGCTGCCCCAATCCTGAACGAATGGGTCTCGAAGACTTCTGGAGAGAAACCTGCCTTAAGCAGGGCCTTGTGCATAACACCTGCAAATTGGTAACACGTGAGTGGTGTTCTGTTCTTGTGTAAGAAGAGAGGGCCTGACCGGTCTCCCCGCCTAGATAGGTATCTTCATGTAACCCTTATGGGACAGAGAGCTGGGTCACACTGAGCCTGTAGTATCATCTGCCCCCCCACCCCTCTGATCCATTTTAGAGGAGTAGAGCAGTATATTCAACTCCCCTCCCTGCAATGAGATATCATTCCATTTTAATGGGCATGACTCCACCCTCCTTAGGGAGTTGTGGACCAACTCTCCCACCCTGCAGGCCCCACAGAACGCCAACATGGAGGTGCAAATGAGCAGCTGGACCTCATATGACGACCAACAGATTGCACCAATCTTGCCCAACATTGCTGTCAATATGATCATTGTAATGGGATGTCATCTGTTCACACTTGTGGCTTGGTTTCTTTCCCATCCTTTCAATGCCCGCCTTATGAGAGATGTCTGGCATGGGTTGGGCCAGCCCTCTAAGTCGCTGTGGTAGGAAATTGCTGCCAAATGGTCCTGCAGGCATTTTATGGATTTCCCTTGGCTGCGGAGGGAGCACAAAAATTGCATTATGTCCTCAGGAGAAAAAAAGCCTTGGATGGTTTCCCATGCAGCTGAGTATGCCTGCCATATTGCATGAGCCACCTTTCTTATCGCCTCCCTGTATCATTTCTCATCTCCAGGCTCCACAGGTACTCCGGGAACAGGTCAGGGGTGTTGCTGGCTTTTGGTGCCAATTCCCAAAACCTGTCAAAATGGAAACAAGACAATGAGTCTGCTATCCTGTTATCTAACCCTGGGACATGCTGCACTTTAATCGTGATGTTGGCTGCCATTTCATGCCACATGCGCAGTCCATGCCCTCCTATTGGCTCATTCTTGGACCTGCCAGTTCCACATTTGCCTCATCACTCCGGCAACAGTCATCACACCTGGTAAGTCAGGTTCTTGCTTTACTTGCAAGGCCAAATACTATACAGTGGTACCTCAATTTACGAATTTAATCCATTTTGAATGCATGCTCTTAAATTGAACTACTCTTAAGTCAGGGTACCTATGTAAAAATTGGGTTTTTTTTAAAAAAAATTAAAAAATGAAAAAAAAAGTAAGTTGAGCAGACCACATCTAAAATTTGTAAGGTGGCAGTTAAAACGTCAAAAGTTTTCCGCTCTTAAGTTGAATTGCTCTTAAGTCGGGGTACCACTGTACTTATCAACCAAAAGGAGCATCAGTACCACATGGTGACAATGATGATTACAACTCCTGCTTCTGTTATGACTGTTGAAAAAAGTTTGGGGTTTTGTTTTGTTTTTGTATTTCTTGTTCTTGTTTTTGAAAAATAATTGATTATATTGGAGGCTCGTTGTAATCTAAGACCCTGAGTTGTAGCTTACATAGCTTAAGCCAAGCAATGTAAGTACAAGTATGCTTGATGTTTCCCCTCCTCCCTGCCCTAAAACCGAGTACTTTCGTCACCCAACAAAAGTTATGCAGGGCCACGTTTCATCGTTTGCAGTTGGAGGGCAAACAGTGTTCTGAAATTTCTCCCGTTGAAATCCAGAAGATCCAAGAACACTCCTTGGATCACAGCCTCTGTTTTTATAGTTGGCGTGTGTGTGGAAATGCAGACGCACACACGTAGGCAAATATTTACCATTTGAGGAAACTGGAGGACTCCAGTTCATTCTTCAAATTCAAAGTTAAAATGTAACCTTTTAGGAAATCCATCAGTCATTCCCTGCTTCCATGTTGGAGTTGGTGAATGGCATAACCCGAACTTGTGTAGTCAAGCCCTCTTGCCTCCCACACAAGTAAGATATGAGTAAACTGAGAAGGAACCCCATGCAGAAATATGAAAACAGATCTTATATATATTTTCCTCCCTAAAACTGGGTGGTGGTGTTGAAGGGGAAGATTGCTACATGATATTTGTGGAAAAGATGCCAGATGTCTCCAGGGGTGATAAATAACCCTAGAAAGGGAGACTTTGTGGCAGTCTGACCTAAACCTATGTTGCTTAGCCCTGCAAACTGAGTCTCACTGAATCAGTGGGGATTTGGTGAGTCAGTGCCTTAATCGGTTCCACTGGTCTCAATGGCCCGCCTTTACTTGATATTTACCTCAGCACAGAAAGTCGCAGCTAGACTAGGCCCGTTTGAATCAACAGAAGGAGTTGACCCACTAAATCCCCATTGATGCCAAAGGACTACTCAAGTGTCACTTACTATGCTAAGCAACAGGATTTCAGAAACTTCGTGTGTGTGGTGTTGGGGGACAGCAGTTCTGGAATATTCCTCCTAAGGATGCTTGTCTAAATGGCACACATGCTGTGAAGTTTATAAACCCCAGGCAAAAATCTTTTCATTTTCCCCAGGCTTTTAACTCCTGCTGACTTGTTTCAGTCAGCCAGCTTTTGATTATAATTTCTAGATTTCTGGACTACTTTGATAACAATCTGATGCCTTTACATCTATGTCTGGAATGTATTTTCAGGGGGCTTTATTGGGAGCCACCCCAATTAAAGGACAGGGTGTAGGTATAAATAAATAAAGCATTCTAAGTAACCCGTGATAATTTACCTACAGCAGGATTATTGGTGCAGTTCAGTGACTCATCCATTTGGAGATCCATGGGCTTGTGTGCCTTTTGCGTGTGTAAGTGGTGTTACACAGGCTTGTTCGTGTGGAACAAGCCTGCCCATGTATCACTCCCAAGATGGGAGTGATACAGAAAAGAGGTCATTTGTGGTATGAAGCATTGGGAGGTGGGAAGTGCCCTCCCTTTTAAACAATACCCTGCCCTGAGTGGGATGTGTTGCACAGAACAGCATTTTCTTCCAAGGATTTGCTTCCACGAATTCGTGAAAAACAAATACGAATTGGTTTGTCTTCGGCTGACCACAAGGGGAAACTTACATGATAACGACAGCTAGTGCATTATCTTTCTCTTTTCCAAGACACTTCATTTGATTCTTCAGGCCCTCCGAGAGACATAACTGACACTACCGCCTGCAGTGTTTGGTGGACTGTGATTGGAGCCTGAATTTGATTACAGCACAAGCAGAATGGCACCCCTGGGAGCCTTGCGGGGAGAGAGGAGGCGAACCACGCAAGCACATGCTGACAGCATCTGGTGTGTGGGGGTGTTCTGGAAAAGAGGAGGAAACAGCCTTGGCAGGCCTCCCTCTACTGCACAAGCCCTCCTGGAAAGATATGCTGCCACCACCTTTACAGGTGGCAGTGGCCAAAGCATCTCCCACTGCATTGGTCATTAGCTTGGAGGAAGTTGTTTTAGGATTCTTTGGGGTGGGGTGGGGAGAAAAGCTCTGGTGGGCATTTAAGAAAAGGTGAAGCCATGAATTATATGATGTCCCGAGTTCTCCCTGTCTTCCACCCCACCCCAATATTATTTGCAATTCATTAATAGTTTCTTTTTATCCACAGCTTGAGGGGCATTCTGAACTCTATGACCCTTATCCCACTAAGTCTACTAAGATGCGCTGGGAAGTGCTCTCAGTAGTGGAACATAAAATCTTCCCCCCATGTTCATTGCACTTTAAGAAAAATAAAGTGCGACCACGCCCCCCAAAGCATGACTGAGTGCATTTTACAAGTACCTGGCCTTGGGGTGGTGGAATCTTTTCATGGTTCCGGTGTGGATTTTAAACCAGTACACGTGCCGTGGGGGATCGTTTAATCCACAGCTTCCCACCCACCATGCTTAATCTGTTTGAGATGTCAAGAAATGGATCAGCGCCAGCGAAGGGAAGTGGAGGCCCAACCGGTGGGATCCGGTGGAGGAGGTGCTGCTGCCAACACCGCTGCCACCACAGCAGAACTTGCCTCTCCAGATAGAGAGACGGGTGGCACGTCTGGGTTGGGCTAAGAGGGAAAGGGGAAGGAGGGAAGGGGGAGCACTCCTTCCCTGAAATACAACCGGAGAAGTCGGGGGAGGGAGTGGGGCAAGTGATGGCTTTTTTTAAACCGACGGCCATCACCAGAAAAAGCCCTCCTGCCACCTGGCGCTAACAGTCCCCTGTCTCTTTCCCACATCAAGGGAGCTTAAAAATAGCAAAGGAAAAAAAAAACACTTTGATGTGGACCCTGTCTGTGGGGTCACAGATTGTAAGGGCCAGTATAATGCATCCATGGGATCACAGGAACTGTGACTTCTACCACATGACCGCAACAAAATAAAATACACATTTGGAGAAGCAGCCAGTGTGGGACATGAACCTCTGATCCCCTCTACTGTATGGAAAACAAATTTTTGCAATTTTTAAATAACCTGCACTCTCCCCCTCAGTCAGGTTCGTTGGGGGGAAAAGCATGGGTTGTTTAAAATGTCTTATAACCACCGAGCCAAGCGGTTGCCTCAGTGGCTCAAAGACATTTTAAACAAGCTGCACTTTTCCCCACAACACACCTGATTGAGGGGGAAAGTGCAGGTTATTTAAAAATTGCAAAAAAGACACCCCCCCAGCAAACACACACACACACACACAAATATACAGTAAAGTATATAAAAAATAAGAGAGGAAAACCTACCTTTCCAGCAGTAGTGAAGTGCAGGAAAATGGCACGGGTATTTTAAAACCTCCCAAAAGCAAAGCGCCACGGGAGAAACAGTTTTTTTAAAAAAAAATCTTTAAGTTGGAGAAACCCTGTCTTTTGTGGTGCTGACTGTGCACTGTTAATATCCAACTGTAGTGTAGAGCTGAAAAAGAACACTAAAAGAGTTAACGTGCCAAAATATTACTTAAACAACATTCCTGATTAATTTAAAGTCCACATGAGGAACAGATTTTGCATTACTGAAGTCAATTGATTGTCAACCAGAAGAACTGTGGATTGAAACCAGATATATTATTAGGGAAGAATGCAAAATACAATTACTATAGAAAAGAACACAATAACCTTTATTTATTTATTTATTTATTTATTCTGCCCATCTGGCAACAAGGCCACTCTGAGCAGTTTACAATAATAGGTGATGGAAGAAACACTAAAAATTATAAAGGAGAAGTGACAACCCAATGTAAGTTGAAATACGGTCAGATTCCTGAATGGAGATTTTCAGCAACCGGCATATAGAAAGAAAGGGAACTATTATGCCAACCACAGCAAAAAACAAAAACAAAAAACAAAACAAAAAACAAAAAGAAAGAAAGAAAGAAATTAAAGAAAAAGAGGGGGGATGGAGGAGGGAGAGAAATAGAACAACAAAATCTCCCTTCCAGAAGATCCAAGAAATTAAAGGAATATTTACACATTGATTAGGAATGCTGAATGACCAACAGGGAAACACATTATTTAACCACAAGAAAAGAACAAGAAAAAGGAAACAGTACTGAAGACCTATGAAGATAAAAGGACAACAGACTTCTTTGAAAAAGAATCCTATGATGCAGTTTTAGAAAGTGAAGTTAAAACTGCTTTGAAAGCACTAAGAAGAAATAAATCACCAGGGGTATGTGGACTACAGTACTAATAGAACTATTTCAAGTCACAGAGACTAAATTGGTTAAAATTGTTACAAAAATATGCTAACAAATATGGAAAGAAAAACAATGCCTCACAGACTGGCAGCATCCAAGATATATATTCCAGTCTGCAAGAAAGGAGATGCCAAGGAGTGCCTTAACAATAGGACCATTGCTTTAATTGCCCATGCAAGCAAAGTAATGTTCCAGGTGTTGCATCAAAGGCTTCTGCCTTATTTGGAGTGAGAAATGCTTGTTTTTCAAGTTGGATTTTAAAAAGAAAGAGGCACTCAGGATTATATTGCAAATATGCACCAATTAATTTCAGAAGATCAAACCATGCTTTATAGATTACAGCCAAATCTTTGACTGTGTGGATCATGAGAAACAATGGGTTCAGAAAGAAATTGGTGTGCCTCAGCGCTTGATTGTCCAGATCCCTAACCTGTATTGTAGACAAAATGCTAGGACAGAATCTGGAGAGTCATAGTGGTTTCCTTTAGGTTTCAGACAAGAGTACCTATTATCACCCTTATCTGTCCAGTCCATATGTCAAATATATGATATGGAAAACGAGACTAGATTCAGATGGGGAAGGAGTGAATATTGGTGGAAACAGCACCAATAATTTAAGATATGAAAATGATACCCTCTTACTGGCAGAAAGCAGTTATGTCCTAGATGTTTGACACTCTACTATATATACCAGTGGTAGCGAACCTTTGGCACTCCAGGTGTTTGGAACCACAACTCCCACAGTCCTTTGTCATTGGCAATCTAGGCTCGGAATTCTGGAAGTTGTCGTCGAAAACATCTGGAGTGCCAAAGGTTCTCCACCACTGATATATACTAGACATGGGCACGACCAGAAAAAATGACGTTTCGAGTTTTCGTTTGTCGGAACGGGTCCGTTTCGGGTTGTTCCCGTTTGTCATGAAATTTTTCAAAAATTTGTCATTTCGTCATTTTGTTTGTCGTTTGTCATTTCCACCGCGATTTAGCGCGATTTGACTTCCCAGAGCATAGGGGCGTCCTGCAATCAGGGCTGGCGTTAGGTGTTTTTGCGCCCTAGGTGGCGGGCGGTGGTGGCGGGGGGCCATGGGCAGGCGGCAACAGCAGCAGGGGGAGGAGCGGGCGGGTGAGCGGGCGGGCGGCAGCGCGGGCGGACGGGCGAGTGGGCAGTTAGGATATCACTTAGACTAGAGGTTATGTTCTTGGCTTGCACCCAAAATGTGTGTGTGTGCAAGCAAATTGAAGTTGGGAAAATAGAAAATAAATGGTAGTATATAATATATTTTTAAAATAAATCCACACCTCCCACTCCCAGTTGAACCTCCCTCTTTATCCAATATCAGAAAAAAACCCTCACAAACTGCCAGAGAAGAAATAAAGAATAAACTGCTATTCCCTTCAGCAGACAAAGGTGCAGGGAATCAAATTATTTTCTAAATTCAATTCCCTCCCTGCCTGCCTAACTTAAATCCTAAAGCCTCCAGCCTCCCTCCTCAATCTCGATCGGATCACACCAGCATCAGCAGCCAGCCCTCCTCCCTCAACCACATCCATACACCCGACTCCGATTTCTGGAAGGTGCCTCGGCTTTTTATGCCCTCCGAGACATCCAGAAGTGCCAGTCAAAAACCTGGTGATGCCATTGGTGGAATGGTTCAAAAAAATTGCATGGTCCCATCCCATGCCCAGCCCAAATGGGCAGGTCTAAAAAAATAAAAAATAAAAATAAAATAAAATAAAATAAATACGACATTTTATTGCTATAAAAACCCCCACTGCTGCTACTATTAAAATTCAGGCATTTAAAATAAATAAATTTCACATGTTTCTGTTGTGATTTGGTGTGTTTTTTGACCACGATTTCAAAAGAAAAATTGCAGTCGCCATTTTGGATCCCCCCCACCGCATGGCATGGCGAGACGACGAGGATGACCCCCCCCCGCCTGGTGCAAGCAGCCCAGGATAGGAGAAGAGGGGGGAAAGGCAGGGGATCCCCCAGAAACCACCCCTCTGGTAGGTGGCAAAGCCTCAGCCAGGCATATTTTCTCCTGCTTTTTTGGCCGGGAGTCGGGGTTTTTTAAAAAAAACTTTTAAAACCTTTTTCTGTGCTTCGCATTGCGCGATCGCCGCGATGCCACAAACGAAAACGAAAAACCCGACCAAATTTTTCTTTTTTCGGTTCGAGTTTGAGTTCTGACGGCTTAATTATCGTTACCGTTTCCGTTACGTAACGGAAACGAAAAACGGAAATGAAAACGAAAATTTCGCCGAGTCGTGCCCATGTCTAATATATACTATAGAAAAAAATGAACAATTTTTTCACTTTTATGGGAGATCACAGAGGGTTGCACTCACAGATGACACCAGGGTGGAGGTTAATTGTGGAGTCTTATACATGGGGCCATCTTATAGATGGAAAATATGATACAATGCTTCCATTGATATCAGGAGTAAGTGACCTGAGGTCCTCCAGACGCTGTGGGGCCACAACTTCTACCAAGAACATCTAGAGGGCTGCAGATTCTCCATCCTTGCCTTGGACTGTTGGATAATTTAATCAGCTCACTAAAATGTGGTGATCCAGCCCTGCTGTGTTTGCAGATTCGCCCTGCTTTGCACAGTGGCTTTTATGTACATATAGCAGCCCTATGGTGCTTTGCACCTGTCCAGATGTTCTGTTCCAGACCTTGGCCCAGAAGAGAGAACTCTCTGGATACTTTTGCCCTATCCCTTTGAGCATTCTCTATACCCACACCTGACACATTCACAAATTGCTGTGTGGTATTTCTTAACCTCACTCCGCCAAGCAATCTCATTTCAGACACATTCCTGTCTCTAGGGCATTGTGACACAGATCCAAGACTGGAGCGATGGAAAGTATTTTAAGCACAGCAACAGTTCTGTCCCCATGGACTCTCCATTGCAGGCCTTGGTTTCATCATTTGTGAAATAAATAACCCCTTATAATAATCTGGGGCAAAGATTGTGAAAAGGCCTGGGACAGCAAAAAGACTGCATATTCCAAAAATGTACTTGAAGAATACCAGGCCCTGTGGCTTTGACAGAATTTGAAGGGGGCTATACCATTAGCGGCACTTCCTAGGGGCAGGAGACAAGAGGTCTTGGGTTCCTAATAAGGCCCTTACGGTACAAAGAATAAAGGCTGTGCTAGAAGGTGATGCCTTCATTTCAAGTGACAAGCTGGGGTGTGAAGTGGCTGTATGTCCTCTGGGGTAGGAAGGACAACCCCCCCACCCCATTTGAAGGTGCCCACCATTCAAAGAGATTTCCAGTCTAAGTCTGCTTTAGAGAAGCTTAAGGAGGGAGGCCTGGGGCCTTGAAGTAGCTCACCCACAGTGAGCACCTGGAGTGGAGACTCAGCAGCCACCCAGGTCTCATGATCATGTTTTCCACTCAAACAAGGTGCACCATCAATCCATCTAAGTTGTAAAAACCATTTCCACATTTATGGCTGTATGTAGAAGGAAATACATGTCACTTCATGCAAATAAGCATCCTCTTTTGTCCTGCTTTTGGCTGAAGTTTAAGTAGCCACTCTGTAGGAGAGGAAGGTTGATACTAAACTAAATACAACAACAACAACAACAAATTTCACACAATAGTACAAGCAGTTGCAGATCTCAGAAATAACACTATCAGAGCTACAAAAAATAGCAATATTAGGAACATCACACAAACTGCAGATATTGAACAGATACTTTGGTTTTTGGTTAAAACTTGTATCTGGTGTGTGTGTGTGTGTGTGTGTGTGTGTGTGTGTGTGTGTTGTGATGTTACAGTCGTGACTGATTCTTCATGACCCCATGTCTATGGAGTTTTCTTGGCAGGAATACAGGAGTAGTTTGCCCGTTCCTACTCCAGGCACCTACAAGCTCCTGGTATTCCCTGGTGGTCTCCCATCCAAGTACTAACCAAGGCTGACCCTGCTTAGCTTCCGAAATCAGGCAAGATCAGATGTTCTTAGGGCAGCTAGGCAGCTATCTGTTATACACCACCAATCAATTAACAACAACAACAACAACAACAACAACAACAACAACAACAACAACAACAACAACAACAACAACAACAACAACAACAACAACAACAACAGGAACATTGTGAAAGCAGTGGTACACATGGGCTCATCTTCACAATCCCATTTTGACTGTCTGTCAAATATTTTTGTTGGCACAGTTTTCATTTAGCACAGACATGTCCAAATTTCAGCCCTCCAGATGTTTTGGACCACAACTCACACAGTCCTTTGTAATTGGCAATCTAAGCTTAGAATTCTGGGAGTTGTGGTCCCAAACATTAGAGGGCTGAAGTTTGGACATGCCTGATTTAGCGTTCTAACTGCTGGATACCTTCAGTGGTGTGGCTAGAGTTTGGAGCACCTGGGGACCAAGTTGGTTTTTCTGCCCTCTCGTTCCCCACAACTGTGTCTCACCAACCTGCAAGAGTCGGGGAGGGGAAGAAGAGTCTTTCCTTCTCATGCCCTCTTTGTGGGTCTCCTTCCCTGTTAAGGCTCTCCTGTATAAACCACACAGCGTGAAGATAGCCCCAAGCAGGCAATTTCCCCCCCAAGCATCACCTCTGTAGCATGCTTCCTCCTCCTCCTTTCCCCCAGCTAAGGGTTGGCAATCATTAGCCAGGGGAAAGGAGGAGAGGAAAGCAGGCAATGGATTTTTTTCCAAGCAGCCCCTCTGTCATATGCTTCCCTCTCCTCCTTTCCCCGGGCTAAGGATTGCCAAGACGTAGCGGGGGTGGAGGGTAGAGTAGGGGGAGCAAGCGACAAAAGTACTGCTTGGGAGGGAAACACTGGTGCTTCCCTCTCCTCCTTTTCCCTGACTAAGGATCACCAAGCCTTAGCAGGGCGAAAGGAGGACTGCTGGCAGGATGGCACATGGCTTCTTCCTCCTGCTCCCCCTCCAGGCACCCCCAGATTACTGTGTACCCTGGGGCAAATGCACTCTTCCACCCCTCCCTAGTTATGCCAGTGGATACCTTAGGTATGGGTGTTCAATTTTCTGCTGTGCCTCCTTGACAGAGTCTGGACTCCATGATCCATAGGGTCCCTTCCAGCTCTGCAGTTCTAAGTTAAGATTAATTATTATTTTTAAGAGACCACCATTTTATTTTTGCGAAACAAAGGGCATTCATTACATTGTTCCAGGATGTTCTGGAAATAATAGTGGCTCCCACTGGGGCACTTGATTTGTAGATGTGAATGTGATCCACTGTTTTCCATTCCAAATTCTACCAGATTAAAACAAAATAGAGAGTAAAATGACCACTGCTCAAGAAACAGGCTCTGCTCACACAGTCTTCTCAAATGATGCCAAACATGTAAATGAAAGAAAGAAACAAATTGTGAGGAAGCAAAAACAAATGGAGTTTTTGAGAATGGATAATTTAATAATACAGTGGTACCTTGTATAAAGGAATTTATTCCAATTGAAATTATGTCAAGAAAGTTTTCCTTTGTACAAATTTCCCATAGGAATGCATTGAAATCAGAGTAATCCCTAATTGTGACCATTTTTATGTTGTACGAATTCGCCCCATGGGCGATTCTGTTAAGCAAATGTCCCCTATCTCCGGAATTTTGTATGTTGTACAGATTTCATGTTATACAAACCATTTGTTATACAAGGGTCCACTGTAAATTTATAAATGACCCGGAAAAAGAGCATTATATCAGTAATAATAAAAGGAAGAAAAAATGCCCCCAACTCTTTTGTATTTTCAACAACAGTTAAACCTCTGTTTTCAGGAAATGGATTTGTTTTCTCACAATATACTTCAAGCAGGGAAACTCTTGCAGAAATCTTTGAAAAATGTAGACTCATGAAGCTGAAGGGGATTTGATGTTTTGTTGAAAATCAATGTCCCTATTCCTTGGATGTCTGATGAATCTGAATCTGGGCATTCACACTAATTTGACTTTGACGCATTGGTTTGAAACATATTCCCTTTCATCTCTGATCCATCTTTATTCAGCTTTCTGAAGAAAACCATTCTGTTTTTGTTTTTGTTTTGCCTACCTGAAACTGTGACATGAACTGTGGGATAATTCAGAGGTTGAGAGATCAATTCCCCCCCCCATGCCTCCTTCATAGGTGCTGGACTCAACAATCCTTAAGATCCCTTCTAGCTCTACCGTTCTAAGATGATGATGATGATGATGATGATGATGATGATGATGATGATGATGATGAT
>JAHTLZ010000237.1:10639985-10699269 GCA_023846285.1 Phrynocephalus versicolor | reverse complement strand
TTTTTCTTTGATGGGTCTGTTCGTTATTCATTTCGTTCTGTAATGGAATGAATAACAAATAACAAAACAAATTAAAAATTCATCTTGTGCCCATCTCTAACCCTAATACATACACTGGAGGGAACACTTTCCTTTCCGTCATGCCTGGCTCAAGGCTACTGCTTGTTCTCTGCTGAGGAGTGGCCTTGGGGTAGGGGCTAGGTTACTAGTAGAGATGGGCACGACTCAGAAAAATTGTTCGTTTCCGTTTTCGTTTTTGGCTAGGGGTCCATTTCAGCTCGTTTCCGTTTTCGTGAGCTAATTTCAAAATTTTTCGTTTTCGTTTCGTTACGTAACGAAAACGAAAAACGAAAACGAAAACGAATTTTTTTTCGTTTCTTCCCATTTAGCTCCATTATGTGTTTTTCCAGTAACGAAAAACGAAAATTGGCTCGAAATTAGTCGTTTCGTTTCCGTTTTCATTCCAGTTCGGAGCCGATTTTCGTTTTTCGTTTCGTTACGTAACGGAAACAAAAAACGAAAACAAAAACGACAATACCGCTAAGTCGTGCCCATCTCTAGTTACTAGTGTATCCAAAACTTTGAGCACTTTGTATGGTCCATCTCTGAGAGATGAGGCTCCTGATGTGTGATCGCCCTGCCTCATTCACAGAATTTTGCAAGCAGTTCTTAATATCCTGTTATGGTCTTCCTGGTGTAACCCTCTTACGTTTCTGTGTTTTCTCTTTTTAATTTACACAGGCAATCTATAAAAGAGGGGAAGGCAGAGAGCTTCCGTGTTATCTTTTGACCAGCTAGCATGGGGATTCTGAGCATTCCAATCTAATAAAGTAACTTGTCCGGGCTACTTAGAACTCTGTTTCTCCTCATGCATTCTGGAAAATAACTAGGCCCCAACGGAATAAAAATGTCTGAGAAGTGAGATGAAACTGGCCAGCTTTTCCTCAAACCAAACCAAAAACCACCACCCAGAATTGCTCCTGAATGTTGGTTGGGTCTGTAGATGTGCCCTTTCACTGGTAATAATAATGATGGGAAGAGTTCTGACTCCCAAGGGGCTCAACTGGTATTTTATGTTGGCATCTTTCCTACCCACCAATTTCCAAATCTACTGTTGTCACATCTTGCCTCTCCTTGTGGAGGGATGAGTCTTGAAGTTGGACTATACAGCATTACCAACTACTGAGGAAGCAAAGAGACTCTCCCGTGCACACATATGAATCCTCACAAGGTTGTGTATTTACCAAAGATTTAAATGCTGTAAGTCAGTAGTTTCCAACCTTTTCCATCCTGCAGACCACTCCTTCATCAATGGAAGCTTTCATCAATCAACAAATTCCTGTTTTAAATATTCTAAATGCAGCCTATACTGTACAGTATGTGACAGAAAATCAAGGAATGAGGAAAATGTAGCTGATAATATATTATGCTCATTCACATTCTTATTATTGCTTTATTCTGTTCATTGGATCTATTTACTGCCCATCTGGCAGCAAAGCCACTCTGGACATTTGTCCCAGTAAATAATGGGAAAGGAAATGAAGGACCTCACCATGGCAAACTTTTCTGAGTCTCTCTCTCTCTCTCTCTCTCTCTCTCTCTCTCTCTCTCTCTCTCTCTCTTACCTTTTCTGAGTGATTTGTCCATTTCACTTCCTTTGCTAGTCAGGGCTTCATATACACCATCCATGAGTTTTTGCTGTTTTTCAGACTTGAATGATACGTTCATTGAGTTTTTCTTGGAGTAACCTTTCCAGGGTGGGGTTACTATCAATCTATCCAGCAGCAACCAAATGTCTCTTCCCTGCTTCTGAATTCAAAGAGACTTTGCCTCTCTTCTTTCCTCCCCCCCCCCCCCTGGGTCGGGGGGGGGGTGTTGCTGAAAGCAGCCGGGTTTGTCAATTTCCTGTTTGATCTGTTCACGTCTGTAAAGAATGTTTCAGAGTGAGTTATTGAGACTGTAAGTGCCAGTTAATGAGAAAAGGTGTAGACTGGTCTGGAGAACATGGTGCTATTCTTCTCTGTGAATCTCTGCACTTTTGCTGTGCAGCTCGGGGAATTCAACCAAAAGTTCAAAACTCTACAACACGAACCATGGCCAGCAGTAACTATGGACCATAGGTTAGGAGCCACTCTTGTAATCTTGATTGTCAACCAGCCTTTCTTGGCTGAGAATCTGGAATAATATGTTCTGCAATAATTAGCTGAATTAATGAATAATAAAACTGTCTTGTGGAGGGCTACACCCTCTGTTTTTAGTACCCTCCTCCACTCAGAAGTATGAGGTTGCCTGACCTTAAGTCGCCTGTTGAATCTTGTGAACTTAGATCAGATGAAGGTGAACATCTACGTTGGTAAACAACCTTATCTGCGGTTGGGCCTCTTATTGGGCACTGAATGGATGAACCCTTTCCAACGCTCACAAAACAAGCTGGGAGGGGGGGGGTTCTTCTCTTAATTCATATTGTGATCCTTATTTATCTGACAGTGAAACCTTTTTACTAGTTCGGCTTGCAAAATTATCTTAAAAGTGCCAGCTTCTCTCTTCTCCCACCAGGGGACCTGGTGTCCTCAACCACAGTAGTGGTCCTGTCACTTTCTTTTCCTCCTAGAGTCAGTAGATGGACAAGAGATGATGCGGCACAGGGAACGTTTGAAGGACTATACTATTTCAGAGCACAGGTGGACATTTAGGTCCATTTGGGTGTTTTGCCATGCTAAAGAAAAATCTAAAACTACTCAGGATACCAAATGTTGGCTCACATAAACCTTCTCCTTTAGGAACCAGTTATGGAACATCCCAACATGTGATCTTGTATTTGCTGAGTTCTCATAAACTCTGTGAACAAGAATCATGTGTCCAAGTCAATTCTGACTTAGGAAATCCTCCCACAGCTTCCTAGATACTGTATTATGTATTCAGAAATCGTTTGCTGGTTCCTCCTTTGGGTGGTATTCTGAGGCTATGCAGCTTGCCCAATACAGCCATGCCACTTATCTAAATGGGTGCAAGGGTGTCATGTAGTGCAACATTTTGAAGTGACAGTGTTGCTTGCAGTAATTGCCACAGGCAGTTTCCCAAGGAGAGCCCACCGATACAAGAAGCAGTGTAAATCCTTAACCCCCCAATTTAGTTCTGTTTGTTTTCATTACCACAACAAGCAGCTCTTTAGTAAAGCTAATTTTAAAAGGCAGAGGGGAGAAATCCCTCTCTGTGGCCTTGAACATGATCTGAAGGTAAGGCTGGGTGATACTGTTAATAGATCACCAACGAATCACAAGAATAAGGCTTGCTTTGCTCCCTGTACAATTTTTCATCTGGCCAGACACCACATAGATGTAGATGGTGAACAGGACTGAAAGGTGGTTTGTGATTTTGAAGTGGCCCATCACCTATGCTTTTAAAAAAATATATATATTTATTTTCAGGTCAGGCGACAATAGGGTATGGGTATTGGGAAGGGGAATCTATAGGTAAAAAGGGAAAAGCAATACAGTAGGACCCTGGTATCCACTGGGGATTAGTTCCAGGCTTTCCCGTGGATAATGAAAAGCGTGGATAAGAGAGAACACCTGCCCACCCCACCCCAAACTGCTGTTTCCTGACAGTAGCTTGCTTTATGACTGCTATTTTGAGACAGCAGCTTACTTTATGGCCACTGTTTGTGACAGTAGCTTGCTTTATGGTTGCTGTTTGTGACAGTAGCTTGCTTCACAGCTGCTGTTTGTGACAGCAGCTTGCTTTACAGCTTGCTTTGTGGCTGCTGAATTATTTTTTTCCTCTGCCAACCATGGATAACTGAATTAGTGGATAATGAATCAGTGGATACGGGAGTCCTACTGTACATGGTTTATCACATAATTTATCGTTTTGCTACTAAAGCCAAGTTATAAATCGAATCTACTAATGGAGTAAGATTAATTATGGGCCTTTTTCACGTAGTAGTCAGAGAGGAGCCTCCTGCCTTCTCTTGCCTTCTGTAAGTCTTTCTCTCTAAGCGGTTCTAACAATATGACCATCTCTGCAGTTTCTAAACATTTATCCAACGGTTCTTGCCGCTCCAGTGTCATTCCTGTTTTCCAATATTTGGCTAAAGAGATCCTTGCCAGAGTTATCATACACATTTGTAAATGTTTCTTCTTATCGTCTTTGATTTCTGGCATAATATTTAAGAAGAATATTTCAGGTTTAAATGGGATAATACATTTCAACATTTTTTGTACCATCTCACGTACCATTTTCCAATACCTACATACCTCATCACATGTCCACCAAAAATGATAGAAAGTCCCTTCTTTCTCTTTACAATTCCAGCATCTATCTGACACATTCCTATACATTTTTGCTAATTTGTGTGGTGTCATAGACCATCTATAAAACATTTTATAGACATTTTCTTTCAAACTCATCGCTTTTGTATACTTCATATTACTTTCCCACAACTGCATCCAATGTACCAATTTAATATTATGCCTTATAATTTTATGCCCATAGTTTTGAGTTCCAACAAATATTTATACATTTTCTTAATAAGTTTACCTTCACCCCTAATAACAACATATCAGACTCAATTTTCTGTACAGAAAAGCCTTATTTTTATATTTACTGAACCTCGAATTCCATTGCAATCTCAAACACGAATCTAATATTATATTTTGTTTTCTAAGTTCTTCCTCTGTCTTTAATTCACACTCATTCTTTAACATATGATGATATCTCCCCAGCTTGTCAACAGTCATCAGATTTGTTTGTGTAAATGCTTCTATGGGGGACACCCATCCTGGTATCTTTCTATACACGTGTTTCTGGATACTCTCCCATACCCTCCATGCTTTCCTAGGCATATGATTACTAAAGTTTATTTGTTCTTTTGCTTTTTTGTACCACACAAAGGTATGCCAAGCCAGGTTCAGGTCGTGACCTTCTAATTTCCAAATCCTCAGATTCTCTAGGAGAATCCAATCTCTTAGCCAACCCAGGACGCATGCTTTATATTACAGTTCCCAATCTGGTAAACTGAGTCCAGCTCTGCTTGTGTCATCTTGCAACACCTTCTTTTAAATCCTTGGCTTCTTCCCTTGCCAACCAAATTTCAGTGTCATTTTTTTCCATTTCTCTTTTCAAAATGAGTGGGACCATCTGGAATAAAAACATTTTTGGTAGCACATTCATTTTGTTAACTGCTGTTCTCCCCGTTAGTGATAGCTGCATCCTGCTCCATTTTCCCCAAATCCATTTGAATTTCCTTCATAGTTTTCAGGTAACTGCCTTAGAATACTGTGCTGACTTTTTAAGTTATTTTTATTCCCAGGTATGATATAGATTTTTCTTCCTTAAAATTAGTCCATTCTAGAGATGGCCACAAAACAGAAAAATTGTGTTTCATTTTGTTCCATTTCGTCCCCAACCTGCATTTCATTTCGTTCTGCTTCGTACGAATTTTACATAAAAATTCATACAAAATGAAACAATAACGAAATGTTTCATTTCTCACCAGCCGATGACATGACAGCAGGAGACTGAAAATGGTCGGGACACGAGCGGGGGAGCTCCAGACTGGCATCCCAACCATTTTCAGAAATCTCCTGCCGAGCTGTCATCAGACGGACCCCTTTAAAAATGGCCCAGTCAGCCCCAGCGTAGGCGCCAGGAAAGTAGGCTTTTAAAATTCCTCCCCCTGCCAAAGCCCGCACTCCAGCTGATCGGTGGTAGCTTTGGCGGGGGGGGGGGAAAGGCCTCCCTTTCCTGGCGCCAATGGGGTGTTTGGGGGGATCTGCCAGCTTTTCCCCATAGGAATGCATTGCTTCAATGCATTCCTATGGGAAAACAAAAAACAAAGCGAACGAAACAGAAATTTACATTTCGTTTCATTATTCTTTGATGGGTCCCTTCGTTATTCATTTCGTTCCCTTGTGAAACAAATAACGAATAATGCGACAAATAAAAAATTCATTTCGTGCCCATCTCTAGTCCATTCTGTCAGGATACTGCTCTCCTCTGTTCCCATGTTTGTTTCATTAATACTGTATTTTTGTTTTTTCTTGATTTGAAACCCACCATATTTCTAAAGTCCTCTATCAGTTTTGACAGTACTCCCACCAAACTGTTTGTATAAAAATTTCACCATCTGCATATGCTTGCAGTTTGTACTCTTCCTTTATTTTTCAAACCTTTTATCTTCATTTGCTTCACAGACATGGGTGACATTTCCTTTCAAACAGTGCTATCAAGAGCTTTTTATTTATGTCATGTGCAAATCCTTTTTTAAAACCTCATGGGCTTATTGAAAACGTGAGTTGGTAGAAAGGCTTGCAGAAGTAACGGTTTCTATTTATCTTCATTCCTTTGTGACGGCATAAAGATCTGCAAGGGCAGAGCACTGAGTTTTACTAATCACAAATATTAACAATAACTTTGAATACATTTCAGCACTCAGGAATAGGTGGAGCTTTGTAGAGACTTGCACAGTTTCACAGAAATGCAAACAGTTCAGTGTATGGCTGTGGTACAACAGGAGCCAGGGAAAGCTTGCTGGAAGAGAATGGTCTTTGCCTACTTGTGGAAGGACTGCTTAAAATGGCACCCTTCTGGCTTTCTGTGGGAGGGAGTTCCAAAGTCTGGGAGCAGCAGCAGAGAATGAGGCGTTTGACCCCTAGTGATCCCATTTCCCTATAGCATATTCTAAAAGCATTTCATTAAAGATATTTGGCACAGAAGTTTTTATTTTATTTTAAACAATAACATCAGGGCTGAATCAGATGGCTTAAAATATATATATTTGGCTTTGCCCAGTGACTTACATTCTCCTTAGAACATTGAATTTGAGAATGCTGTAGGGAACTGGGGGGAAGCCTGCACAACATACTACAACCGTTATAAAAGGAATTAGGCCAAGCTAATGCCTTTGAATTGTCCTTCATATGGCAAATGGGCAGTGTGACTCTCCTGTTTAATGAGACCCAGAGGGGTTTCTTCTCCTGCGAGTGTAGGTGGCATTGCCTTCTTAAGCATGTTTTAAAAGTTCCCATTGAACTGAGAATCGCAGCTCAGTCTTGGCATCGCTAAGCTTAAAGGTGCCCCACTCTATGCACCACGAGATTAAGCAAAAGCAAAGAATAACGCAATGTCGAGAGGTTATCTTCCTCACACAAACATCCTATGTTGCTTTTTTCATTTCAGCGCCCTTTTCATTCTGGCCATTTCAAGGATGCTGCAGTTCTACCTATCAGTCCTGTTGACATTTTATATAAGTTGACTTTTTTTTTTAAAAAAACTGACATGTTGTTAAAAACAAGACGTTGGTTTTCCAACATTGGTATGGATTTCCGCCCCCTCTGTTTTTAAAGTATGGGAAGTCCTAAAAGACCAAAAGCATGTTTTTTGGTCTAAAGCAAGTTTTAACTTGTTAAAGCTCTACCCCCTTAAAAGTTAGGACATTCAGACGACAGATCAGCCCTCCCACTACAAACGAGAGTTTATTAACGTACTCTTCTGGCACTGTGACGTCTGTACCAAATGAACACCAGAGCATCATCCCAATAACTACCCTACACCTCCTGCCTGGTGCATCATTGTATCCTGTGGTACATCAAATAGTAACTCCTGCAAAAAGCAATTTGCTGTGCATACCTGTGCAAGGTTACATAATATTGGCTAGTGTATATCTAGGCCGCTTGATCTACATTTGAGGGAAGGAAGTCTTATAGTTAGAGAGCTTAGTTCCAAGTAAGCTGAGTCTTTCTTTCTTGAGGAAAGTCAAAAAGCGGCAGCTACAGTACTTTGCATTTAGTAGCAACAAATACGATAAATTAAAAAACCCAAAAGCCTAGCAGCTGCTTTGAGACTGACACATTTATTTCATGTTAAGGCTCCACAGATTGCAGTCTGCCTCTTCACACACATTGCAGTCCATGAAAGTTCACTCTAAATATATGTGTTAGTCTCAAAGGAGCCACATTTTTGGTTTGTTGTTGCTGTTGTTGTCGAAGCAGACCCACATAGCTACTTTTCTGAAACAGTTTCTATTTACTTGGAGTGGGAGTTGAGGTATAAGGATGCATCAGTGGCTGAAATAGAGTATTGTGTTGTAACAACTCCGCATCAAAACTTGTTCGTTCTGCTGTGTTGCAGTTCCCACTTGTGGGGACAGAAAGGATGCAGTTCTTTAAACTGAGCCCACGGGGACACAGAAACCACGTTTTCAAGCATGTGACCATTCACGGGAGGAAATCCGCATTTTACTTTGTTTTGATTTTTCCAGCTATGGGATAGCAGCCTAAGATAGGCCCATTAAATCAGTGGGGATTGGGTGATTCAATTCTTCTATAAGTTCCACTGATTTAATGGGCCGACTCTAGTTGTGAGATACTACTGGATTCCGGCCAATATGAACAAGCTTTTTAGTGTGGGCAAGGTTGCTCTGTCAGTTGATTTTCCTAACCTTTCAGGGCACAAATTCAACAATAACTCAGTTTTTATTTTATTTTTTTGTATTGTTAAGCCAAAATATTTTTTTCCCTCTCTCCTTCTTGTGGAAACCATCCTTAAAGCAGGTGAAAGAGAAGTAGAAGTGACTTGGGATATTGCTTCACAGAATGCAAAAAGTAGCCACTGCCCACGAGTCCAAAGAGCCTTTTTATGGCAGGGGTTCCTCCACTTATTTTGATTAGAAAGGAGGGCTCAAGTCCATGGGGTCAGGAGAATATGGTTCAGGGTGTTGTGTATTGATCTGTAATTGCTTATGTTAAAGTAACTGCCTTCCTGTTCCAAGGGAACAGGCCTATTGGTTTATTCAAGTTGCTGCAATTGGATCCTCAATCCTATTGGTTTCCGCCAAAAGGCAGCTTTGTGATTGCTTGTAATTGTTCCCTCCAAAATGTATCTTTTCCTAGCCAGTCCTCGTTCCTATAAATGTAGCTCCCTCTCCCCAGTCCCCAGCCTTGTTCTCTCCCTGAATAAAGAGTTGTTACAATAGAAGATGTCTCCAGCCTGCTATGTCAAAGAGCTGAAATCACTTGCTGAAATCACTAAACCTCTCGTTACAACACAGATGAATTGTTTAATAAATATGTGGAGGCCACAGGCAGTTGGCTGCCTTAGCCTGCGTTGGCAAATATAGTGACTTTCACTGTGGCAAAACCAGAGCTCTGTAGGACCCCCAAAGCAAAACAATACCATAAGGCCTCTCTCTGCCATCAAACCCATCATCTCACCTCCCTTTCCCTGCTATTCTGTAGCCCGGCCAGCACAACAGCATTTCTCAACCTTGAAGGAACAGCCAAGACACCATATGTGCTTGCTCAGCAGAGGAGAGAGGCAACCAATGGGAGGAAAGTCTTGGCTTCCACACCCACCACCCACCCCTGGAATGAGAAATGGACGGCAGTCGTCTGTCTCTTTCGACTGCGTGCTTTTCAAATATATAGGGCTGGCAAAACAACCAGATGCTCTTGGAGGGTGGTATTTCGCTCCACTGCGTTATTAACTAAACTGCACTTGAGTGAAAATGCAGCAGGGAATGTTCTACATCCAATGCCTGGATTTTACTGGAAGCAGGCTTTGACACATGCATACATGAAAAAGAGGATTCCTTCTATTAAAAGAAAAAGCAGATAGCTAAAATCTGCCCTCATACTAAACAAACAATTGAAGAATCCAGAAGCTACAGAGTTAAGGATAATTGGGGGTACAGACTTTTATCTGTTCCACTTGGAAGAGATTTGAAGAGATATAGTGGTACCTCGTAAAATGGATTTAATTTGTTCTATGGGTCAATTTGTTTTACGAACAATTCATCTTACAATGGATTAATAGGTTTTCAGCACATTCCTATGGGAAGGCTGTCTAAAACCCCTCAATCAAGGGACTGTGGAAGGCTCCCCCCCCCCCCGCGAAGCCGACAGAAGCTGATTTTGACAGGTCAAAATCAGCTTCTGTGTCTGTCTTGGTTGCATGGAGGAGCCTTCTGCGGCTGATGATTGAGGGGGCAGCCACCTCCTCTTCACCCCTGTCTCTGCGCAGAGACTTGGATGAAGAGGAGGGCTGGGTGAAGATCATTTTTAAAAGGTTCTAGTCATTTATCTAGAGCCTTTTTAAAATGCCTCCCAACAGTGAGCCTCTCGGTGTTTGAAACCTTTTTAATAATCGCCCACCCGAAACCCCTGAGAGGCTCGCTGTTGAGGGGGGGGGGATTGAAAAAGTTTCTAGTCTTTGACAGCTCGGCTGAAGTCTTGTTCAAATCGCCCACCCAGTACTGCAAGGTATTCCTGTATATCCATAAGAGATACCTTCCCAAACATTGGGTAATCCACGCAACCTGAAATGCACATTCAGAAAAAGGGCAGCAGTGGTAACAACCTTGGACCTTGCCTTGGACCTGACTTAGTGACCACCAAACTGTGTGTCTTCTCCTGTTCCCTATCCTGACTTGTCTTTTTGGAAAGAAAAAAAAAACTCAGTGTTTGTAAAATGCCTTAAAAATATTCATTGAAAAAGTGAGGAAGAAAGAAATGCCCGTAGTGTGGAACTACCTTGGAATAGTAGCATAAAGATTTCAGGATTGACTATATTTTGTTTGAAACAAGGAGAGGCAGTTTGAAGCAATGAGAAATATCCTTGAGCCTAGATGCCCAGGTCACAGCATTTGTACAATTAAAACTAGTATGCCGGTTACGCCTGTTTTTTGAGAAACCTACTCTGGCCACTGTGACACATGCCCTAGTGACATCTTGGCTGGACTACTGTAATGTGCTCTATCTGGGGCTACCAATGGATAGTCTCAGGAAACTTCAATGGGACCAAAATGCAGCAGCCAGATTAGTGGCTGGGGCAGAGTTAGGGTTAGGGTTAGACAGGTGCGTGTCATGAAAGGGTCTTCTCTGTTGCTGCTCCAACTTTGGAATACTCTCCCACTGGAGGCCAGGACTGCACAATCTCTGCTGTCTTCCTGGAAGCAGGCAAATGCCTTCTTCTTCAGGCAAGCTTTACCTGAGATGACTTGTAGATAGATTACCATGCATAATTGCATTGACTAATTTAGTAAGAACACTAGTGTTTTCCATGTTAGTTTCCATCCCTCGTAATGAGTTTTTTTCTTCTTTTCACATGCTTTAATGTTACATTTTAATGTTGTAAGATGCCTCTTCTAATTCCATTCTTAACTTGCATATGTCTTAAATGCCCCCAGCTGCATTGTGGGAACCTTTCTTTGAATGGAGTGTTCTGGAGGGCTGCAGTGATGTGCACACGCTCCTGGCCGATGTGGCGTATCTGGAGGAAGTGACCTTTTCTTTCCCCTGACCTTTTGCTTTGAGGCAAGGCCTGAGCCCAATTCAAAGTGCTTGTTTTGACATATAAAGCCCTAAACGGCTTAGGACCTAGATACCTGAAGGACCGTCTCCTTCCATATGAACCTACCCAGCAATTAAGATCTAGCAAGAGGGCCCTCCTGAAAGAACCATCTCTCAAGTAGGTGAAAGGGATGGCTTGTAGGAACAGGGCCTTTTCGGCTGCTGCCCCCAGATTGTGGAATGCCCTCCCAAGCGAGAGCCGCCTGGCGCCAACATTGATGACATTCCGGCGCCAGGTAAAAACACTGCTGTTCCAGATGTTTTTTAACTGTGGGACCTGATGGCGATTTTAGTGTAGTATTTTAATATATTGTATTTATTGTATTTAAATGTTTTATTGTTGTAATTTTATTGCAATTTGATGTTTTAATTATTTGAATTGTTTCCTTTGATTGTGAGCCGCCCAGAGACCTTTGGGTAGTGGGCAGCATATAAGCTATATAAAATAAATAAATAAATAAATAAATAAATAAATAAATAAATAAATAAATAAATAAATAAATAAAAGGCACCTGCCTCCTACCCGAGTTCTTGTTTCTGTAACTGCTTCTACATCTCACTTGTGAACATAGATAAGATGAATAAATATGGAACCTTCTGGGAGGAACGCAGCAATCTGTGTGCACGTCCTTTCTCAGCTGGCTGAAAAAGGCATTTTTCTCTGTCTGTCTATTCTTTAATCTGCAGTCAAGGTCAACCTGACCTAAAACTCCTCCAGCAAACTATTGTCCCTCATTATTGTAAGCTGCCTTGGGTCCTTTTCCAAGGAGAAAGGTGGGGTAAAAATAATCAAAATCCATAGCATTGCTGTTTTTAAACTGCAACTGCAAGGGTTACAAACTATTTTTTTCTTTTACAGTGCATGTGTAGATTGAGGCAGGGGAGCCCCAACTGCAATATGTTTGGCTTGAGGTGTTCCAAGATGAAAGGAAGAAACTTGGGACATATAGTCCAGGAAGTCTTGCAACATGCTGTGTCCCAAAGGAGTGCAATGGAGTTCTGACCCACATATTTTTAAATCCCAGACACTGTCTGGGAGTTTGGGGAATTATAGTCCTAAAAAAAATATTGTTTCCAAACTCAGGAGGTCTCATATCACCAAGTACTTCAGTGTATTGTTTCCATCTTCCCTCTATTTTCTCCTGCTCTTAGAATGTATCACACTGATTTAAATTTCTCTTTGATTTTTTGACTCTTACCAAAAAAGATGCCCCTTTCCTTTTCACCTCTTTGCGGGGGTTGTTGTAACAGCTACCACATTGGAAAATACTTTGCAGTGTGCTCCAGAAATTGTGAATTCAAAGTTTTTCGGTGATCAGATGATGTAAAGGTCAATGCAAATCAGCTTGTCCCTTTCCCCACCTCCAGTCTAAGTTTACTTCCCCCGCCCGCTGGAGGCTTCTACTTTTTTCTAACTATGAATCAAGCCAATTCAATGCAGTTATTGCCTTCTCTGTTTCTAGGTGCAAGTCAAGTCAGTGAAAAGTTTCATTTCCTTTGAGCATGGGAATAATTTTTTGCATTTTGCTTTGGTAATATATCTGGTTTCAACTCCCAGTTCTTCTGGTTTATCGTCAGTTAGGCTTATAAATATTCCAGGCAAAATTCAAAGAAAAACAAAGCAAAACAAAAGACAAAAGTCATGTGGCACCTTAAAGACTAACTTTCATTTTTTAATGTAACATTTCGTGGACACGTCCACTCCTTCAGACGTATAGCAGCAGAATGAGATGTGCAATATAATAGGTAATGGAAAGTATAGGTAATAGAATGCACAGACTAACACAACTACCTTCCCCCAAACATCTGCTTATAAATATGAATCTGAGGTCTTCTTCTATTTATTAAGCTATTCAAGAGACCAGAGCTGCCAACTAAGAATCTGAAATACTTCATATCCTGACTCCTCATTGTGTCACCCAATGGAGCAGCTGTGATTGCTCCCACTTGCTCATCTTCTGACATGGGCAGGACTCCAGGTGTGTTGCACAGCAAGTGCAAGTGTGTCAGTCATCAGAGAAAGGGAACTAATGGTGGATGCTGTGAATGGCTTGCATCTCAGCATGAGAGTGCAGAACAAACAGTGTGTCATATCTTGAGCGGACATCTCCCACAGGAACTTAGATTATGCAAAGGGAGCAGGTCCCCATCTTTTCCCTTCCCATGAAGACGTGAGATAGATCAAACACTCCATGGGTTGTTGCCAGATTTGTGCCTGAGCTCCCCTTAATGAGTATGAAAGGAAGGAGATACCAAGCAGAACTTTCCTAGGCAGACTGCTCCATTGGGGACCAGATGTTGGAGTTAGGAACGGTTTGCTCATGTTTTTATCTAACAATACTTTCCTGTAATTTAAGTCTCATTACTTCATTTCCTGTCCTCTTGCGGACACAGAGGAAACAAACAATGCAGGCACTTAAACATTCCACTGATGAAAACAGGGCATCATTGTGTACTTGTAGTTTCAAACCAAAGATGACTACATTAGACAGGATGCTGGGGCCTACAGGCACAGTGATAATTTTAGTTGGGTCTTTTCCTGAGGTCTTAAACCCTACTTTTAAGTAGCCAATTTATTGGCATTTTCATTTGAGAATTATTTGATTTTTTCTCCCCAAAGGTAAATACGTAGTAACTGAGTAGTACTACATGGGAGGTCAGGCCAGGGTATTTTCAGACTGTGGAAACCATGGGTTAACATAATGTAGTTAACTGGAATGAGTTACTTTATGGGCACGGAACAAGGTTATGGAAAAGTTATATTTCCAAACTAACACTAACGAGTCTCTCCTTTAGTGTGTTTGTGGGTTTGAAGTAAACAGGGATGTGGTGTTTGCCAAAAATCCCTTTAAGCTTTTCCGGCACTCCAGCCATGTAGGGAATGACCAGGTTCTTCCCTCAGCTCTGGGTCTCAGGCTGATCCAGACTCGTTTACTCAAAGGATCCTACACCAAAACACAAAAGGAGTAGTATAGTATATGCACTCCAATGTAGTGAGGAGTGTACAGACCTCTGCATTGGAGAAACTAAACATCCATTAAACAAGAGGATGGCTCAACATAGGAGGGGCAACAGCTCAGGACCAGAATCAGCAGTACACCTCCTCTTGAAGAACTGCCAGGATCACCCGTGCCAGCCAGGCAGGACACCTGGGAGTTCCAACCCCGAGGGAGGCCTGGAAAGTTGTAACAAGGAGTAGGGTCTCCTCAGTGGTTGCTCCCCAGTTATGGAACCATCTACCCCCTGAAATTCGGCTGGCACCCTTGCTTCAATTTTTTAAAAAACTATTGAAGACCTGGTTGTATAGAATAGCCTTCACTGATTTCTCAAGCATTCAGTTAAGACACTATTCTTTTACTGCTTATCTCTCTCTCTCTCTCTCTCTCTCTCTCTCTCCTCCCGCCCCCCGTTTTATCAATCTCCTGCTATTTTTATCTTCATTTTAGGTTAATTTTAGTTTTTTGTTGTTGATGTATGTATATTTTGTTTTATTATGCTCCTTGTATTTTGGCTTCTAAAATGTATTCCTTTGTTAATTGTCATGTGATTCCATGTTGTAAACCACCCAGAGTAGCCCTAGGTCTACATGGGCAGTATAAAAGTCAAATAAATGAATAAATAAAAATAAATCGAAGGAAAAAGGGCACTCATTCAAAGATGAGGATGTACACATATTAGACAGAGATGATAGGTGGTTTGAAAGAGGATCAGGGAAGCTATTCATGTGTGAACTGAAAATCCCTCTCTCAACAGAGGTGGGGGGGGGGCTCAGGCATGGTCTATCTGCTACTTATCAGGCAGTGATTTCAACAATCCCCAGACAAATCAAAAATACTTCACACCTCCACCACCAAGGCTATAGCTAATGACCCATACTTGAGGGGTTTCAATGCCTTAGGCCATTGCCCACCTAATGGCCTATGGAGCCGCCTAACGAGCCTATTAGGGCCCTTGTTTTTATGAGCCTTTTTCAGACCAGGGTGACATGAGGTCAAAGTGAACTATAAAATGGAGGACTTGCAAATAACTTTCCTCAAGACTGACAAAGCTGTTTGGATGAGCAGTGAAACATTTCAGTCTCTCAAGAAAAGAAGTCCAGTTGCCATGACTCAACTTCCAGATTTCCTTTCTAGCTTTTTCTAAAAATTCTTTATCGTTCAGTAACCTTCCCCCATACACATGTATAGAGATGTGGATTGACCCAACTGCATTTTTGGATTCTCCTTAGAGATGTTGCTATAGAAACTGCAATGATGAGCATCTGTACTTTGAAACTTACCAAAATACCCACTAGGTATAATGCAATTAGGTGCAATGGTTTTCCCCCCAAATATTTAGGTGGAGGCATACCTTAATTTACGTTTAGATGCAGAAGTGCTGATCTACTATTACTAATGTTACATGGCAAGTATTTTTAAAAAATAAATGTATTTCCAAATATTATTGCAGTTTCATGTTTCTTCCATCAGTCAGTACTTAAGGGACTGAGATGAACATACTGTATGAATACAAAAGGTTGCAATCAAGTACAGACGCCTCAGGTTAAGCAATTTTCAGGTTATGAGAGGAAGCCAACCCAGATGTCCATCCAAAGTCCATTCAATTCCCACCCACCCACCCCAAAAACAGGGTTATTATGTTTTTCTATGGAAAACCCCTGGTTATGATTTATTTATTTTTTTGGAAGACCATTATTCCCAGGGTGGGTTGTACCCCAGATGGATCCAGGTTACAAAACTCTCCGGTTTATGAAGCATCCCGGGGAACAAATTACTGTAATTTTGTAACCCAGGGGACCACTGTATAAATTAAGGCTAAGAATTTTATGCACTCCAATTTGACAAAAGGGCAATATAGCACATCCTGCTTATTAGTCACTCTCCTAGTATTATATTAAGTAAAAACTAGAATTGCCCAATGACATCAAATTTCACCTCAAGTTAAAATTAAGATAAATTTGGAGGTGCTGGCTAAATAACAAAACACACAAGGACTTTTTGGTAACAGAAAGATTTATAAAACAGATTACATTTCTTGGAGGGGTATCCGTTATTGTGGCCAAGAGAGAAAAAAGTAATGTTATTGTTTTTAAAGGTGGAATTATAATTTCTGCTTCTCATTTATTCTTAAGAGTGTGGGGCCTTTTGAACAAATTCTTAAGGACTGAGCAAATCTGGTGAGCTGGAATTGCCTGTTCAGTTTGCATTCTTTTTTTTTCCTGTAGGAGGAAAAAAACCGTATTTGAAGGTGGTGATAAAAATATACAGAGAACAGGTTTCACAAGAAGAGTGACATTTCTTTGGAGGTTCTAGAGAATCCCAGTTGCAACACCCAGGAGACACCGAAGTAACGGAGAAGTGGAGCAATGAAGTGGCCTCCATGATCTCTGTTCTGGCACAGGCAGCTGTGCCCTGGCACCGCTCCTGTCTCTTCCAGTGACATTGCTGATGGATTGGGGCTTTCTTTACCCTCTCCTTAGTACTCCAGAAACATGCAGATGCAATCTATTGACAGATACATGACTGAAATCTGCCTCTCCTTTCTGCTCTGTCTCCTGCATACCACAGCCTTCTGGAATGCAATTAAAATTGTCATGAAAGCTTCCTGAATTTGATGCCAAAGACAAGGAGGCTTAAACCTGCTTAGTGACTAGCAGGAGAGCGATGGGGAAGGTAACAAAGCCTGCTTCTTCTTATATTTTCCCCTTTAGATCCAAAAACAAGTGTTGGCACAGTGGTGTGTTGGAGAGGCTGATTGGGAGAGGAGTGGAACGGGGGGAAGCCTCTCCCTCGTTCCGCTTTGAAGACTTGTAGCGACGGCAGCTGCTTTAGGTAACCCCTCCCCATATAATTCATGTAACCTGCCGACTGAATAGGCACCTGTGTTTCCCTCTCCCGCTGCAAATCAGGTCCGCGACCTCATGCGCGCTCACCCATCCTACAGAACACGCCAAGGCGTAACTTTGAAAGCGAATACGCGCAAGGGTGTGAAACACAAGGAAGCAAGCGATCCTGAAGCAATGGATCTGAGTTAGTTATCTAAAAATTGGAGTCAGCCTAGCGCACCGAGGTTATCGATTTCCATGATGCGTTTGGGTGAAAAGTAAACACCGAGGAGTTTTGGAGTGCTCGTAAAGCGAACGGATTTTCTTTGACACAATGGTTTTTGTGACCTGCAGCTCAGGTCAGGCATAGCTAAATCTTCTCCCTCTACTCAGCCCCAAATCTTCCCGAGCGGTTCTCTCTCAATTAAAGACACCGCTCATTTACAGGCTGGCTCCAGACCCAAGCCTGATTCTCTCTTTCCCCTCCCCCGCCCGCCTCCCCCGCCCGTGTTTGCCCTTGGCCAAGCCGGTTTGAACCCCCCCCCCTCACTCCACTCCACCCCACCCCACCCCACCCCGTTCGCCTCCAGTTGAGATGCTTGGAGCCAATAGGTGCTGGCCGTCATTTGCATATTCACAGCACTTAAGGCGCTGGGGGGGAGAACTCTGCGCGGTCGGTCCTGGTGGGCGCGGGCTGTCCTTTGCAGCGCAGGCAACTTTATTTGCACCCAAACTTAGGGGAAACTTTTCTCACCCGTTTCCCCAACGCACGCACGCTCGCTCTTTATAGCACGGCCGCGCTCGTCGCCACTTTCACGCACTCGGCCGGGGCATCTTGCATCGTCTCACACCATGGGCAAGCGGGGAGCGCTGGTGGCCACCTTTTGCCTCTTGGTCGCCGCCGTCGGCGGAGAGCCTGCGGGGACGACAGCCGCCAGCACCAGCACCAGCACTGTCAGGATCGGTTCCTCCCCAAGTAAGTCGAGCTTGTTTTGGGTGCGCGCGCCCATGCGCTCCTGCTGCAAAGCCCCCCCCCCCCCATTCGCTGGGTTACGTTTGGAACCGGGCAGCTCGCGAGGAGGGGCGGCGGATTTGAAAGCCTGGAAGCGGGGGCTAGGATGGAGGACGGAGGGCGAGCGGGCGGGCGGACGGAGAGGAAGGGAGGGAGGAGGCACGGCGACAAACGAGGCGCGAAGGGACCCCGCGGGCTTGCCGTGGGAGCTCCAGGGCGGGGAGAGAGGAAGGGCGCGCGGGGCAGCTCAGGAAGGAAAGGTGCCCCGGAAAGTTTCGTCCCGCTGGAAGTGCCGCGGCGTCCCTCCGAAGAAGGAACCGCGGGGCGGCCTTCGCGAGGGACGGACAGGCCGGCGTAGAGACGCCGAAGGGTCACGGAAGCCCCGCGCCCCGTTCTCTCTCAGGGCCGGTGCCACCTGCCGCCTCGCCTCGGACATTGCGGTCCCTCCCTTGGGGGAAGCCGCGAGCCCGCCGGACTTAGCGAGCGGTCGGTCGGTCGGTCGGTCGGGGGGTGGGTGGGATGCAAAAGGCAGCCTCATGCTTCCTTCCTCCCCACACACTGTAACCCATCCCCCCCAGACCCCTCCCGCCCACTGGCGGTGGGGCTTTGCAGTTGGGCGGGTCTCTCAAGTGGTTCCAGGCGGGCGAGGAAACAGGCGACCTTAAGGAGGGGATGGAGCGAGAAGAGCCCCAGGCTTCGTGGGGAAGGGGGGGGGAGAGAGAGCGGCGCAGCTGCGGGGGGGGGGATTGCCTGCCTGCCTGCCTTTGGGCACCGGCGACGCACTTGGGGAAAGGAAGCGCCGGAAGCGAAGGCTGGCTGTTTTTCGGGGAACGGAGGTGGGGGAAAACCTGTGCGTGTGTATGGGGTGGGGGTTGGAAGGCAATGGAGGGAGGCGTGAGGTGCTGGCGGGGGGAAGCTACTCCACCACTTGGGAAGACGTGGTTTTCATGAATGAGAGACTCGAGTGGCGCGCGGGAAGCACGCGGATGCGTGACAGGCAGCCTTCGTGGCGTCGGCGGCGCGTGCCCCGAGGGGAGGAGTTTCCCTCTGGCATGCCTGTATATATATGTGTGCGTTCGCCTTGTTTTGCTGCATTTGGCGGCTCTCCTCCTGCTCCTGCTCCTCCTGCTCCTCCTCCTCTTCTTGCTGCTTTTCGTCCCGCCGGCGTCAGGCGGGAAGGGGCAGGGGCGCGGGCGTGGAGGAGCGCCGTGCTAGGCGGGGAAGGGGGCCTGGCGGCGGCGTCGTCGGCAACCACGGCAACAGGAACAGCCTCCTCCACGCTTGGTGACCGCTAGTAACTCCTTGGCAGGCGAGCCCAGGAATGCCTGGAACGTGGGCCAAGGTCACCCTGGTTCAGGGGCTGCGGGAAGGAGAAGGAAGGCGGGCCGACGCAAAGAGTTGGTTGGGCTGCTGCCGGCCGGGAAAGGAGGGCCCGGGTGCGCCTCGGAAAGATGAAAGCGGGACGGAGGAGGAGGAGGAGGAGAACTCGCCAAAAAAGAGGAGGCTGACTCGGAGCCCAGAAAGAAGGCGAGGCTTGCCAAGTGTTCCCTCTGGACTCGAAGAAACAGCACCGGCCTCCTCGCGCACGTGCGCTTCCAGGGACGGAAACAGCCCCTGGCAGTCGCCTGCCCCATGATTTTGGAGGAAGCACCGAGAAGGGAAATTTCTGTTTACCCTTTAAGGTTGGAAATCTGAGGAGCACAAAACAGTAGCGAAAGCGGTCCCCACCCTCAGAATGAATACCTTTTGGGGTAAATTTGGTGGCCTCCAAAGGCCAAGATAGATTACACTTTGATCAATCGACTGCCACACCACCTTTCCCAAACTGCTAGTCTCCAACATGTACAGACCTTCGTCAGCCTCCACGCCATAAAGCTGTGGCAAGAAGGGATCTGATACAGAAAAAGGGAATTCCCCCACCAGTAACAAAGACAAAATAACCAAAGGAATTTTCCAAAAGTTATACTGTAGCTCATAATGCGTTTTGTAAACCAACCTTTCAAATTATTAATATTTTAAAAATGTTTAATTTGGGGGGAGGGGAGAGGTACTGGAGGCAGGGAGTTGCAGGTGTGTAAATATCCAGGTACTGCCAAGTGCACTGCCTGACAGCGTGCATGTCTTAGCTGGTGAAGTTTAGCATCACACGCTTCCAAATATGTAATAAGATGATTATGTTTTGTAGAGATCACTTTGTAAATTGGCAGAGAGCTTGTTTTGCAGAACAAATGGGTCTAGGACACAGGCAGTGACAATAGGTAAGAACTGGGGTTCAAGTAACATGAGAAGAATGCTACAAAAAAGTAGAAGTGACCCTGTTTTCATCGGTGAAGCGCTGGGAGGTATGACAGTTTAATACACTAGCTGTTCTCTCTGGTAGATATGGGCACGAACCACTGCTTTGGTGGTTCCTCTCAGTTTCTTTAATGGCTCACCAGGTGTTCTGTGGTTTGGTTCCCCGCGAGGCAGGTGCCCACTCAGAAGCAGCACTGGGAAAGACAGGGCCGGAAAGCCAGAATGCTCGCTCTTGGTGGGTGCACGCTGGAAAGAACGGGGTGCCAAACTGTGGAACATGAGTTGGGCCAGTAAACGAACTACCAAACCAGTGGTCTGTGCCCATCTCTATTATCTAGCATTGACAAATATGTGTGTCCCTGAAAGCATGCACTACCCCAGATCTGATATAGGCCCAATGAATCTCTGAAGATTTGGTAAGTCTATAATTTCCATTGTTTGAAATAACCCTGTGACGTACTAGGTCACCGTTTAATGGGCCTGCTCTAATGTGATTTACTAGGATAAGCACCAAGATTTTAGCCATCGTTTTGGTCCTTTGTTTTCACAGTTGTCCCATTTCTTGCAGTTTTTGCTTTTAAAAAAAGCTTCCCTACACAGCCTGTGTAATCCTCTCAGGCATGAGCTGATTAGCATTCTCATCTCCTCCCTGTTGGGAGAAGCATTCCATGACATTACTGATAATATTATACTTCTGCTGCTCCAGCTGTAGCATGACCCATCTGCCCTGCTGCCGACATTTGAAGTGCTTGTTGCTATTACATAGCACTTGTACCACATACTCTTTCCCAGTGTAGCATAAGAGACCTATTGAAATGGGCAGGCCTCAGCAGGGCAGTTTCTTCAGGACTCTCCCCAGTCCTCTAAGTCACTCGCAGGCATGTCCAAACTTTGGACCTCCATATGTTTTGGACTGCAACTTGCACAGTCCTTTGCCATTGGAAATACAGGCCTGGAATTCTGGGAGTTGTGGTCCAAAACATCAGAAGGGCCAAAGTTTGGACATCAAATACTTTTTCAGTTGTGGTCCTGATTACAGCCAGCACAACATCTGGATGGAACTAGCACCTTTTCTCTTTGGATAGTTGAGTGCACCCATACACAGAACAAGCATTTAAAAAGGCAGGTGGGTTGATCAGAAGATCAATGTAAATAGGCCACCCAGTGTGATTTCTTTATAAATACAGTAGACCATGTAGCAACAGCTGTTACAGTTTCAAATTCATTGCATTTACAGAAATCCGCAAAAAGCAGTTTTGGAAATACTCAGAATTTCTTTAGACTTGGAGGAGTCAGGGGCTTAGCTTGCAACAAGAAGAGGGGGGAATCACCTGCTTTCTTTTTTCTTTTTCTCTTTGCCACCCAGAGATGACTCAGAATTTACATACCTAGTGTGATGAAAATGGCTTTCATTTGAGGTGGCATGTCAGCATGGTAGCAAATTAAATTAAAAAAAACCACATAGACAAGATTGACCACTTCTCTGCCTACGCTACTCAGACCCATGTAATTTTGTCATTTTCAACACAAATTCTGAGGGCTGGATGGAACACTGTTACTGAGGATGAGCAAGTGTGGTTATTTAGATGCCACTGGGTTTGGAGAATTGGCACCACACAGATGTAGCAATAAAAAATTGTTTCACGTTGTAGTGAGCAACCTCTTGACAGTCATGGCATATATCCAGGCAAAGAACCATATCTCAGCTTACTTATTTAAAATGTTCACCAGGTACCGTAATCTGTGTAGTAGATGCAGGTCCCAAATGGCAGCCCTTGCACACTTTTAACAGGTTTGTGGCAGGCAGAAACAGCAGGATTCTCTCACTCCCAAATGGTGTGGTTAAAAGGACACCTAAACCCAAAAGGCCTACTTCCCCTGATATTTACTGACAATTATCAATGTAAGTGGGTCAGATCTGTACAGGGCTATCTAATCAAAATTGGCCTCTCCCCCCAGGCACTTTTATCCTCAGGAATAGAGAAAGCAAAACAAATAGTCAAACAAAGAATAGAGCATATTGAGTACCAAACAGACCTCACTAGTATTCAAAATATGGCTGTTAGGAATTTCATTAAAAACCTTATGGAACCAGCCAAATATTTAACAGCTCTGGAAGCTAAAGGATCTAGAAGAGCCTTTACGCTGGCAAGGTGTCTGGCCCTCCCCTCTGCTGTACTGGAAGGGAAGTATAAAAATACCCCTTTTGCCGAAAGGCTCTGTTCCTGCCCCCTGAGGGAGATTGAGACCATTGAGCACATGTTCTTCACCTGTCCATTGTATGAAGCAGCAGGTAAAGATATTATTATCCCATTAATGGAAAGAATCCCTGGAGGCTCAGAGGGAAAAAAGACTTGAGTTCCTCCTTTCAGATGTAGACACGAAGATCTCCTGTCAAGTGGCCAGATTCTGTGTGATGATACTTCGACTACAGAAGTTAAATGCCAACCAGCTCTATGCAGGCTAACATGTTTTAATTGTATTTTAATCCATGGTTTTATATTTATGTGTAACTGGTCTAAGGACTGTAAATAAATATTCTGATTCTGATTCTGGTGCCTTCATAAGAAATAGTTCATTTGGGCGTTGGTTCTTGCATCTTTCGAAAAGGGGCTGGGCTGGGGAATAAGGACCACCTTAGTGTAGAAACAGGTGGAATGAATGATTTAAAAAAAGTTCATAAAACTTGCAAGCTTCTTGATGGTGCTTTTGCTGGCTGGAAATGACTGCTAGCCTCACCTTCCCCAGCGGAGGGTCTGGCTGGTATAGGATACGTGCTTGATTGTCTGGCTAAAACTGCAGCCCTACATGGCCTATCCCAGTGATGGCGAACCTATGGCACAGGTGCCAAAGGTGGCACTTGGAGCCCTTTCTCTGGGCACCCGACATCGTCCCTTCATAGCCACCTGTATACAGGTTAAATTACTGTATTGGCACTTTGCGAAAAAATTACTGGGTTTGGAAATGCAGTTTGGGCACTCGGTCTCTAAAAGGTTCGCCATAACTATCCTAACTAAACACTGGCCTCAGGGTCTCTGCTCTAAATCTGGTGAGAGGGATGTGCCTTATTGAAGTGAATGGTATTCCCTTTTACTGAAATGTTCCTTTTATATTAACTCAGTTTCATGTGTGTCCTCTTTGAGAAATAAATTCCAGTGATTTCAGCTGAGGCTAACTATTAAGTGTGCATGCTGTAGTTAGTAGCATTGTAGCCTTTTAGCTGTATTCGGACTGTCAAAAGGCATGCCAAGACAGATTACATCTGGTTGGCTCCTGATATGTATATACAGCAGAAAGTCTGTCACGCCCTATGAGTGCATCAAACCTGGCCTGAAACATTTTGCAGCATAAATTGAAGGAGATGAGGGAGCTGTTAAGGAGAGAACTATGCGGTTGCCAAACTGCAATAGTAGGTTGGAAAAGCGAGAGTCTTATACATGGGAGCATCTTGTGGACGGAAACATACAGCAGTTCCTTCTGGGATACTCTTGCTGCTTGTGTAAATGGTACAGTTTGTGAGTACAGCATGCTTGTATTTTTAATGGGATTATGCTAGTCTAGGCTTGATGAGATTTTTGTCAATGTATTGACCCTCTTTTTTACTTGTTTTGTATCTAATTTGCTTCTGCGTTATTGAGTAATGATGAAAGTATGGTGTCTCAATAGCATTGCAGTATATTTATTTTGCATTTTTATGTGCACGGTCCAAATACTGTTATTTTTAGTTATTTCCAAATTCTGCCATTTCTATTCTACTGCTTTTTCTCCCATAAACCTAGACAGATGCTTTCCTGCTGTCCTGTAACTAGAACATGAAGTATATTTTATGCAGAGTAGGATGCAATCTCATATTTAAACAGAACACATTTGGGAGGCAATACTTTGATACATCTAACCTTTACCCAAAAAAGACAAAATAAGGACATGTCTTCTGAGTTGCAGCTCCCAAGCTGGGCCTAATGGTTAGTCACAGCCTGAAAAGAAGCCCTGCGAAATGTGTGAAGGGCCATGTATGGGCTCTTAATTCTCTTAAGGCAGAGGTGCCCAAACTTTTTGTAAGGAGGGCTAGATTTGGTGGCTGAGAATGTGTCAGGGGCCGGTTGCTCCCTGACCCTGCCACCCCACTGCAAGCCCCACCACTGACTCATAAGCCCGACCCAGTGACCCCTTGCAAGCCCACCCGCAGGAAGGAAGGCGGGCACCTAGCTTCACAAGGTTCCCGATGATGCCGGTGGCGGTGGCCCGCCCACGCACCACCACTGTGTGCGTACCCAGCCCCACAAGCTTCCTGGCAATGCTGGTGGTGGTGGCCTGCCCTCTTGCCCACCCAGCCCCACAAGCTTCTGCTCACCGGCCGGCTGGCCCGCCCATCCCCTCAAGCTTCCCGGTGGTGTCAGTATTGGCGGAATATTTTTTTTAAAAAAACCATGGGGCAAAGGAGGGAGAGGGAGGGGCAGGCCATCCAGCCGCGGGCCACTCAGAATGGCCTGGCGGGCCGGATTTGGCCTCCTGGGCCGGACTTTGGGCAGGCCTGTCTTAAGGAGACTGCTGTTAGCAGCACATGTGAAGGAACTTTTCACTTATGTGTTGGACCAGGACAACTATTACAGACTTATCGAAAAGATACTACCTGTATATTTGCATAGTATAGCTGTGAACCTTTCCAGATGGACCACTGTAATGCGTCTGATGGAAAACAAGTCTGTCCTGTTAGAATATTCTTCATGTTCTCTGCAATGACGTTGAAGGCATTTTGAAACTGGGACCTGCTTTCTTTCCTGTTACTGCATGTTATAGGTTCCTGTGTATGATGTGTGCATTTAGCATGCATAGCAGACAGTAATTTAAATGAAAGAGCTGGACTTTTCATGCCATGTCTTGAAAGGTACGGACCAATAATACTGACATTATGTTTATGAAGTAATGTTAACACGTTGACGATATATAGCAGCTAAATATTAAAAAGGAAAGGAGTGTAAATGAAACACAGACATAGTGTTCTTGTGTGCTTTCTTATTTGGAATAGGAACATTTCATGACCAGAAACCCATTCTGCGTTTCCTGTGTATATTCTATGTAGTTGAAAGCTGTTTTTATACTAGTCCACACTTGGTTGATTCATCAGTGAATGGAAATGAAAAAGTATCTGTTAAATTAAGTCTTATTCCGTAATGAGCACATTTATTTTCTCATTGGATAAAATAAATATTTATTTCTGGTGAATGCCCTTGCCTTCTACCAGGTTCCAATCCCAACTTGTCCCAGTGCTTCCTTTTCCCTTCATGCTGATCTCATCCCCCCCCCTCTCTGTGCAACCTGATACTACTGATTTTGCCTGGGTTAGAAAAGCTTTCTTTTACCCCAGTACATTCCCCTTCTTTTCTATCCCATTATTTTTTTCTTTGTGGCCCTTCTCTCTTTTCACTTTAGTTTTTATGTCTTCCTCGCTCCTAACTTGGCTCCTCACCAAGCACCATACATTTTCTCTATGTGTCTCTTTACTAAGTTGCTGTACAGTGGTCCCCCACCCATTCACGGTTCATATACTGCAGTCCCACTATATCGTGGGACCACAGTATATGAAAAAAGACCCCCTGGGGTAAGGGGGGAAAGGACTGGGGTAAGGGGGGAGGGCCTGCCGGAGGCCTCAGAAATGACTTCCGGTTCGCAGGGAGGCCCTTTTGGGGCCTCCGAAAGACCCGGAAAGGCCCTCGCAGGCCCGTTTGGAGCAGCGCCAGGCTGGGGGTAAGTACAAGAACCCCCAGCCAAGTGCCCCAGGCCCACCCCAACCTGCATCCACATATCACGGATTTTCAATTATTGTGGGTCAGGTTGGGTCTCTAACCCCTGCGATAGGTGGGGGGTCACTGTATTCTAGTTCTACAAATCCAGGCAACCACCTTCACAGGTTACTGAAACCATCTGATCATTATGCAGATTACGTGGTGAGTCATGAAAAGATTGACCAGCAATGCACATGCATGCACATACTGCTTATGGCCCTCACAAAAGCATGCTTTACGAAGTTTCTTTCAGCAACAATAAGCAGAAGGCAAGGTTTTCTTCTTTTTGAGCATGCAATGTAGGGTGTTCATATTTGGAGTATAGGAGTTTTGTGCATCCTTTTAACCCTCTTCTTTACAGAGATTCTTTTTTTTTTTAAGATTTGCAGGATAGACAGATTTTCAGTAAGTACAGTAACCTCCCGCCTATTGCGGGGGTTAGGGACCCACCCGACCCGCGATGCTTGGAAATCCGTGATATGCGGGAGCGGGTCGGGTGGGGACTGTGGGGGCGGCGCGGCGCACTCCCCGTGGCTTTGAGGCCTTTCGGCGGGGTGGGGGGCAGCGGGGAGCGACGCGATCACTCTTTGCCACCCCCCCACGGCTTTGAGGCGCAGGTACTGCGATCCCGGAATATAGCGGGACCGCAGTACCTGAACCGTGAAATGGTGGTGGTGGGGTGACTGTACAGCTTTCAGGAATGCGGACTTCCCAAATTTTGGGATTCTCCAGTGCATCCTGACTATTCCCGATTCTAGCATTGTACACTCGATCTATGTTCATATTTACCCGACTTAGAATTTGTATTGCTATGAAGATTACTGACTTAACATAGGAATATAGCTTTGTCTTCTCATGACAGAAGAGGGGCAAGTTTATCTGCCTGGCTGTCATTCCCAGCATCCGTACAGCCATTGGCCATCTTAGTGGGGACATTCTGCAAGTTAGAATCCAGAAAAATAACTCCCCACTATACTGGCAAACCCTTCTCCAAAAAACAAACAAAGAATAACCTTTGTGAATGCTAAAGATTGGTATTAGTCATGATACTATATAATCTCAACAGTAAACTTAAATTTTACTATAAAACTAAAGTAAATTTTACCTTGTCATTGGAGTACGACACTTTGCTTTGAAAAAGAGTACAAGTGGACCCTCGTATAACAAACGGTTTGCATAACATAAAATCTATACAACATAAAAAATTCCAGAGATAGGGGAAATTTGCTCAACAGAATTGTCTATGGGGTGAACCCGTACAACATAAAAATGGCCACGATTAAGGATTATGCTGTTTTCAATGCATTCCTATGGGAAATTTGTATCAAGGATGATTTGCTAAACTTAATTTCATTTGGAATGAATTAATTCCTTTATACAAGGTACCACTGTACCTTTAAATATGAGGGCTGTTTCTTCAGCCCTTTACCAGTAGTCACCTGCTTATTGTGGGGGTTGTGTGTGTGTGTTGTGTCGTTACAGTTGTGACCGACTCTACGTGACTTCATGTCCATGGAGTTTTCTTGGCAGGAGTACGGGAGTGGCTTGCCAGTTCCTACTCCATGCGCCTACAGCACCTGGTCTTCCCTGGTGGTCATCCATCCAAGTACTAACCAGGGCCGACCAGGAAAATCCACTATATGCAGATGCCTCGGTGACCAGCCCTGCGAGAGTAGGTAGGTGCAAGTGCACTGCCGCAGTCTTGGTGGTGGTGGTGGAGGACGAGAAGGAAATAGAAGAGCAGGATGACATTTCTGTGCTGCAGTGGTGGTCGGGGGGGGGGCGGGGGCGAGAAGGGTCCCTGCCGGTTTCTAAGAGAGATTTCCCACCCACCCCCAACAAGGCTTTGCTGGCTGTTGGCCTTAAAATATGGTGTTAGAATTGTGAGTTCCACCCATTCACTAAACATGCTGGAAGGCAGTGGCCAGCTTACTTCTTGGAAGTAAATTCAGTGGAATATTGAGCACACATTGAGGAATGAAAGATTTCATGTACCTCTGTAGTACAAAGCTACATCAGTTTCATGGAGCTTCAGTTGTCATGTCTCTGTCCTAAGCGATCTGAAACCTATAATTGGGTAAAGTATTTGGAATTCTATGCTGGAGAATTCAAGCCCACCGAGTCTAATGATGCTCGGTGCCTACCTACATAGCATTAGCATAAAAGAGCCAATGGGTGTCAGAGGGTACAATAAATATTTCAGGCACTGAAATCGTGCCATGCAGCTCTGCGTGCAGAATGGAGATGGCATCACCACTGATCAAAGTAGCATTTTGGGGGTTTATGTGACTTCATTACATTCTAGTTTTGAGTCTTATCTACCCTGAAATTTCCTTGAATCAGTAGCTATCTCCATTTGATTTTATGCAATTTCCAGCTGTTGCTGATGTCGTCCTGTTGTGTACATGGAGTTGCACAACAGGATTTCAGCCTGTGTTTTAAAATTATTGCAGTTGAAAGATACGAATTGGCAAATATCTCTTATGAAGTCTTTGCCAGTGACTGAAGACGCAGAAGTGAGTTGAATAAATCATCTTTCTTGAAAGGGAATTCTGTGATGTGGTCCATAAGCATTTAAGTAGGGTGAAAGACCTTATATAAAATAAACTGAATGTTTAATTCTGAGATTTATGAAAAAGTAGCTCTAATAAATGCACAATGTGGTATGTGTGAACCTAGCCATGCTAGAATATTTTTTCTTCTAAGTTAGTGGATTCATAGTCATAGTTTCCAACATTTTAGAATAACTTATGTGGAAATAGCTAGGTTTAATTGCTTCCTTTCCTTCTCTCCCACCATATACAGACTTTCAGTACTTCTGGCACTGTTGTGGAAGAGTTGCTGAGGCAGAATATATTTTCACTTCAAAAGAGGAATCTGTTTGCAGTATTATGGTGCAAAACTGATTTTGCAAACAGGTCCTTGGTTCGCTTTCAAATGTGAATGTGTCCCTTAAAATTGCTAGTGTTTTTTTCACTAGTAGCATAACATGTTTAATTTGTATCTACCAGGGTGGATTTGATTTAAATCACAATTTAAATCACTAGTCAGTGAGGCTCAATTTAAATCATGATTTTCTACATAAAAACTCATTTTGCTGGAGTTGTTTTAGTCTTGCCCACAACCAGATGAAGGCTTCATTTTTAGAATAATAACTTTTCAGATTAGTTTTACAGTTATATCAGAAAATTACTGTTTGGGTGGTTATATACCATTAGAAATACATAGATAATTATGAAGGCTTGTATTTGCTTAAACATTCATGCTTGTTGACTGATGCGGTTAAAATATCTTTTAGAAAACTTAGACTGAAATTAGACTCTAGCTATTCCCAAACTGGGTCTCTTTTAAGGCCTGCTGCCATTACAGGTTTTTCTCTTCAAGGGAGAGGGTGAGAATAATATGATAAGCCTCAGGCCACTATACACATAAAGATCTCAAGATGTGGAGTACTGTGCTCAAAAGGTTTCACTTTCATTTTACTGCTTGCTCCGCCCTCCTAAAATTTTGGTCCTTGTGCAGACCTATTCCATTCCAGACAACCTTCTATTCATTGAACGTCTTGAAATGTAGCACTTAAGAAGTAAGGGGGTTGATTCTGCGTATATAGATTTGCAGAGGAACAATGGAATTAAGGCCTTTTTCTTAATTCTGATGTTTATTTTATAACTTTCTTTTTGCTATGGAAGAGGTATATTATCATTGCAGACCCAAATGCACTGTTTTGAAAATAGCAAAACCAAACATCTTTATTAATATCCTCTAGATAGAAAAATTGCCCCAAATAATCAGAAACCTCTGGGGGAGCATGGCATTGTGAATGGATTAATACAGCCTTCTGCTACATAATTAAAAACTAATTTTGTGATGAAGAACCTTTGGAATATAATATATCTTAACTAGAACATGATCTTTAGAGTGATTTGTCCTCAAAAACCATTTAAATTAATAAATACCCGATTTAAATCTGGAAGTTGAGTCATGGCAACTAGACTTCTTTTTTTGAGAGATTGAAAGTCCTCCATTTTATAGCTCACTTTGACCTCATGTCACGCTGGTCTGAAACGGCCAGAATAGGCTCGTTAAGTAGACAATAGTCTCAATACCACTAAAATAATATATATGTATGTCTGATGCTTGGAATCTTTTATAACCATTTCCTTTTCCAGTTCTGGGAAAACAAGCAAACCTTATCCTAGTTGTTAACAGTCCGAGCCCAACTCAGTGCAAATATAACACTATGAACTTCTGCTGTGTAGCAGTTTGCAAACATTTCTAAGAACATTGTGAAAGCTTCATGGAAATTAAATGAATTTAGTGTGCAATTCAGTTGTGTTGGCATTTGCTGCATTACGAAAACGTGAACAAATATTTGGTACATGGATGTGGACCAAGTAAGGGCCAAGATACAAGATTCAGAGACACAGGATGAGACCATGCAAGATATTTGTTACAAATAGCTGGCAACTTGACATTGCTTTCTTTCCTCAGAAGTTGGAGTGTAACTATATTATATTACAGCAGAAATTTAGTGAGAGATGACGTTACTTATCATGAGGTAGCTATAGAGGTGGGATGTCGTTAGCTGTTAAATCAAGAATGATTACCTGATTGAAGTGCTGACTGATTCTTCTGCTTCAAATGTTGAGGCAACAGCAAAATAGATGTGAGAAGGATGTATTTTGTAACATATTAGGAGCTTCTAGCAGTTTTTGACAACTGAAAAATAGTTACGTTTTAGAAATGAGAAAGTGAGATAAAATCTTTCAAAAAGTGTAACTATATTGGGGGGCCCAGGACTACAATTTATTGTTAGAAGTAACTGCATAGGATTAGGATTAGTTCATTAAGTGTTTCTGTGTTTGTTTGCCCTGATGTTGGCTCATGTGTTTATATTAAAATATTTATCTGAACTGAGGTAGTTTTGCCTAGATCATGTAAAAGTAGGAACATGGCATTTCATAACTGCTGTATTTATCAACATAGTTTGGGGCCTGTAGGATTTCTACTATTTGGCCAGTGTGTGCCAAAACAAATTCTCATGATTATTCTGCCAAGCCAGTTAATGAAACCCAGGATGTGATATACAGTATGTCACAGACATGAGTACATCCCCTCACATTTCATAAATATTTTAGTATATCTTTTCATGTGATAACACTGAAGAAATGTAAAGCAGTGAGTATACAGCGTGTATAACAGTGTAAGTGTACTATCCCCTCAAAATAATGCAACACACAGCTATTAATGTCTAAACTGCTGGCAACAAAAGTGAGTACACCCCTAAGTGACAATGTCCAAATTGGGCACAAAATGTCAGTATTTTGTGTGGCCACCATTATTTTCCAGTACTTGGGGTAGAGTTCACCATGTCACTGGAGTCCTCTTCCACTCCTCCATGACGACATCATAGAGCGTGTGGATGTTAGAGACCTTGCGTACCTCCACCTTCCATTTTAGGATGCCCCACAGATGCTTAATAGGGCTTAGGTCTGGAGACATGCTTGTCCAGTCCATCAGCTTCTTTAGCAAGGCAGTGGTCATTTTGGAGTTATCTGGGGGCATTGTCATGTTGCAATGCTGCTCTACGGCCCAGTCTCTGAAGGGAGGGGATCATGCTCTGCTTCAGTATGTCCCAGTGCATGCTGGCATTCATGGTTCCCTCAATGAACAGTAGCTCCCCAGTGCCGGCAGCACTCTTGCAGCTCCAGACCATGACACTCCCACCACCATGCTTGACTGTAGACACAACACACTTGTCTTTGTATTCCTTAGCTGGTTGCCACCACTCCCACTGGATACCATCTGAACCAAATAAGTTTATCTTGGTCTCATCGGATCACAGGACATGGTTCCAGAAAGCCACATCCTTAGTCTGCTTGTTTGCAGCAAACCATATGTGGGCTTTCTTGTGTCTCATCTTTAGAATAGGCTTCCTTCTTGGACAACAGTCCTACAGACCAATTTGATGCAGTGTGTGGCATATGGTCTGAGAACTGACAGGCTGCCCCCCCTTCAACCTCTGCAGCAATGCTGGCAACACTCCTATGTCTATTTCTCAAGGCCAACCTCATTATGACACTGAGAATGGGGACTCAGTTTCTTTGGTCAACCATGGTAAGGGCTGTTCTGAGTGGAACCTGTCTTGTTAAACTACTGTATAGATTTGGCCACTGTGCTGCAGCTCAGTTTCAGGATCTTGGCAATCTGCTTGTAGCCTAGGCCAGTGGTGGTGAATGTTTGGCACCCCAGATATTTTGGACCACAACTCCCACAGTCCTTTGTCGTTGGTAAGCTAGGCTTGGAATTCTGGGAGTTGTGGTCCAAAACATCTGGAGTGCCGAAGGTTCGCCACCACTGGCCTAGGCCATCTTTATGTAGAACAACAATTTGTTTTCTTCAGATCCTCAAATAGTTCATTACTATGAGGGGCCACGTGGAATTTCAAGTGACTAGTATGAGAGAGGGAAAACTGCTACTTGGGCCCAATTCGGACACTATCACTTAGGGGTGTACTCACTTTTGCTGTCAGCAGTTTAGACATTAATGGCTGTGTGTTGCATTATTTTGAGGGTATAGCACATTTACACTGTTATACAGGCTGTATACTCACTGCTTTAATTGTAGCCAAGTGTCATTTATTCAGTGTTGTCTCATGAAAAGATATACTAAAATATTTACTGAATATGAGGGGTTGTACTCGCTTACGTGAAATACTGTACAAATAGAGGGGTGGATCTGGCTAAACTCACAGTAGCTCCCTCCACCATCCTAGTAGTGTAACCAAATGTACCCCAGTAGCTCATATCAATGATTTGTTACTGTTCATTTACGTTGTATGCATTCATAATGATCCTGAAGGAAAAGGGGGTAAAGTCTACCTACCTTTCCGGTCATTGAGGACATTGGGTTTGTTGACAGAGGCCTCAACGGAGAGGTGCTATGAGGCTGGCAGGGCTGCAGCACATGTGCTTACTTATTTGCACATACTGTTTTGTGGAATGATGAGTGGTGTTTGTTTCATATTTATTTGGGGCTGGTTTTACTCCAATTTATGGTGAATTGATGTGTTGTGACCAATCTGCCGATGCCTTCTTTTTCATGATATTTCTCATGTGGTTTAATGTAGTACTGTTTGCGAGAACAAAACTTCAATGGCACTGATAGCCAGTGTTTGACTTCTTTTAGAAAGATTGATTGACAATGATATCTATTGAGCATGAACCACATCATCATCATCATTATCATCATGGTGTGCTCTCAAGTCAATTCTCACTTTTGGTGATGACCCTTTTTAGGATTCTCTAGGTAGAGAATAATCAGAAGTGGTTCATCTTCCCCTCTGGGGATGTCTAGGAACTCTGCAGCTTGCCCGAGGCTTTACAGGGTGGCTGTTCTATAATGCATAGCAAGGAATTGAACTCCCAACCTTTGGCTCCACAGCCAAATCCCTTAACTCACTGAGCTCTCTGGCCAGCTGAAGCCACCATACACATGCCAAATCATTGGTCTTTCCAGTCCATTTTGGCTTGTCCCGATGAGAAGAGGTTCATCAGATGTTGGACAGAGGCCCTTGGTGTCTCTGCTACTTGAGATCCTTTTAAAGTAGTGGTACTGAGAGTGGATCTCAGGACTTCCCCATGTGCCTTGAATCTAGTCTGCAACTGAGATATGGCATATGTTCTTGATGTAGTGGAAGGTTCTGCAAACGGAATGTATGTTTTTGCTTTTATTTAACACTACCTGTATATTTGTCCCAGTCTTCAGATGAAAAGGTTTCTAGAGCAGTTTACAGATCAAATTTGAAAAGCAACAGCAAGAGAGTAATTGCCTCTGGGTGTTTTGACTTGGAATGAATTTCCAAGTCTGATTATCATGCAGGCACAATGCTGAGCATATCAAAATTCTCTGAACAGATAATGGAATTGTTTCTTATTCCATTGGAGAACTAAAATGTTCTGCAGTGGAAAACGGAGCAACTTGTTCTTCTGTATGGCACGCTGACATGATTTTGTTAATTCTTTGGAGCCATTTTTAAATACACATTTCATTTGTTAATGAAAATACTTTCTTCTATATGTGAGGTCAACACTTTTTTTCCCTGAGGAAAAGCTGTGCAAAAAAAGAGAGTAGTGTGCCAGAGTTGGGTGTGTATGACCTTCTATTTGAAGCCTCTGCAGTAGAACTGGGTTTTAAGTCTGTAGGTTCCATAAAGAGCAACCACATTATTTGCTGAAGTTGTCTTTTTCTAAGTCTCCCTGCATTTCTTTTTCACTTCAGGAACTTCTGCAGAAAAAAAGAGGGACTTCAATGGTATTGAAAGCAAGTTTTCTTTAAGGACACCAGAGAATCCAGATGAAGACACCTGCTACATCATTCCGGGAGTGGAAACAAGTGCAGCACAATGCAACTTCAATCACACAAGTAAAACTTTTGTGGTGATACATGGATGGACGGTAAGAGGAGTTGGGCAGGCTTCCAGCTGCTCCAGTAAACATTCTCATATTGGGTGAACTTTGAATAGAGGCCTACTAGGTTAACCTGTTACATAGTTCTCAGATATTTTACTGATCTATTTTTGGATAGACACTTCATTTCTGGCAGTAGTAAATACCCATTCTGTCAAAGCCTGTGCTCTTTATTTATTTATTTATTTATTTATTTATTTATTTATTTATTTATTTATTTATTTATTTATTTATTTAATTTATATATGGCTCCATCTAGCTACATGGCTACTCTGGGCGGTTTACAAACAGAACAGAAATCAGACCATAAACAATAAAATACAATATAACAGATAAGCACAAGTATATAAATAAAAACACTATAACTAGTAAACAATATATAACAACAGCATAGAACAGGAGCAAGGGGCTACAGATAAAAGAAAATAAATATATAATAGCAATCATTATTAGAACAGATTAATATCTGGGAAAAGCCTTTTTAACTAGCCATGTCTTTAAATTCTCCTTAAAGACTGCGAGGGAATGTGCCAGACAGATCTCAGGAGGAGGTGGGTTCCAGAGCCGAGGGGCCGCCACTGAGAAAGCCCGATTTCTCGTGAAAGATTTACGGGCCTCCTTCAGCGATGGCACCCTCAAATGTCCTGCCTGAGATGATCAGGTGTTATGGGCAGTTCTTTGCGGCAGGAGAATGTGAATCCAGGGGAGGGAGCTCTCCCATTCAGCCTGTCTTGAAGAGCAGCTCTATGGTGATCATGGTGAGTGGTTACTCTCTAGCCTGTTTCTCATTCCTATGGTCTCAGGTAGGGCTGTTTGCTCTCCCTCTTCTACGAAGAAAAAAAAATCAGTCATGTGAGGTTGTTTTTTTAACAGCTAGGTCTGAAGCTTCTGCTGGGCCTGGGAACTTCACTGGGTCCGGAGGCCCCTGCAAGGGCTGGAGGCTTCCCAGCACAGAGACCCAGGTGGGGGTAGGGGCTTGTCTTTGCATTTTAGTCTCCAGCCATGCCGCTGCAGGCGTCCCAAGACCAGCATGGCTAGAGAGTAACCTGTGCTGAAGATGTACCAGGACTGCAGTATGTATATGTGAATATTTTTTTCACACATACATACCTCTAAAACTAGGTACGTCTTATGGTCCAGTGCATCTTACAGAGCAAAAAATATGATAAAGTAAAAACTTTGATTATATACCAAGAGTGGAGGGGTGCACCTGGCATACATGGTACTGAGTATTTTGAATTTAAAATAATTGCATTTTTTCTTTTATTTGTATTTTCTCTAGATTTGTTTTTCTTTTGTAATAATAAAGCATTTTTAAAAGCTAGTTCCATCATACCTCTAGTGAAATAATAACACAACTATTGCCTAGTTATGTAAGATGTCCATCTAGTCCAGGCATGCCCAAACTTTGGCCCTCCTGATGTTTTGGACCACAACTCCCAGAATTCTAAGCTTAGATTGCCAATGGCAAAGGACTGTGGGAGTTGCTGTCCAAAACATCTGGAGGGCCGAAGTTTGGGCATGCCTGATCTAGTCAGACTGTTTTCTTTCATTGGTGTCTAGCCAGACACCTCTGGGAGCTAAAACATGGTTAAATCTGAGCTACTATAGGCAGTTGCCAGAGGTGAGTTAGAGTTAAGGGGATGTCCTGGCATCAGTGCCAAGACGGAGATAAATCCCCCCTTTTTTGTTATTAGGCAAGTCTCACCTCATTTCAAACAGGAATCCCACCATAGGCGTTCCTGCCAAGAGACGGAAGGCCAGCCAGGGCAGGCAGAGGAAGATCTCTTGTTTTTTTTTTCCCATTGCTTGGCATCTGGTGATAGGCTGTCTCCAGCTAAATATCATATCTTATAATACACTTTCACTGGTATAGTAATCACAGTGGCCTACTTAGGAGGAGGCAGGGTGAAGTGCCCTCTTCTGGCAGTGGAGTCTAAGGGATGCTAAATCATGCCCTCCTCTACAGAGTGGGACCCCAATGCTGCTCCTTGGGTCCTTTCTTCTGGAAGATGTCCTCAGCAGAAAAACATGTCTTCAGAAGAAGGCACTGAGGCTGGGGTAGTTTTGAGGACTGCTTGTGCTGCAGAAATGCAAGTAAGTTCCATGGCTGTTTCAGCTGCAGTGCCTCATTTTGAGGAAGGGTTGACTCCTCAGTGGTGGCACTTCAGTTTTGATTGAGACAGTCTGTTTTCCTATCTTCCAGATCACTGGCATGTATGAAAGCTGGGTCCCCAAGCTGGTCAGCGCCCTGTATATGAGGGAACCTGACTCTAATGTCATTGTTGTTGATTGGCTGGCTCGGGCCAGCATGCACTATCAGATATCTGCTGCCTACACAAAACTGGTGGGGCAAGACGTTGCCACCTTTGTTGACTGGATGGAGGTAAGCAATTGTACTTTGTTCCGATAAAGCATGCAGTTATGAGGGTTGACTCTTGTGGCACAAGTCTTGCTGAATTGCACCATTTGGGACTCCAGCAGAGAAAGTGTACCTTTGAACGTTTCTCCCATGGGGAATGAGCTCTACGTGCATCAGATTAGAGAAAAGACTTGGTTAAAACTTCTCTTTCTAGTGCTTTAGCTCTCAAGTGCAGGGAGTATTTTCATACCAATAGCCACGCCAGTAGGAATTGCACCCTTGAATCTCTACCATGGGTCGAGTGGTTTCAGTCCGCCAGATAGAGGAGCGGTAAATGTATTGCAGGATGTTGTGGGCAGTATCTATGGCTGATGGGCTTTTGTGTAGTTTGTTTCACTGCTAGTGAACCTGGCAAGATGCACAAATTGAAATTAAATGGAGCTGATCAGGTTTAAAGCTGCCTAGATGCCCTGAGCACATATCATCCAATCTCACCTGATCTCAGAAGCTAAGCAGGGTCGGCCCTGGCTAGTACTTGGATGGGTGAGCCCACAAACCTCTGTGCACAGAGCCATTTCAGCTGGGAGATTGGATGAAGGGGGGTGGCTGCCACAACACAGGAAGGGGAGGAGCAATCGAGACACCTGTCACCTGCTTCTCCCCCTGCTGGTTTGGTGGAGGCAGCAAAAGGGGGGAAGGTTTTCCCCTGGCCCAACACAGCTTTCACCCTTTGCTGAGATGGGGGTAAGCCCCCCTCAATTAACCCAGAGAAGACTGCTCCACGCAGCCCACAACACCTAATTTTGATAGCTGAGAGCTGACAAAATCAGCTGTTGGGCTGCATGAAGGATGCAGGTTGATTGAGAGGGTTTTGGGAGAGCCTTCCCATAGGAATTCATTGAAAACCAATTTAATCTGTTTCTCTGGAACAGATTAATTGGTTTTCAATGCTTTCCTATGGGAAACTCTGCTTCTTAAGATGAAATTTTTGTAAAATGAATGGATGAATTAATTTCATCTTAAGAGGTACCACTGTATATTTAACTACAGACATGAGGCTTGTGCCACTCAAAGCAGGTGGCCATTTGGGTACAGTGGTACCTTGCAAGACAAATGCCCTGTAAGATGATTTCTTCTTAAGACGAATTAAATTTCTAGGAATAGGCATTTTTCGCAAGATGACAGTTTGCCTAATGGATGTCTTGCGAAAAAAATCATCTTATAGGGTAGGCTTTATAGGGTCATGGATGGGCAAAATTCAAAAGCCTTGTCTTCCATCCTGGCTTTCCTGACCGTGTAGCATCCAATACACAAGTGCAACATGGTCGGGAAAGCCAGGATCAAATCAGCTGCCACCCCACCCCACCTGCCTGGCTCTGTGCACAGTGGCATTTAAAGGGCTCTCTGCACAGAGCCAGACAACAGCGAGGCAGCGGCTTGTGGGCTCAATCCTAGCCCCATTTTTTTCTGCAACCATGGCTATGAACGAACCCACAAACTGCTGCTTCCCTTTGCTCTGCCCTGTGCACAGAGCCAATCCGGCAGGGGGACCGGGTGAAGGGGTGTGTGGCTGCCAAGACACAAGGAAGGGGACAAGTGGGCGAGTCCCCCCTCATCCCCCTCTCCCGGGTTCGGGCAACCAGCAAAAGGGGGGAACCTTTTCCCCTGCCCCAACCTAGCAAAGGAGGAGAAAAGCTTCCCCCCTTTGCTGGGTTGGGGGCAAACTGGCAGCGGAAGTAGGAGAAGAAACTCAGGCTCCAGGATCAGGGCAAGCTCCATCCTAATGAATGGACTGGCTTTGAACCATAAATAACAAGCATTGTATTTGTGAGCGTGGTTGATAAATTGCTTGCCGTATTTCTTGGCAGAACTTGCTCACCAGTGGCATCCAAATTAGGAATTTTCTGTCCAGAAAATATTAATTCTGTAATTCTCCTCTTCTTTACTGTTTAAAAAATGGAGTGGAATTTGTCGCAGCTTTCCTGTTGTTCCTGTGGCATCCTTCTCTTTATACAACTTATTACTTTCCCTAAATCAGTTTGTCCACTGTTTAGCAGGAGGCATGCTACTTTATAGAGATTGTAGAGCTTAATTTTATGATAATTTACAGGAAAAGCTTGGTTACTCCCTGGACAAAGTGCACGTACTGGGATATAGCCTCGGTGCCCATGCCGCTGGTGTTGCTGGAAGTCTGACTGATAAAAAGATTAACAGAATTACTGGTGAGTAAGTTTGCTGATCTTTGGGGTGAGAAAGAGGTTTGGAGCCGTGCAGCCATTAAAACAAAAGCACATCTAGACTATAGGTGATAATCTTCATAGGCTCCTAGAAGAAAAATATTTTTGCTGAGCTTTCGGGAGCAAGCTCCCTTTTTCAAAGCAGGTACAGAAGTCCAAATATGGCAAGGGATGTAATTGGCCAGGAGAGAGTTCTTAAAAGTTCACTTGGCAAGATGGATGCCAGGCTTCTTCTTGGAAGGCACAGGGCAGCATGGTCTGATGGGGCTGGACTTTACAGGCCACTTCAAACAAAGAAAGTGAAATGGGATCCCCTCCCCAAAGGGATGTGTTTTAATGTGGGATATTAGTTGGATGGGTGTGAAGGAACCAGAAGGGTAAGAGAGAAGTTCTCATATCTGTACAGTTATAAATTTACTGGGTAGTTGCATAAAAACTGTATTACTGGAAATAGTATATGTTTTCTCTGTCCCGGTGAAACCCAGTGGTTAGTCAACTTTTTGCTGTCTTCTGTCAGCAAGCAATTACAAGCAATTGGATGACCAGAAAGTAGTTTTAATGGGAGACGTTTGTCTTTTTTCCTCTCTTTGTTCAGTGTGCTTTTAAATTAAATGGCATTTATCCGGTTGTGGTTTTTTTTAATGTTTAATGTTCATTGCTTATTAATGCCGTAATTTGTTGCATTTTATGTGTACTGTTAAAAGTTTCACAAGATGCTTTTGAGTCCCTTTGCGGTTAAGAAGCATATTGGATTTAATGAATGAATCTTTCAGCTTCTTGTTGTGATTCTGTTCAGGTGTTCTGTGTTGGATATTTGCCTTCCCCTTTCCAACAACAGAGGTGCTAAATGAAGCTTCTGAATAATAGTCATTGGTTTTAGTGCGACTTGTGAGTTGATGACTGGCCCGTTATAAAACTGGCGTTTGATCTGACAAAGTAAATCAAGTGGCTGTACTGGTTTGGAATGCCCTTCCAATGGGAAATTTAAGCAATCTGCAGTTTTCAAATATCCAGAATTCTGCTACAGTCAATAGTGTATATATACTGTAGTGATTCTCTCCCTCTTAAAAACACATGCACGTGCATAGAGGCAAAACATTTTTAAAGGATTTCTCTGTGCCCTTTGACATCAACAGCCAGTGGTATCTAAGTATAAGGAAATCTGGAAGTTGAAAATCTTCACAGACAAGTATTGGGAAACTTCTGTCATGGGCATACAGTTGGAATGCCAACAGGAAATGCCAGTAGCGCTGCGGAATCAGTGGACAGGTTACACTGATTCCGCAGTGTTGGAGTGTTCAAATACTCTGGACACCATTCCCAGGCAGATTGGAGCTGTTTATAGCTTGTGGTGGGTGGGACATGCATCAGTTGAGAGAGTGAGGACAAGCGTGGAGTGGCAGTTGGAAGAATAAAAGATGCAGAGTGACAGGGGGCAGTAGACTAAAGAGCAATGAAGGCAACTGAGGGAAATTCTGACATTGGCATGAATGAAATAACAAACCTATGTACAATATTCAGTATTAATGATGCAGTGTTACACAGTAGCAACATGAGAGGCTTTGCTAACTTAGCTTTCCGTTTTGCTATCATTCTTATTCAGGTTTAGATCCTGCTGGACCCCGTTTTGAATATGCCGAGGCAGCTGACCGCCTTTCTCCAGATGATGCTGTCTTTGTAGATGTTTTGCATACATATACGAGGGGGTCTCCTGATCGCAGTATTGGGATACAGCGGCCTGTTGGGCATATTGATATCTATCCTAATGGAGGTGGTTTCCAACCAGGTTGCAATATACCAGAAGCCCTAAGAATGATTGCTGAAAATGGGTTGCAAGGTGAGTAAAACTATAAATGTAGTTAAAACCCATTGATTGTTTGTGTTATGAACTCATTTTGGTCTTTCTTAATCTATCAATCAATCAATCAATTTAGATGGTTTACCATATCATCCATTACACCAATAATATGTTTTAGTTGAATTTACTGTGCTCCTTCTTAATTGTTTTTCCACATTCAGCTAGATTTTTTTGTTTCCTGGGTCATAGCCACTATGTAGAACATTGAACAATGACTTGAAAGGCCCTATAACAGCTGTGGTGTCTGAGCAGTGAAGCGCTCAGAGTTCTTCAACAGCATTGTCCATTTCCGTTGTATCAGTTTCACATTGGGTTGCAACAACTTGGTACAGTATGAACCCCACATCTCCTGATTCACCAACCTCTGATTCATTTATCTGCGGTTGGTGATCAGGGTGCAGGGAAGGCCTGAGCCCGGCAGCAAGGAGGGAAAAAAGAAAGAAAACTTACCAACGCTGATGCTGCCCAGCCACACTTCTCACTGTCGCCACTGCACACCGGCTGCCCTCCGGAGGGGTAGGGTGGATACTTAAGAGAACTTGCCTGGCCAATCTTCTTTGAATTTCCTGCTTGGATCCTGGGTGGCAGACCAGAAGTTTGAGCTTGAGCATGCAGTTCAAAACTTCTGGTCCTCCTCCCCGGACCCGAGCAGGAAGTTCATAGGCTGGTTGGCTAGGCAGGTCCTCTTAAGTTCCCACTAGAGATGGGCACAAAACGAGCAATTTTTCATTTTCGTTTTCGTTTTTCGTGTCGTTACGCAACGAAAACGAAAAATTTTGCCGCGTTTTTCGTTTTCGTTGCAACAAATACATTGAACTGAAAAGAATGCTAACGAAACAAATTTTTCTTTTTTGTTTTCGTTTTCCATTTCGTTACGTAACGAAAACGAAAACGAAAAATTTGCAAAAAAACCTCACCGAAAAACGAAAATGAACCGAAACGGACCCCCTAAACAACAAACGAAAAACCATTTTTTTGAGTCATGCCCATCTCTAGTTCCCACCCCATCCCTCCAGAGGGCGGCTGACGCGGCAGCAACAGTGAGGAGTGTGGCTGGTGGCGGCGAGGGCAGTCATTAACTTTTCTTTTTTCCTCTTCGCCACCACTGCCCCTGCTAGCTGGCCACCGAGTCTGGTGACAAGGAGGATGGCTGGCCAGCAGCGATGGCAAGGAAGGTGCGCAGCAGCAGTAGCAGTGAGGAGGGCCGCTGGCCGCCGACACTTCTGGCTAAGAGAAAGAAAAAAAAACTTTATTCCCTCCTTGCCGCTAGTGCTGAACTACCCAGCATTTGGGGAGTGTCGGGGTGAAAGCTTTTGCCCTGGCACTCCACCACCCCAGTTGCCACCGTCAACCTGGATAAGAGCATTTGTTCTTATCCACAGATTTCGCTATCCGCGGGGGTCCTGGAACTGATCTCCTGCAGATACAGCAGTCCTACTATAGTTTTAAATACATATGATGCAGCTTGGCTTACCGTATCTTACATATGCTAGTAAATAGCAGCTAGACATCTGTGTGTGCCATGCAACCAATGAATATTACTTCCTTTCTATTAAAGATGCAGATCAGCTGATTAAATGTTCTCATGAACGCTCCATCCATCTCTTCATTGATTCCCTTTTGTATGATGAAAAGCCAATTATGGCCTACCGCTGCAGCTCAAAAGAAGCATTTGAAAGAGGGCGCTGCCTGAGCTGCAGAAAGAACCGCTGCAACAACGTGGGATATAAAGTCAACAGAGTGAGAAGCAAGAGGAATGTCAAAATGTATTTGAAGACTCGAGCAAGAATGCCTTACAAAGGTAAGGCTATTAAAACGATAATTTTTTTTTGGTTATTTGATTGGTGTATGATTCCCCCTTTTCATAAAACAGGGAATTGAATTTGATTGGGACATAATTGAACAGAAAGTTCTCTTGCACTAATTTCTTGTTTCGATTACAAACATCTCTGAAACTCAGAATTAGTTCATGAGAAATCCAGCAGGTTTGTGAATCTCAGAAGAGCTCTAGTTGGATTCTAACAATATTTAGTATTTTTGTAGTGCAAACTGAGATTGTTTATGAGTTAAATTACATTTTGTCTGGTTATTCAATATGGCTATTACAACTAAGTGGACGCATCCTGTCATTGTTGAGCACAAGCTGGATTATTCTTGACTAGAGATGGGCACAAAACTAACTTTTGGTTTGTTTTATTATTCATTATTCATTTACTGTAGTTAAGTAACGAAACGAATAACAAACTGCCCCCTCTAAGAAAAATGCAACAAAACAAAATGAAAAATTTCATTTCAGTTCGTTTTTCGTTCCACTGGTGTCTCCTACCTGGTCCTGGTCCGCTCCTCCTGCTGGCTGTAGCACAGGGGCAGGAGAAAAAAACCCCCAAAGGTGACGGCCCGCACTACAGCTGGTAGGCGGGCCACATGGTTGGCAGTAAAATAAATAAATAAATAAAATTAAAAATAAAATTAAATAAATAAAAATTTCCTGATCTGCCCCGTGAGCACCAGATCCGACCCGTGGGTTGCCGAACCGGTCCACGGGCTGGCAGGAGAAACAATAAAAAATAAAAACTAAAAAATCCCGATCAGGCCACAGGCCGCCGAACCGGTCCACGAGCACCAGAACCAACCTGGGGGCTGCCGAACCGGCCCATGGGTTGCCAAACCGGCCTGTGGGCTGGCAGGGGGGGTGAAGCCAACCGGCCCACTCTACAGCTGGTAGGTGGGCCACATGGTCGGCAGTAAAAAATAAAATAAAATAATATAATATATATAAAAAAATTAAAATTACCTAAACCGGCCTGCAAACACTGGACCCAACCCATGGGTCGCTGAACTGGCTTGCAGTCCGGCAGGAGAAATAATAATAATAATAATAATAAATAAAAACAAAAAACCAGCCCATGAGCACCAGAACCGGCCCACAAGTCACCGAACCAGCCCATGAGCTGGCAGAAGAAAAAATAAAAAATAAAAAAGACAACCAGCCCGCGCTACAGCTGGTAGGCAGGCCATGTGGTCGGCACTAAAAAGAATAATAAAAATAACATAAAATAAAAATAAATAAAAATTACCTGATCCGGCCTGCGGGCCGGCAGGATTAAAATAAATAAATAAATAAAACCCGACTGGTGGGGGTTCAAACAAAAAGAAAAGAAAATGAACCCGAACTAAAACGAATTACGAAACAATTTTTTCCCTAAAATTTAGTTTCATAATTAATGAAATGAAATGAACCGAAAAACGAATCGCCATTTTTTCGGTTCGTGCCCATCTCTATTCTTGACAATTCTTTATTTGAAGTTTTTTTTTAGCAAAAGGAAGACACCATGCTTACAATTCACACACACACACACACACACACAGAGAGAGAGAGAGAGAGAGAGAGAGAGAGAGATTTTACTTTTACCCATTAGTTAGGTTTTGCCAAAGGGACCAGTCAATTTACAAGATTGGATTTGAAACCATACAAATCACATGGAGGAAATTGCACTGGTACTCTTGTGAAAAGCAGATGTTTCTGTTGCTGCCACTCTCTCTGATTGGAGGACTTGGCTTTGGTCTGCATTAACACATCCTTTCGTTTAAGGATCTGTCCCAACTTTTTCATACATGTTCTTCCAAAACTCGTGTCTTTTGGCTGCTGTCTCTGGTTGTGATTAATGACTGAATCAGGGCACAGAAAATCTTTGACAATTTTATTTTTCTTATCGCCAATGGTAAAATTAAGTAATTTTTCTCTGGTTGTGATTTTTCTCTTTGTGACATTCAGTTATAAAACTACTTTTTTACACATTCTTCTTTAATATGCATTAATAGTCTTTTAAAGCCATTGCTATTTTCTTCCAGTAGTTTGGCGTCACCTGCGTATCTTAAATTCTTCATGTTATTTCTGCCTGTTTTCACTGCTACTTCATTGAAATTTAATCCAGTTTTTGTTACTATATGCTCAGTGTGGCTAAATTAGACAGTGTAGTAAAATTTGCAAAGTTTACGTGGCTAATTCTGTTCATAGATATTACTGGTTGAGTTATGGTAGTAGACCCAAGTTTTTAAAGTTGCAACATTATTCTCTTTTTAATGTTCATTTCTTATTTTGCTTTTCACTTTCAGTTTTCCATTATCAATTCAAGATCCACTTTTTTGGAAAGGTTAACGTGACGAGGACAAACCAGCCGTTTCTTATCTCTTTGTATGGTACTAAGGATGAAAGTGAGAACATTGCCTTTTCACTGTGAGTATTAACAAAAATAAACTGGCTTTGTGTTAGTTGGCAGAAAATTGTATTTTCTAGGAATCAGAAAAAAATGTATATCCACTTAAGAATTTTAAAATACCAGCAATGTTTCTATATTTTTCTCCAATTTGTATCTTATCCTAATCAGAAGTAGTCATCATTGCTGCTGTGGAATGAAACCTGCTTGTATGCTCATAGAATTTCTCAGTGGACCACACAGAAGCAGCCATTAGGGAGGGTTACACACCTTATATGTATACAGTGGACCCTTGTATATCAAGCGGTTTGTATAACATAAAATTTGTACAACATAAAAAATTCCGGAGATAGGGGAAATTTGCTTAACAGAATCGCCTATGGGGCAAATCTGTACAACATAAAAATGGGATCAATCTGTTTTCAATGCACTCCTATGGGAAATTTGTATAGAGGAGAATTTGCTTAACATAATTTCATTAGGAACAAATTAATTCCTTTATACAAGGTACCACTGTATTTGTATTGCAGTTTCATGGAAATAAATGATGTACCTACACCAGGCGTGTCCAAACTTTTTGCAAGGGGGGTCAGATTTGGTGAGGTGAAAATGTGTAGGGGCCAACCGTTCAGCCTGAAGGGGCGAGAAAGGGTGTGGGCCCGCGGTGACTGCAACAGCCACAAAAGCTCCGGATTTGAAGCACCCAAGGGCCCAGCGGCTGATGCATGGCCCAGGAATCGACCCAAGTGCACCCAAGATGCACCGCTGCTCACATATGCTGCCCTCCCTTGCAAGGAGGTGGGGAAGATACTGCAGCGACGGAGCTGGAGGTGGGAAGGCAGGACAGGTGGCTGGGGGGGCGGGGCGGATGGAGGCTGGGAGGGTAGGAAAACCATAAAACTGCAAGCTCCAGCTGGCATGGAAAGAGGCTGACCGGTGGGGATGAGTGACAGGCTGAGACGGCAGGGGAAGAGGTTGTGGGCCACTCAAAAATTTTAAACGGGCCACCACATTTGGCCCCCAGGCCGGACTTTGGACATGCTTGACCTACACCATTTTATACTGTGGCAAGGTGCCTGTGTTTTGCCAGGCAAAAGGGGCCCTTTATTGTAGTTTTGCATACAGAAGTTTGAAGACTTTCCAAAAATAAAAGTTGCACTTGTTCTTTCAATGGCCATCTCCATACACCCTGCAAAGTGTGGCATGATAGCTATATTTCCCCTAGTGTAAACCTAGAGTAGTGGTTTCCCGAACATGTCCCCAGATACACTTGGCCAGATTGCCAGAAGCGTCACCACTGGTGGTGCTGGTAAGAATGTCTGGAAGTTTTAGTCCAAGAGCATTTTGGAATCCAAGATTGGGACCACTGCTCTAGAAGCATTAAAAAGAAGAACGAACGACTTGTTATTTGAATAACTTCGACATGGTTTCTATATACAAAACCACACTGAAGCTTTTCTGTCTGCATTCTCTTAACCATTTTTAACAAATTAAGTCCAAGACAGATAGATAGCTTATAACACTGGCACTTTCACATACTTTTAAAAGCAACTTGTCCAGTTTAGTAAATAAGAATCCAAAGAGTGATGCATGAAATAAAAGGAAGTGGAATTTCCTTTTCCGAGTTCCTTTCTACTATAAATGGCAAAAGTCTAAAATTGCTTCGAGTTCTCTTTTTCATATGGTTGTGTGAATTTTGCAATAATTAAAAACAAACAAACAATGAACCATCTGAATATTTATGTATCACTTCTTGTTTAAGCAAAGAGGATAAGCAAAGAGTTTATTTTAAACAAGCACTATGTATATTTCAGTGTCCTTGTGCTGATTTGGTTTTGAAATGTGGCCAGTTTTGTACTCCTAAATGGAGAAATCACAATTAGGAAACAGTTAAGTGCACTGGAGTCCAGCTGAGATTGAGGTTAATCACCAAAGATGTAAAAATAAATATTGACTGTTTGTTCTGTCTGGACATGTGGGTTATGGTAGTCTTTTCCCCATCGTTGGTATCAGAATGTTCCACAATTCAGAATAGTAGATGTTAATGAAATATGGGGTGGGGGGGGAGAGCCAACAACTGAAATGTCAAGATTCGGGCTTTTTTGATCTGAGATAGGTGCAGAAAAGTTTCTCTGACTTCAGCCATTGTCTATGGCAGTGGTGGCGAACCTTCGGCACTCCCAATGGTTTGGACCACAACTCCCACACTCCTTTGTCACTGGCAATCTAGGCTTGGAATTCTGGGAGTTGTAGTCCAAAACATCTGGAGTGCCGAAGGTTCGCCGGCACTGGTCTATGGGGACTGTGTTCATGAAGCAGGTGGGTTTAGTGCTGTTGGATTGCAATGTTTCTGGTTGAGAAGGATTTTCTGGCAGCATGCAATTGCCCAGGGGATGACCAAATGGACTCACAATGCTTCTCCACTCTTCAGGGAGGCATCTTCCATGTCCCCCCATTGTAGAAGTTCAAACTAAAGATAGAATAGAGTCTACCTATATCAAAAAAGACATAGTGGAACTGGAAAAGGTGCAGAAGTGAGCGACTAAAATGATTACTGGGCTGGGGGACCTTCCCTTATGAGGAAAGGCTAAAACATTTGGGTCTCTTTAGTCTGGAAAAAAGGCGCCTGAGGGGGAATATGATTGAGACGTACAAAAATAATGCAGGGCATGAGTAAAGTGGATAGAGGGAGGCTCTTCTGCCTCTCACAAAATACCAGAACTAGGGGACATACACTCAAACTGAGGGCTGGGAGAGTGAGAACAGACCAAAGAATTTTTTAGTCTGTGTTGTTAGTCTGTGGAACTCTCTGCCACAAGATGTGGTGATTGCATCTAGCCTGGATGCCTTCAAAAGGGGATTAGACAGATTCCTGGAGCAGAAGTCCATCACAGGTTACAAACCATGATGGAGATGTGTAATCTCCAGGCTTAAACCCGGGGTACTTCAAGGACCAGATCCAGGGGAGTGGTATCAAGAGACAGATATCTAGTCTCATATGCTCCCGGACACATTTGGTGGGGCCACTGTGAGATACAGGAAGCTGGACTAGATGGGCCTTTGTCCTAATCCATCATGGCTCTTCTTATGTTCTTATGTTAACTGTTCAACTGGTGATTAGTGCCAGATTGGAATCCCACAAAGTTCTGCTGCACATCATTGTATTGCCAACTTCTGTATGTCCTTCTGCAATGAAAACAACCTAATAATTGTGATATTTTACATTAAGTAAAATATATTCTCCATTAAATAATGGCTTTCATTGGACATAATTCAGCTGTTTGTTCCAACCAGAGAAGGGATTATGAGTCAATAGGACTTTGGTAACACAAGTTACAGAAATCCCATTGATTCATTGACTTGAGAAGGGTTTACCCCCTTGTCTTGTAGGTCGCTACTGCAGTGGATGAAACTAACGATTCAGTGGAAAAATTGTTACTCCTTTATGTCTCACAAATTAACATAACAATGTAGTTCTAAGAAAGGCACAGTATGGCTAAACCCAAGACTGGAACTTGTATGTCAAAGAAGCAATGTTTGAACAGAGATTTCATTTATTTTTTACAGGCCTGAGGTCACCACAAATAAAACCCATTCCTTCCTGCTATACACAGAAGTTGACATTGGAGAGTTGCTGATTGTCAAACTTCAGTGGACAAGTGAATCTCTTTTCAGCTGGTCAGATTGGTGGAATATCCCTGAGCTTGGCATCAAGAGGGTCAGAGTCAAAGCTGGAGAAACCCAAAAAAAGTAAGGTAGTTTCATTTTGATGGCGAAAATGAGATTATATTATTTCTCATGAAGTATGTTTTAGCACTGGCTGCTATATGACATATTATACTATCGTCCAGAATCAGTTGCTATCTATGACTATTGATGTAGTTACCGTATTTTTCGTTCTATTAGAGGCTTTCCCCCCTTCAACAGTAAGGAGAAATGTCTGTGTATCTTATAGGGCGAATAAACCCCTGCCAGGAGCCTCTAGAGTGGCTGCTGCAGAGGATTCCAGGCTCGGTGCAGGTCCCAGCCCCAGCTGCAGCCCCAGCAGAGGCTTCCTGACCCAGCTGTTTAAAAAAAAACTTACCTCGCATGATTGATTTGTTTTATGGAGTAGAAGAGGAAGAGCAAACAGCCCTATCAGAGACCATAGAGATGAGAAACTGGCTAGAGAGTAACCAGATTCGGCTGAGTGTATTTACAGGAATTGCTTGATATATTCAGGAAACTTTAATATTTGTGATATGTTTCTTCTAAATTTACCCATTTTTACAAGCTAACTGATAGTGGTAGCCTCATATCTTTGGGAGAGCATACTAAGAGCTTTATAAGTTAGTGTCTTGTCCCTGCTAAGCATGCTAATTAAGCACACTTCTCTGGCTTGTAAATAAACTTTATAAATATAATTACTATTTTTAACCTTGTTATAACTCATCAGCTATAAAATGACTCCTAAGCTCTGTTTCCACTCTGTCTACTTTTAATAAGGCACCAAATAACATATTTTAGACAGTCGTTTGCTGCTTTCTGTAGCGCAGCACATTTTTAATGCATACCCTTTTCAGTTTTAATGTTTTCAGAAATATTTTGCTTATTTTTATGGTTTTATGGCGGAGTCAGTTTATATTATGTTATTAAGGTTTTACTTTACTGCTGGTTATATCTGTTTTAAAAACACTGAAAGGTTCCTTGGGTGCTGTCTTTTAGTGGAAAGGTGGAGTATAGATGCAGTAAATAATAAAACACAATTTCAGAATTTTTCTAATTGAGAAAGCCAATTAATAAGAGAATAAGATTCCATTTAAAGTGTTTTAGTAATCCCTTGTTCATACATATTTACAGATTGGTGTTCTGCTCTCAAGATGGATTCTCTTATCTCAGAAAAGGAGATAAAGTTGTAGAGTTTGTGAGATGCCATATAAACTCATCCAACGACACAGATTCATGGTAAGAACTTCACATTTGCACACAGGGAATGACTGGGAATCAGCCAATATATGTTTTTCATAGATATTAAGGGACAAGCCCTAAGTGTGACAGATTCTTATGTTATACTTCTGCAGGTCCTCACAACTTCATGCTGCTATATTGATTTCCCCACAGAGAGGTTGTCTAGGATATAAGAGCATGCTTCAGTCCCTAACTAAGCCTCAAAAGATCCACCACTACACACACACCATATTAAAACAATGCAATATCCAGTCTTCCACATGTATTCTGAAAGTGTACAATTTGGTTCTAAATGAGAAAAACAAGTACGTACACAGAATGGCAGTATGTAAGATGTAAAATATCTCTATCTCTGCCAGGAAATAATTACATAATGTTATGCTCTGTAGAAACTCCCATTAATTTTCTTTAAAAGAACATGACATTTTTGGCTGATGGGAAAGTGAGGGGGAATCTTTTGACGCGAGCTTTTAGGGAGATACTGAAAGACATGAACCACATCCCAAGAGCTGCTGATATTCTAAAAAACCAGGGTACCAAGTCAGAATAGCCAAGAGGCAGTTTAACATTTAAATATAGTCTTTTCACGCTTTACATCCACCTATTCCTGTGACAATTGTCAACATTATGCAGACTTGTAATTTGAAGATGCTCTAATGCAAACAAAATCCTGAAACACAACCACAAAACATCCTGAGACTTGTCTAACCTTATCCAAACATTTAAAAGTGCCTGGTGGGGGGATTATACATACACTTTTTTCCAATCTCCTCTTTCCCATATAATATACTAGAGGTGTAGTATACTTGTTGCATTTGGTAGAAGGATTTGCAAGAAAGACTGGGTAAAGCAAAAAATGAATTGCCCATTCCCCCCCTCCAAATGATTCCTTTTTCCTCCCTGGAATTTGTTTATATTCCCTGCCCACACAACTCATGACTTCAAGCTCAGCTCAGCTCAGCAGGGAAAGGTTGGAATAAAGTTGTATAAATAAGATTTGCAAGATGGTACCTATGTTCTTAGGGAACATCAGTCACCACTAGAGATGGGCACGAAATGGAAGAATTCTGTTTTGGCTCTTTTTTTGTGTGTTTTTTTTGGAGGGGGGTTCATTTTGTAGGAAACTTTTAAAAAGTCATTTTGTTTTTTCGTTTTTCATTCCCTCGACACACCCGACTGGGGGGAAAGATGCAGGGTTTTTTAAATTTCTTGGAGCCACTAAGGCAGGGAATTAAACAAAATGAAAAACGAAACAAAAAAATTCATTTCGTGCCCATCTCTAGTCACCACCCTGTCTGTGCCCGAGGACTCTCCACTCAAATACCCCTGCCTTCATGTTAACTGACACACACACATTTAGGAATGGGTGTTCCAGCAAAACAAAAGTTACATTTCATGGTTGCATTATTTTGTAGTCAACCAGTATTGTGTTTAATCTGCATGTAAGGTATATAAGAACTCAGTATAAATCCTAACATCGCAGTATTGGTATCTGTTACTATTACCCTTCCCCAGTGATTGAGAATTCTGTGGGCTTGTCTCTGGATGCTTTACTGCTCTTTTGTATGATGCAGCAATTAAGGAAAAGGGTAATTTCTGGTTGGGTGGAATAATATGTGGTGGAATTGTCAAATTTTACCCTAAGCCAGTCATGTCCAAACTTCGGCCCTCCTGATGTTTTGGACCACAACTCCCAGAGTTCTAAGCTTAGCTTGCTAATGACAAAGGACTGTGGGAGTTGTGGTCCAAAACATCTGGAGGGCCGAAATTTGGACATGCCTACCCTAAGCAGTCTTAATAGAAGAGACACAGGAGTAGCTCTGTACTGTGCTTACACACATCACTTTTGCGTTCGTTTTCTGGCTTGCTTTCTGAAAGAATCCCGAGAAAAGTTGTCGGAGAGGATACTAAAGACTCTGTTTAAGATACCTGGTTAACCCTCCTAAGACCTATATGTTGCCAGGATTCTTTTGAGGAATTGAGGACGGAATTGAGATTATTAAACCTGCTAAGCGTCTTAAGACGTTTGAACTGGATGGTTTCACTTTCTAGTGTGTCTAGTTCTACAGAATCATCAACTCCTGAGCTTCTAAATAGTGGTTGTTTCTCTTCCATTTAGAGACCAATTGAGTTATGAAATATCACCACTTGGACTTATTGGGAAGAATGAAAAATAAGTGAAGAAACAGTTCTGGGAAGGAAACCGCAGAGCGCTGGCCATCCAGGACTGGACATTTTGCAATATTTATCTGCCTTCTGTAATAACGGTCAACTTTATTTAGTCTTGGAGACTTTCACCTAAATCCAGCTCTATCTAGCCTGGTTGCGCCAGAATGGGGTTGGGAATCAGCATTCAAATGCATATCCCACTGAAAAGCAGTGCAGTGCAAACAGGCAATGTTTTCATTCAAGTTTGCACCTGAAGGCACACACCTGACGCCTGACCCGGAGAGTGTGATGTGTCCACAAGCCTACTTTTTTTGTGGAAAACGGCTTATCAGGAATCGGGGTGTTTTTGTATCACCTTGGCACATAAAAGAACATGTTGGTCAAGCATTTGGAGGCAGGGAGAAGAAAGCAAGAAACGTTCTCACACATGGTGGCAGATATATTCTTGTCAAGAAGCTGCAATAATTTCCACACACATTTATAACAAATGTTTCTTATAATGTACTGCATTTAAGCATTGTTATTTATTTAAAAGCTGTCTACATGGGCTGTCTTGAAGATTATTGAACTGAGGCAGTGGCCGGCTCCCCCACCCCCCCTTTTTTAAAAAAGTCTGTGACTGGACATTTTGCTGGGCAGTGTCCATTTCACTGGATTCGTCCATTTTCACATCCTCAGCTGGCTGCATTTCAATTATTCCCTTTAAATGATACGACAGTGGATAACTATATGACTTATGCCTGTTACCCCTTGATGGGGGGACTGGGTAGATGGGTCCTGATGCTTCTGAACATTTCAGGATAAGTGTTTCAGCATAAGTGCTTCAATAGCAGGTCAACAGTACCTACATTTAGGAATGTCTTATTTACCAGTACTGTCTTTATATGGCAATACATTTTTCGGAAGAGAAGGTAGTGTTGTCATTGTTAAATGTGAATCCAGTACATTCCAATACAAAAGCACACTTTGTCCCTGATACTTTATAACTGAAACATTGTTTTCACCATCAATTTCCAATCGTACTCATTGGTGCAATGTTACTACATCTAGCCTTGGTCCCAAGTTTGCTTTCAGGAAAAAAAAAGAGTCCAGTATTCCTGCCTTTGAAAGAGGATGTGATTTGTTGCTGAATTGTCAGAATGACAAAACTTGAAGGCAGTGTTTATCTTAGGCGTAAAATACGTTTTAGGAAAATGCAGTGTTGTGTGCTGTCAGATTATGAAAAAATATTATACACATTAGATGGCAGAGGTCACATGGATGAGCTATAGAACAGCCTGACTACAGCTGAAGCCTTCAGGCTGGAAATAATTTGTGTCATTCAGCTGGACACTGAATCTTGTAAACAGGGTTAACAATATAGGTGCAGTGTTTTATAAAGCCGGCAGTGTTAGTTATGTTTGTATGAAGACGGGCATGTCTGAATCAAATTCAGTCTGTTGGCGTTTTAGCACCTCAGATTGTTACCTGATCCTCAGTATTTATTATTTTAGCAAAATCATTAGCATTATTCTCAGAAATGATTGTTTTTTGTTCCCAGGCCTGCAAATCGTACTTTAGGCAGGATAATACTCACTTTGATAAATAATTATAGAAGGAGATTTATAAAGTGCACCTATAGTTTTATTCTTGATAAATTCTGAGTTCCATTTTCAGTTTCTTGAAGAGTAAAGTTTTTTGTTTTGAACTAAGACATGTTTTGAATTGCACATTTTATTACATGAACAAATATGAACACCGACAGCACTTGATCACCAGCTGGTGAATGATTCTTTTATACATTAGAAAAATATAACTTGGCTTTAAGTATTTCTATTTATTTTCTGTAAAATACGTGTATGTGTATATGTGTTTAAAAGTTACTATGTATATATTGCTGAAGCTATTAAAGCAAGGCTTACATATGCATTTATACTTTTGTACGGCCTAACTTCTGTAAATAGCTTTCAAAAAAAAAAATATGTGGAAAATGCTGCTGCAACTGTTAACTCCCCCTGCCCCCAGATACACCTCTATTTTGTGCTACGTGGAAATCTGCAAATGTATTAAAATGTTTATTACAAAAGAAAATGGCTAGAATGATCCTTTTTTGGGATGGGGGGCAAAAAATGAACCACCATAACAGAAACTAGAAAAGGCGTGGAACAGTTGTTCCTAGTGTACTTAGATGCACCATATATATACAATCATCTAAATTAAATGCCATGAACAGGTACTTCATATGAATGGAATTCTACTTAATGTTCACAATACGTTGGTATGCTAGCAGCTAAAGGGTGACCACCTGGGAAAAAACGTCTCCCACTGCCTTTCAAGTTTCTGGTATTTCTTAAGTCAAGCTTTTATATGTTGATGGTTATTATACATAAATTATTCTAGCTTGGTCCTGGTGGAGAACAACCAAATGCTATGTAGTAGTAAAAAAGCTTATGATCTTAGTTGTAAAATTCCAGTCAAATGGTAGTTATTCTTTAGTCATGCTTCCCTATTAGCTGTGGTGTTCTCCTTATCTTCCCTTGAAGGATACATTTTTATATGATTGAGGATTTCACAAAGGTAGAGATTCTGAGACACCAAAAATCAGCCTTTGTGAAATCAGTAAAAGAAGTCAGACCACAGACCAACCTTGCCTTAGCTGCAAACATTTTTTTCATGAGTACTACTTCTTTGGAGCTGTGGTCCATCCTTGATCTGTTTACCCGGCACTAAGCTCCATTGAGCTCAAAGGTATTTTGAATATGTGCATGCATGAGAGAGATTAGGACTGAAGTGATAACTGAATTCTTCAAAAGTGAATAACGAGACTGAATTGGGAAGCCTGCAAATTTCCACAGATAGTCTTCAGGTGGGTTTCTGAAAATCAGAGCCAGTTCCTTTCTCTGATACTAGATATTTATTTATTTATTTATTTATTTATTTGATACACTTTTATACTGCTCCTTTTTCCATAATGGAACTCAGGGTGGTTTCCAGATTAAAGGCAGCTAAAACAGCTAAAAACAGCGACAACAAAGCCATAGGTAAAATAACAGAACAGCAAGAGAGGGTGAATCCTCGGCAGAGGGCAACGGATCAAAAATAATAATAATAATTTTTAAAAAAATTAAGCAGAAATAAGGTCACCATATGCCTCCTTGAAAAGCAAAGTTTTAAATGCCTTTTTGAAGGCGGGCAGGGACTGTGCAAGGCGCAGCTCACTCGGAAGATGGTTCCATAGGGAGGGGCCAACAACCCAGAAGGCACGGCTGCGAGTTACCGACTTCTGCGCCTCCCTAGGTATGGCCACCCTGAGTGAGCGCGCCCGCGACAATCGAGTAGGTCTGGCCTCAGTTGATCTCTGGGAGATAAGTTGGAAAGGCATCATTTAACTAGGTCATTGATCATCTTATCAAACTTATACCCCCTTGAAGTAACCCAAAATAAATTTGCCCATCTATTGTACCCCCATCAACTCCTTCTGCACTAGCCAGATTAGAATTGGCATTAATGTCAATAACAACACTAATTAACAAATCAATAATTAATTATTGGCTGAAAATCCTGTTTATTACCCACTCTGAATTTTTAACATCATCCTATGGGGAGATGAACTCTGGATCATGGAAATTTTTTGTACTGAATCTAGTAGCCAAACTTGGTTCTTCCCAAGAGCATGTGAGACACCTTGGATTGACAGCAGCTAAATGCTTACTAAAGCAAAGATTATCTGACCTCTGTGTTCAAACAGATATAGGGTCGCTTAGCACTCTAAAAACAGCCCTTTTTTATAAGAACATTACACCTAAGCCTCTAAATCGCCCATCTTATTTTCTTGATCTAACGAACTTTGAACATAGGAAAGCATTTACTCGGGCTCGGCTTGATATGCTACCACTTGCCAATCTAAAGGGCCGTTATACACAATCCCCATACCATAAGAGAGTCTGCTCTTGTGATAATAAATCAGTCGAGAACTTGGTACATGTTGTGCTTTATTGCCCACTATTTGGAATCCATCGTGAAAGACTCTTGAAATTCATCTTAGAAAAATATCCTGGTAGATCTGACGAAGAAAAGCTCAAAATCTTGCTCTGTGATAGAGATAAATTTGTTACGTTTCGAATGGCAAGATTCTGTTCTTTACTTATTAAAATGAAAGTTCTTTTAACTACTTCTAATAGTCAAATTGATATCTAGGTCTCTGTACCCTCAGGCCCCTATTTATCTATTTGTATTGTTACTTTATATGATATTTTTATTGTACTGTTTTTACTTGATGCACTTTGCAATGGCCCTGTGAGCCACGCAATAAAATTTATATGATGATGATGATCATCTTGTAAAATTATTGCTACTAATAACGCTTGTAGCAGCCATTGTGTAGCAGATAGAGGAGTAGACTAGGACTTGGGAAACATACATTAGAATCTCTGTTCCCATACAAAACTCCCTGTGTGTACAACTGGTAAAATTACGCCTTAAATACCACACTTAAGAGCAACTGAGAGTCAGTTCAGATTTGACAGCGTGTAACACAATGCTTAGCATTAATATATACAGAGAGAGCTTCCAAAACAAATTCTTTGTATTAGTTAAGTAGTTCTTAACTCAGTCTGCAATTTTACACTATTCAGATTCTGTAGCAGGATATTAGGGGAGTGTGTCCTGGCTAATCCTTTTATGACACACAACATTGCTTATGCATAATGAGCACATAATGTTGCACACTATCCAAAATAGCTGCCTGGATTTGGAGTATGATATGAGTAAGTAGGGGAGTTAGAAACAAGGACAGAAAGGGAAACAGCATGGGATTGGGTAAAAGGGTTTCTTACTCCTATTAACGGGTTAATAGGAAACCCTGAGCAGGCTGAGAAGATCAAGTATAAGGAACAAGGCTGGTATAGGAGTGGTGGTATTTTTGCTAGAGATAAATAACATATCTTTTTCCTGCTCCCCCCCCCCCGCAAGGGCTAGCTTATCCAACACAAAGCTTTTTCAAGAAAAGCATGTGGTCCCTACATCCTATGAAAATGCCTGTCTGCTTTTGCATGCTAAAGGTTTTCCTACAGTGAAAGGAAATGAGGTATTTAATGAAAGGCAGAATTAAATGTTGGGGGAAATGCTAACGCCCAGAGAGAGAGAGAGAGAGAGAGAGAGATGTCAGATTGCTTTCTGTAGAGATTACCTACAGCGGCATGGACACACTGAGCTGCAAGGCCATGAGTGGGACAAGTGGGAACTCAGGCATTGAAGCCACTCCACCCAATAACATCAGAGGTCCCCCCTCCTCCTCTGCTCATCCTGAGATTTTTCTCTCTGTCTGGCCTTGGACTGGACCACCCACGGAACAAATAAAAAGTGTCCTTTTGGAGAACAGAATAGGTGGCTAACCATCATGTCCCTCAGCCATTTCCCTTGGGGAGAGACTGCATCTCTGCACTCATTTACTTAATGCATGCATTCTTTTATCATGAGTGTTTGTGATTCCAGAAATAAATGGTCCTGACAAGAAGACACCTTTTAAAAAACAAACCTGTTTTAACTAGATTTAGTTTATGCAGATGGATTGTGGAAGTTGCAGTTCAAACAACCTCTGGTTCTTTGCTCTGATGTGTGATAAGATGTAGTGTGAATTAGGAGGCTTTTGAAATAAATAACTGGCTCTTGAAATAATACCCAATGAAAGGAGATTATGAACATATAATCATGACATGGTACAATATAATTTCTGGCTATAAACCTACTAGGAAGAGTGAGCACTAAAGAAGCACAGCCAATTACTGTCAGTGGCCTGTACACAATGCAGAAGACGGAGAGAAGAACGAGAGCAGTCAGACTTAACAACAGAAGGTTAGCAAAGTCAACTCTGCTATCTGCTTTCCAAAATATTGACTGAGACTTGGTTCATGCAGAGTAAGGGATAGGTGAGATGCCTAGTGATGGTGTAGTGCAGTATTGGCGAACCTATGGCATGGGTGCCAAAGGTGGCACTCGGAGCCCTTTCTGTGGGCACCCAACATCACCCCTTCACAGCCACCTGTATTCAGATCAAATTGCTGTATTGGCACTTTGGCACAATTAGTGGGTTTTGAATCGCAGTTTGGGCACTCGGTTTCTAAAAGGTTTGCCATCACTGGTGTAGTGGATAGAGTGAGGGACATAGTACTAGATAGGACCCTGGAGACCTGAGTTTTTGTCTTGGCTCTGCCATGGAAGCTCACTTGGTAAATTACTCCTTAAATTGAAAGCTTTATTAGTGTCAGTCAGTTACTTGATGGCACAAAGCAAGCCACAATTCCCATGCTACTTGGAAGTTGCATCTCCCCATAACTTTTCCAAGCTCTGGATAACGGTCATGACAAACTCCTGGTTGGATTAGTGTAAAAGAAACAGCAATAGTGTTTGAAGAGTGTAACTTGAACAACAGCTGGTCAGTGTGTTGTGGTCAGGCATTTCAGTGATACCAGCCCAAGCCATCACCTGCCACCCTTTCTCCAAGAATTGTGCTACTTTCCAACTTGTTTCCCTACATGAACCCAAACGGCTGCTTTTGCTCTAGTCCTCTCTCCTTTGGTTTAATGGTATTAAGAAACACGCACAATTGAGAGCCTTGATGGCAGATATGGAGGCACAAATGGCATGAAGGTTTGTAATTAGGTCTTGTTCCTATCTCCAACTATCTTTTGTGTGAGTGCTACTATACTATACTATACTATACTATACTATACTATACTATACTATACTATACTATACTATACTATACTATACTATACTATACTATA